>CM053501.1:5489257-5624549 GCA_028627145.1 Eidolon dupreanum | reverse complement strand
AGTGAAACATACAAATACAGAAAAATACCCCATTTAACGTATACTAGTGTTAAATGGTTATTTGGCTTAAAATCTGAATTAAGAAAATCCTTTTTAGCAACCTACATACAGATAAGTAGCAAACTTTATTATATTAAACAAATTCGTTCCGCTTAAAATGTGTAAAGAATTTCATCCATCATATGTTCTGATTCTAGTACAAGTGTTTAATCTCTCGCCATCATGGTTCTTATCTGAAGGACCAACTCAAGGAGTCGTCCTAGGAATAACTTTATCCTCTTCCCCAACACACTTCATCCAAAAGTCTGTTCAACAGATGGCAACCGGTCGCGGTCACTTAACCATTTGATGCCAGTGGTGCCGCGAGAACATGGCCAGACCTGTTAAACAGCCCGTTTTCCTACCTACTGTGGGTTGCTGCTCAGGAGGGAGGATAGACGCCAATGAAGCAGAAAGTCTGCAGCTCCTCTGCTACGTGCCTTACAACACTTCCAATTTTTCTGGTCAATGCTCTGATTAGGTAACATACATAAAAGCCAGCATATTAGTTTAAATCTTTAAACAAAAAACTATATTTTCCAAAGTCATTATCATTTGGGGCAATTAAGTGATCTTTTCTTGCTTTGTTGAGCTTCATCTTTAGGGCGTCTCTCCTTTCCTCCCATTCGTGAAGTTCAGCGTTTCCATGTGCAAATTTACAGCTGTTCCCTTCCGTGCAGGTACCGTTCATATACCTGTGAGGGCAAGTCAGCTTGGTAAGTGGGCACGAGTTTATAAAAATCTTAAAAATGTACACTTCACTAGCTTTCTGATTCTGAACATCCAAAATAGAGACATTGGTACTTTAAGCTCTTTAAATGTATTTAATACAAAACACTGTCTGATTGCTACAATTCAAACATTTTCTTAAACAAAAGGTATCCTTAGGTAAATTGATTAAAATTACCTTTTCCTGATTTTATAATGTGGTAAAAAAAAAATGAACTTCTCATAAAAAAGAAAAGAAAAGAAAAATACTGTTTGATGGGGAAAAAGACTACAATCCTTCCTGATGCAGTGGAACGAAATCAGAAGTGACATTAGATAAAAGATGCCTTTAATAGTTTTAAGTATTACATGGATCTAAATTTGGAAATTAAATATAAAGAGATTTAACAAAATGAGGAGCAACTCAAAATTATCTCGTTTTCCACTGAAAAATTTTCTAAGTGACCTTAAACATACAAGTGATACTAACATTTTCCTTTGACCTAAGTTCTAGATTTACACTTGAAATATTCAAAGGCAGTTTCAAGACTGATGAACATCTACGACAAGAAAGGCTGTGGTGAAGGGTTACACAATCATGGCTGGGAACTCAAAGACTGGGCAAACTTGGATGAACATACATCTGTTTGGTTATCTCGAGACTTTTCAAATCAGTAAATCTTTTCATGTAACCATGGAAGAGGGAAGAAACGTTCCAAGAGCAACTAAAGCTTTGCATCCTGATGTAAGCCTCCGATATTAGAAGACTTAGCACCCAGATATTGTCTAGTGACACAATGACTGTGGAAGTTGTGCAAAACCAGCAGTCTTCGTGTGGGAAATCTACGTACCTATCACAAATACTAAAATATCCCGTTGGGAAGCGGTGCTGCCAGCAGTACTGGTCGTCTTCCGTGTGGAAAACCTTCTCTTTGTGCTTCTCTGAGGAGATGTGGCCTTGCCACTGCTTCTCGCTGTTACAGTTCTTCCCACACATCCAGCAGTGAAAGTCCACCTGAAGGGCACAGAAGACACGCGTCCCATCAGCAGGTGTTGTCTGTCTGTCCCTCCAGCACGTTCAGGGCCCCAGGTCGACGGGAAGCCACCCAAGACCCACACTCTATTCTTGGGGAGCACATCTAGTTGGGGAGCCAGGCAAGAACATAAAACTCATAGTCAGAAACAGAACCGAGGAGGTGTGCCAACACCGGGAGGCATGCCAGAACACAGGCACGGGGCGGGGGTTCAGCCACATGTCCAAGAAGTCTCCAGCAAGGAGGAGACAGGAGCCGGTATGCCAACGGGGGGCCAGGCTCAACCAAGGGCTCTGGGAGGGAGTAACACGACAAGGGAAAACAGAAAGGACGTGAAAGCCCAGGGCTCGCCAACTGGAGCAGGATGGACGAGCAGCAGCTCCGTTCATGCACATGAACAGCACCCCTTTTAGGCGCCAGGACTTGTGCCAGGTGCCAGAGCAATAGCCACGAGGGGGAGACGCTGGGCCTGGGGCACAGACCTACGGAGAAGGCACTCTGTTACGGAGGTGTGTGGGTGCTACCGCAGATGCAAGCTTTGAGGGAGTAGTTACTTCCCAAATGCCCTGCATAAGAACCATTGAGATAATGGAACAGAACAGATTCTGGAGATATCCTGTGAGATTCTGACTCAATGTGGCTGCGAAACAGATGAGAATCTACCTTATTAAACACCTCCAGTAGATCTCATGACCCAGCAAGTGTGGGCAACCCTGCTCTGGGAACCCAAGGAGGACTGAGGAAAAGGTGGCAAGGGAATCAGAGTGAGCCTTGGCAGAGGGGGCAGAGTTCAGAGGGTACATCACAAGCAGAGACACGGGGTAAGGCCAGGCCATGGACGTGACCTGATCTGACTGAATTAATATGAAGAGGTGCCAAAAAACAAAACAGGAAACAAGTAGCAGAATAACACATATGCCTATGTCAATCTAATAACATACCAGGTGGAACTAATGATTAGGAAAAAAATTACGTCAAAGATATGTAAACATGGCCTGGAAAAATATACATTGGATCTGGTCCCTCGGAGAAGGGGGGCATATTGGGTTCTGACTTTTATCTGTTAACATTTCATTTATTTTTACAGAAGCAAATACAACAAACTGTTAACATCAGTTCCCTGGGGGCAGTGGGCTCAAAATACTCATTATATTATCCTCCTTACTTCTCTGACTATTTTAAAAGAAAACCACAACAGCAGAAGACCATAGATGATTCAAGGTCTCCACAGAACCCCGGGGGCAGCAGCCAGACTGCAGGTGGTAAGGAGGGAGGAAGGACTGGGGGAAGGGGAGCCCACACATCCTGAGCATGTTCTGTCGCCCAGCACTGGGACGCGTGGGCAGACTCATCATGGACTTCTCCGACACAACATGCCCACTTGGAGATGGTGAATCTGCCCAGGGTCACAGGTGAGTAAGGAAGAAACCAGGACTAGATTCAAAATTCTCTGGCCCCAAAATCAGAAAAAGGATTAAGGAAAGGATTTGATTTTAATTTTTTAGTGGGATGCTTTGGGGGATAGCATCTGGCATGAAGTACCTCCCAGATATGGGCTATGTTCACTGAGACCTCGCTGCTCGGAACATCGTGATCGGCAGCATTTGGTGTGTTAAGATTTCTGATTTTGGACTTTCACTGTTCTAGAAGATGACCCAGAAGGTGCTTACATAACAAGAGTGAGTAACTCAGTTTTTTTCCCTTTTATCTTTATTTTCCACCTTGCATTATGTTTACTTCAAATAGAAAGAAATCATGCCCCACAATGCTTTGTCATTTATATCTCCCCTGAGGAAAGGATTTTAGAATAAAGAGATTTAAGCTAACAGCAGAGAGCCACTGGAGACAGAATATACGGGAAGTGGGCAGGGAGTAAGAAGGTTCCATCTACGGCTCGGAAGCAAAGGAGAGGTGAACTAGCCAACGGTACTTACAGTAACTTCCGCGTAATCTGTTGGCATGTGAATCTGTTTTCCATTTTCCTTGTTGGACTGACTGGCTACATCATCACTTTTTTCATTTTTTTGACTCTTTAGCCAGAGTTCATAAAACTGCTCCATATCTTGAACTAAAGAAAAATGGATCACTTTTAGCAGCAAAGATTTAAATACATCATTTAAATCCACACAAGATCATGCACACTTTTTGCATCAGTTGGCATAAGTTTTCAAAGGAAAAGCGAGAGGGCTGAATGGAGACTGATTATATTAGACACAGAGCAATGGCCCACATCCAAGCAGCAGGTGACCTCTCACGGGCAAGAATCAAATTCAAGACTGTTAGACCGCAAACATTAGTTTTCAATATTAATTCCTCCTTGCACTTGCAAGACACTTTGTGGGTGTTTAAAATTCAGGGATCATTATGAGGGTACTACTAAAAAAAACCAAAAACCCGGCATGGTTCCATGGTGCCCACATTAAACACTGGTTATCACTGTCATAACCACACACACTACTTACACGGCTTGGGGGAGCCTGGAGCTGATACGCTCCTCACCGTTTACTGAGAAAGAGAACAACCAGACTATAGATTCTGACCCTGATGGGAGTCCGTCAGTCAAGCCACAGGAGGACCGATATGCTGGGATGCAATTTACAACAACACAATTGTGACCAGGTCCTGGGCAGTGGCTACAAGCTGTGTCCTCTGGTAAGAGCAAGTGTATTCCACATACTATCAAGTGCTAAGACCAGGTTTCTCAATCCAGCACTGTTGACACTCTGGGCCAGATAATTCTTTGCCATTGGGGGCTGTCCTATGCATTGTAGGATGTTTAACAATGTCCCTAGACTCTACCCACTAGATGCCAGTAGCATGTTCCCAAAAGTCATAACAAAAAAAATGTCTCCAGACATTGCCAAATGTCCCCAGTTGCTGTATATCCCTCCTCCAAGCAAGACAGCAGTGAAGAAGTCTCATCCACACAAGTCACTGAATTTTGACATAGCTGAAACAGAGCAGTGCTCAAATCTGACTGGTTCTTGTAATTCAGAGACTGCATATCTTAAGCAGTCGGTAACTTTCTACCATTTAAGATTAAAGAACAATGATCCTTATAGTAAAACATTTTCTGATCAAAAGTGGAAAGTCATCTGAGGCTCCTTTCAATGACTGCCACAATAAACTAGAAGTTGGACCAAGATAAACTCTCCTTGGGCCTTTGAATCTGGGCCTACTCTATCAGTAAGGCCTCCCTGGAGAAACCTCCAACTCTAATCTGACTAATTCAGCAGATGATTATTCACAACAGGAGCAGACGATCTGATTTAAGCAGTCAGGAACACATCTCTGACAGCAAAGGATGTAGAGCTACATATCTGTATCCAGATCGGACCCCTGCAAACAGATCGGATATCAGATTCTGCTCCACTGATAAAATGATACAACCGTTTAGGACGCAGACTGCTGTGTTCATGGTAAGCTGGCATAATTCCAGAGAGAAAGAAACTTGCAGGTAAGCTAGATTTCATGGATGTCAAGGCCACAGGTAAAACATCAACTTACTCCCATTCTCCTTCATGTAAGTCCACACTTCTCGTTCCTCGAGACTATGAGCAAAAGAACAGTTTCCAACATATTGACATTTTTTCCCAGAAGCAATATGATTGCACAGCTGTATAAAAAAATACGAATATAAGACAGAATATACTTAGTAACACTGCCTAATTTTTACATTTAAACAAAATAAGCATTATTATCCATGCTAATGCTAAGCAACAGAATTCTTAACTAAGATTAATTTGATTCTATCAAATTGATAAGCCCAAAACACACGAGATGATATTAATGTTAAGCTCTCTATCTCAAAATTTTTCAAAAGAAAATTTCCAAAAGAAAGAATGAACTGGAATATGGAACATTTTACAAGAAAATGTCTACGGACTCACTTATTTGGAGAATCTGCTTTTAACACAGCGAAACATTTTACCTCTGAATGCAAATCTCTGGGCCCCTCAGTCTGACAGGCCTGCTCTCCCCTGCCTGCCACCCAGGATTCCTCCTTGTCAGCACTTGAGGAGGGTGAAGAAACTAAGGGCTACTCCTAAGGTACTCAAAAAAAATCTCAGACGTTTAGCTTCCTTATAACCAATGCTGGCAGCAAACCTCAGCCATCATTCACTAGATGTGCATTTTCTGAAGACGATTATTACACTAACCAGGCCATCCATTTACACAGGATTCAAACAATACCTCTTCTGGTTATTTACATTTTTATTTTACAAAGAAATACAGTAGTACTGGTAGGCAAATCAAGTGATAGTGATGAGCAGAATGCAGACTTCCCTAAGAACCTTGGCTATGAAGAACTAAGAAAACCTCCATCACCGAGAGCTCATTGTTAGATGTCATCACTATACCTGTCTGTATAGAGCATAAAGCATAGTATAATCAGCAGTTAGCTTATCTTAGTTTATTTGTGTTTCAGCAAGAGCTGGCTCCATATATCAGTTTACATAACGCTAGATGCTTAGCATCGGTTTTTGCTAAAACTCTAATAAAACAGTCAGCCCTGAACACTAGACATTTTTTCCCTTGGACCAAGGTCAGCGGCCCCTCCCTTAGTCATCTGTATAAAGTCAGTAGTCGATAAAACATTCTGTGACTGACTTTATTGTGTTCTTTTCCCAGTCGGACCCCAGTAAGTATTTAGTCAGACATTACTAGAGAAACATTTACCATAGTCTTTAAAGCTCACTGATAAGGAGCAGGGAGAAGAGAAGATAAAGGAGAAGGCTGGCTACTGTGCTGCGTTTTTACTTAACACCATCTCATGAAATCTTCCCTATGATGTAATTATTCCCATTTACAGATGAGCAAACTGAGGCTGAGTAATTTGACCAGGGCCCTTCTGGCAGACTCTGAAGTCCATTCTCCTTCCACCTCACCACACTGTCTATACACACTCACACACAGAATGTTATTTCTTCTTTCAGAAAAAGAATCCCTTAGCAATACCTAGTATGGTAGAAAAAGGAAATAAGGTACTGTAACATCAAACGACAGTACACCATGTCCAAGATTTCAGAATAATCAGTAGTCCTGGGCAGCTGCCTCGTGAACTAGAATTGTTATCATCTTTGTTTTAACAAAGTATTAAGGAATATGCCCATCGTCTCCACCATCTTGTAAAGCAGAAGGTATCTATGGTTCCACTCAGCTTTCTTCCCTCCTACGCTGATTAAATCACCCAAATCTGAAACCGCTATGGATGACACACAAATGCACCACCTCCTTCCAAGACTGACCTTGTAACCTGTGTAAATTTTATAAAACACAAGGTACTCTGGCTGATGAGAGATTAATCTGCATCTTCCTCAACTCTTTCTGGCAAGTCGAGGAGGTTTCCTTTACAAGGGACCTCTGCCATCCATCTGACCTGCTTCTCTGAGCAAAAGGTTCTCTCTGTATGTCCTCCATTGGGGGAGAAAATTTACTACGTGTCAGTGCTCCTGTGTTCCTGTCCATTAACTCACACAGTGACATCCCTTCACACTCTCCAGACCCTCTCCGTCCTGTAGAGGAAAAGTCTAGAGCCGGTTCAAGGGGGCTGCTCAGACAATTGTCTTCGAGACCACATAAGGCGCCAAGGGATACAGTACTGAGGTGAAATGTGCCACCTCGTGAATGGAATACTGTCCTAATTTTAACTTGGTCTGTCATTTTCATCCCAAGGGTTTTTAAGAAACATTCCTCTAACGTAGAACATTTTTCCTTTGAGTTGTTTTAGAAAGTCCTATAAAGTGGGGTATCTTTTAGCTAGTATCGATCGCTTCAAAGAAAGAGATATGATGAAAACAACTCAGCCACAGCATTCGTAATACAGAGGCTCTGACAGCAAAGCTGAGGAATCAAATTTAAATGAAATTCTCTTCCATTCCCTCCCAAAAGTAATTCATCTGAAAAATAAGTTAAATGCCCATAAGTGTTTCTTGAGTCTCTATTTCTTGATTCTCTATTTACTTTCCCCAAGTAATTCATAAAAATCCAATCCATCTGAAAACTGACCCAGGACCACACACATACTAAAGGGAAGGAAAAAAGAGAGGACCATTTAAATTCCATTATTACTATGAGCATTAAAGGGCGCCAGTTTCAATCTGAATTACTACTACTTTCTAATGATTTGAAATGCCTAATTTAAAAAAAGTGGCTTAAAAATTACGTATGTACATCAAACTGTAAAGGCATTTGTTTCTTTGTGGGGAGAGGACGGATGTTCATCCACTTCTTACGATCAACAGACATCACTTGCATCGCACGACGCTCTTTGGTCCACCTAAGAAAAATGGAGTTCAGAAAAAACAGAGACACACTGGCAAAAGATATAAAATAAAGGGACAGGTACAAAGTTTGTACCTAAAGGACCAGAGATTTTTTTCTTTTCTCAACCCTTCTAAAAGAAATGCCTTATGATTGTTATTTCATTTCCTGTTGATATTAGTAAACAAAATTCCCTACATATCCTCAAAAAAAGAACCGATAAAATACAGAAAAAAAACACTATTAAATTTTGTTGAATTCTTAGCTGCTAAAGCCTAAAAATCTCTTCCCATTTGCTTTGTAATTACTCCTAAATTATCTACTTTCCTCTGCTTGCTTTGAAGTCTTAATCTTTTTTCTCACACCTATGATTTTATATGTATAAAACAGATCAGTATGAAATCGGCATTGTTTCCACACACACACACTACTTACGAATGCCTTGCCTTTGCACTACAATATTTTCTGTTTTTGTCTGGTTCAGTGACTTGTCCATTTTTCAAACACTGAGCACACACAAACTGTATCTTCATATTAAGAAATCCAGGCATTATTTGATTGCCAAGTACCTTAAACAATTAAAAGATCAGTTTTAATTTTAATAGAAAACCAGTTTTCTGAGAACAAAATACTTAATCGCCATGCCTTTTTTTTCACAATAGCACACAATTTCTTTTTGTCGAGTTTGATAATGTGATCACTATATATACAATCTAATAACTAAATCTCCAAGTCTCCACCCAAATGCAAGATAATAGAAGCAGATTATAGATGCTAACCCTCAATTTATGAAAGTCGGCTTTGGAGTTTATGACTGGAATTTTTTGCGGGGAGAGGGAGGTGGTTAGCAGATAAAGCATTTTTACCTGATGGGTAGCAAACTACAAACACAATCTACCTCCCTTATGCCAATTTTTCTGCCAATTAAGCTGAATAAGAAAACTGTGTCCTATACTCTTGGCAGGTGTTATGGGAAGATGCCTAATTTTTCTTACAATGATCAACTAAAATTCAGAATTTTTTTTTACACATTAAAAATTCCGAAAAATAAAAAAAATAAAAATAATAAAGAATTCCTCAACTTGTCTATGGCCATGCCACTCTGAACATGCCCGATCCCAACTGATCTCGGAAGCTAAGCAGGGTCAAGCTTGGTTAGTACTTGGATGAGAGACCACCTCGGAAGACCAGGTGTTGTAAGTGTTAAAAATTAATTAATTAATTAAATGGGTCAAAAAAAGAAAAGAAAAAAAAGAATTCTTCAAGTCAATAAACATTAAGAAAGTAACTGGAATACAAGTGTGACCTGCCTCCACCAACAACTAACACTCATTAAGTCATTCTGGAAAGGTCCCAAATGCAGAAAGTACACAAGAGAAAATACCTGAGCTCCAGGTACGTTTGCTTCCAAATTTTGCCAGTATTGTTTAGATTCTTGAGCAATAGCATCATGTGACATACCTGGGAAATATACATGCCTTCTTTTAGGATCTCTGTATAACAACAGTCTACTAATCAGGTCACAGTCAGACTCAATTCTCTAATTAGCCCCATGCAGCGTAACCAACCACTGAGGAGGAACGAATATCACATGATTCTTTTTCAAAATGGAATTTTTTCAAATAGAGCTCTTGGTGCTTTCATCAAAATCTTTCTTCATCATAAAACCATACTACATGTGTGAACTTGTACTGGCAATTAATTATGTGAGCCCGTACTCAAAATAGGCCACTTTAAAAAGTAATTGCACAGTTGAAAGCTCAGAGCAAAATCAAGAGGGCTGCCACATCGGGGTGGTGGTGAAGGGTCTGCGAAAACTGTTTCATCAAACCCTGACTGTCCGAGACATTTCTCAGTCATACACACACTTACTATTTTCTTTTTGTAATATCCAGACTTTCAATTCTATAAGACTGTGAGCATAAAAGCACTCATCTTCCCTTAAACAGCCGTATCGAACCTCATGTCGACATAAATCAAGCTGACACTGACTGTGATAAGAACGTATTTTTGAGTACTTTACTGTTGTTTCTCGCAAAATGTGGACAAGGCACCTAGAGATGAAAATGAAATGACATTTTAATATGGTTCTACCATAGCTTAAAAATACACCTATACAAACACATATATATATATACACTGTGAAGTTCTAAACTCAACATACATTTTTAGTCTTTATCAGAAAACATAAATCATTATATGCAGCTACTGAATTAACTGGGGAGGTGGGGAGGATAATTATATGTTAAGCCATAAAATTCCTAAATCTATGTCATGAGAAGCTAAAAATCAATATGCTTCTCTGTACTAAATGATCAATTTAATAATTCATTACAACATTCCCAGCCAAATCTACTAACAGATGTTTTTAAATAGTCATCATCTTTCAAAATAACAACAAAAGAAGGCAGGGGATGCTAGACGGATACTAGACTAGTTTTATTTGGATCTTAAGAAAATAATCTATTTTGTCACTATAAAAATTAGAAACTACCAACATACTTATTTTTTTCAAATTCATGCTTTGTAATCGGGTGAGAACAGGAAGTAGAATTATCTTTATTTCGTTTACTGATCATTCTAGGCTTATGATCAAAACATTTCTGGAATAGACAGAGAAGAAAAATTATCACAAAAACATAAAACAAAATATAACTTTTGTACCCCAAATATTTCTTAGTTTTGATATTATCACATACCTATACATTACATACTTATACCAATTAATATTCATCATGAAGTCTTAATATTCTTTTGGATAACAGCAGGAGCTACCATTCGAGTGAATGCTTTATCTTATAGCAGGACCTGTGCTAAGGACTTTATACTTCTGGGCTGGTAAGTCAGAAACTATCACCAATTTTACAGCAGAAAATAAGGTTTGGAGACAGCACCTCACAAAGGAATATAAACTCTCCAAGGTGCTCTTGCAGAAGTTTGAATACGGTCAGGTTGACCTTCCCACTGCCACCAAAGAAAGCCTCTCTACTGAATGCGCCCTTTCGCTCCAGTGTCCAGACGTCTATCTCTTCTTGGCAATAAGCAAATGTGCAATGGCCTGAATATCTACATTCCTCTTCAGCAGCAACATCTAGAAAGACGGGGAATTAAAGAACATTTATAACATGAGCCATTACTTTTTCAAAGCCAGTGAATGTTAAATCCGTTAAGACATCATTTGAATTTTTGTAACAATTCATGGAGAATTTCAAACAATGATACCCGTATTACTATCTAGAGATGATATTAACCCCCCCCACAAAAAAAAAAAACACAAAAAAAAAAACCGCACCACAAGTATATTTTTTTTTCCAGACAGGGGAAAAAAGCTTTGATACTCTCATGTATTCTACCTAAGTTTAAAAAATTACTTAGGGACATTCGGAGTCTGTTCAGATGAAGTGGCTTACCAAAATAAAAATACTAAGTTCTTGCCAAAGCAGCTTAAAAAGAGCAATATTTTCAAAGCCTTAGTTCAGTGTTTTGATTCTGTTTAGACAAGTCAGTGAACTTCAAGTTTGAGACAGTTTCTACATAAAATCTGGTTGAAGCCCTGATTTCATAAATAACTATATCCTACACAGGAAGGTAGAAATGAAGGTTAAAATAACATAAAAACACTAATGTCTTGATCCGAGGAACTTATATTAACTCTATCTAAACATTTTTAGTAACGGTAATTCTCAAGCCATTATAATAAATGCAACATATCATTGATCACTAATGCATAGCAATTAAGAGATTATAGTACTTACCTTTACATATATAATAAGGTCCTTCATAATTAGTTTTTGTTGGTCTTGGTCGTATTTTTTTCCATGATTTATCTTCGACATTCTTTATCCTACCAATTAAAATATCTTTCTTACATTTATGATCTATATTAGGCTGGTAAGTGAAATCCATTAATTTAGGGCCTGAAAAAAATGTAAAAAGAATTGCTCACATGCACAGAAAGTATCATTTCATTTTACAGGCACATTTATAAGGCAGATGTGAGAAGATGGATATTGATTACTAAATTGCCACAAAAATCTTATTTTCATAACCTAACAATGTAAACAAGCTACCAAAGTAAATTTTGCCTTTTATGCTGGTTGGGAAGACTTCTTCTATACCAGTCTTCCCAAAACATACTTTTGTTTAACTATTAGAATAGAAATTCTGATGGCTTACAAAAGGTAAAGAACACTATTAAATACACAAGTGAGAAAGAAAATGAATTGGGGGATACATTGCATTTGTATCACCTGACTTAGGGTGTAAAGATAAACAAACCAACATAAAGTATGTTAATTTTCATAGACATTATATCATATATTGGTCTTACAATGCTTTTTTCTAGTTCTTGCTCTATTTGCAAATGACCAAGTTCTTAAATGTATACTTAGAACATAAAGAATTCCATAAAAATTTCAATAAGCTTTCAAAATCAGGTAAATATTCTATTCCATATGATTCTACAAATAAAATTATATCAAATAAGAGCAGAGACTTATCCTATTAGACTCCAAAAGTCCCAAATCAATAACTGTGGCTTCTTTTAGAAAGAACTTAAATAGGGATTGAAGAGGTCACAATAATGCATTTACAAATTCCTAAGAACTGTCAGGTTATCGATTAGTTCAATACTGTCTGTTGCTTTGCTTGGTCCTGACCTGATTTTTCAAAACAAATCTGGCAAGCCTGTCTCAATTCATGGGTTCCTTCAAGGGGGTGTCTTGGGGTCACTGAAGGTGGTTTTGTAACTGTACTTCCAAAAAAGTTTCCAAAGTCATTTCTAAGGTGACTTGAAATTCCCAGGAAACTCTCAGAAGCAAACAAACTGCCTGGTCCATTCATCTGCAAGAAGAATAAAAAAAAAAAAAAAAAAAAAAAACAGCCAACAAATAATGTGCTGTCACTAAAGAAGGCAACAAATGCATCTGAAAAATAAGACGTTCTTCACTCAAGTTGGTACTATTGTGCCCTTAATAAACTTCTATTTAAAGACTGTTTCTTTCTACATTTTTCCCTCTTTGGGTCTCTACGCCCCTCCCCCACTTTTTCTGATCCTCCGTGACTTGTTCAAAGTAACAGGTAATTAATTATTCTGCTGCATAGCAAACACATGGCCTGATCTTATACAGTTGACCCCTGAACAACGTGGGGTTTCGAGGCATCGACCTCCACACAGTTGAAAATCTGCACTCAACTTCTGACTCCCCAAAGACTTTAACTGTCCCTCAGTATCCTTGGGGGACTGGTTCCAGAAACCCCACAGATACCAAAATCCCTAGATGTTCAAGTCTCCTAAACAGAATGGCATAGATCAATGCATATAGTCAGCCCTCGGCATCTGCAGACTTCCAATCCCGGATTGGAAATAGTACAGGTATTTACTAAAAAAAAAAAATTCCACTTACGAGTGGATCCTCCCAGTTCAAACCCATGTGGTTCCAGGGTCAACTGTATTTCCTTGTCTTGTTTACACTGTGCTAAAGCCTCTTACACTGTCTGTGATAGTGATTAATTTGCTATGACAGACCAGTCTTAAACACAGAACATTTATTACTGGATGTTCCAGAAGAGTATTATTTTAACACTATTTCCCAGAGTTCACACAAAATTTCAGGAAAACTGTCATGTTCATTCAAATAACACAGTTACTTATGTAAAAGACCTATTTTCAATTTAAGCGATGTATTTACAAAAGAGGAAGTGGCACTTACAAGTAAAAGGGAAGAATTACTGCTGTTAAGCGATGTTCCCTCTCTAGAAGTTGAGGTGGACAGATCTAAAATAATAAAAACACTTCAACAGACCTTTTCATTCTAATCATGTAATAAGAACATCAGGGCTTAGCAGCTGACTACGGCTTCCCCACATTATTTTTCCATCCCAGATCCTAGGAGCTTTCATGATTGACACTCAAAGAGGGCTATGGCATTCTTCCTTTCCTCTAGAAACCAAGGGCATAAAAAAACCCTCAGACAAAAAAAACTTAGATAAAAAAAAAAAAACTATTTTCAGAGATAGAAGCTGATGTAGGACCTACCAAGTGAGACTGTTAATATGAATTAAAAATTCATTTTGAAAATACGAACTAAACCAGAACATTAAGAAAATTAGTAAGGTTCAATCACTTTCTCTTTCTCAATCACCACTTGATTATTTTCTCTCTGCCCTTCTGTCTCCCACAAATTTAATTTCTTCAGCTGTCAATCTTTAAATGAATCATTTTGATTTTTGTCCCTTTAATCATGCAACAATGCCTCAGAAATATGAACTTTTTTATCATTCTTGTTGAAAGTATTTATTAAACCTGGGATTACAGGAACAGGAATCAGATCAAAACCTCCACAATCCCTTGTGAAACGAAAGCATAGCTTCCTGAGCTGGAGAGATGCAGCCTACAATAGACAGATCATCCTGAACACTGATCTTAAATTAGTCTTAAGTATTTGCCCAGTTCAGAATTTAAAAAGAGAACTTGTCTTGAAGACCCTTTAAGATGGGGTATACCTTTCTTGGAAAAAATGTTAACAGTCATTTCGTCCCAAAAAACAATAAGACACCCAGCTTAACAAACCATCCCATAAAAAAAAAAGAAAAAAAAAATAGTGCCACATATATTCCTTTCCTCACCCCTTTGCTTCTTGATTTCCATAATGGCAGAGTTAAATACGGTTAAATTTAAAAGTGAAGGTTTCATTTTTCTGTTTTCAGCTACAATGAAAATAATTCAAGTATCGACCACCTAGAGTTACTTAAGTAACTGCTAAATATAAATCGTCATTTTCAGAAAATTAACTGCAATTGTTTACACAAACAGCTCGATTCTTACCTCGTTTGGACTCACTCATTGAAAACGAATTTAAAGAACAGAAATCTCCAAAGGATGAGGTCAAAGGTCGATACATCTCTGAGAGAGAGGATGGAGAGGCATACCTCGCACCAATGGGTAAGGTGCCCAACAGAGATGTCGAAAAGGGTATGCTAGGGGGGACACTGAGTGTTGGAAGGGATCCTCTAACTAAAGCTGGTGGCTAAAAAGGAAAAAAGATTTGATGACAATCCATGAAACTCAATTGAGCTGCTTTTAACATCAGCATATAAAATCAAATCATTACACGTGGTAATTATGTTACATAACAAAGTTGAAATCAAAATCAAGACTCAATCGAGAAACCTAAGCCACAGAGCTCATTTCTTCTCAAGCTCACATTTTAAAAAGGACTGAGGAATGAGAAGTCCTTTATCCATAAAACTTATTTTCCCTTAACTATCAAATGCCTATTCTTTGTCTGAATATTAAAGTTACCCTTCTTATACATATGATTCTAATAGTAATTAAAGAAAAATTAGCTAATTACTAGATAACATGTTTCTTTATTTTAAAAAATGACCAAATTAGCCAGTTACCACCAAAGAAGGACAAAAGTAATTTTCAAGGTAAGAAATCCAAAGTTTAGCCTATAGGCAATACTGACAACATCTATCAAGTTATATTACTACTTTAAAAAAATTAAGTCTGTCTTCAGAAGAAAGGAGAAACACAGAAATTTACCATAGCAGTTTCATTAGCTTCAGGTGCAGAATCAAGGAGCTCGTCTATTTCATCTCCAAGGACCATATCTCCATCATCTAAAAAACCTTCTGTCATGGTGAAGGGGATCTTTCCTCCATTTGCCAACACTGTCGATGGCAGAGAGTTCTCTTCCACTTGCAGTGGCAAAATAGAAGGTAGGGACATAATTGGAACTGAGGCCAGCTCACTTCCAATTTGGTGAGAAAAGCTGGATGCAGGCATAGAAACAACGGGAACTGCTTCTTGCCTCGGAGTTAATAAATCTGTAATACGGATGGAAATGTACTCACTCAATTTCGATGTACTTACACGATACTAGTGCTAATAGACAATAATAAAGTGAAAACCTAAGTGAAAATGTGAAAATAGTTATAAAAACAAAGGGGTTGATACAAGAGTAAAAGCAATTCAAATGAGAGTGAAAGTAATTCTAAAAATAATTTGTTTTACCCAGAAATAGATATATTTACTTGAGAAAACATTTCCTTCTTTCTCAAAATACCTGTGCCCCTTTGGGCAGAGCTATTAGATAGTGGTAAGGCCACAGCGGGTATTCAATGATTGCTCACTGACATTATCAATCACTCACCAACACACCCAGAAGCACAAAGGTGGTTTTTGAAATTATTCTTGATTTAATACTAATAACCACGTAGTAATCTTTTTTGACAATATTATATTCTATATAATGCCTAAAACTGGCACTTTTCAGATTAAGATGACATGGAAAAACATACCTGGCTCAATATCTTCCACTGAACAATTCAAAGCCTAAAAATTAAACCAAATAATGAATCATTGTATTTTCAGGATTCTAAACTATAAAGCAATCTGTAAAACTCACTTTAAGAGAGCAATGCAGGCTTTCACAGAAATTTGACACCCTTCCAGTTAGAGCCCAGAGATAAAAGGAGTACGTAAACCTTTGCAATATGTGGTGTTAAACAGAGCTAGTCTATCGGTGCTACCACCTGTTTCCTTGGACCAGTACTTCTCTAAGGATTAGGAGCATGCCAGCTCCAGGGAAACTAGTCTGGCCCATCACTCACTCCCCAACTCACAATGGCCACTGGCATTCCAATGGCTCCAAGAAGGCTCACCTTTGAAAACACGATTGGTTAATTGTATTTCTCCAAATGACGCCCCAAATTAATATGTGGCCCTGAACCACTTCTTCTAACAAAACCTAACATCTATGAACACCCTGTAGAATGCTCCATCAGACTTCAGGAAATGCTGAGTAAGAGTAAAAGATGTTACTTAAGTTGTTTGTTGTCTTTGTACAGAACAGGTAGTTCTGGCCAATTATGTGTGTGAGAAATAAAAAGGTCTCAAAAACAGACACAAAGTGAAAATAATAAAAACAGAACTGCTAACGCTTCTATTTTTTCTTCTTCTTTTTTTAATGATTCTTACAGAAGTAGTAACTTTACCTTGGTAGCTCCATCCCCAGGAACTGCTTTTAATGAGACCTGAAAGAAGACAAAGACACAGACTTAAACACAGAACTTAAACACATGAGCTTAAAAACAGTTACAAAACAAAATGAAGATAGCTCACGGAGACGACTCCGGCTTACCTCGGCTCTGACATATGCTTTTCTTATTTTAAATCCCAATTTCTGAGCTAGTTCTTGGGTCAGTTTTATTACATGTTCATCCTGAAAAAGTGAGAACATATGATTAATGGGAGGTTATATTTACCAACTGTGAAGAGAAATAGGCAAAACAGTTATAACATATTTGTCAAGACACTTGCTTTATCAGCAATCGGTCTCAACTGAAGCGGGTTGGCAGCTGACTGGAAATTTTAACTCTTTAAATACTATACATCCACATGGAAGCAATACAATGGTTATGACGTAAACAAATGAACTAAAATAAAATTCCAAACCTGAGGCACTGCTAAGGAACACTTCGCTACGGCGTCATAGGCCTCTTTGTATCTTCCTAAATCGCTTAGAGCCTTCGATTTCCGATAGAGAGCTTTGCAGTTACTGGCATTTAAACTGAGGACTTTATCACAGTCTTCTACAACTTTATCATGGAAACCCTGAGAAGACCAAAAATAAAGTTAGTGCTCAAACAGCTCACCTCTTACACTGATGTCTCCCCAGTCTATCACCCTCCTTTTAAACTCAGGGTTGGCAGTATTAGTTTTCTTCTTAATATTATTTTCATTATGAAATTTCAAATGTACAAAAGGAGAAAAAATATGAATATCTGTGTACTCACGACCCAGTTAAGACAAATGTTAAACATCTGGCCATAAAGGCCTCAAATCTTTTAAGAAACACAACTTTCGAGATATGGTTGATGCCTGCAAGTGTCACTCTCCTGTCCTGGTCTCATCCCCTCCATAGTTACCCTTTGGTGGAGCTCAATGAAATATGAAATGGAAAGGTAACTGGGTGTACAGGGACACATTACAGAACACAAAATAAATCATCCATACATGCTCACTAACAAAGAACTAGGTGACAACATGGATATCTTGCTTAAATTCATGGTTAGTTTTCTCATGTCCATAGTGAAACTTATAGCACTATAGCAAAATACTGCATTTTAAGCTTAGGTATGTGAAAGCTTCTTTTGAAGGTTAACTATTGTTTTGTGCTTAAGAAAAAATAAACAAACAAACAAAAACACCTCCTGAGAGGATGAACTGAATCTCTAAGAAGTGAATTATCATCACAGGTCCCTGATTGATGCACTCATTTCTGAATACCTCTCTTTAGGCGTTTTTTTTGTTGTTTTGTTTTGTTTTGTTTTTAAATAAGCAACACTCCCCATGAAGCCATACTCAAATGGGAATCACCAAAGACCAATAACTAAGAAACAAATTACTTTCAAAATCCCTAAACATTTGTCAAAAACTGTTGAAAGCTTCATGCCACTCTAAAAGCAGTTAATAACATCTCTCTGAAAAATTGAAATTAGAAAATTGACTTTTATTAATGTACTATGTTATTGGAAACATTTTTTTCTGACTAGAAACACTGTTTTAAAAACCACAACTCACCATATTAGAATAGCAAGCAATGCGATTTATGTGCAATTTTTCAATTATTTCTTTAGAGATTAAAATTTCTTCAGACTTTGCATAATCAGCTATACTCAAAGCTTCTGTGTACTGGCTTATGGAGCTATTCCAATCGCGTTCCCGATAAACATCATTTCCTTCATTGAAAAGATTTCTCACAAGAGCACGTAAATATACCTAAAAAAATAAAGTTACCACTTGAAACCCTTTAAGGAACAGGTCGGGTTATAAGTAAATGTTAATTTTTACACGTAAAACTTCAGAAGAAATAAAATTTGACAGAGCAACAAGCACTATTGTAAGAAACTGTGAAATTCAGGCCAAGTCACTGCTCCCTCAGCTAGGGTTTCATCGTGCTTGCTTTTTCAAGAGAAAATTCAACTTTTCATCATTAAGAATCGTGCAGCAAAAGCTCCCAGTAAATACCTGTCCATGTCTCCTGGACAACTCTGTGCCTGGGATAAATTTCTACAAGCAGAAACTTTAGGTCAAAAAGAATGAGAATTTTAAGGCTTCTAACATTTCTAAAGTGCCTTTTAAAAAGGCAATAATAATACTTTCTAGGGGTGCCAATCACAGCACCCCATCGACAATGGGTATGTGTGTCTCAACATAAAATCTCTACCAACTCTAGGTGAAAAAAGGTATCTTTTTTTTTTTTTGAATTTGCATGTCTTTGATTACCAGTGAGGTTTTGCCTTCTCACATTTTTATGAACCATTTGTATTTCTTTGGTTAACTGTCTGCTCAGGACATTTACTGATTTAGAGGGAGGGGGATATTAAACCGTTTTCTTACCATGTAAGTATACATGTTCTTTTGGTATGTACAAAAGTTTTTAAGATTCCTTCATGATTCCTATCATTGCTTTAATATTTTAGAAGTCCTTTCTTATCACGAGATCAGATAAATATTCAAGACTTCTGTCTCATTTTATTAATTTGGGTCTAAGCAGACAAAAGTAGTATGGAAAAATGGACAGATCAACCTTTAACAAAGGCTGACCTGTGATATGCCACTTAACCTCTTTCGAGTCTAGCTGCAATCATAAAGATTGTAAAATGAATTATAAAATGAACAGATTATTCCAGGCGATATGTAGCTACAATACTTTGATTCTACATCTGTTTGGAAAGAGAGAGGGAATGAAGAGAGAACGAGAGAGAGACTGAAAGGAGAGGCAGGGGAGGCAGAGAAAGAGCAGTGACAAGCAGAGCATCGAGACCCTCAGAGACAAAAGCCACTGTGAAGTAACTGATAGCCTGCAGGGGTGAGGACCTGTGGTCCAAGACCCAGAGACCTGGCTTTCTCTGATACATCACTGGCTCCTATTATTCTGTCACCTTTTGCTGCTGTGAAAATGTCTTTTCTACTAAGTAAAAATAGAAGATATTCTGCACTCTTCTGTTCCACTTACTTTCGATCAAATGAAAGTAAGCTAAAAATAATTTTCAAGAGGCTCAAAAGATAAATTAACTCAAACCTGCACTAATAGAGCAAAGAAAAAACAGGACAATGTCCAAGTGTGTCAAAAAACCAATGTCCTATATATTAAAGGTCAGTACACCTTTTCTACAAATGCTCAGATTCTAAATATTTTAGGCTTTGTGGGACATATGGTCTCTGTCTCAACTACCATATACTGTAAAAGTAGCCACAGATAATATACAAACAAGGGGGTATGGCTGCGTTCCAAAAAAACTTTATTTATAAAAACAGACAGCGGGCCAGATTTGAAAAACAAGGCAGTAGTTTGCTGACCCTTCCTATAATATATTATAGCTCACAAGCTTCTGAAGAGCTTTCAAGCAGCCCTTCCCAGAGTCATTACCGCATATTGTTCCTGTGTTCCTGGATACGACAGCGGTGACCTAAGAAGAAGAAACAAATTAATTTTAATTCTCAGGCTCTTATCAGGATTTGCTCATCCGAAAGTCATCTTAAAAAAGAGGTTCTATTAGCTTGCCACTAGTTCGAAGCACATTTTAAAGAACTTCACCTTTACCATTATTCTCATGTAACTATAGTCATGAAAAAAAAAATCTAAAACTATTCCTTTGTATTTTCTTAAGTTCATTTTACTTTCAAATCTACTTCTCCTACAAGAAGATCTAATTCTTCACATACCAAAAGAGTTTAAAAATAGTACAGAACAACTAATATTATTTGATCCAATTTGCTGCAGTATAAGGAGAAGACTGTGCCCTTTCTGGGAAGAACAGAGAGGACTTCCGCCTGGACACGTCTACTCCAAGCCACAAGGGACATGTCTTGTCACTGGCATAGGGCAGTTACAGATTGTGCTTCTTAACAGAAATGTCTGATCTCAAAAGCCCTGTATGTCAACAGCTGTTCATTTTCATTCATCAGAACTACTGATGAGATTAAGTTCAAATTCCTCAGTCTAACATTTTCAAGGATACTGACATTTCAGCCCTAAAAATTAGCGACAGTAAGATCCACTTCAGAACACAAAACAAATCAAATATACAGGGCAAAAAATATTGCTGGAACAAAACGATCTAATTTCTAACCTGAATTAACAGGACTTATGATAGACACATGAACTAAAGATTCTTTAACCTCTGAGAAGTGTATAGCTATAGCAAAAAGAATCACCAGGCGACTAGAACACAGGCACGAATTAAGCTCTTACTGGATAAACTGCAGTCCTTCCTTAATGTTCTGCTGCCTTTTTCTTCTCTCCTCGGACACACTGGACATGTTATCCCACACATCCACTTTCTAAGTGAGCAATCTGGAAAGGAAGAAGGTGCAAAATTACACCAAGGCAGCAGGGCTCCTGGACCCCAACTGAAACACCCAGAATTTGAGGCCTTGTCCCACAACTCGTTGTGGATACACCCATCCCTGCCAACTTGACTTTAGGGTCTTCGATGCAAAGAACCCTGTCTGTGTGGTCCCCATTGATTAGCTCACAGAGCAGAGGGTTCTCATACTCCTTTAGGTTAAGCAGCCATGCAAATTTTGAAGGCTCCTCCTAAATAATCTCTGTAAAAAAGTCATTTCTGTCCTCCCCGCCCCCTTCTTCTCTTCCCTCCTTCGGCGACAGGTTTTATTTCTTCCCCGCCTAGACGCGCACGCGAACGCTGCCACTAGAACAGTCCCAGCCTTGTTTTGCTTCTGGAAGCTCTCCAGAAGTGAAAAGGTTTCACATCCGCTGGCCTCTGAGGAGTCTGACTTTCTTGTGAGCAGACTCTAAACCTTATATTTGTTTTGTTCCACAAACGTTTACAATAATGCTTGTTGATACAAATGATAGAACAAATTATCGAAATGAATTTACTTTAACTGGAATTTTCTGGAAGGTAAAGGTTTACCTTCCATGTAAACACTGGCAAAATGTCAACACAAATCACTGCTGTTAGCATCCACCTCTGATAATAGATGTTCATTAAGCAGTTTCTAGTGAGTTAAAGAACCACAAGAAGAGACCAGTGATAAAACATCCTGTCCCAGTGTCCTAAACTGTGGTTTATCAACTTCAACACTATTGACATTTTGGGCCGGGTAACCCTTTGCTGTGGGCTGTCCCCCGGTACACTGCAGGATGTTAGCAGCATCCCTGCTCCCACACATTCACTCACCCTCTGTGACAACCAAAAATGTCTCCAGATATGGTTAAAAGTCCCCTGGGAGGGGTGTGACACATCACCCCAGGCTGATAACTGCTGAGCTTTAACCCTAAGAAGCCATCTTACCACATAAACCATGTACTTGGACCCACGTGACAGAGAGGGAACTCACGGCCATGTTTCAAATGCATAACTGAAATTTTTTAGTTTCGTTATTGCTTACCATTGTAGTTTCCTTTTTAAATCTAAAGTGTAGGGGTGGGGATGGGGTTCGGAATGTCCCAAAGATTGACAACTGACGCTAATTCTTTTTCTCTCTTAAAACTGTCAGTTCTAAATATATTCATCTCATACTTAAAAGTTGGTTCTTTACTAAAGTGTTTACATGTCTGAGATTTGCTTTAACATTCTCCAGAAACTAAAAAAGAAAAAAAAGAACAGCAGAACGCCGATAACGTGTTAAGTCCAGGATTCTTTCCACCATTTGCTCTACTGTGTATGTTTGAAATTTTCCAAAATAATAAATTTTAAAAGCCCATGACACTGAAGCAAAATGGTGTTATTTCTGGAATTTGTTTTTAAGATATTCTAGCTTAAAGGGGGATGGATGGGTAAAAATAAAAGAAGAGCACCAAAAAAAATGGGCAACCCGCCCTACTGAACGACAGGGAGGAATATGGCGGTCTGTTCTGCCCTTCTACTGGTACAGGTCTGCGACAGTGTCTTTAAAACTTTTCACTGCACACCTTTAATGAGCCTTGTAAATGAATTACATGTGCAAAAAATTAAGTATCCAGAAAGGTCTACATAGCCTCTTAGCTCCTCCGCGGGAAGGGAAATAGAAGGTTTTCTTCTATTTTATTTGAAGCAGGGCCAACCCAGAGTCAGAACCTCAGAGCTCAAAGGCACCTGTCCGGCCGTCCAGCCCTGCGGGTCCATGGGAGTCAGGCTGGAAGGACCGGGACAGAAGCAAAGACGCCACGTACGAGAGGTGTGACTCCTCCTCTCCAGGAACCACAGACCTTTCTCTACACCTCTGTCCAGACGAGGTGAGGAATTAGTTTGCAGTTCGCTCAGGAACTAAATCTGTTGGCTAAGCAGACTTCTGGGTAATGATAATCTACCCCATTAATAGTCTTACAGCTGTTTCCCTAGAAAATGCCAGAAAACCTTGACTTGACCTCTTAGAACCAAAGGGCAGATGGCAAAGAGCTGACAACTCAGGTAAGTGGTTAAGAGGCAATAAGATGCAGACTAGTAATAATGTGAAACACACACCTCCTTAACATGTTTAAAGATTGGGAACATGGCATCAGGTGACATTTAAATATATGACAGATGTTTCATATTCTGTAGTTTTTCCCCAAAGATCTTATTATGAAAAATTTTACACACAGTAAAATTAAAACTTTTTCACAATGAACACCATATACCTACCTACACAGTACCTATGTTTTACAGATATTTTGCTATATTTATCACATCTGCCCATCTTTCTGTCTTTCCATCAACTCACATTATTTTCATAAATTGCAAAGTGAGTTATAATTTGTCAAATTATAACTTACCACTAGACACTTCAGCATACATATCATTACTTAGAGTTCAACATTTGTTTACAGTATTTTAAAAGGTTTTTTAAGGTGAAATGCACAAATTTTAAGGCCAAGTTTTGAAAAATAACACATTCATGTAGCCCAGACTCCAAGCATGATATAGACCATTATGTCACTGTCACTCCGCATGTCCCTTCCAAACCCTTCCCTATCCTCATCCCAGGCAACCAATGTTCTGATTTTTGCACCACAAATTAGTTTTACCTGTAAAATAAGCCTCCCCTACTCTCATTTCAAAAGAAATCTGATTTATATACCATTGTATTTTTGGATCCAGTTAAAACCTGGCCCCAATTTTAAAGTGAGAAAGAACTGAATCCATTTAACCCAACAGCACTTTTCTTATTCAAACTAGCAGCACGTGACAGGTGTCTACACCCTCCTTGACACCAAGATTCCCTCTCCAGCTGCCCTCTAAGCATGAGCACCCTGGGGCTCCACTGGACACCCTTCTCTTCCAGGTCACACTCTCCCTGTAGGGCCTCCCGCACTGCCCAGATGACAGGGCCCCCGACAACTCCCCACATCCAGCCCCAGACCGGGCTTGATACCTTCTACCCAGATGATGGTTCTACTTGGCTGTCTCACAGACATCACTGTTTAAAAAGTTGTAATTTAATATTAGGACAGTGCAAAGGAACGTCTCCTTCCCAATCCTGTCACTCAGCCACCCATTGCCCTTCCTGACGGCAATCGACCGCTGTTACCAACCAGTCTTCTGTGTCCTGACAAAGACATTCTGTGCAACAATGCTACATCTTGTGGTGGCGGTTACGTGAATCTTGTGCATAGGCTGAGTGCATGTAAAAACTGGTGAAAACTGAGTAAGGTCTGGGCTACAGCCCTCTTCAGTATGACCCATTTCTCTCTTAAAACGTGCTTCAATAAATCTTACTTTTCCTCAAAAAAGAAAGAAAAAAAGAACTGAGTAAGGTATGTAGTCTGGTAAGCAGTATTACACCCATGTCAGTTTCCTGGCTTTGATGTCACAGTTATGTAAGACGGCACCACCTGGAGATGCGCACGAAGGGTTCATGGGGCTCTATACACTTTTGCAAAATGCGTGGGTGTCTCTAATTAATTCAAAGTAAAGAGTTAAAAAACAGCCCGTGCATGCTATTTACACAACCTGGGCTCCTAACACATTCTGCACCTTGCTTTTTTCCCCGGAGTGGCTAATCTTGAAGGTCGTTCCGTGTCAGTAAAGCTGCTTTAATGGCCACGTGGCCTGTTCCAGGACATGGCGTCACTGCGGCCGGGCCCTCGTGGTAGACATTTTGGTTGTTTCCAATCTTAAAAGTTCAACAGGTACACAGGGTACTTCATACATGTGCATCTTTGAAGAATTTCTATGGGACAAAGGGTCCATGCATGTGTTTGTTTTGCCAACTATTACAAAATGACACCAAACGACCCTACCCAGCAGCGTGTCTAGGGCTCCCTCACCACTTCACCAGGGAACTATCGAGGTTTTCATCTGCCAACCAGGAGATGAGAAACAGTGGGACAACGCGGTGGGTTTTGTTTCTTTTTGTCTTTTCATCTTTAGTCAGGCTGAACATCTCTTCTTCCTTGAGAGCCTATCTGCACTTCTTCCTCTGTGAATTCTGTTTGCTCAGATCTTAAACCCATCTTTCTTTGAGGTTGAGCTTTTCTTATTTATGGAAGCTCTTTATATGTTGAAAGAAAGTAATCCTATGATGTTACTATTATTTTCCCCAATTTGGTGTTAATCTTTTGACTTTGACTACGGTACTTTTTAACAGCAGTTTCATGCCTAAGTAGTCGAATTTATCAATATGTTCTTTTGCAGCTTTTGGATTTTGACATACTCAGAAATACTTTCACCACTCTGAGATCATAAAATAATTCTCCATGTTTTCTTCCTATACTCATATTGTTTCATTTAAAAAAAAAAAAAGTTTTTTAATCGGATCCACCAGCTTACTGTAAGGAGTGATATAAGGATATATGTATTTCCTTCCCAAATAGCTACCAAGTTGCCCAAACATAATTTACAAAAAGGCTCTCTATTCTACAGTGATATATGCAAGGCTACCTTTACCATGTAGGAAACTCTGGGCCTGCTTGTGACTTTCATTCAGCATCTCTATATTGAATGGTCCAAATCCTTTGCCCAATCTTACCTTTTCAGTAATGAAACTACCTTCTGGCCAGCTGCTCAAACCAGAAACCTGACATTACCTTCTT
Source organism: Eidolon dupreanum (assembly GCA_028627145.1). Lineage (NCBI taxonomy): Eukaryota > Metazoa > Chordata > Mammalia > Chiroptera > Pteropodidae > Eidolon > Eidolon dupreanum. The sequence goes on along the minus strand of CM053501.1, from coordinate 5,598,469 downwards.
CTTCCTCTCACGTTCCACATCCAATCAATCAATCCACTGACAAAGCCTGTCAACGATGCTGTCAAAACAGGTGCACGGCATCCCAAATCCAGCCGCTCTCGCAGCCTCCTCTGCCACGCAGGCCCTGGTCACTCCATCTCATGTAGATGTCGCAATATCCTCCTCTCCCAGCCTCTGTTCTCAGCTCCCATCCTCTCTGTTCCTCCCCCATTCATTTCCGCCACTGAACTAAAAGGAATGTTCTTTTAAAAACACAAGTTGTTCATTACAGCCCTGCCTAACATCCTTCGATGGCTTTCCTGGGCACTTAAGAGTAAAACCTGGTTTCCTCACCTGGACCTACCAGGTCGGGGATGACTATGTTCCCAGCACTGCCCTCGCCCAGTTTCACCCACTTGCCTCCTGTCACACGGGCCTTCTGTGGGTTCCTAGAATGAGTCGACGGCTCCAGGCCTCTGGGCCATTGTGTTTGCTGTTCCCTCTGCCCACAACACACTCCCCGGATCTGCACAGCTGGCTCCTTTTCCTCCTGGAGTCTTGGCCTAAATGTCACATTCAAAGGCCTTCCCTTATCACCCTAAAATGTCACCACATCCCACTCTCACCCCATCATTCACTTTAAGAGGTACATCATCTTGCTTAGTCCTGACTGTATTACAACAGTTGGGTCCAAGTCAATAAATATTTGAATGGAAGAATGAATGAATGCTTCATACAAGGAGCCCTCCTCCCCCAGTTAAAACCTGGTAAAACCATTCACAAAAAGGCAAGCATCACAAAGGAGGGTGTCCCAAAGGAAATAACTGGACACAAGCAAAGCTGGCCGTGGGTGACTCCACCCCCAACCCGACAGAAGAACAAGTTGGGGAATAAATCAATGACACAGACAGAGACAAACTTGAAACTGTAGGTGACTCCTGAAGTGATACAGTGATGATAGGGGAAAGCAAGTCAGATCCACCCTCCTCTCCTTAAATGAAAAGGAATCGAGGGAGAGGGCCAGGGGGAGCTTTCAAAAGTACATTTTAAAATAAGAAACTCAATTAGATATGAATTGCATTAAATTGACTAATCTCTTGAAAGCTGGAACGTTATCTTTCTGGAATCGACTGATTTAAAATTATTACTCATCTGAAAGTTTTATGTAAGGGTGAAAGCTAGCCCGGATCATTATAATTCCTTTAAGTATTTACTCAGGGCCTGTTAGGTGAAACTGGTTATCCTAAAATCAAGTACAATGTGCAGTGCTAGGAACTGGACAATGTAGTCATGTCCTTGACATTTTGGCCTCCCACAGTAACTTTAGGAACTAGCTCCCATTAACAAGAAGACACAAGGGTAAGTGAAATGTGATTACGACATATGGCACAGATAGAAATAATAGCAAACACTGCATACCAGCCAGGCATTGTTCTAAGTGTACATGTATTAAATCATTTAATCCTCAGGATAACCTTAAGACATAGGTCCTATGAGGTAAACTGCAACACAGAGAAGTGACACAAGCAATCCAGGATCACACAGCTAGCAAGTGGCAGAGACAGATTTCAAAGCCAGACAGGCTGGCTCCAAGCTTAAACTCTTATGCCCCCACGAGTCTGCACTGTAAGGGCCAGTGACGCCCTGAGGAGGGGGAGCAATCTAAGCTGGCCCTGGGTTGGGCTCTCACACAAATACAGCTTTGACAGACAGGTGGGCACTTGAAAGCCACTCAAGAGGAATGGAATAAACACAAGCTGGAACACACAGTGACGTATGTGTTCAAGGAACATTATTTGAAGCAATTTAGACAAAGCAGAGGGTTTGCACAGGGATGCAGTGGGCACCGCAAGTCAAGATAACACTCAGGGGAAACCTTTACCTGGAAAGCTGCTCCACCCTTACCGTAATGTATTAAGATACAAGGAGTAAGTATTAAAGGACTTTACTTACAAGATGTACTAACACAGGACCCGAGAAAGTGCCCCTAGGGAATGTGGCACTGTGCTTGCATTTTTGCCTTAAAAGGTGTTACTAAGTTTCAAGTGAAAAATTATAATTACCAGTCTGCATTCTATTCTATCCTCAGACCCCAACCTCTCTGTGTAATGACATAAATAAACGAATAAAATGAAACATTATCATCAACTTGTCTTGCAACAATGTCTCAGCTTGCTCTGGTAACAGCAGCATACGGATACAATGTGTCCCTCATCGCCCACAAACCCAGGCAGTGAAACATTATTACAGATGTTCTACCACCTTCTTGAAACAGTGTCTCTCCTACTGGATACTTTAGGAGAGTGTTTCCCTTTTATTGACAACATCAGGAAGGTAATTTCATTTTTTTGCTCCTCCCTCCCTACCCACAGCTATTCACTTTGAAATCGCTGTCAGATATGATACATGCCAACTGCCTCTTAGAGTGCCCCGCCCTAAGGGCAGAGGGCACATCTCACCTCACCCACCAATTCTGTGTGGAAGGAATCAACAAGAAAGATGTGAAGTCTTCAAGACAGTTTGCCCAGAGTCACCTAGACCCCTCAGTGACAGCCCAGGATTGCAGATGAGGTCTTCACAAGGGCCAGGTTAATATCCTGCTCCAAATTAGGTATTTCCATGAAATAAAAGGCTCTGTGTTTTTTTTTTTAATTTGTGAAATAGAAAAATTGCTGCTTTTCTCCTACTGGTGCCAGTAACATGGTTTCTGAGGCCTCACAAGGTATGTGCAAATAATCAATGTTAATCAACTAAACAGCACATTGCTAAACTCATAACAAAATAAAAAAGCAAAGCAAATTTGTCATTGGGACAAAACCTGGTAAGGATAGACTTGTTTATTTACATCATAAAAAAATCACCTCAGTAAGTGGTGTGTGTGAATTAAAAAAGATGTACTATTACAGTAGTAATTTTTAAACTTCTAGATTAACATTTTAATATTTCTCTCCCCTAAAAATATTATTTAAAGGTTTGTGTATGTGTGATTTATAATCGCCTCACACATTAGAGAAAACAAGTTTCACTTCTAGTCGTAAGATTCTGGAGAAAACGTATTTTCATTGAAACTAAACACTTCAAGACATCATCTAGAAAACAAGTTTGTGCACATCATATATTCTCCAGAAAGCCAGAATGTCTGAGGAAGCAGGGCACAGACCTCCTTTGTTTCTATCTGGTTCTTTATTGGAAAGCTCGAAACTTTCCAACGGTAGCTCTCACTATTCCTGGAGTTCAGATTTTATCCTAATTGATCCTCTCCTACTTACAATAACAATTTAACCTACCCAAATTGGCAGGTTTTAAAAGCCATCAAACATTAAGAATTGTAGAATGATATGGCTGATGACCACCATTTTTATTGGCAAACACTAACCATATCCGAGGAAGGGAAAAGGGCAAGATGAGCCAGCCCCCCAAGTAAAGTCGCAGTGAGAAAGAAGGCATGAACCCTCCAATTCATCTAGGGGGCAGGGGCCCTGAAAATTAGCATGCTCTCTGCAGGACACACAGATGAAAAAACTGAAAATATTCAGCCTCAATAACTCATGATCTGAGTAGAAATGGGACTATCTCCAGACTCCAGTACCCAGCGGATAAAATTTTTCAAGAAAATTCTGTCCATTAACTCGAATTATTCTGCATTTTAGGACAAGAGCCTCATTGCACAATCAGCCCGACAATTCAGTTCATCGGAGGGTGAGAAGAGGCAGGGGGTTCCTGTGGAGCCTAGGGGACAGAAGGCCACATGCCATCAGAGAAGCAGGAAAAGATAAGCAGATGGCATAGGCTCCCAGCCACCCCTGCCCGCATTTAGAGGCTCTATTTGAGCACTGTCCCACTGCAATACAATGCCAGCCACGTATCTAATTTTAAATTTTCAAGTAGCCATGTTAACAAAAGTAAAAAGAAACTGGTGATATTAGATTTATTAATATATTTTAGCTAACTCGATATGTTCAAACGCTATCACCTCAACGTGTATTATTTAAGCATAAAAAATTATAAATGATGTATTTTGTTTTTTTTCCATAGTATTTAAAATCAGGTGTGTCTTTTTCACCAAGAACACATCTCAATTCGGTCTAGCCCCATTCCAAATGCTCGACAGTCCAATGCAGCCAGTGGCCGCCACCTTCTTGGGTAGCGAAGGTCTAGTTCGAGCAGATCCTTGGTCTTTAAATACCTAACGTGGGGACATTACTTCATCCCTATACCTTGAGGGGGGCGGGGGGGAAGGTAGGGAAAAGTAACTACCGATAAATTCACCCAATTAGGGCGCAGGCGCAACCTCTCCGGCCCAGCCAGCGCTTTCCAGCTCGACCACACCCCTGCGATGACCATCCCCAACAGGAAATCCACGCTAATGGCAACTGACAGGTCCTCATTTAAGGGTGGGTTACAGACACCTAAAACCTAGTAGTCTCCGCATCTACGATAAAGACAGGAAACCGTCGCGCGTCCACGATGTCCCGCGCAAAAAAAAAAAAAAAAAAAAAGGGGATTAACCCGAAATAAATGAGCCACGCACTCCAGGCGCATCCTTCCCGCCCCCAAATCCATGATACTAAATCAGGGGACCCGCGATCACTGGAACAGACACAAATAATGAAAAGCATTTTTGAGTTAAATAACCAGAGAGGAGGGAGGTATTCGGCCAACGGAAGTGCATCGGGCATGGGATGGAAGGGAGCAGCAGCCCCCCTCACCCCCCCGACCCGGAGCCATGCCCCGCGGGTGAGCCCCCCCACACCGCCCGGAGGGGCGGAGAGCGGACCCCGGAGACCCGCACGCGCGCGCGCGCGCCCATGTCCGCCCGACCCGCCGGGGCCCGGGCGGCGATGCGCGCTCGGACCTGCCCCGCGAAGGGGTCGCGGGCGCTCTGGAGCGGAACCCCCCCCCCAGCCTCCGGGCCCCTCCGGACCCCTCGGTCGGTGCTGCCGCGGGGAACCGTGCGCGCCGCCCCTCCCCCGCCCGGCGTCCGTTACCGGCCGCGCGCGAGCACGAGGCGACGGCGGGCGCGCGCCGGGTGGGGGCGCCGAGCGGGGGAGGGGCGGCGCGCGGGCCCGGCGGGCGGCGGGGATGCGGGGCCCCGGCGGCGCCCACCTACCTGCGGGGACGGCCGCGCCGGCCGGCGGGCGAGCGAGCGGGCAGCGGCGCGCAGAGGAGCCGGCGACGGCGGCGGCGGGGGCGGCGGCGGCGGTGGCGGCGGCCCGGACGCTCGCTCGCAGCTTTCCTCCGCGACCAGCGGCGGCGCCTCCCCTGCGCGCGTGCAGCGCCCTCTGTCGGCGGGAGGCCGCGCGAGGCGCCGCCATTGGCTGCATCCGCGAGCGTCGGCGCCGGGGGCGGCCGCCGCGCCACGTCGGGCCGGGCGGGGACGCGCGACGGGGATGGAGACAGAGGCCCGGCACCAGCGCGGGCGGAGGCTGCCCTTCACCCTGTGCGCCCTGGGGCCGCCCCAGAGTCGAGCGCGCGGTCACCGCCCGGCTGGGGCTGCCGGATTGAGCCAATGAAGGGGCCAAGTCGTGCGCGCGACACCCTCCTACGGCTAACTGCCGCGGGGGTGGACGTGTAATTCAAATTTATGGGCGCCTCTGGGCAGCGGCCTCGGAGCAGAAGAGCAGGGAATTAGAACCGTGTCTAGTAGGGAACTGACCTAGTTCCGGATATCAGAAAGCCTCCCCGGAGAGACTTCAGCAAGTGCTTATCCTGTGCTTCCTGCGATTAGTAACTCTTCCGAGCCCCAGAACAACCCTTATTGTCCACATCCTTACAGATGAGAGGGAGCACGAAGCTCAGCGGCAGCTTGGAGGTAGAAAGACGGCCATGGACCCTCAGAAGGCCTGGCTTCCTGTGCTTAAGGTCCCAACCCAAATGCCAACACTTCCACCTGTATTTTCAGCAGCCAGGTGCCGCTGTGGGCAAGGTCCTTTGGGTCTCAGCAGTGGGCAAGGCCAAGTCCTTGCCCCATGACCGTATGGGGAGAGTGTGTGTGAACCAATAAGGACACGACCATTTTGGAAAGTGAAAACCAAAGCAGTGATGGGAGGGCTACATTAAGGGGTGAAGAAATGAGTCAGGGAAGGCCACTGAGAAGGTGACAGCAGAGGTAGGAACAAATACAAAGGCCTGAGGCTGGAGTTTAGTGTCTGGGGCACAGGAAAAACCTATATAGCTGGTGTGTGCAAGGGGAGAAAGGTCTGAAAGAAAGAGAGGGGCCACAATTTGGAATTTGGAGTTCTGTGTGGCACGGGAGTTACTCACTGACCAGTCTGAACTGGAAATTACCTGATCTGATTTACATTCTAGAAGGTTCTCTTGGGTTACTGTGCAGAGACTGGGCTGTGGAAGGACAAGAGGGCAAGCAAGGAGATTAGCTAGGTGGCTCTCACAGTGGTCCAAGTGATGTAGGTTTACAAACCAGGTGGATTAGACTGTCATAACAAAACCACAGACCTAGTGGCTTAAACAAGACTTTATTTTTTACCAGTTCTGGAAGCTGGAAGTCCAAGATCAAGGTGTCAAGGTAAAGTCTCTCTCCTGGGCTTGTAGATAGCCATCTTCTCACTGTGTCCTCACAGAACCTTTGTGCACATGCATCTCTGATGTTTCTGTCATTGGGACGGCCATTATATCGGATTAGGGCCACACCCTTACAACCTCATTTAACCTTAAAGCCCTCCATGAAGACGTCCAGACTGTGAGATCTAAATGATTGTTGTTTTAGCCACCCAGTCTGTATGATTCTGTTAGAGCAGCTGGACCAAATGAAGAAACGAACGTCTAAGACATAAGTAGCTGGTAGGAGAGAACACAACGGTGGAAGAAGAGAAATGTTGGAACCTGAGAAAGGTTAAATACCAACTTACTCCTTACCCATTCAGATGGCCCTGGGCCACTTCTTCACACCTCAGAGTCTTGAGTTCATCATCTCTAAATGTGGGTAATGATTCCTCTGGCATGGTGAGGAGTAAATAACGCATAGGTAAGGCACCTGGCACAGAGAGTGTGTTCAATAACTAGCAGTACCTTTCCCTAGAGATGTTGACTAATGAATGGAGTAAACTTTCCAGCATAAAATTTGCAGTGGAAAGGAACACTTGCACCCCAATAGTTTGTGAGGCATGCTCCTTAGTCCCCCTGGGAATTAGTGCCTTTGGAGAAACTGTTCTTGAGGGATGTGTTGGAAGAGTGACAAGTCTTACCTGCACTGAGGTGGAAAAATGCTTTGAGAGTCACTGGCTTAAAAATGGAGCCGAGGAGAGACACTCTCAGTCTCGGGGCCATTATCAACAATGTTGCCTGCAGAAATGGACTGACCACAGAGACGACCTCAAATAAGACAATAATAAAAATGATCTGTTTGTAAATATGACATACCTGTACAAGAAAAGGAAAACCCTCAATTTTATAGCACTCAGAACATGAAAGATATATGCTATATGTTTGTCAAATGGCCACATGATACTTTGACAAGCCAAATGCTTGACTCACCTGAAAACCTGTCCTGGAACCCAAATGTGCAGCATTAAAAATCCTAATAGTATTACATTCCTTAAGTGAACTGAGCAATCTCTGTGAATCACCTGGACTATACTTCTCCAAATTGATGAAATGCCGAAGTGCAAGAAAGATACGAAATACTGACTAGATTCCTTTATTTGGCTTTGTAGGTTCTATCTGGATTATGCATTTGCTTCCTCTCCACTTTCCCTTGGTAATTATCGCATGCTCTTTCAGCTTTAAAAAATGGCTTGCTAAAAACTTCACCCGTGGGCTGGTTGCCTGGACATCAATTTAAATGTGTAACCAAGTGTGAGTTAGCTCCTAAACATTGTATAAGGCAAGAGAGTCTTAATTTTCCAAGAAAAAAAAAACAGCTATATATAATTTGGGAGATAATAAAACAGGCTTTGTATTTTACCTGCCTGCATTTTTTTGGCAGTAATTCTCGGGAGCCATCTGGAAGGATACCCTGCATGCTGGTAGGAAAGAAGGTCTTTACTTCTGAAGTGAGTTCCTTTGGTTCTCAGCCTGGTTTCAATTTGGAGTTTAATGCCTCAATATGTCTCACAGTTCCCTGCTTGTATTTGGGGAGATACACTTAATATTGAGAAAAAGAATCCATATCCTAGTAGCTTCTGGAAATGGAGGAGCATGAGAAATCAGGAATGCATCCTTCCCAGTCCAATTCTTTCCCCTACGTCTTCCTGCTCTAAAGTTGAGAATGTGCTCTGCTCCACCCCACATCTACTTCCAGCCAATTTTTCCTCCCTTCTAACCTCTGAGTATGGATATAATGCTTCCGTAAGTTCTAGTGCCTCCTGCCTGTGGAATTTAAGCTGCCTATAAGGTCTTTTTGGAGTCGTGGATGAAAGTCAGAGTTCCATTCATTCATCTGTTCAACAAATATAAGTGCCAACTGTATTCAGGGAAGTTTACTGGATCCCAAATTCTACCAGTCATGGTTCCTACACTCAAGATACTTAAAATTCAACACTCTTGTTTCAAGATCTCCCAAGATGGGGGGGTTGGGATGTGGACTATAGAACAGGAAGGAGCAAAGGGACTCCTGTGATTAAGCAAAAACACAGATTAAGGAAGCTTGATCCATTGAGATGTATCATCCAAGATCTTTCTCTTTTAACATGTGAGACTGTTGGGACATATGTAAATGAGGAGAATTGACATGAAATCAGAATGAAACTAACCACCAACACTGCAATTCGAAAGATGCTTATTCCCTCAATAAAAGGAAGCTGCTGTCAGGATTCCTTTAATGCAACAAACCAACAATAGAATGTTAACTTGAAAAAAAAAAAAAAACATGTTCAAGGGTTATAAATTTTACTCAGTCTTTTCACCCTTTGGCAGGACACCAGGGTTTATTAGGAAATTTGTCAAAACCATAAATATAAAAAAATGCACAAATCCTCCATTAAGTAACCACATGTATGTTTCCAAAAATATATATCCAAAGCCATTTTCCCCTTTTGTGAATTTGTTATCAAATGCACTTAGCGCAAACCTACATCTGCTGCTTTAGACTTATTCACAGCAGACTATTAAATCAACATATTTTAAAGACATCTGCAAAAAGGAATAAATGTGAATAAAATTCTAAATCTAAACCATGGTAATCTGTTTGTGCTATGCATTTTAAATATTGATGAAAAACAAAACTAACCAGAAGCAGCTCTGCTGTCTAACTTTCAGCATCCATCCTTCAAGCGTGATATTTAAGGCATGTGTCTTCATTAGTAGGATGTTTCTGAGAGCCTGCACTGCTATAGGTGAAGATGTGCAGGGAACCAAATATTCATGTGTGTGCACTCGCTGTCTTTAGAAGAAACAAATTTCAAAAATTTCATATATCTCACATAGTTTATTACAGGATGGACTTTAATCTCCTGCTTTTTCTTTTCCAAAATAAACATATCTAACTAGATTTTAGATGTTCTTAGGTTCACTGTGGCTTTGGAAGAGCTTTCTATGCTTCTCTATTTAAATGTTAATTTTCTCCATCTCATCAATAACATCAGTGAAGTCTACATTGCATTTTGTTTTCCAGATTTGAGCAGGGGAATTGATTTCAAATATATATATAAGTCCAGCAATGAAGTCCCTCTAACCAGGGGCAACTAAAGTCTTAGTGATTCAGATAATCTTTAAGGGGCCAATTCCTTCTCAGGTACTTTGTTGGAATTTTCTTTAAAGGAGTTTGTGAATAGATATGTCAAAAACTTTTTAGCTGCAAGTGATCTTTAAGGAGGGAAACCAACTCAAACGGGGTTAAGACAGAAAGCAAATTTATGAGTTCCTGTAACTTAATTGTCCAGGTAAAGTTGGTCTTAATGTCATCAAAACTTAGTCTTTCTCCATCTGCCAACTCTGCTTTCCTATTCTCAGGCAGGTCCTTCCCTTGTGGGGGCAACAGAGCAGTAAGCAGTTCCAGGCTTATGCAACATCTTCTCAGCAACCCCCACCAAGATTTGCTCTTAGAAAAATTTTCACGAAGATCCTGGGCCTGGCTCTCATTGGCCAGACTGGGTCATATGACAATACTGAACCAATCACTGAGGTGCGCAGGATTTTATACGATTGTGGTGTTATACAATTATGTTGCATACGATCATGTTATACAATAATGACTTGAGCCCAAATTATGTACTCGCCCCTGGAATTGGGGATGGTGTCCACCTTATCAAGAAACAATGAAGTTTCCTCAAAATAAAATTAAAAAATAAAAAGTGCTGGAACCTAAGAAGATTATGAGTGAATGGCACATATGTACAAAACAATGACTCCTTCTAGTAAAAGAAAATAAACTGATCTAGCTCCTCTCCTGTTTCAATTCGCTTCTCTGCTGGACAATCTCATTCACATCTCTGCCACATCTCTGGCCACCACTGTCATTGATCCACTGATGGCTCTTACATGTACAGCTGTAGCCCAGATCAGTCCTCTGAGCCCCCAACCCTATATATTCAACTCCCTACCTGGGTATCTCTTCTTGTATATCTCAGAAGCATATCCAACACAACATGCCAGAAACTGAATCAAGACTCCCTCTCGCCCTTTTAGGGAAATCTTCCCTAACTTTCCTGAGTAGGGTGAAGCCTGCCCAGTAGACACATTCAGTGTGTGGCCTACCTGCCTCTCAGCATTGGACACAAATACAAGGTTACATTTGTTTGTATATTATTTGATTCACATTTGTCTCCCTTGCTGATACACTGTAAACTCCATTAAGGCAGAGGCTCTATCTTTTTTTCTCAACATGGTATTCCATAGTGACAGTTACTCAATAAATACTTTGTTGATTATTTATCTACATATAGCTATTTACTGAGAAAAGTTTTCCACTACTACATAAATACTCCCTAAAAATAGAGTTTACCAGTAAGAAATTAATCCAAAGTATAGCAGACTAGATGGTTGGTGGTGATCGGAAAGAATTTGTTTACGAGCATGTGCCCCTCGATTACATTACTGTGCAACACAGATTCTAAAGGGGAACTTAAAAGGCCATCCTGAAAGATTTTTATGTAGCTCAAAGACTCTTGGAAGATATATGAGAACATTTTGTATTTACTTTTGAAAATCGAGCAACTATTAAATATCAGTAAGTCCGTTGTGATGCAGATGTCAGCAGGAGAGAGTGATCAGCCCAGCCGGAAATAAAGCAGAGACTGATAAAATCTGAGAAAAGGCACAGAGAGCAAAATGCAAAGACAAGGAAGGAAGAATAAATAATACAATTTGAACAGCCAGGGAGCAAACTGTCCTTCAAGGAAGCCAAAGGTGAACCAAGTTCAATGTATTTACAAACAAAAGTAGCAGTTCTAGGATGTGCTTTTTACCACATTAAAAGAAAGAACAGTGGCAGCTCTGAGAATTATTTGTCTTATGGTGGCAATTAAGTAAATCTTAAAAGGCTGAGAATTTAAAAAGCTTCAAAATAGTGAAAAACTGTTAATTTTGTAGACAAGAACCATTCATACTGAGAATCTATTTAAAGGCAAAAAACCCCAGAAAGATACCAGAACATTATAGATCAAATATAAAAGTTAAGAGGAAGGATATGGAAAAAGTGAACTGCATTCATGAACTGAGAGAAAAAAATGAACTGACTCTGAACAATCTCAATATCAAAACAATTTAAAAAGTAAAAGTGCTAGGGGGAAAAAGTGTAAAATGTTTTCCCATTAAACTCTGAAAGTTTTACTTCTGAATATTTCTGAGAGTACCCTGGTAACATTTGAAACTATCTGCTTTTAATAACCTCAATCTGAAGAAAGGAGGTGACATCTGACATGTTCTTGGAATTCAGTAATTATTCAATGATAGGATCTATTATGTCATCGAAAAAATCAGCAGGTAAACCATTATTGATGTTTCGGTCTAAGTTTCTAAAACAAGTTATTATTAAAGTCTTTTCTCAAGATCAGAACCAAAGCTTGCTGTATAATAAACATTTAATCCAATTCATATATTTTACATGTGTATACATAAACATGCAAACATTATTTTGTGGATATGATTGTGCATATGGCATACACTATCCACCTGTAATATTTAATCTGATTCAGTTTAAGATTATAATTCTGATTTAGTGAGCTCCAAATTAGAAAGATTTTATTATATTGGCCACAGTTGATGTTTTCCATGCCTCCATTCATTTTCTTGAGTCTCTTCTAGAGTCTTATTCAAAGTGTGGTTTGTGAACCAGCAGCATCAGTACTTTGAACCTGTTAGGGACCTAATTCAATTGGTGTGAGGTGGGGCCTGAGGTTTTGTACTTCTTACAAATTCATAAGCCACACCAACACTACTGGTTCGTGGACCATACTTTTAGAAACAAGGTTTCTGTAGAGAATGTCCCATTTGCCATCTTAAAATTCTATTCCTTCTAATAGAGTTTTTCTGTTTTCACCTATAAAGAAAGAAAGAAAGAAAGAAAGAAAGAAAGAAAGAAAGAAAGAAAGAAAGAAAGAAAGAAAGAAAGTATTGGGATTTCAAAATGCTCCCTTTCCAATAAAATACTGTTTTTGAATATGGCAGTTTTATAATTCTTTATTTTTTTAAGATGGCCAAGTTCTTTCCTCATGAATGACGGACGAGTCTTGCTCCCGGGCGGGGATTTTTTTTTAGAGGGCTATGGCAGGCCACTAGTGACACCCTGTGGCCAATTTTTATAATTACAATAGCATTTTGGGGGTCCCTTTAAAATGCAAAATTAGAAAAACTGACATTGTTTTTTTGTTTCAATAATTTGTGTTTAAATACCATTTAAAATGTTTTATCTTTTTATTTTGAAATAATTATGGAGTCACAGGAAGTTGCTAAGAAGTCCCATGTGCCCTTCCCCCAGCCTCTCCCAGAGTTAACATATTGAAACCAAGAAACTGACATTGTTCAGATTTCACAAGTTATACGTGGACTCATTTGTGACAATAGTATTTTTTTAATTTTAAAATGTATTTACTTATTATTTTCAATCACAGTTGACATACAACATTATACTGGTTTCGGGTGTATGACATAATGGTCATCCAGGTTAGTACCCATCTGACCCCATACAAAGTTATCACAATATTATTGACTATATTCCCTATGCCGTAGTTTACATCCCTGCAACTATTTTTATGACTGCTAATTTGTACTTCTTAATCTCTTCCTTTTTCAGCCATCCCAACCCCCCTCCAACCTGGCAAGCATCAATTTGTTCTCTGTATCTATGAGTTTGTTTCTGTTTTATTTATTTTGTTTTTTAGATGTCACATATAAGCAGAATCAGTTTTCTTTCTCTGTCTGACTTATTGTACTTAGCGTAATACTCTCTAGGTCCATCTACATTGTCACAAAGGGCAACATTTCGTTTTTTATGGCTATGTAATATTCCATTGTGTGTGTGTGTGTGTGTGTGTGTGTGTGTACCACTTCTTTTGTTATCCATTTATCTATTGATGGACACTTAGGTTGCTTCCATATTATAAATAATGCTGCAGTGAACATACGGGTACATATATCTTTTTGAATTACAATTTTTGGATTTCTTTGGATAAACAGAAGAGAAATTGGTGGGTCATATGTTAGTTTATATTTAAATTTTTGAGGAACTTCCATACTGTTTTCCATAGTGGCTGTACCAATTTGCAACCCCATCGATAGTGCATAAGGTTTCCCTTTTCTCCACATCCTCGCTAATACTTGTTGATTTATTGGTGATAGGCATTCTGACAGGTGTGAGGTGATATCTTGCTGTGGTTTTAATTTGCATTTACATGATGATTAGTGATGGTGAGCATATTTTCATATGTCTATTGGCCATCTGCATGTCCTCTTTGGAGAAAAGTCTATTCAGGTCCTCTGCCCACATTTTGATTAGATTTTTTTGTGGGTGTTAAGTTGTATGAGTTCCTCACATATTTTGGATATTAACCCCTTAATGGATGTATCGTTGTCAAATATCTTCTTTTATAGGTTGTCTTTTCATTTTGTTGTTAGTTTCCTTCACCATGCAAAAACTTTTTAGTTTTATGTAGTCCCATTTGTTATTTTTTCTTTTGTTTTCCTTGCCCAAGGAGATATACCCAAATAAATAGCAATGAGACTGATGCCAAAGAGTTTACTCTCTATATTTTCTTCTAGGAGTTTTATGGTTTTGGGTCTTACATTTAAATCTTTAATTCATTTTGACTTTATTCTTGTATATTGTGGTTTTTGGTTTTTTGGTTGTTTTTTTTTTTTTTTCGCAATTATCTGTTCAGTTTTCCCAACATTTATTGAATAGACTGTCTTTACCTCATTATATATCCTTGCCTTCTTTGTCATAAATTAATTAACCATATAGGTGTGGGTTTATTCATGGGGTCTCTATTCTGTTCCATTGATCCATGTGTCTGTTTTTGTGTCAGTATCATACTGATTACTATATGCTTTTAGTATAGTTTGATATCAGGTAGCATGATCCTTCCAATTTTGTTCTTCTTTCTCAAGATTGCTTTGGCTATTCGAGGTCTTTTGTGGTTCCATATAAATTTTAGGATTATTTGTTCTAGTTCTGAGAAGAATGCCATTGGTATTTTGATGGGAATTGCCTTGAATCTGTAGATTGCTTTGGGTGTTAAAGACATCTAAACAATGTCAGTTCTTGCTATCCATGAGTATAGCATATGATTCTATTTATTTGTATCTTCTTCAATTTCTTACTTCAGCGTCTTACAGTTTTCTGAGTACAGGTCTTTTACCTTTTTGGTTAAATTTGTTCCTAGGTCTTTTATTCTTTTTGATGCAATTGCAAATGAGATTGTTTTTTAAAATTTCCTCTTTCTGATATTTCACTATTGGTATATAAGATGTGACCTATTTCTCAATATTAATTTTGTGTCCTGCTACTTCACTGACTACATTTATTCTAATAGTTAATTAGTGGAATCTTTAGGGTTCTCTCTATATAGGATAATGTTATCTGCAAATATTGGCATTTTTACTTCCTTTTCAATTTGGTTGCCTTTTCTTTTGCTTGACTGATTGCTGTGGCTAGGACTTCCAATGCTCTGTTGAATAAAAATGGAGAAAAGGAACATCCTTTGTCTTATTCCTGATCTTAAAGAAAAAGCTTGCACCTTTTCACCATTGTGTATGATATTAACTGTGGGTTAGTCATACATGGTCTTTACTATGTTCAGGTATGTTCCTTCTATCCCCACTTTGCTGAGAGTTTTTTTAATCATAAAAGAATATTGAATTTCATTAAATGCTTTTTCTGTATCTATTGGCATGATCATATGATTTTTATCCTTCATTTTGTTTGTGTGGTAAGTCACATTGATTTGCGCACACCAAACCAGCCTTGCATCCCAGGAATAAATTCCACATAATCATGGTGTATAATCTTTTTAATGTATTGCTGAATTTGGTTTCCTAATACCTTGTTGGATTTTTGCATCTATGTTCATCAGAGATACTGGCATATAATTTTCTTTTTTGGTAGCGTCTTTGATATCAGGCTCATGCTGGCCTTGTAAAATGAGATTGGGAGCCTTCTTTCCTCTTCGGTTTTTTGCAATAGTTTGAGGAAGATAGGTATTAGTTCTCCTTTGAACATTTGGTAAAATTCATCTGTAAAGTCAAGGAAGATATGTTTTTAAGGCAGTGTTCTCATAGAGGAAACTGCTAGTTGCCAGCCTGGGCAGCAGAGGACGGAGCAGCACAATGACACAGGGGGCAGCAGTAGGAATGCCTGTTTCAGCTTACTGGTCTCGATTTGAAGGGCACATCATTACATCATTTGCTCCAGGAGGTTTGGCTTCTTGGATGTGTGTAGTTTGTGTAGTCCGATGAAGGTGCCAGGAATAAATAGGAGGGCCGGAAGTGGGCAAAAAGTTGGGAGCTCACGAGGGATAAGAAGAATGTCAATGCACTGTGGGACAGTGACGAGGCCGACATCAAAGGGTTGGGGAACTCCATGACAGTTGAGAATTGTCAGGCAAGGGGTACAAGAAGGTTTCTGAGGACAAGAGAGGCTGTGTGGTAAGGGAATGAGGTGGCTGCAATGAGGTTTTGGAGTTCTGTCACGGTAGAGGACACTACCATGGAAGTAGGTAAGTGACGAGGAAGAACAACACATTGCAGGTGAGGAGGGTCGTGAGCTGGGCACCTGTGGTCTTGAATGGGCCACCTCTGTGCATGTTAAAATCTGCAGGAGGTGACGTGAAGGGCCAGAGAGGCAGCAGCCAGATCTCCAATTATGGTTGAAAGAGAGCAAAAAGGTTGATTGTTGCAGCAACAAGGAAGAAGAAACGAATTCTATCATCTGACATAAATCTGAGGGAACAAGGATTTCTGCAGAAAGAAATAGAGATTCCACAGAGGCAATAGGGAAAAAGAACATTCCAAAATCAGATAAGCTTTTTAGAAGTTGGAGTTTATTTCTATTTAAAACAATGTTCACAGGAGTTTAAAAAGGCCCAAAGGCCCAAAGATAACTGGGTTTAATAAATGTTATAGTCCGATGCTTGCTGTTTCTGTCTCCATTTTGCAATAGTTATTTCTGAGCCTCTGGGTGTTTTTAAGGTTCAGTAATTCTTCTAAGCTGAAAAGTGAATTTTCTGAGTTTTGGCATGCTTCACACAAGGCAAACATCACAGCAATAACAATAAAAACAATTCCAGAAACAGCCATTATCACTGCAAGAGAAAAAGATATATGATTAGATAAGAGAGCTGCCACAGAAAGTTCCAGAAGCAAAATGATTAATCCAGTATTTTAAACGACCCTGATACATTTGGAAAAATTCTGGGGAAACCATTCCTGCAATATTCTCAGTAACCAGCTCCTTTGGTTATAAACTTGAGAAGATGGGATCATGCAGAGATTAGAAGGAAAAAATTAAGGTCTGATAAGTCAGAGGCTGAAGTTTTGAAATCCATTTACTCTAAGTTATCAAGTGTCCTGGATTTTTATGTTGTGTGAGACTGGGGATGGGTAGTATGGGTGGCACTGAAGGGTCTTGAAGGTGTTTAGAGCCATTTTAAAAATAATACCAGAAAGTTCCTTGTATGAAAGACTGGCAGAACAACTGGATCCCACATAGTCAGCTGCTGGATGAAGTTTGCCTTTCTGTAATATGCTTTCGCTTCCTGTAATATACATGTCTGTATTCATATATACAATATCACAGCGATTTTATTTTTTAATAGTTTGGTTTTTAGATTACAAAGTCTTGGGGAAATTTTTAAAAATATAGGGAGCATCCAAGCACAAATGAAAGCCATTAATTACCCCATCTCCCAGAAACAATGATTTCCTATGGTTTATATCTTTTTCTCATTAGTTTTCATGGTGGCGAATGTTTCATCTCATACTGCATATGATTTTTTTTAAATCCTCTGTTATTAGATATTGTTTTTGGGTTTTCCCCCATTATAATGATTTTCTTTGATATATCACTTCAGCTTTATCATACAAAATGTTTACATTTCTTCTGCCCTTATTTTTAATTTCCAAGTGCTTTTTTTTTTTTTTTTTTTTTTACTGATAATGTATAATGCCCTACTCTTATTTACGTAGTGCAGTCTCCCAATTGTCTGAAAATGTCAGTTACAAGTTGAAGGTAATTTTTTCCGTATACTGCTGCCTGCACGGTCTCTGTGTTCTGTAGAGTCTGTTGAGTTAGCAGATGTGGCAAAGGCTTTCCTCAGAGATTCTAGTTTCTGGGCTCTCCCTTCATTTCCAGAGTGAGGGCCTCAGGGCTGTTCAGTAGGGCTGGTTTATGGATGAGATAGCTAGGGGGAGCGGGCAGCAGAGTAAATCAACATTTCCTGGTGGAATCCGCAATATCGATTTGGGGGAGAAGGAAGGACTTTAGTTAGATATCTCAGGAAAGCATCAAGCGTCTACCTGAGCTGAGGGAATGAGAACCAGCAGCCAAAGGAGGCACCATCACGTGAGTCCACTTGTATTAGCCATTACGATTTCATAGGAATCTTGTAAACCTTCTGTGATTTGTTCCAACATGGTTACCTCAATGGATTCTTGTACATGACAGATAGTTCGGTTAAATCAGGTTCACATGTAGCCACGCATGTAGAATCTTAAGAGGGTGAAAGGCAAAGAGTATTTTTAAGAGAGGACCCAAAAGGGGCAAGAAGAGTCAGGGTGCTGTAGGGTAATGAGAAGACCAGGGCATCCAAGTGTTGAAGAATTCCAGAGAAACTCAGGTGAAGGATATGAGAGTAAATGACTAACGATGAATGCAATGTGGTGAGAAAATGGGAGTTCTGAATGGTTTCTGGAGTGATGTTTTGGGGCCTCACAGGTGGCAGTGGTGACCAGGTACAGGACACTACCATGGAAGTAGGGAACTGATGGGGACGAGAAGAACAGGACATTGCAGGTGAGGCAGGCTGTGAGCTGGGCAGCTGTGGCCTTGGATGAGTCACCTCTGTGCACGTTAAAATCTGCAGGGGGTGATGTGAAGAGCCAGAGTGAGAGGCAGCAGCTGGATCTTCAGTGCTGGTAGGAAGAAGGGTGGGAGGTACAGCAACCAGCAGGAAACTGCTGGGCCAGATGGCAGGGATTTGAAAGCATAAGGACTTCTGCAGGAAGAAAGTTTTCACAAAAGAAATTGGAAACAAGAACATTCCAACGCTGAGAACGTTTTTAAGGCCAGAATTTATTTCTATTTAAAAGTGCTCAAGAGACTTTAAAAAGGCTCCAGGGCCCAGAGACATCCAGGTTTCATATAAGATCAAGCTGTGGTTCTATCTGTCGATTTCTGCGTTACTAAGGCATCAATTTGATCCTGGCTAATGAAACACCCCGATAATTCTCCTAGTTGGATAGTGGTGATTTCCTCTGTCCACCGGTATCTTTCATACATGGCCATGAGCTCACGAATGAAGAAAAATGTAACGCCAGAAATAATCACTGTCATTGAAAGAGAGAAAGTGTACATCTTAAATGGAGAGCCACCACAAGCCCAGAAATCAAAATTATTGATTCAATGAACGAACCAAAACGTCTGTAGATTCCACTTGAATATCCCTTCTGCATTATTCTTCGGAACCATATCCAAGGATTATCACTTTGAGTAGTGGTGACCATGATGAGCGTCATCTGCAAAGACTAAGAAGCAAAAAAGATTGAGGTCATTTAGTCAAAAGGTTGACTAGGGACCCATCTCCCCATTTGGTAACACATTGCTTTCAGATGAAGTGTCTAATTCCATGCGTTATGAGTTTTCAAGTGTCCTGATGGTGTAATATGAAGGGCTAATGGCTGGTACAATCTAGAAGTTGACTCCCAAGAAAGGTTGCTAGAAATCAGAGATAATAAGTATATATTCCTTAAAAAATTGAACAACAAAAAACAAACAAGAAGTATACATTCTTAATGTACTTTAAATATTTCTTTCAATAACCTTCATAATGCTACCTAGTACAAGCATCTGGGTCGTTTCCAAAGAGACCACCTCTGAATCGGGACACAATCATATACCTGAGATTTGCTAGGGGGCGTGTAAACTCAGGATGAACATTACATTTTACTAGAATATCAGTAATATTAAGAATATTATTCATATGTAGGCGGACTGTAATTAAGACTGTAATCCTTTGATATATTTTGAAACATTCTCTTATTTAGTCATTTGCCAGTCCCAAATTATGCTGATTTAGCTCCTGCTTTGTAATCTCATTGGAAGTGTTCCCCACCAACTTGTCTTTCAGATTTCTCCTGGTACCACCTTCAACATATTTAGATAAATTGGGGTTTTAAAAGGAATTTTGATGAAACAATTTCATAGGAAGACATAATATTTTAATAATACTAAGATATCCTTTTTGACAGAGAGTCCACTAATTGAGTTCTTTATTTTTATATTCTAATTTACCTCTTTGTGCTTATTTCCCACTTAATCTTTATGTTTATGCTTTTTATTTCATTGTATAATATATAACAAATATATCAGGTCTTTGAATGCCTAATAACTGGGTAACAAATAGTTTTACCATTAGACATCTTTCTTTCTCTTTCTCTCTGCTGTTGACAACAAAATAGAGGAATAAATAAATGGAGTTGTCAGCTCAAGAAAAAAAACTCGAGAAAATATCATTATGTGATTTTTGCATATAACCTTGAAGAACTTCAAAGAATTCAGAAACTTTGTTCTAATGAGATTCTATCCATTGTCATCTTTTTATGTAATGTGACAGAGATTGCTTTTGCTCCTGTCTGTAAAAAATAAAGGTTACAAGAGAATTGATGCTGCTGCAGCTGATCTCACTCTAGCAGTAATAATTCTCCATGCAAAGGTGCACTAACAGAAGAAAAGAATAAAGCAAAAGAAAAAAGTGTATACGTTGTATGACTGCAGGAGCAGCTCTTAACAAAAGTTTTCTTTTCGTGTTTAATAACAAAATTTGTTATATGTTGTTTGGATCACATGCATACTAACTGTAATTGTTAACTTAGTTCAGAAGAAATTTAAAGCTTAGAGCATTATACTCAGAAGTAATTTTTAAATGCAAGTGTTTGTTGCAGAAGGCAATGATATGGTGATCAGAAAAGTTTTAAAGCATAACATTATATTAGGATTCATTCTGATGAGAGTTAATAGGATGCATTCAGTAAAAAAAGGCAAAAGAAATAAAGCAAAGTTTCAGACTGTGAGAGAAGGCCTTTTTCATGTGTATTTCAAGCAGATAATGATGTCAAAGTGTTAAAAAAATTTTTAACATTTTTTTTTTTAATACCTATAGGACTTGGTATTCCTAGATGGTATTTCATTTAAGTACTAACTAGGCCCAACTCTGCTTAGCTTCTGAGATCAGACAAGATCAGGTGTGTTCAGGGCAGCATGGCCATAGATGTGTCAGACTGCACACATTTAAAAGTTGTAGAACAGTTATCTCTGAGTTTGTTCCTGTATTGTTTATTTTGTTTTTCAGATTCCACATGTACATGAAATCAGACAGTATTTGTATTTCTCTGTCTGACTTATTTCACTCAGCATGACACTCCTAGGTCCATCCACGTTGTCACAAATGGCACGATTTCCTTCTCTTTTTATGGCTGAGTAATATTCCAATATACACAAATGCAATATTATATATATCTTCTTCATCCATTCATCTATCAATGAACACATCTTAATAGCTTCCAGATGGGAGGGAGCTTGGGGGAATGGGTGAAAAATCCCTTTGGATCCCTTAACCCTTTTGGATTAAGATGTACATTGCCAGTTATAAAAACATTCACAGGGGTGTAAAGTACAGCATAAGGAATATAGTCAATTATATTGTGATAACTATGTAGGGTGTCAGGTGGGTACTAGATTTATCACAATAAATACTTTGTAAGTTATACAAATGTCTAATCTCTATGTTGTCCACCTGAAACTAATATAATGTTGGATGTGAAACATAATTAAAATCTTTTTAAAATAAAGAAAAAATAAAAGTGGTGAAGTTATTTTGAAGTGTCAGAATTTACAATATGCCAGTATTCTATCCTTTGTGACCGTTTTAATTTATAATGAAAACCTTTAGAAGTCAATATAGGATACAGACAGTGCAGAGTAGTTCCCTCAAAATATTATGGTCCATGGGAACAGGGATGCTTGAAGATGTGAAACAGAATGGAGAATAAGAACACTGAAAACCACAAAGCTTTGTATACTGCCTTTATGGAAATGCCATGATTATCTGACCATTTTTTTTAAAATTCTGTGTGCTGTTTGCTATTTTCTTCTGCACATTTAAAAAGAACTCCTATTTATATTTGAGAAATTTTAATCAGAAGCGGCTAGGGAATTTTGTCAAATGCATTTTCATCACTTGTTGAAAAATGTGACTTTCTCCTTTCTTTTATCGACATAAATTTCAATGATTTGCTTAATATGGCACCATCCTTGTGTTCCTAAAATATACCCTTTTGGGTATCTATTAAACTGTACAAGTAATTTTCTTGCATAAAGGCAGTATTAAGTTTTTGTAGGAGAATGTCTGTAACTGTAGGAGATGCATGTTCAAGAATTCAGGGGTGAAATTTCATAATGTCTGTAACTTACTTTCAAATGATTCAGCAAATTATGGTGATAATAAATTATATACACATGTACCACCGTCACGACAAACTAATGACTTATTGCATCTAAGTGGAGAGTAGGTAGGTATTTGTTTATTTTTTTTTTTAAACCTGTTGGCATAATCGAAAATAACTGATTAAAGTTTTGAAAAAAGACAGGATTTCTATCTGGTCATGTGTTAGGAATTTTAACATGCATATTTAATTTAGAAAAGGCTCTGGTTTTGTCATAGGGATTTTTATGGATTCTGGAGCTAGGGTAATGCTATTTTTACAAAGTGATTTGGAAGCTTCCAGAGCTCAGTGATTGGCTGCTAAGGCCTTTCCTAGGTGAGTCTGTGAACATTTTTTTTCATTTCTTCTAGAAAGATTGGTCTGATTGAAATTTCTATCTCCTGATGTGATTTTGGTAACTTCTGTTTTCAAGAAAATGACCTATTTTGTATAAAATGTCAAGTATATTGAAATGAATATGTACGGAACCTTTTTAGTAATCTTTTTTTCTCACTACATTTCTTGTCTCATTCAGAAAATGCTAATTTTTTATTGGTTTGCTAAAGATTTAGGTACTTGTTACGTTTTCCAAAAGCATGCTTTTAGGTTTATCCACAAATATAGCATTTGCTTTCCAATTTGTTATTTTTATATGTCCTTATTAAATTCCTCCTCCATTTCTATTGGTTTTATTTAGTTCCTTAGACTGAATGCATGTTTTGTACAATTTCAGACTTGCTAAATAGGAAAGAATGTTGAGTTCCTGTAAAAAATGAAAGAGATGTTTTAAAGGATATTTTTATGCCTTGAATGCCACAAGACACCAGAGACAAAGTCCTAACTTTATCAGTGACAGATGGAAGAACACATTTTATACATAGAAAATACAAAAAAATTAAGATCACTCATACATACACACACACACAAAAAAAAACATTGGCAAATTAAGAAAAAAGAAAACCAACAAAAGTCATAAGGAGAAACATCCGAGAAAATGCAATGGTCAGTGTGACTCTAAATAGACAAAAAGGAGTGTTTTTAATGACTTCAAAACACACCATTACTTTTATATATTAAAAAATAATAATAACATGCTTTACCTGGTATTAAATTAAATGCAGCTCTTCCGGAACAGAAACCAGCAAACACCCTTCAAGCCGAAACACCAAACACCAATACCTCCTTGTGTTGCTTTTATAGGAGATGGGATTTTGATTGGATAATTGCAATGACATGGACATCCATGGAAAGCCATTTCACCTATCAGCGTGGCTTGCTCCCAATTAACCAGATGATATAAGACGCTGAGGGGCTGAGAAAACTGCTTAACAAAGAGAACAGGTGGGGACACTTGTTATATGGTGGTTAGTGATTATGTACCTGTGTGAAACAGTTGGGAATCATGGATCTGTTTTCCCCTGGCTGTTTATCTGGCCTCACCTAATGATGGTTTGGCCTCCTACCGCCTGTTTCTACCCGTGTCTTCCAACTTCCCTGAACATGAGAATCTCTGGGGCTCTTGTTGACAGTACAACTCACTTGGTGCTTCACAAAGCCTCTGGCAGTGAGACCAGGAGTGTGGATGTCCCAGAGCACCCAGAGGCTTCTTAACATCAGCAAAGATTTAGGAAACATTGCTTAAACTCATTTACTCTATGCTTCTTCACTCATGATTTAATGGAGGCATAAGGAGGCACAAAAAACAGCACATGGGTTTTGAGATATACATCTGTATACACACAGACGCACACCACTGAAAGCATCAGCACAATAAGATTTAAAAAAAAATCCATTGCCCCCCAAAGTCTCTTTAAGCCCCTTTGTAAAGTAATGCCTCCCCTCCCTTTACACCCAAGCAACCATTGATCTACTTTCTGTTACTATACTCTGCCTTTTAAATAAAATAGCATCAAAGATGTAATCTTTTCTGTCTTGCTTCTCTCTCTTAGGATAATTATTCTGAGATTCATTCGTGTTGTTCTGAGTATCAAGAGCTTGTTCCTTTTTATGTTGAGTCGTATTGCATGGTTTGGATATATCGCTGTTTGCCTATCTATTCCCTCATTTATAAATATTTAGGCTGTTTCCAGTTTCGGGACATTACAAATAATTTAGATAATTAAAGAGATAGGATAAATAAGAGTTTACTCTTGTTTTTCATTGAAAAAGAAATTTTATTGACAAAAACTTGGAAAAAATATAAACTGGAAATAGAGGTAAAAATTAAAAGCCCTATTTATTTGGGAAAAAAAGACTCATAAAACCAATAGTCTTTATGTTTGTGAGTTAGTGGGCTTTGGATATTATTTTCTTACAGATATCCCATCTCAGATATGCAAGACATTTCAAAAATATCATGGGAATGTATCTCTATTCCAATAATGAAAAAACCAAGACAAAAAGTTTATCATTGTTTTTAAAATAATATCAAGGAATGGTCTGTATGAAATATCCACAGAAGGGCTGAATATCATCTTCTAACTCCTTCTGCTTTGTGGGGGACATATCTTCTCCTTTTGGGAATATATTTTCATTTCACTGAGTCACTGCGATATTAATATATATAAAGGCAATTTTATTTTTTAACCATTTAGTTTTAAAATTATAATGTAATACATATAGCTTGGTGAAATTTTTAAAAATACAAAAAGATTGAGCTAAAAAGAAAGGTCATTATTACTCCACCGCTGAGAAAAAAATCACTGCCAACGTTGGTGTCCTATTGACATTTTTTTTTAAAAAAATTGTTTTTATTATGGTGACATTGGTTAACAAAATCCAGTACGCTTCAGGTGTACAATTCAACAGTAAGGCATATATATATTGCATTGTGTGTTCACCGCCTATAGTTAGATTTCTTTCTGTCACCACATATTTGACCCCTTTTACTCCATCTACCTCCTCTCTCCCCTCTAGTAACCACTAGTCTATTGTCCATGTCCACGAGTCTGTTTGTGGTTTGTTTGTTCCTTTTAGGTTTGTATCCCACATATAAGTGATATCATGTGGTTTTTAACTTTTTCTATCTGGCTTATTTTGCTTAGCATGATTATCTCGAGGTCCATCCATGTTGTCACAGATGGCAGTATTTCATCTCTTCATATGGATGAGTAATATTCTATTGTATATATGGAATGGACTTCTTTTCGTCAAGTTTTAGGGACAGGAAAATGTTCCACTGTCTCTTTCTATTGTATCTTCAAAAATTTTTTTCTATTGTTGGACATTGTCCTGTTTTTTTTTTTTTCTTATTGTAAATGGTTCTTCTTGAACATAGCATTACTTTTATCATACAGAAATATTTGGATTTTTAATTTCTGCCATCATTACTAATTTCTAAGAGCTCTTGCTTTTTCTTACCGATTCTTTATAACATCCTGTACTTATTTCAATTATGCAGTATATCTCCTACATTTCTGAGATTGTTAAATGTAAGCCAAAGGACATTTTTTTTCTGTTGCTGCTCCCCACACTGTCTCCTCTACAGTTCTTTGAATTTGTAGATCATTCAGAAGCATTCCTAAAAGTTCCTAGTTTCTGGGCTCTCCTTTCACATTTCAGAGTGAGGCACTGAAGGGCTACCATCTAGAGCTTGTTTACTAGTGGGATTTCTAGTAAGTAGGTGAATGGGTGTCATCATTTTCATGGTGGGATCCTCACATGTCAGTCAAGGGAGGAGGAGGGACTTTCCTTTGGCCAGGCATATTTAAAAACAATCTTCCAACCCCCATTAAGGCCGAAGGAGTGGGGATGCATCCAAAAGGCAGGGCAGTAGGAAGTAGGAAGTATTCTTTGCGGTAGTGGTCACGATTTTAAAAGAAGTCAACTTTTTTGCATGATTTGCTCCCAGATATTTGGGTCTATGGGTTCATATATACCGCAGATAGTTTGAATAAGTCAGGTTCCTTTATCATGAGGCATGGAGAGTTAGAATGGGCAAAAAGTTGAAGGTATTTCCAGTGACGAAGAGTCTACTTAACCAAACTTTAGTCAGGCTCTTCTGAACCCTCTTCCCCAGTGGGACTCAACTGTTTACTTCTGTGTTTGTATTTATATTATCCAATTTGTAAGTCGCTTTAGAGAGAACCCCACTCTTGATACCAAATCAACTTCCCCATACCGCACTATCCTCCAGGTGAAGGGCTCTAACCCCCCATGCAGAGGAAACTCCACATATAAATTTGACTCCCCCAAAACTTAAGAACTAATAGCCTACCATTGACTGGAAGCCTTACCAATAACATTAAACAATGAGACGCCACTACATACCTGTCAGAATGGCCAAAATCTGGAATGCTGACATCATCAAATGCTGACGTGGAACAGCAGGAACTCTCATTCATTGCTTGTGGAAATGCAAAATGGTACAGTCACTTTGGAGGACAGTTTGGCAGTTTCTTATAAAACCAAACACCCTCTTTATTATGTGATCCAGCAATCACACTCCTTGATATTTATCCAAAGCAGTTGAAACCTTATTACCACACAAAAAAACTACACAAATGTTTATAGCATCTTTATTTATAACTGCCCCCAACTTGGCAATTAATAATATTCACAATGGAATATTATTCAGCACTAAAATGTGCTATCAAGCTATGAGAAGACATGGAGGAATCTTAATTGCATACGACTAAATGAAAGAAGCCAGTCCAAAAAGGCTATATACTATATGAGTCCAAATATATGACATTCTGGGAAAGGCAAAATTAAGACAATAAAAAGATCAGTGGTTGCCAGGGGCTCTGTGGGGTGGGGGGAGCGGAGGAGGGTGAATAGCCAGAACATAGACAATTTTTAGGGCAGCGAAAATACCTTGATACTATTATGATGGATACATGTCATTATACATTTGTCCAAATCCATAGAATGTATGATACAAAAAGAACCTTAATGTAAACTATAGACTTTGGGATATAGTGATGTGTCAATGTAGGCTCATCGATTTTAAGGAATGTACCACTCTGGTGGGAGATGTGTGGGGGCAGAGGGATATGGGAAATCTCCATACCTTCTGCTTAATTTTGCTGTGAACCTAAAAAACCAGAATACCTATGTGTAAAAACTGCCTATATATAAGATTAGTGAAGAATGATTGGGTAGTACTGAGATGCAAACCAGATTCTAATTCTGAGGATGTCATTAATCGGACAAGGATTCCCTTTAAGTTCAAAGCTGTTTTATGTGTTCCTTTTCCAAGTCTAGTACTGTACTTGGCACTTCATAGGAATGTACTGGTTAAAGGATGTGTGAATACGTGGGTGTCTGAATGAATAAAATGAAAACTGATGTAACTTCATGGCTCAATGGCTCAGTTCAATGTTTTTGAGATGGTGTCATTGTGTGATTGAATACACTGGAAAAATGGATTTTGAGGGAAATCTGTAATGAAAAGATAAGTGTCTAATTCATATTATCAGTGAATGTCTTTTGGAAAGCTGAGAGACATCTTTCTAGGTGAATCAAAATTATACCCATGCCCTGATTATTTCCTGCCACTTCAAGTATAGAAAATGAGTTATACAAAAAAAAAAAAAGTTATATAAACAGATGTTAATACTTCTTAGACATTTTTTTACTAAGACATAGAATTTGGGATTATATATAACCACCTAAATAATTTGCCATTTTCTCTCTCCAGGACCATTATTTCACTTTAACCAGAATTTTATTTGTGGTCTTTAATCACATGCAAAATAACATCCAAGGCTTGAGAACTTCTTAGGCTCATAAAGTCCTAATTGGGAATCTTGGTGTTGTGACTACTAACACACTAGTTATAGGCAGGGAAAACAGTATAATTTAAGAAAAAAAAGGTAGTGCAAAATCATCAATATTTAAATGACAAAAAAAGTTCTTTGCTATTTTAAACCCTTAAATACACCCATGAACTGAATAGATTAAGGGTTTCTTGGTCTGGTGATCAGATAGTATGACTTAGAAATTTCTTTATACCCTCATTTAAATATTTCTCAAGGACATTATGAAATACAATGTGACCTTTATTGGACTGTCTTAAATACATTCAAGGCATTTAATAACATTAAAAATTTTGATGCTCATTACACTTCCTAAAAAACAAATTAAATTTCAGGTACATTTTCAGAACAAAAATATTGCATATTTCTCCCATCAGATCTGGGTTTGTCCATTAAATCTCTGTGGTTTGGAGGATGGATCCAGAAACCCAACACTGGCTTCCAATGAAACAAACATCAGCCACATTCTCAACCTCTTAACCCACAAAAGCTAATACACTGCAAGGATTTCCAGTACTTTTCTGGCCCTCTGGGTAGACCACAGCCCTTTCAGTCACCAGGTAAGGTGTCCCCTATATTTAAGCCTTGGAAATCAAGCACTCATTTGACTTTCTCATTTGCAATTCAGAATTATCACCAATTCCTCAACTGTGGCCTTTCATTGTCAAAAAAATTAGCATCCTGCTCAAGAAACTTAAATCTGTTTTTCAATACAGAGAACACTGAGAATTTATTAGAGAGAAACTAGATGCACAGCCGAACAGGAAGATTTTGTAAACACCCACATCATACTCAACTAGAGAGAAACTAGATGCACAGCCAAACAGGAAGATTTTGTAAACACCCACATCATACTCAACGGGGACTAAACTGCACAACAACTAAAGGATGGGATCAGAAAACCACACAACTATCCCCAGAAAACTGTCATGTGGACTCTAAAGAACAGCTTATCTGATTATGCATGTGAGTTTGCCTTGTGCCAAACGGCAGACTTAGTTTCCATGGAAGACCCATCAATTAAGCTAAACCCCTACAACACACATTAGATGCATATTCATTTTTAAGACCCTAAAAGGACAGCGGAATTACAAACTATTTTGTATTTTAGAGGTTTTCATGATTTAAAAAGTTAATGATACCGTTTAATTTGTGCTAAAAAGCAACAGCTATCTCAAGTCACCTGGCTAGAGAGCCAGCCAAAGCTTTTACTCCTTGTTGTCGTTTCTGAGCCATGTGTTTTCTGGAAGCATGCCCCACGCTGGTCCTCCTGTATGACGCATGATGGATCTCTCACCTCCTACCAGAGATGTGTACCCCAACTCAAATCCACTGAAAGTCCCCGGACCTGAGAAGGCATTCACTGCCTCAGCATGTTGAAGAGTCACCCAAATCTAACGGTCTCCTCTCCCAGGTCCCCTATCCTAGAGGTGCCACACCTAAGTAAATCCATGTAGGGTGAGGAACAATCTGGAGGAAGATGGGAGGGCTTGTGGAAGGTATCTTCTCGCCTCTAGCAGGCAGGATTCAATTTGGTGCCCCTATAAATGGCTCCATGCTAACGTCCCTCACCAAACAGATGCTAACTCAGCACTTTACACCCTTGGCTGACCACCACTCCGCCAAGACCCATCAAGATACACTGTCCTGGCACAAGGGACAAGTTCTGCGGCTGATGTGCATGCAGCGAGCCCATCGCTGGCCTAAAACACAAGCTTTGAAAATCTTTGCACAGACTGCTGTACTGGGCCTATATAAATGAATGGTTTAAAGCAGATAAAGGTCATATCAAAGGCATTCAAGTAAAACTAACAAGATACAGAATGCAAACAGTTTACTTAGAAGCAAATGTTAACACTTTAATAAAAAACACAATCACAGGAAAGCACTGTATTTTCCCTCTATTATGTTAGCAAATACATAGAAGAACAATTTTAAAAATGGATTCAAGCTACTGTTTCTTACACTCACGAACATATATCAGAATTACTTGTGGAGGGTTTTACATATATTTATGTCTAGGACTCACTCCTGGAGAAGGTTGTTGACGGGGGCCAGGACCCACATATCTTTCAAAATTACCCAGGCACCTCTGATGTTTCCTCCTGGTTGAGTCACTCATTTTAAGTTGACTGGGGCACTTTGGGTTTTTTGGACCATTGTTTGGTGGTTTGGGGAGCTTTTCTTGCAGATTTATTAGCTGCTGTGAAGAACTTGGCCTCTGGCTTTTTGGGTGTCTGTCTTGGGTCTTTTTTCCCCAAGGGAGAGTTTTGTTCCTTCTCTGCCTCTTCTTTGATTCTTGGCTTCTTCCCTGGGGTTTTGGGCTCTGCCGCTTTCGGAGTCTCCAAAGCTAAGGCCTTCCTCTTCTTCCCTCCTCTTCTACCCTTTTGTGGAGACTTCTTTCCTGTGGCATGATTTTGTATCTAGGTAAAAGAAAAAACTTAAGTCTGGGGAGAAAAGAAAACCAACTGACAATGTAACTCCAAGAGGACCCTGACGGTCCAATCAAAGGGAGAACATCTTTCCCAATGGTTGAGTGTAGGGCCTGCTGGAAGCGCCTTCCAGGAGCACAGCAAGAAGACCTGTGGCATACTCCTGACTCTCTGTCACCTTCGGCTATAAACTACTTGCACATGGAGTGGGCCAGAGACCAAAAAAACCCAACCAACATCAATAAAACTTTAATAGTAAAATATAAAATGATAGATTATGAAAAATCTAAAAAACACCAAATATAAAAAACTCCTTAATAATACAGTGTTAACTCTTACTATCCTTCCCCCATGGATAGGTATGTATTTAAAAGCCAAGTATTATGCCCTTTTCCCAATTATTTCATTCATATTTCCTAAGCAGTATAAACTCTTAATAAACATTATTTTCAATAACTTTACAAAAAACTACTGCAAGGGTACCAGACATTTTTTCATTTTTTGTTTCTATAATGAATGATGATGAAACTTGCATATTTATCACCTTGATCATACTTTCTAGAGGGGTTCAAAGAGCATAACTGCTTTTACAGCACCTGACATGCTTCACCCTGTCAGCTACACTTTCCACTCTTTAATTTCCAACATACTACCTGCCAGTCCCATTATAATCAAATCAGCTTACGTTTTCCAAAAATAATTATATAGTTAATATACTGACCATTTACGTTAACTTTAGGAATACTGATAAATTCAGTAGTGCTTTGGGGGCACTTTAAAAAGAATATTTTCACTAACAGATATAAATTATAATAATATTTAAGATTTTAAAGATTACTGTTAGGACCAACAGCAAAATAGGTAAAGCACAGTAACAGCCCCGGGACCTCCAGTGCAGGCTGTGCCCACAGGGGCCATGAGTCCTGTCTGCCCACAGGGCGGGGGTGGGGTGGGATGTCAGCCCTCTAGACTCTTAGGGACCTATTTCTCTCTTTGTTTTCAAAAGGTCTTCCTCCAACAAGATAGATACTATGGGTAAAAGGGAAAAAATGATCAAAAGACCAAAATTTGAAAAACTCTGTTCCTTTAAATCATCTTTTCTGAAACCCATGAAGTCAGATTTCTGTGAAGAAACGCTGGGTGCGGGTGTTAGAAAGATTTTAGGGTCAGCTCCAGGGTCCACACTTTCCCCTGAGTTTTCTAAGACTAATTGTGAGTTGATCCAGGACTCACCTGCAGAAACTAAACCACTGCCCAAATGTCCACCCTGGCCTCCTTTTTAAAACCATGCGCAATGTTTTTAAGGATTATTAACATGGTCACGTCTCCCTTGATTCCCAGGGACATACAATGTTGTGTTTGGTACACGTTACTCCAGTATTTAACATAAGGGTCAAGCAGGTCATGGTAACTGTCTCCTGGGTTCTGAGGTTTACCCAAGTATTTTTTATCTATTACTTCAAAATATTTTGTAGGATAAGTTTTCCCTGAAATAGATTTCTGTAGTGTCCCCATATGTTAACACTTCTTACAGTCATCACTCAGCCATGCCTGCCTGACAGAGTGGCACCTGAATCATTCCATGATGAATATTAAATATTAGTAAACATACCTCTACATTTTCTTTGGCGGGAGATTTTCCTATTGGGACCAATAGTGGAATTTCTTCTTCAGATTCGTCTTGCACTTTATTTTTGGCCTTTACTCTGTGGGTCTCTTTCTTCTTAGGCTTGGAGGTCTCTTTCTTCTGGGGTTCAGGGTCCTTCACTGGAGTATCACTTGTTTTAGGGGCTGCCTTCTTTGTAGGTAGGGCTGATGCAACCTTTCTAGCCTGCTTCATAAGTCTTTTGTTTCTTTTCTTCTCCCTTTGTTTTTGATGATACTCTTTTTGTTTTTGCATTTTCTTTGCATCCTACCGGAAGAAACAAAACGTAATTTTAGTAGGGGATATTTCTGTTGGAAAACAAATGGCCGAGATTCAGCACTTACAGTTCTGATTACTTACAAGCTCCCTCAAAGGGCCTTGACTTGTACAAGCTCTGAGCAAACAAACCCTACGACCAGCACCCAAACACCAACTCCACTTCGTTTCTGAGTCATAGCCACAGTTGCAATTTACACGGTAAATTATGTATTGGTACTCAGAATCTGGATATTTGAGGTATGCAGTCAAGATTTTTGTGAAAGTCAACTTCATTTATAGGTGAGTTAAGAATTATCATAAATTGCACTGTATGTGATGTGACTTACATCTCAATAAAGCCGTTACCAAAAACAAAAAAATTCCAACTTCACAAAGCCCTCAACTGAATCTGCTGACAAACAGCAAAAAAATCCAGACTTCCTGCTTCTGATAATAGTGGTCTAGGTTATTTTGGATCATCCTTTCAAGTAAAAAGGCAGGGTAAAATGTTTTGTTTTGTCTTTAATTTTTTTCTTTCATAAGAGCACCTCTGAGCTGATTACACTGCAGGAAATTAATAATGAGGAACCAATGGGGTAAGTGAGCCCAGAATCCACTTTTGCCCAGAGAGTATCTGCTGGTCCCTGACTTCTGTTTTAATAGCTCTGTGGGACCTGGGTGGGTGGGTGGGTTGGGGGACAAGGTGAAGGAAACTCGAGCTGAGCATCCACACTAGGTAAAGACTCTAAGAGGGAACTCCTCTCACGAAAAGCTGGGATCCCAATGAGTTCTACTCTCAGGGCAGAGATGAAGAGGAAGCAGAGATGTGTAAATTTAGTGCCATGGTTTGCTTTGTCATTCAGGGACCCTTTGGCCTTGAATGTGCTTTCGGGTGGTGCAGACCCAGAGTGCTCCAAGGTACCCCAAGGTGCCTGGCAGACATAAATGTCAGCCTCCGGAGAAAGGATTTTCATTCCACACCTCAAATTATTTCTACAAAAAATTTTCCAAATGCCATATCAGAGATAACCAAATACATAAGGAACCAGAAGTCAGAGATGGCTGGCTGCAACACCAACACTTCTAACTGAATTATCAGATGACTATCATATAATTATACTTAACATGCTTCAAGAATGAGGACAAATTAGAAGACTATTTATACATAACAGAAAATAAAAAAAGTACAGCCAATTTGAAAAAGAACAAAACATGAAAGTTCTAGAAGTAAAAAATAAAAGACTGAAATTAAAAACTCATTGGAGATAATTAACATGGCTAAAGAATGAATAAACTAGGAGATCAGTCTAACAAAGAGGAACACATTTAATTTTCTCATTCTGGCTTCTTCTGCAATGGTACCTGTTGGCATCAAAAACTACAAACCAAAAAACAAGAGGTATGTGTTAGCTCAACAGTCTTAAACTTTGCCCATAAATAACAGAGCACCTCATAAACTAGATTTTGGTTTTCTTCTTTCTTTTAGCTCCTCTTGCCACTGAATAGGCCCCTTCTAAGCCTAATACGCCCTTTTAACAGAAAGTAAAAATTTAAACACCTAACTTATCAGTAAATATATTTGTGTTATACTGTATTTTATCCATACAAAATTAACTAATGTCATACGTAAAAAGAGAACAACGAACACAAAGCACAACCACTAGAAAACCACTAAAAGGTTAAAGTCGGGCGGGGATGGCAACCTCGCTGTCTCTTCTGAGGCAGCATCTACATCCTCGATTACATCTCTGAAGTATACAAAACTCAGCTTACTTTTTTCTTCTGACTAGGGGTGCGCACTCCATTGGCTTCACCTCGACTGCTGACAAACGAAGAAAAGATGGGAAGGGAAACCGATCTCTCGGTTTTCACGTACAAGAGTTTCACGCTCTCCCACTTCTGAAACAGACAAAAAAAAAAAAAAAAAAAGGATAATATAATCGACACATTTTGTTTCTTTTAAATGATCGCTCAATTGATTCATCTATAAGACTCTACCTCTGGCAATTTCTGTGAAAGCCTTTTCGTGACAGCAAGAATGTTTTCGATGATGTGCTGAACCTGCATTCCAGTATGGCCGATGCGTATTGTGCTGAAATTTAATAAAGTTTCAGATGAATAAATAAGATTAAAAAAATAATCTTCAAAATAAAGCACAGGCAGGTATGAGGAATACAAAAATACAATTCTAAAATTTTTTTAAAAGGTAGAAACATTAAAAACTTTAAGTTCTAAATATATTTTAAAGGAAGATCACCACCTTTCATGTTCTAGAAACACTCTGCTCCTAAAATGTCACACCATGAAGTGGTGATTCAGGAGTGGCACTTAACAGTGTGAGGCAAGAACAGTCAGATGGGTGTTTTACCTTCATTCGAGAAAACACAGGTCACTGAGTCAACCAACAGCTTTTCTGAGGACAATTATCCCCAGGAGTGGCTGTTCTGAAAGGACAGCTCCCCCAAAAGAGCTGCTTCCTGCCTTTATAAAAGTTCCACTGCCCTGACCCAGCTGCCATCTCTAAAACAAACAGCCCTCCTTCCTCTTACAGTACCAGTCTTCGGGCCAAGAATAAGCCTATTCTTTCAGACAAGCAGAGTGCAGACACAGCCCAGTGGGAAGCCCAGACGTACCCAGTGCTCAGCCACTGGGGGCGCCTGTCCACCCAGGCCCCATCCTCCCCACCATGGGAGCTGAAAGGTGTCTCCAAAGCAGAATGAGGGAGGGGCTGGGGCTTCCGCCTCCCTCCAGCCAGACAGGGCACTGCCCACTCTGTGTGCCCACTGCCAACTACCTGTAAGCACACCTTTGGCCTCCCAGATGGAGAAACAGCAAGTAGGGAGGGGTGTGTGGGGGGCTGTATGGAGGGTGGAGAGAGGAAAAGGAAAGGTGGGAGGGGAAGAAGGAAGACAGAGAACTACTGTGTTGGGAAAATGTAAGAAAGGGGATGAAAAAATGGTTTAGGTTTTTGTATTTTTTATTAGGAGTCCACAATGTTCCTTAAGCTATGGGTTTTGCTTGGAAAAGCCTCAGGGGCAGGAGGCTGCTACTCCTTATCGGCCTGCATGGTGCTGTCTGTCCCCTTTCTCCTGGCTACTCACTGATCCCGTGAACAAGGCCTCTGACCTTATAGCTAGCAGCTTCTCAGGAACCAGGATTTTGATGTCTGGCCATAACCAGAGAGCTGGGGACCAGGCCTGATGACTAACTCTTCTCAGTGGCCTAATGACACTCAATTAAAGGGCTTCCCACCTGCAGGCACAAGGCCAAAACACAGCCTACTGTCTTACCCGGTCAAATCTCACCCTTGAGACACTGCTGAGGGCTGGCTTACCTGGTGAGTCAAGATACCTTGGTGGTCCTTTTTTAGGGTGTGTGTGACCACTAGGTACATATGGGCTCCAGGGGTATCTTTGGGAGGAAGGACCATACTCTACAGTTCTGCCCATCCCCACACCAAAGATGCCCCAGTCAGCAAATTAAGTATTTTATGAAATGATTTTTAATATGTTTAAATCAGGACTGAGATGGATCTTCACTTCAAAGTATAATAATGATGCCAGTAACATGAAAGCCCAAAACTACTAATGCTCTCTAAGCATTAATCTCCTTCTCCTTGCTATCCTTAATCCAGAGGTGCCCTATCCAATATGGTAACCATTAGCCACTGGCCACCTGTGCTTATTTAAATTTTATTAATCAAGTAAAATTAGAAATGCAGTTTCTCAGCTGCAGTAACCACATTTCAAGTACTCAACAGCCACATATAGCTAATGACTCAAGAGGAGACAGCGGGGATACAGACCATTTCCATCTCTGTAGAAAGTTCCATCAGATAGCACTGTTCCGGAAAACTGAATACGTCCAAGGAATGGATTTTAGTTTTTACAGAAGGATCTGGTTTCATTAACACTATCTTGTAAACACTGTTTATAAAATTATTACTAAATATTAAACACAGATACACATGGATGCCTTTTACCTACCTGCAAGAA
This sequence comes from Eidolon dupreanum, assembly GCA_028627145.1. Classification (NCBI taxonomy): domain Eukaryota; kingdom Metazoa; phylum Chordata; class Mammalia; order Chiroptera; family Pteropodidae; genus Eidolon; species Eidolon dupreanum. The sequence goes on along the minus strand of CM053501.1, from coordinate 5,562,312 downwards.
CCACTTTTAGAGATGTTTAAGACAGTTCCGCCTATTGAATCGTTGATCTCTCTGGATAGATTCTTGGCCAGAAGGTTTACAGATACCGGAACCCTGTAACAACACAGGCTTTTAGAGCACCATGCATACACATCTACAGATTTCGTGTTGCTCCAGTCCAGAAATGCTCGAAAACTTACTTCTTTCTGTTGTAGAAATGTCTCCCAAGGTGTGAGGGCAAGAGCCGTCTGATTCTTGCATCTGTGAGGAAGAGGTCAAAACTACCCAAGAGGCGGAGCTTGGCTTCATAGGCTTTATATTCCTTTTTTAAAGTCCGAAAGGGGATAATCTAGAATGCATAAGAGCACAAACACAAAAAGTTAAGAACCTGAACAACAAGAAGTACTTGGGCAACAACATGTATTCGGAGTTTAAAATGTCCTGGGACCATAGTTTAGTGAACATGTGAGTGCCTAAAATGTGCCAGGCACTATGCTAAATGTGGGGGACAGACATGGAGACAAGTGAGATGGGACCTTAGCCAAAGAAATAGTATCAACAACTACAAAACAGGGTGAGAAGTGTCAAGTCAGAGGCAAACACAGGATGCTCCGGGACTACAGAGAAATGACCTAGTGAACAACTATTTGTAAAATCTTCTAGATATAAAAGTTACTGATGTGCACATTGAGCTTTTGGATCAACAAACCTCGACAGCTCAGCCATCAGAGGAAAGATGGACTATCCCCTACTTAAAGCCAGGGAGAATTAAATTAAAAAGAGAAAATTAAATTCTTCAGAGAGAAATACTAGGTAACATAGTAATGTATTACTTATCACTTCAGTTGAATTGAATCTTTTAATTGCCTGCTTCCTACCTGAGAAATGGTTTTAATTCCATGCTTGTTCAAAAGCTTCTTATAAAAACGTTCCGTTTTTTCAGGAGTTACATTGGGTTCGTCCTTAGTAAATAAGCAGATATCTGCTAAATCTGATCGAATACTATGAGGCAAGGACCTGCAAAATACATGAGAAGGAACCAAAGAATAAAGTTTTATTACAGACAGAATGTATGTTTTTATATTTGACAGAATACACAATAATTTCACTGTTATTTCAATAAAATTCATTAATGGCACTTAAGCAAATACTCTACTGAGAACATTTAAAAATATATCTACTTTTCCATGGTACAGAAAAGATTTAAGATTGAAGCACATCACCACAAATACCTATTGGCCAAAATATCAATTAATATTTGAGATATAATAAGAGTTAAAAGATAATTGCACACCCAAAACAGTGCATATATATAACTCTTATTTTATATGTTGCTATAAATACACACACACATATTGTAATGTGTTAGAATGATCGACTTTCATCAGGACAGTTCTGGTTCAGAACCTGACCTTGCAGAAAACTCTAGCCTCCATAAAAAACGTAGCTCTTAAGGACTGAAACAGAAAACATGGAGCAAACCAAGAGGGACCAGTAAACATGCAACCATTCTTCTGTTGACTTAAAGTTTGAGCCTACATGTTCTGAGGAAGCATTTCCTTAGATTAAGAAAGAGATGACAATACACATTAGCAAACGAGACTGGGTGAGCCACAAAGTTGTTCCATGGCAGAAATCACCAAGAGGTGAGCAGCTGGGAAAACACCTTACACAAAGTAAGAGGGCTTTCCTTCCACAAGAGAAAAACTGCCTGAGCAAAGGTGTGGAATAAAGAACACAGGCGACCATCTGGCTGGGGCAGGTTTGTGAACACTGATAGAACCTGATGGTCCTTCCCGTTTATATTCATTCTTGCTCCGACCTCTGCCCCTCCTTAGGATAAAGAAAAGAAACCCGCTACCCTACACACTTTTTTTCCTAGTAGAGCTGGCTTTCCAACACTCAAGAAATGAGGGACTCCACACAGAGGCAGGGTTATCAGATAGAATTCAGGACTTCCAGTTAAATTTTAAACATTCTTTTAAGTAAAAGTGGATTCCAAATATTACATAGGACCTACTGATACTAAAAAATTACTTGTTTTTATTTGTTAAATCTGGTAACTCTGCAGAGGGGGGCAGTTTTTGACCTAACAGTCCTAGCAACAAGAATGTGTAATCATTCGCTACTGTTTTCTTTTCCATAATGAGTTCACTGCCAAGTTTTTATAGTCTTTGTATAAAGGAGCAAGTCTGGTACCTCAGGGATTTTAACTTGGAATTAACTTGACACTGAAAGACAACAGATTTTATGAAAATACAAAAGCTGTTAAATTTATTCTGACCTTTATTCTCTCAAAAACTGGGTTTTGGATTCAATAGAACTGCTTAGGTTAACTGTTCACCAAACCCCCAGAAAAGTGGTAAAATTTCTAGAAAATTTAAGCAGGTCTGATTCTCTATGTGCCTTTTTTAGGCACGATTACTTACTACAACTCAGATTTTTATTTTGAGTTTGGAAAGTTTCCATTAGAAACTAAGATGTGATTGCTAAAAGTTACACATAATTGACCAAGCATATAAAAACATTAAAGGTAGAAAACCAGAACTTACAATTTGACCCTCAGTTCTTTACTTGGAATTTTCCATAATACCACCATTAAAAAGAAATTTTCATTCTCATTCAAAAGCAATCCATTCGCATTTTTCCTGGACCTGGAATGTGCCAACAGAGCTTCCACTGCTTTTTTGATCTGCAAAGTGGAGATACACAAATAAATTAAATCTCAATCTAATTTAGTATTTACCGATCTCCCCACACCTTTTTTTTCTCTTTTTTTCTGCTTAGTTCTATTTTAATAGGCAACCTCCAAAACCAAAACTACTAGGATCTTGCAATCTGTAGTCAAAGGAATGTAAGAATCCATCAGAAACCACAGAAGTATCTGCTTCTAGAAGTCGTAGAACACAAGTGCCTCTTCCACATAAAATTTCGTGCCAGATAGAACATGCTTCTGCTCGCAATGATGAAGGCAGTAAATCCCAGCAAACGTGCGCCACACTGCAACCAGCATTTACCGAGCGCTTGCTATGTGCCAGTCCTCTGATCCTGGAGAACGCAGGCTGGAGAGCCTATTTTATTTTATTTATTTATTTATATTTATTTACTTGTTTGTTTATATGCTCACAGCACCAGGTCTTCTTAGGTGGTCTCTCATCCAAGTACTCAGAGCCCAATTTAAATACGAGATACCTGAGGCTTGCAAAATTAAGCGACTTGGCCCTAGTCAACCCGTAGGGAAGCAGAGCCAGATCTATCTCCAGAACTCCAAACTACACCTGCAATCCAATTCTAAAGAGCCAGGCCGCAGGGCTGGGGGAAGCAGGTGCGTACCCATGAGCATAAAGGAGCGGAAAAGGTGGTCGCACAGCGAATGAGCGAGCCTCCCAAAGCTCCGAAAGCGTCCGCGGAGACGCGGAACCCGCCCCAGGCACCCCGTGCCTCGCAAGGCCACGGCCACCCGTTTCTCAACCCACCTCCCCAGGGGCCACTAACCTGCTCCTTGTCCAGTTCCTCCGGAGCGGCCGGTGTCGCTGAAGTCGAGGCTGAGGTTGCGGGTGGGTTCGACGCCGATTCCTCCATTTCGCTCTGACCTCGTGTAGACTCCCGAGCCTTACCCCAGATCTGGCTCCCTAGAGTTGGCGCCTCGTCCGCATGCGCGAGCTCAGGCCTATAGCCGGAAGTCAGGGGGCGGGACGCGCAGCCACACGTCACTTCCGGACGTCGCGTCGTAGTGGTTTGGCGGGCGCGAGCAAACTGAGTGTCCGTCATTCTGTAGTCGCGGAGTCCCTTCCCTGAGGCAACTCTCCTTCCCTTTCGCTCCGGTTTTCCGTCAGGCGCTGGGAGCAACCAGGCGACATCTGGCTCTCGCTCTTCCACTAAAGAAATCGAGCAAGCGCCTGGGGGCGGGGAGGAGGCCTGTCCACTCACCCAGTGGGATCACTTGCTCTCCGTGGACCCCGCCTTGGGGCAGGCCGCGTGGGGCTTGGGAAGAGCGGGGAGTCCTGGCCCCATCACCCGCTTGCTCAGTGACTATGCTGCCCAGCCACAGTCTCGTCGAACGCCAGAATGGCGGGCACCTCCCCGCGGCTGGTGAGGATTCCGTGGAATCAGGCACGGGAGACACCAGACTCGTCGTTAAGCGGTGTGGGGGCGCGAAGGAGGAGCCAGAGCCAGTATGAGCTTCGGGTCTCACAGAGGCGGGAGGTAAGAGCGTCTGAACCTAAACGTGCAGGCTGGGATGCGGTAGAAGGTCTTTACCACACCACTACCCCGGAGGTGACCACTGTTACCCGTTTCTCCTGGAACCTGCCAGGGATATTCTGGGGACTACTAATACTTTTTTTCTCTGTACGGATGGTTGGATTTAAATTTTATCTTTTTTAACACCGATGGTAGCCTGCTATACCCATTGTTTTGTACTTTGAATTTTCCTTAATATATATCTAACTGGTTGTCTAAGTCAATACATAATACTATGCCTCATCTTTTTGAACGGCCACCACGTAAACGACATTTTATTTAGGAGCTTTTTCATACATTCAGGATGGTTCTGGTCTTTTTACAACTAGTTATAGAAATTTTTGAAAGATGAAAAAAATGGGAGTAGGAGGCTTTCCATGTCAGTTATTTAAAAATGCTCCTTCCATGTCACCAACGCTGGAGAAAGGGGTGTTTTGCTTCTTATCTCTAATAATGACTCTGTCTTTGATCAACTTGGAGAGAAATGTTCTTAAATCTTTTGTACCTACTCCCACTTGTCTATCCTAGAATCTAGTATGAGATAGAATTAGTTTTAGCACAAGATTATGAGCTGTTACATTAGGCTTCATGTATCACTGTTTTCTAGTATTTTGAAAAGAGCATTGGGGCTATCTGATGTTGTGTCACCTGCATTCAAGTTTGAAAAACAGACTTCTAGGCCAAGGGAATGGCATGAATTCAGGTGAAAGAGCATGGTGGTGTTTGGAAGTAGTAAGTGGCTGGATTAGGGATGTGCAGAGGGAAGGAATAGGCGATGAGGTTAGAACTGTAGGTTAAAGAATTAATTCATGATTAAGCCGAGAATTTATACTTTGCAGGAATTGTACAGATACATGGTTTTTGAGTGGTGGTAGGGAAGAAGAGGTAGTGATGAGTTATACTTTACGAAAGTTAGTAGTCTGGATATGGGATTGTGATGGTTTAAAAAATGTCACATGCCCACAAATTCTTTGATACTAAAGTGATTGAACTTTATTCCTCTCCACTTGATTTGTGGGCTGAACTTAGTGCCTTGCTTCTATTGCATATAGCAGAAGTGAGAGGATGTCACTACTGAGATTGTTATAAAAAGATTATAGTTTCCACCCTGAGTGTTCTTTTTCTCTTCATCTCTCCCTCCCTTTCCTTCATTCATATACTTGCTCTGAGTGAAGTCAGCTGCCATGTCCTGAGGCAACTCAGGTAGCCTACCAGCAACCACTTGAGTGGGCTTGGAAGTTGATGCTACCCCTATCAAACCTTGAGATGACTACAGACTGTTGAGACCCTGAACCAGAACCATCTAGCTGTGCTGCTTCCAGATTCCTGACCCATAAAAACTGTGATTGTAACTGCAAAATCAGCCCAAACTGGTTCTATCCTGTTTCTAACAAGACATCGAGTTGCTTTTCAGAGACAGCAAACCAAAACCGCAAGTCATGCAGCTGAAGCATGCGCAGAGACAATTTTGATCTCCAGTTGCACCCAGAACCAAAGGACTGGGACATGACTGGAACTTGAACACTTGAACCTTTTCAGAAGTGAAGGGTCTGTTGTCCCAGGAAGATCCGGTGCTGAAGCCCCTTATCTTACCATAAATGGCCAAGTTCCAAAGCTCTCCAATCAAAACCTGCCCTGCCAGCACTTCACATACCAACCTTTCCCCCTAACCCTTGAAGCTCGCCCTAATTGAAAAAATTATAAAGAAAAATAAGGGAAAACAAAAAGCTTGTTCTGAACCCTTGATTGGGAGATAGATTTGAGCCTTGTCTCCTATCTCCTTGCTAGTCAAATTTGCAATAAAACCTTTTCTCAAAAGCTGATATCATAGTATTGGCTTCTATGTGCATTGGGCAGCGAGTCCTTGCTTGGTAACAAGAGGTTTTGTTATTTAAGCCATTAAATTTGGGGTAATTCATTATCCATCAACAGATAATAGAAATCTGACCTCCAATCTTCAAACCCATGTGTTGATGTAAAAGTCCTATTAGGACCTCACACCCAGCAAGTCCCACCATGAACTCTTTATCTTTCCTTCAAATCTGCTCCTGTTTTCTGAGTCACTGGCACTATCAACTGCCTAGTTGCCTAACCCAGAATGTGGGAGTCATCCTTAACTCTTTTCTCCTCATCCCTGAATAGTTAATAACACAGTCTTGTTTATTCCTTTTAAATATCTTTTGTATTTATCCAGTTCTTTTTATCCGTTCCACCTTGCAGTAGAGGTCATCATTTTCTCCCTAACAGCCTTGTCTTTCCACTCTGTTTTGCATCTTGTAGTCCATTCTGTCCTTCAGTTGGAGTGATCTTTGTAAAGTGCAAATCTAATCATATCAAAGCTGATCATGCTTAACCATTTAATATTTAAATGAATTATATATAGTAATTGCCAGCCAAAATAAAGGTAGTGCTTGTAAAGGAATACTAAGGGTAGTCATAATAGTCGATTGTGATAAAACTAAATGTAGTAACTATCTTGAACCAGGTATGAGAATTACTTTTTTAAAATTAATACTGTAACATTTTGGGAAGAAATTGAGGCAATTAGTATACACTTCTAATGGCCATCATTTGTTCTAGATTGGGAAGTATATAGTTCTTTACTACAAAGCTACAGCGTCCAAGGCATTGATGCTATTTTTCAGCTTTAAGGTGCCTGGATAGAACGAACTTGTGTCTCTGAAACTGGTTCCATGGGCCAAGAAATGTAAAATTGTCTATTGTCAGTCTTCTACCTACTGAAGTTTAAGAAAGTTGTTCTTTAAACAACGAACACAATGTTTGATGGACAGGGTTGGAAATCTGGTCATTTAAGATTAGAAAAGTGGGAAATGTCAAACCATTTATTCAGAACTTTTATATGAACCCCTGATTTGATAGCAAGCTTGCTCATAAGTTTTAAGCTAAGATTCATGTAATGCCAAACCCCCATACCAAGGACTAAGTAACAAAACCTTGAAGTGGTTCCTTTCACCTAAAGTTAAGCAAGAACTCATTCTAATTCAAAAGATGTGCGTATACAACAATGTATTGCTGCCACTCCTCATTAGCCACTGTATGTACTGCCTGTTTATCATTGATTTCTTCTTGCCCTTGTAAAGGGCAAATACTGTTCGGTCTCTTGATCATTATTTAAAAACCCTGAACATAGAGGTTTGTAGTTCTGTTGGTATCATTGATGTTTCCCTAACTGTTCACATAAAACCACATACTGTGATATAGTTATTTGATTTATTGTTAAACATCCTAACTTCCTACTGGGTTGCTGTTAAGATTCAGTCATATACACTGTACAAAGGCCTTGCTTACCATATGCAAACAGACCACACGTTTGTAAATTCTTTATGTGACAGAGCTTATTAGATCCATCCAACAAATCTGCTGGTTCCAATAACTGACACAAAAATAAAGGGTTGTACAGAAAACACACACTCATGGTATGATACAATACTAGTGATCATAAACAGACATTCTTCAAAAAGGAAGATGACAATTTTTATTGTTATTACAAAAGCAAATTTAAAACTTCAGTGATTTGAATAATTGCAAGAGCAGACTAAGGGCTTAATCCTCACACAGGCACCAAGTCAGGCACAGTAGGTAGCTACATATCATTAAGAAAAAAGTTTACCTTGGATTCCCATAATTCCTAATAGAGTATTTCTGCTTTGGAGTTAGGTTTTTAAAAACCAGCAAACCTAATCAGTTCCCCCACTTTTTTTTTCCCTTAAAGTTGAGAGCGAGGTATTAACCTGCTGTCTAGAGAAAACTAGTCACTAAATCCTGGCCTGAGAGATCCACGTTTCCTTTGGAATAACAGAACAAACTAGCTGAAGTGTGTCGATTTCTGAGAACCCAATGTGAAGCCATGAAATATAGACCACCTTCCAAGCTCAGACCTTAATTTCACCTAATTCATGTGGATAATCACCTGGAGTGCAGGAGCTCCAACTCCTGGCACAAATACTCTTCCTGGGCAGCAGGAAAGGAGGTAGCAGGGACTTAGGCTGACATCTGAAGCATTAAGCAAATGTGCTTGGCAGAGGGGAGCCTTAGGAAGCACAAAATGTCATTTCACCTTTGCTGCCCACAAACCTGAGGTCTCCATGTTAAATTTTAAATGGCATGTGTGACAAAGCAGAAGACAATTTTCGAAGGGTTGCTTAAGAAATCCTGTGTAATTTTCTGCCTAATCAGACATGGTGCCTGCTTTTCTTATATTGGAGAACATAAAGGTATTAATCTACATTCCCACACCTCCAGGGCCCTTATAAGATTCCTTAGTAAACAACTTGGCTAGCATATTACTGTTTCAAGGAAGCATAGGATTAGAAATTTGTGACAGTATTTATTGAAGGGGAGACTTAATATGTTCCAGGATATTGAAAATCAAGAGTACTATCATAGAGACAAAATCATTACAAGTTGAACCAAATCTACCCTGGGTTCTGGCAGTAAACTGGTTCAAATGGAATCCACTGAACTACTTATAGGAAAGTAAAAATACTTCCTTTTCCATTTAATATGAAATTTAATATAACTGGGTGCTAAATTTAAATCTAACCTTTTGAGTTGTGCTATGTGATTACATTTATTTAACAAGTTGCTGCCATGGCAGGATCTCTAAAGAAACAAGATCATGAATGTATTAGATGGCATCTGCTAGAATCACTGAGAAATTTGGAGGAAATAAAAGCCCTATTATTTGGAGACAGAAAATCATCCCCTATCTTGATTGCTATCTACCTTAACATATGTCTGTGAGAGGATTAATGGCACAGTTTATTCTGATAACACAGGCCAACACTGAATATAACACTTAATCAACCTAAAATCAGAGCTATAGTGTTGGAACCACAATTTTCACAAAAGATTTAATGGTTGAAGGTTCCCGACGTTAAAGAGCTAATAATAATTTGGCCCTTGACTACCTTAAGTCTCTACCCAAAGCAGTGAAGCTCTGTCATCCATGAAGCAGCAGTCCAAGAGGAAGTCCATGCCAGTGAGGAAAGGTGTTACAGTGCTGTCATATGGAATAGTCATCAAAGGTTACAGAGTAACTAGTCATAACTAGTGTTCCCGAAAATTGTCAGGGAGTGTGGCTGATTTTTTTTTCAAAAGTTCATCATGGAAGCAGTTTCTGACCACTGGTTCACCATTTTCTTAGGTTGCAAAACTACATCTGGTTGACCCAAAATATCTACAGTGCTTCTTCAGCTGAGAGGATGGGTAACTGTTCAGTGGCATCATGTTCAAAATCCATCCCATATTGTAAAAGCAGTTCTTGTAGTTTATGTAACTAGCAGACAAGTATGAATTACCTCTTGTTACAGTGACCAGTATGTACTTTTACAATTTACAAAGTTTTTACATTCAATTATCACATATTTCAAGACTTTCAATTCAAAACAAAGAAATATACATGGGCTTAATTATTCAAGAACTTTACTATTTGTTACATAAGTTCATGGCAGTACACACTCAGTTCAACTCTTTTGGATTTTACATATAATTTCACTGGCTAAGTCCTTTTTGCCAATTAAAAACAAAGAATAGGTACTATATTTCTCCCCCTCCCACAGTAAGAAATAAACGTTTAAAATGGCAATTCCCTAGATGTTTATTTCCATGATCATTCTTTTCTTAACTTCAGTTAATTAAAAAAAAAAAAAAAACTATAAATAACCTAGCACTTAAGTTGCATAAAGAACATCATTAAAGTAAAAAGATGCAAAGAAAATTATGATTCTAACATATCTATGCTAGAGAAAAAAAAAATGTTTAGGTCTATAATATCCTAAATCTGACCCTATTTTTGTGTATTGTTAACCATATAAATGCACTTGCAGAAGACAAAATGACAGCATAGGAATCTGTATTTGTTTTTCAAAGGTCCAATATCTCCATACACTGCCAGTTCACTTTGGACATTTCCTCATCCAAATAACTAGCCAGTGTAAGTAGTTTAAAATGCAGCAACTTTAAGTGAGAATACTTCTTCTAAAAACTTCAAAGTCCATAAAGCATATTGTGTTGGTTAATTTTAATGAGGTTTCTTCTAAATAATCTAATTATTTGCACAAATGTGCAAGTATCCATGAAATGTTTCTTTTATTACATTTGTTCGGTTTTTTTTAGAGGTAAGCCCTTCACAGTTGATATACATGTCATTTTAAGAGTGTTGGCAAATGCACACAATGTTCTAAAAGTGTAAATGTTTTAAAAGCAAACATAACTGGTTTTTAAAAATGTTAAATTTAAAAATGGAAATTTATGTTTGGAAGTTAATTTCAATGACTCTTGAGCTTTTAAAGATTAAAATCCAAGCAATTGCTAGTATTTTATTAACTTGGAAGTACAAGTACTGATTAAAGCTCTCATATTTCCCAGAAAAATAAAGCCAAGATATGCAGACATAATTTAAATTTCATGAAGTTTAATAGCCATAAGTATAGTTGTAGGAAGCTATAGACAATAACTTTGCTCTGTCCATAAAATGTAGCCTCATTCATGAAATGAATGGGAATTCTATAGTTGAGAAAACAGGGTTAAGTTTCTGGTTTTGTTGACTAGAAATAGTTTGACTAGGCTTTTCTTTTCTGGGGAGGACGATTACAGGGAAGGGACATGTCGTTAAAATTATGAAGTATCTTATTTAGAGATAAATGACCTAAAAGAGGCTAAGTCTTCTATAAATGGCAACACTCAAAATCAAGGGGGGCTTCCAATAAACCCAGAAATTGTCTCTTCCATTTCTCATTTATTCTCATTAAAACTTTCAAATATTTAGTGATGGAAGGAAATCTAACTAGGGGTGGTAAACACAATGCAATATATATACGACATACTGTTGAATTGTACACTTGAAACATATTGGATTTTGTTGATCAATGTCCATTTTTAATTAAAAAATAAATAAGGAAAACAAAAATAAAAATTTCAAAGTCATCCTTCAATCTAAAGCCACCACAGTACAGCATTGTAGTTCATCCAAATCATAGTTAACAAATTTCAGCTTTGTATTTAAGAAAAGTCAATTTCAAATAGTTGCGAAAAATATACTGTGCTTGATTCATTGTTAATCTGTGCAGATTCTGATAGCTCTAAGTATGTCATTTAGTTGCTGGATGAGGTTTAGCTTTAACCAGCAAGAATCACTCAACCTTTAAAATCAGTGATACAAATAATAAACTGAGTACTTTGTATTATTGGCACTTGCAGTTGATACAGTTTTCATACTAGATGCATGCAGCTCTTATAAATTCTAAAGGAGGCATTTTTGCCAGGTCTCAACATGCTTGCTTTATTGTAAATTCCACTAATTTTAATAAGTTAATGGAATTTTCTCTAGGGGTATAATTTCCTTATGTTTACTTGTAAAAACTACAGTATGCTGTTCTTTTTAAAACAACTTACTGTGTTTAAGAAATGTTAAAATATAAATTGACCTAATAAAGCAGTGTCATAGTTGCATAAAGGTATTTAATTATATGTATGCATTACCATCAAAAGGGGTCAAACCAATTCTTTCCTTTAATACAAACTTGAATATTGTTTGTAAATGCCTCATTTAAAGTAGTGGATAGGGAGTTTAGAAAAGTCCAAGTAATAAAATGTATTCAATTACTTGGTAAAGTTAAAAAGCTAATGCAACAATGTTACATCCAGATAAAAAACATTATTCAAAAGCAATTCAAATACCGAAAAGGGTTTCAAATTGAATATTTTATTAACATGGTAGTTGTCTTTGTAACATGTGCACACACACTCGCACACTCAGAATGATCTGCCTGGGGGGAAAAAGACTAAATATGCCTAAAGGGAAATGAAAAATTAAAAAATTTCTGTAGGTTTTCATTATTGTAGGTGATTTTGTCCACATCACTTACAAAGCTACTGCCAAATCTGTCCAAGGAAGCAGTTTGAGAGGGGAAGAAAAAAATCTTGGGAAAAATTCAACAGTGGCATAGCAGAGCTCTCAATATGAGAAAGCTGACATAATGTGGACCTTTGCTGTGAATTTTGACTTTGCAAAATATGGGGAGAGGTTTGTCAATGGGCAGAAAATAAAGAGAAGGCGGTGTGAAGTAGGCTTTTGCAGTCTATTTTCCTCACAGTATTGTGCAGGGTCATCAAGAAAATGCTTAGTCTTTCTCTGGAACCAGTTTCAGAACTTTTCCAATTGCAATGGTCTTACCTAAAAGTAAAATTAAACAAAAAACCTTTTCAATAGTTAACAGCAAGGCCATGTAAGGTATTAAGTATTAAAGCTTATTATTTTAAATAATAAAAATAGTTTTTATAATGTAAATTAGTAATTAACTGGCTTTACCACCAAAGACATGATTTCTGATTAGGTAGTCTTAATAATGGGTCTTTTGCGGGGAGCTAAAAAGGAGACATGATTTCTTATATCAAAAATATCTCCCTGGGCAAATAAAATGTGGAGTATAGGTATAATGGAATACTATTTAGCAATAAAAAGGAATGAATTATAAATAATACATACTACAACACGGTTGAAACTCAAAAACACACTGAGTGAAATAGAATAGACACTAAACACCACAAATTATATGGCTTGTCCAAAAAATGCAGTTACAGAGAAAATGATAATGTGGTTACCTAGGGCTGGGGGTAGGAGAAGGGGGTGATTGTAAATAGATACCAAGGCTTTCTTTCTAAAATTAGAATGTGATGACTATACACCTAGATAAACACACTAAAATCACTGAACTGTACACTCTTAAAACAGCTCAATTTCACAGTGTTTGAATTATTTCAATAAAGCTGTTGAAAAGGGCTCTCCACCTTATGAAAAACCTAAAAGCTAAGCCCCTCTTTAGGAAAAATAATTCCTGGGGTTAAAAATTCTCACTACATTAATTTTTTTCTGTCTGATTGGATCAGGTTATAATTGATAACTAAAATTCTCATATTGTAAAAAAAAATTTAATTTTGTTATATTAATAGGACAAACCCAATAACTAGTTTCACTATCACTAAAGGAGAGTTTTTAAAATAAAAAATTTTATGGACTTTAAAATAAAATAAATATTTTTATACAGATTTCTCTGAACTAAGGGACGTCATACTCCCAGTGTTTTAGCATGGTTCTTCACATGGAGCAGATACAGTTTTTTTTTGCTGAATGGAATTGGAACTAACATGTGAATGGAGTATTCCATATTTTAACTGAACCATAAAGTTTTACATAAAATTTTCCACTCCACAGAGAAATGTTTAATAAGGGTCTTTTTGTTTTCATGATAACAAAAGAATTTCATGGCCGCCAAAATAAAAAAAAAAAAAATTACAGCTGTTTAGATTCACTCAGAGGCAGGCAGAAATGGACACACACAAAAAAGAATATGAATATTAAACCCCTAAAAATAGGTGTTAAAAGACTATCAATCTGTGTATCCCTTCTATTCCCACTCCCATGAGTAGTGATTTTAAAATGATTTCTTCTGACCACAAAAATGACAAATGTGTATGGACCTCAGAGGCTTGCTTAGCAAAAATTTGAAAGGGCATCACACTTATTACAAAGGATTTCATCCCAGCAAATGTTTAGTAAATTAATGACTCTCAAAACCCACAACTAGCAAAATAACAAAATTCTTCCTTTAGAGCATTATTGCTAAAATGCATGATTAATTCGGTCTGCTGTTCATTTAACTCATATTTGTATTTATTATAGGAATATATATCAGAACATGCATCTAGTTCTCTATGAACTAGATGTAATGTACACTATTGCTGGGATGAAGATTACCAAAGCTACTACGCATCTTAGATGTACTACTAGACATCAATTTAAAGGCTTACCCTCATCTCGCAAGGTAAATCGACCCATCTGAGGGAAGTCTTTAAAGGTCTCAAGGCAGATGGTTCCTGCTGTCCTTAAGCGAGCAATGCATACTTGATCTTGTTTCACAAAACGAGGTCGAATCTTACTTTTTTCTCCTGATTTTTTATCTACCAAGCAAATTAAGGCCTATCCAAGAAAAGAGAAGACATCGGAATAATGCCAAATAAAATAATCTTTATGCATAGGAGTGCATCACTATTGCTGACCAGAAATTTCAAAGATGAAATGGTCTTAAAACACAAACAAAACCCCCAGTTATCTTAAGTAAAACTCACTGTTATTTCGACTTCCTCAATACAGGTATGAATGTGCAGCACTGCATTATAACCTGGGCAGATGATGGATTTGTGCTCTATAATCACTATCTGTCAAACAAACAAAAAATTCATATCATTATCCGCAGGGCAAAAAAGAATATGCTGAAGTGCCCAATATAGTATCACAAGAATGTGTAACTCGCCATCTAGGCGGGACACCAACTTATTTTTGTGTTAGAAGTTATAGGTCAGGTCACTTGGCCTCAAAGTGTGAACTCTGATATCCTTACCCTACTGACCGTCTTGGCAAGTGCCCAGTTAAACTTTAAAGAAGACACAGCAGGCAGATTTTCTTCCCTGGAAAGTCTTTCTTCTATACTTTCCCCCAAAGAATTAAGTTAATCATTATTGTTCACATGCTACTAGGGTTTTTTCCTCTTAGATGTGAACTTATTATAGTTTTATCCATTTCTCAATATCCAAGGTCCAATAAAAGTAAACAGCTTTGTATCTGGCATCAAAATCTACCTTGATTAGTTGTCATACCTTGTAAAAGAACCAAAAAAGTCTGTGAACTACACCCATCATCTACTCTGCCACTCTCCTGGGGAGGTCAGGTTGCTAATAATATGGAGAAATTGTGCATGTTTTCCTGTCTGGAAAATTGTTTGTCCTGAATGAGCACGCAAAGCATGACTTCCGAGGCAACCATGCTCTGCTTATGGTGAAAGACACTGAGCAAAATAGAAGTAATGTAATATAGAAACAGGAGATTAAAAATAAAAAAGGAACTTACAAAGAATACTACTACCCCAGTAAGAACTCATACCCTCTTAAACACCTTATATTTGTGAGATACACATCATGGCTGTTGTAATACATATAAATACATATGTACATACGTATATATGCATATGTATATAAAATGTTATTTAGACAGTAAAGATCATTAAGACAACTATAATAACTGGCTTACCTGGGCATCAAATGTGCGTCCAGAATGACAAAGATTATTAGGATCACATAGGATGAATCCTGGAAGAATCTCCTCTTCTTCAATTCCTTTCAGTCTGATTTTGAGGTTTTCACCTGGGGCTACAGAATCAGTTTCTACATCATCAGAAAGGATTCCAAGAACTTCCACGTTGTGCTTAAAAAGAAACCAAAATTGGAGGTTTTCTGTGCTTGTGGATTAACCAAATTACTTATTACATTTGTATGATATGAACTTAAATGAAAATCATATCCTAGCAGTGCAACTGCCAATTAAAATACTAATTTGTCATCTTTTAATAGCACAGTTTAATAAGTTCTAAACAGAAGACAGTATAATCTAGCATTGCCTTTTTTCAAAATTCAAACATTAAATTTATGTGGATTTTAATTTTATAGATGTAATTTTTATTATGAATTCGATTTAACAGACATAGCTTCCATTACCTATCGACCCTCAAGAACATGAAGAGTGTACTTCTCAAAAAGTTATTTGAACAATTAAGCTTAAAAAGCATATTGACTTTTTTGAGTACAGAGTTTCCTTTGGGGTGATAAACTGTTCTGGAACTGGACGGACAGTGGTGATGGCTGCACAATACTGTGTGTGAATGTACTAAATGCCACTAACGGTAAATTTTGTCTTTTACCATAATTAAAAAAAATATAGAGATGGAGAAAATGACCACAAGTATTCCCTGATTTTACTCCATTTCTGCCCTTGGAAATAATTCAGATTTTAAAAACATATGCCAGAAAACAAAATAACCATCTTCAAGACAAAAGGATCTCATGATGGTAAATGAATGAAGAAGAATGCAGAAACATCATATTCCATACCAGAATTCTACAAACTGTCTGTCACTTGCTAAACTCCAGTAGTTTTACCCCTCTCCCCGATAATGGTTTTCTTTCTCAAAAGGTAACTTATGCCTTAATGATACCTCTGTACTGAAATTCATTCCAAGAAGTGAAATATAACCATATTTGTTAGCTAATTTTACAGTAACAGGATAAAGGAGTAGAAACTTAGCAGTTCTACCATATACAAAAACTAAACAACTATTGTTTAACCACTTTTTTCCCCCCCAAATAATCCAGCACAACAATCCCTTCTCAGACATGGCCTTTTACGGCTAAACATAATAGAGCTGGTATAAGATTAAGTTAATCTATAATTATCTCTTAGTTTACAAAAGATATTAAAACAAACTTTTCCATCTAGAGATCCAACATGTAGCTGTATACCGAGAGATTTTAGGCTACATTTGCAAGGAAAGGATATATGTAACTGTCTTCATAGATGCCAGTGTCTTGTCTGAGAAGACTGAAGTGAGGTGCCCTGTCTCAGTTCAAAAAGTTTTGGACGCAACTCTGTGATCTGTTTGACACACATACAAACACAGAATCTTAAATGTTTGAGTCCACATCCCTAGTTTATGGGCTTTAAGTTTATACAGATATCCTTGAGTATCTCAACTTCTCAGACATGAGCGTTCAGATCATGGTGCTGAAGGGGAGAAAAGCCACTTTGCACTAAACGTGCAGATTCAGTTACCTCAACTTTTTTATTTTCATATACAAACTCAAAGCCATTGAATTTGTAAATATCAGAGCAAAATTCAGAAATCCCACCACAAGAGAGTTATTTATCTTCTGATATCATTTCTTTTGCTTCACCTTACTGCTACAGCCCAGCATAGGAAGTAGAGGACTGGTGCAGGCATTAGAACCATCAGCCTCCAAGAACTTTTAAGAACCAAGGGTTAACACGCCAACAACCTAGAAAAGGTCTAAATATCAATCTGCACCTTGGAATAATTTTGTAAAGTATCAGTAAAAAATGACCAATTTATAATTTTACTCATTTAAAAATATTTAAATATTGTAAAATATGGAACATAATATTTACCATCTTAAACATTTTTGTTAGTTCAGGAGTACCAAGTATACATTGTTATGCAACCAATCTTTGGAACTCTGAATTCTTTTCCACTTGCTAAACTGAAACTCTGTATCATTCAACAACTCCTTATCCTTCCCTCCCCCCAGCCCCTGGCAACCACCATTCTACTTTTCTGTCTCTATGGAATATAACTACTCTAGGTACCTCGGAGAAGTGGAATCATACAGTATTTGTCTTTTTATGACTGGCTTATTTCTCTTAGCATAATGTCTTTAAAGTTCATTCATGTTGTAGCATGTGTCAGAATTTCTTTTCTAACGTTGAATAATCACTGTAATAAGTATGTTTTGTTTATTCATTCATCCATTGATGGACACTTGGGCTGCCAACAATGCCGTTATGAACATGGGTATACAAATATCTCTTTGAGGTCTTGCTTTTAATTTTGGAAGGTATATACCCAAGAGTGGACCTGCCATACTGTTTTCCACAGCAGCTACATAATTTTACATCCCCACCAACTGTGTACAAGTGTTCCACATCCTCATCAACATCTGTTATTTTATTTTTTGATAGCAGCCATCCTGATGGATGTGAAATGTTATCCCATTTTGGTTTTAATTTGCATTTCCCTATGATTAGTGATACCGAGCATTTTTCATATGCTTTTTGGTCATTTGTATATCTTTGGAGAAAAGTCTATTTAATTCACTTCACTTGTGTTTTTAGTCAGGTTGTTTTGTTTTTGTTGTTGAGTTGTAGAGTTCTTTATATATGCTGCATATTAACCCCTTATCAGATTTATGATATGCAATAACTTTTTCCCATTCCATAGGTTGCCTACCTATTAATTTTCAAATATAGAATAGTCTGGCACCTGTATCTTTTAAAATATTTAACTCTTCCAGAGACTCAGGAGGACTAATGTGAACTGAGTGTGTGTTTTTTTTGTTTTTTTTTTTTTTAGGCAAGGCAACCCTTGGTTGACCTCACAGATTGCAAGGACCTTGTCAATTACAATCCCTTATTTTTCTTATGCCTACAGCACTAGGTCTTCCTAGGTGGTCTCCCATCCAAGTACTAACCAAGCCCGACCCTGCTTAGCTTCCGAGATCAGATTGGATCAGGCTTGTTCAGGGTAGCATGCCTGTAGACCAAACTGAGTTTTTAAGGATCACTTAAGCACAAGGTATGCTGCACCTGCCCAGTGACAGCACAGCCACTTCGTCCGTAACCAACATACCAAGGCCCCTCACCTATAGGTATAGCCCCACACTAGCCCCATACTTGCCCATACTGAGTTGTATTTTTCTTTCATTGTGGTAAATACTCATCACATAAAACTTATCTTTTAAAAGCATTTACATTGTACAATTCAGTGGCATCTAGTACATTCATCATGTTGTCCAACTATCACCACTATCCAGTTCAAAAACACCTTCATCCCCCCAAGGACACCTCATGCCCATTAAGCAATCACCCCTCCTCTTCCAGCTCCATGAGCACACTGCACCTTTGTGACTGCTCTACAGACAAAACTGAACAAGGATTTAAACTGACACGCTATTTTCATTAAGTTGTTGTTGACCTTCAAGTTGCAGAGATAATTACCTCAGAAAAAGCAGGCTTTAAGCTAGAAACATTTTAGAACAAAGATACCTTGGTAACTCTAATATCCAATGCACAAGGCATCAAGAACCCCAAAGGATTATTCGTAAAGTGCCAATTATAACTAAACACTACATGCACAACGGATACCTTTTCTAATTCACTGTGCCTGAAACTGAAATTCTCACTTAAATCTAACAAAATCTCTGGAGGTTCTGATGATTCAGGTCTGTTTTCCTACATAAGCAATATCTTGGGAATTGTTAGAGAAGCCCTCTCTCTGGAAAACAGGTAACAGTTTCTTAGTAACTTGTGATCTGCAAATATCACCAAGTGAACAGTCAGAAATAACATAAAGAAATAATTCATGGAGATTCTGCATGTTTTAACAAAACCTCCAATGATGAAGAAGTCACTATGAGGTAGGAAAGAGTTAAGAAGAGATCCATTTATGATAAGGCAAATTCTTTTCTCTTAAATTAGGAACATAGCTTAGACATATTATAGTAGCCAAAAAAAAAAAAAAAAGGAGAAGGAGAGAAAGAAAGCTATTATGGGTGAACTTGAGTTTTCATCCCTGGCTTACTTACTACTCCAGTGTGTTAGGCAGAAGCAACTCACTTAATCACTCCAGATCTCTACTTGTAAAATAATGGAGTTATTTTGGTGCAATTTTTAGTTCTAACACAGTGCTAATTCTGACGTCTCCCCATTTGTCAATGAATAATACCACATATTCTTTCTTAAATTTTGGACTTAATAAAATGTAATCATGGATTTTAAAAGTTAAGTTGCTTTTAATGGAAATCCCTGAGCTTTTTAAAAGTTCTAGCTCCTTGCTAACATTTTCAAGAGAAAAGCTAAATAGGAAAGAGCATTACTAATTCTTACCTTGTTTGGCATCATCACAAGCTGCTGGCCTTTACAAATAGATCCTGATTCCAGCTTTCCTAGGACCACAGTGCCCATATCCTGTTAATATTTAAAATGAAAAATCAAGTTCCAGATTTTTATTACCACTCTACAACAGTTCAACAACATAAAAGTGAAATCTTGCTGGGCTTACCCGTAAAAGAAAATGATTAGATCATCAGGTAGTAGAATGCTTAAAATTAACCTTAAATAAAGGATAAGTAACAAATACTCTGTAACATTTGAGTCATAAGCATATGCAAAATCATAATACTGAAAGTATGCTTAAGATTTAAAAAGAAAGCATGGGGCAAGAGACAGCACAGAATTTTATGTCTGAGTATCTGAACTACTCGTTCAAATTCAGGTTCTTGCAATCTCTAAGCCTGTTTCCTCAGGTATAAAACTGGAAAACAATACTTGTTCAAGAAATTTAGCATGGAACTAATGAGAGAATAAAATAGTTGAGGGGGGTAAAACATTATACATTGATATCGCAAAACTTAAAAAATCAAGTTGAAAATCCGGTTAAAAACAATGGCGGTTAATTTTTTTTTTTTTTGAAAAACTATTATCCAGTGTTGGTGAGGCTATGGTAAAACTAGCATTCATATATTGTTGGTGGCACAGTATAAGTTAGCATAGTATTATGGAAAGCTATTTGTCAATATGCATCAACTTAATGTGCAAGTCCTCTGAGTCCAGCAGTTTCACTTGTATGAGTTTCTCTCCAAAGATGATCATTGTTGGCTTATTGGGAAACAGCTGAAATAATTAAAGCTGGTTGAATAAATTATGGTCTATGATACTACTAAATAATATAGGCCATTAAAAAAATACATGTATGTTATGTTGTTATTAAAGTTGTTTCATAGTTTAAAACAATTATTTTACCTCCCATAAAACCCAATTATACTTGAACATTTTGGGTACCTTGTACTTATCCACAATTGGCAGCCTGATTGGTCCATCAACTGATCTATTGAAGTTTGGCAAATTATCCAGATATGGAATAAATGGTAATCCACTGAGAACATAACAATATCCATTAGAGTCAACATAAATATCATAATTTTAAGAAGTTACATGACTGTAACTTTATACAGAAAACGTGGTTATAGTTTCATTCTACCCATGTACTACTTCTCATTCAGCCAATTATGCAGTTCATCTATTTCTCAGACCTAAAAATATAACAAAATATCTCAATATAATATGAAAAAGCCTCCCCATGAACTTATGGTTTAGAAAAATATTTTATAGCAAATAGCCCACACATTTTAATAAAATGATTACACTCTATTATTTTTTATGGACTTTTCTAGCTCTGAAATCGGGCTTTTATAAAATAATTTCTCCTTTAAAACTATGCTTTATAGATTAGGGGACATAATATCGTCATGATGGCAATGTTCCTCAAAGTGATCTACAGATTCCCAGCTGCCTTTTTTTTTTTTTGCAGAAATTAACAAACTAATCCTAATGTTCATATGGAAATTCAAGGGACCCAGAATAGCCAAACAATCTTGAGAGAAAAAAAATGACAAAATTCAAAGACTCACACTTTCCAATTTGAAAACTTACAGAGCTAATAATAAGCAAGAATTCATCTTACAAAAAAAGTAACCTAAAGGGAAACACACATCTTAATGTAAGAGTTAAAACTATACAAAACTAATATAAAATAATATTTAATGTCAATTCTAAAAAAGAAAAAACTATAACAGGCTTAGAAGAAAGTAACTTCATGACTGGATTAGGCAATGTTTTCCTATGTGTGACACCGAACGGACAAACAAAAGAAAACTAGATTTCATCAAAATTAAAACCTTTTGTGCTCAAAGAAAAGTGAAAAGATGGCCCACAGAATGGGAGAAAATATTTGCACATCATGAATCTGATAAAGGACATGTATCCAGTGCACGAAGAACTCTTAAAATCAATAAAAGACAACCTAATTAAAAATGGGCAAAGGTCCTGGTATTTTTAAAACCAAGGTTACAGTCAGTGTTTTCTTAAATTACTAAGACAAACTTTTTTTTTAAGGGAGAAAAATTTACTTACATGTACCAAGGACAGAAATCTGATTGCTCTTTAAGATTTGCTCCAGTCAGTCCTGAGCAGGGCATAAAGTGAATGTCCTTTTTGGGATTGAAGCCAACTTTTTTCAAAAATGGCACTAGTTTCTCTTTACATTCTTCATATCTGTGAATATTTATAAATAATTCAATTATAATGTAAAGCAATTAAACTCTAGTTTCATCATTAAATAAATTAGGTTTAGAAAAACCCCTATGGAAAAATGCATACAAGAACAAAACCACCCTTCAGTCCACTAACATGTCTATAAAAAACCAGTAAGACAGGTGAGCTTACCTCTCATTGCTCCAATTCACTGTTGGATCATCCATCTTATTAATAAGCACAATTAAATGTTTTACACCTGCTGTCTTTGCCAACATTGCATGTTCTCTTGTCTGTCCTCCTTTTTCAAATCCAGTTTCAAACTCTCCTTTTCTGGCAGAGATTACCTATTCCAAGAAATCAAATAGTTCATTCTTACACATTCAGGTATACCCTTCTAGCAGTAAAACATCTTTCCTTGCAGTTTTATCAGAAGCTTTCTGTAAGAATATAGAAGAAAATGAGTTACAACACACATGCTTTTAAACATCACAATGTCTAAATGGTTTAAGATTTCATGTTTCTTCCAGTCCTCCAATTTTCCAAAATCTAGTATGCCTGTGATATTTTACAATTCATGTGATTTAGTGCCAATGCACTGACCGGGGAAAAAAAAACAAACCTGTAAAATTACAGAAGGTCTCAAGAAAACATATCATTTCTTATTCATTTTTGTACCCAGTACCTAATTGTTGGCTTGGCATTTAATGGACACTTCTGACACAGTAAAAGATAACAGCAATGGTAAAGGAAAGTGGAAACATATTCTCATATGTAAATCAAATTATAAAGAATTCTTAAGCAGATCAAAGTGAGAAAAAAGTGAAAGTTGTGACCATGTATATTATAGTTCACTACAACCTAAATTCTAGCTTTTAGAAGGTAAATTGAAATATTTATAACTTAAGCAGGGCTGCTAACATATACAAAGTTGAATTGGAAATGTCTTTCTTACCAGTACAGCCAAATCAGCTTGAGAAGCACCACCAATCATATTTGGGACAAAACTCTTGTGGCCAGGGGCATCTAGAATTGTGAAATGCTTCTTTTCTGTTTCAAAATAGGCACGACCCACTTCTACTGTTTTACCTTTATCTCGTTCTTCTTGATTTGTGTCCAAGGCCCAAGACAAGTACCTGAAATAATTTTTAAATAATACTGATAAGAACATGAGAATTTTAAAGATAGTCTTCTACCATTAAAGGTATAATTGATGACATCCAGCTTTGTGTCCATTACACACTTAAATCAGGAACAGGACAGGATAGAAATGAAAATTAAGAGACTAAAACTTGCATTATTGTGATTTAAACACTTAGAGCTTTTAATTATTTCCAGTCAACTATATATTCTAGAAGCACACATTATTTATTAAAATAAGCTGACAGCATAGAGACTAGTTAATACCAAAGACAATATTATAGCGAGTTAATTAAGTTCCTTTATATTTCATTTTTATGATCATCTGGCATTAAGTATAATACAAATAATGGATGTCTAAAGATATTTTTCAAAAGTGAAGGCCACTAACCTAACTGGGAGCAACAGTTACATGCTAAAAATTATTTTACTTTGCCATGTAAAAATTTTATAAATTCAAATCATCCATAATAGGAGTTACTTGTGATTATCTCATCTGTATTTCATAATATGTAATCCGTTTTTTAGTATAACAATAGAGTTCCCCCTTAATACAGAGCAATATAATAAAAAACCCCCACCATCAATGTTCCATTCAGATTAAACTAGTTAAAAATAAAATAGAAAAGGTTAGAAAAAAGAAAAAAGTTGTCCTTTTCTCTCACCACTCAAAGCAACCACTGTAATAATTTCTTCCATTCTTTTTTTCTTTCTAGTGTTCATTTATATAGTTAATGATCTTATCCTTAAGTACTATGTTTCCTGCCTTCTTCTCAAATTCCACTGCAACCTAAGTTCTATTCGTGGTTAGATAAAGACTATAAATGCAATTTTTTTAGTGGTTAGGTAATGGCCCAATTCGATGGATGGTCTATAATTTATTCAACAAGTCTCCAATTACTGAATGTTTCCAAATTTCTCTGTAAGTTTTGAAGTCATCAGGAAATGATCTACTGTGTAGTATGAGGAGAAAGGAAACTTTGTTAGGACACCATTTTATACATCAATAACTTTTAGTAGACTAAAAAAGCATTGAGTGGGCAGTGTTTCTTTAAAAGGAATTTATAGTGTTATAAAAGTTTACTGTACCAAGTTTCTCTGTTTTTTTCTTTCGCTTCTCTTTCATATTTCTCAAGTGTCCTTTTATCAACCATTCCAGTCAAATACCTGAAAAACGTTTAAAGAAAAAAGTAAACAATTATTTACAAATTACTCAAGGAGATTAGGAAAACTTTAAAGCTCTTGAGGGGAATTGCAACTTTAGAAAACAGTTATTTTAAAGTAAAGGTATCTCTGATAGATGCTTAAATAGGAAAATTTCAGTAGTAAAAGATACTCTCATAGTTTCAAATTAACTCCCACAAAACAAAAGGAAAAAAATAATACCCTTACAGTGGAGAATCCTAGTAGAAAATACTTTAACCTAGTAATTATGGCTAATATCACCAATAATAATAATAATAATACCCACTGGATACTGACATCATTTATCACAAAAGGATGCACTGTGCACAACACAGCTTCTGTGATATACCTGCCCAAAATGGATAACCTCAATCTAATTGTAAAAAGCATCAGAGAGCCCAAATTGAAGAATATCCTATAACTGAATAGCGCTCTTCAAATTACGAAGGTTGTGAAAGACAAGACTGAGGAAATGTCTCAAGTTGGAGAAGACTAAGGAGAGAAAACAGCTAAACGCAATATGGACTCCTAGAACAGAACAATAATATTAGTGCAAAAAATGATGAAATTCAAATAAGACCCATAGTTTAATTAATAGTATTGTAGCAATATTAACTTTCTAGTTTTGATGATTATAATATGGTTATGTAAGATGTTATCATCAGGGTAGGCTGAGTGAAAGGTATATAGGAACTGATTTTGTAACCTTTCTGTAACTCTAAAATTATTTCAAAAAAAGTTTTTTTTAAAGCAAATGTAAATACAATATAAAATGATCCCAATTATGTTGTTCAAGCAACTAAGTCTAATACAGTTCAATATTTAACATTTTAAAAATGTTATTCAAGTGAGATTTAAAAATAATTCTTTAGTAATTCCAGTTCTTTCATCTCTATGTGTTCTCTGTGCATTCATCTATAGTGCATGTTTCTAACCAACTGACTGTAGAATCCCTGTGAAATACCAATGAAAATTATAGCTCATAAGCAAAAAATATACATTCTCCTATAACACAACATCAAATGGGCCTGATACTTTCATCCACAGAGCCTTAAGTAAAAATCCTTGTTTAGGGTCTGTTGGGGAAATCTCCAGAAGTGAGAACTGGCAAGATGACCAATTAAGATTACCTAACCAGGCAAGACAATGATATACCCTCTAGATCTTCTGATGACACAGCATAAAAAATGGGTCTCATCTAGGAGGGATTAAATTTTTAAGACCTTTTAATTAAAAAGATTTTTCAATACTAGAATATATTACTGAAGGCCAACCATGGTGTTTTCATACCTCGATACCTTCTATAATAAAAAGTATATTAGAATGTAAGCCAGACTGCTTGTCTTTGATTAAATCTACATAAATTCGAGGAGTTCATGAATTAAGATAAACCAGTTCCCCCCATGCACCAGATTCAAGAGCTGGTTTTCAATATTCCTGAGAAAATTACATTCCAAGACAGAACGCCTATAAGCTGGGTTCTATATTAGTTTTTATAAAAGACAGCTTTCAGAAAATATATTTAATTCATGTTACATGACAATCTGACAGTGATAAAAGAATTTTAGTGAAGGCCTACAATCCATCAAAAATTATTAATGATCACATTGCAAAAGTTACTCCTTAACATCAGCCTTCCCTTCTCTATAATTTTATTATTTTTATTATTTTTACTGAGGTGACCTATCTTATGAACTTTGTATGATTTTATGAATATTTACAATGCCCCAAATTCTTTCAATTGAGTTAACTATTTAACAAAAAATAGAGACTTACATTATTTGCCCTCCGATGGTTGACTTGCCAGCATCTAAAAGTAACAATTATCATCAACAATATGCAAAGCGTAAGTGTCAAAAATATTTTTAAAAACCAACCACTAGATACTAACGCAACTAAAGATATGGTTTAGCATATATAATTAAATCTTACAAAAGCACTGAAATTCTAGAAATCCAGGGAAAAGGAAGTTGCCATGTCCCCCTAGCTCAATAATGATTTAGAACTATTTTACAGATAAAGAAGAAAGAATTTTTGAACAGATGCTCCCTGACCTTCAGCTAAGAGTGTAGCAGCAAAAGAGTATCAATTATCTAAAGAGGGCCTCAGAGGACAGCAAAAGTACCAAAGAGTTGTGACTACATTTAGGTAGTCTGCCTTTCATTTTTAGCAGAGACAGGTGTTCTTTACAGATTTCAAAGTTCTTGCTACTAAAAAAGTAGAATGGTGTATGTAGCATCATATTCAGAGGATGGCAGAGATAAAGGGAAGATAAAAAAGGGCACATAATTCCATATCTTTACAATTCTGGGGAGAGATCAGATGATCAGAGAATATCTCAGTAAATAAAAAAAATCTGGGGAGTGGTGGTGGTGATGCTAAACCAGCAACCTGACTCCAAATTACTAATTTCTTATGTCACATAATCCCATAAAACGAACAAATTAAGCTCACACACAAAAACAGGCACATTTCCTAGGATATTAACATATCCACTGAGCCCTCATCAGTGGACTACAGACTAATTATGCCTGACATACAAATACAATGAAGCTTATCTTCTTCCAGTTTCCATGCCATTACAAAATTGTTAATCTATCCAGCCTTCAAGAACAAAGTGTTGGCAATTTCTGCCAGCTAAAAAATCTGGCAAGTTAAAAATCAGGACATTTTAGATTAATTCAGTTCAGTTTCACTAAACACTCCCAAATAACTAAATAAGATGTTCCATGTTGATGTCCTTCATAATTTTGGTCATTTCTTAAAATAGCCATGAGTGTAACTTACCTACATGCCCAATGAATACTACATTTACATGTTCTTTTTTAGGAGCACCTGGCGGTGCAACCACAGATTTAGGTTTTGGTATTTCCTCTTCCTCTTCCATCATTTCTTGGGCATTTTCTTCTGGGGGTCTACCATCTCCCAAAGAACCACCCCCTGGCTCTGCTTCACTTATTTCTTCTTTGTGCTCCCATGATTCTTCTGGGGACATTTCTGTCTCTCCATTTTCTACTGAAATAAGGCATTTTACCTTAGTATTCTGAAAAAGATTTATAATCTATATACTTTATAACAGATTCTTTCAAACAACAAATTAAACTTTGCACATTTAGTTCCATTCCCTAATGTCTAGTGACAGACACATAAGCAAGAAAATCTCTTTCACAACAGAAATGGATAATAATAGCTTTCAAGCTGGCCTCACTGCTGACATCAGAGCTGTGACTCAGAGACTATGAAAGACAGCTATTTTAACAAAGCTTCATTTTCATAAGGACGAACATGTAAGCAGGAGATCTAACATTACTAACAGCCCTGTTATTCCAGAGTAAAGATGCTGACAGTGGAAAAATGGGAAAATTTAAAATCAGAACATAGGAAAGTGTTAATGGATTCAGAAGATCTTTTCTTTTTCTTCTGCAAGTGTTAACTTTGACATCAACTTTACTATTGCCCTGGGAATATTAAACCCTTAAGAGTAATAGTTGCAAAGGGGAAGAAAAATTTTCAAAGTCAAGTACAACTATTTAAACTGACTGTAACATTCTTCCACTCAATTCTTTTATATTGGCAATCATTAAATTTATCACAACAGTATTAATGCCCAATTAGTTCTGCTTTCTAAATCTTAATAGCAAAGAAAGACTCAATGTCAGTTTTAAATGTAGGCATTACAATAATCATAACACTTACATTTGCACCTTAAATCTTGAGAGTGAAAGAGTTTCTTATTACTGTATTAATATGGTCAGAAATTTTCTTACCAACAGGTTCTGAAAGTTCCATGCTAACAGCTGAATTTGAACCTAGACAAGAAATTGAGATATAATATATATTTACAAAACAATATCTAGCTTTACACACTGTAGATAACTTAATGTTTTCTCAAATTAGATAGTCAAAGAATCACATCATAGGAAATTACCTTCACACAACGACTGTTCCTCTTGAGAAGGTTCCACAGGTGCTGTTTAATAGAAATAAGTTCTATTAAAAATAAAGACCTATACATCCATTTTACTTATATTTTTAAAAACAGTAAAAACAAACATCCAAAACACAACAAAAACCTCAAAATTCAGACCAATGGCAATTAACTCAGGTTTTCAAATTAAGTCTGTTTAACCTACTTTTTAAAATCTACCAATTATAGCCAATTTTAAAACATTTTAAGTAACTGAAATGTATTCATAAAGGCACGCTTATTCTATTTGCTTCCTAAACTTTTCCTTCACAGATACTGTAAAAGTATTCTGTAGCTCAGTACACATCAGATTAGTAAGATTTGCTCAGCAAATACATATTGCTGCTCTAGAGTTTCTTGTGATAGCTCTAGCTCAAGAAGTCTATGACTAGCCCTTTTTAAGATTCTATAATCATACATGTTATCATCAAGATCCTTGAATAAATTATATTTGATACCAATAAAATATAAAATTACAACATCTCAGAAAAGGTGATTACAATGATGCCAGTTTTGTCCTATATTAGAATTCTAAGATCAAGCAACAATCCATTTTCCACATTACAAATCTACTTATGACATCACTGGAAGAAATGTTATAAGAACATATACTGTTACCCAACTATGAAGTCTATTTTTTTTAATGTCTGATAAACTTAATTGACAGTCAAATGTGAAAGTGCCCTTGCTTTAAAGAATCTCCAAGATATAAAAGACAAAGAATTTGAATCACATGAATCCTGCACGCCAAGTAATAATCAATTCATAACCAGCAAAACTCATATTTAAAATCACTGCCCAGAAAGTATTAACACATGTCAGAGTCAAGAAAAGGTTTTGGGCCCAATCTTCAATAACATAAAATCGTTAAAGTAGTTTCCTGTCCCTGATAAGTAAAGGGCAATTGAGATTTTTTCTTGATGAAAGTGACACATCGAGTATCACTTAGGAAGATCATGCTATGGTAGTATATAGATGAACTAGAGAAGGAAAGACACTACAAGCAGAAAGACCAACACAACTACTACAATAAAGCATGCCATTAGGATAACGGAGCAATACAACTAAAGAGGAGGGGTTAAGTGCAAAGATAATGAATGCAGTATCTGACAGGAGTAAGAAGAAAGAGTGAAAAGTCTAAGATGACCCCAACCTATGTGACTGATTAGCCGGACAGTAACAGAAACTGGGGAAAAAATCAATTGAACTAGGTTTAGAAGGGAACAGGAATTATACTTCAGACATAATGTAGGTTAACCTTTGTTTTCCCATTACAAAGCAAAGTTTATGGGTAAGTTAAGGAAAAATTATTGAATTCAGAGAAAGCCGGGCAGTGCTAAGTGAATGAATTCATATGCCACCCTAAAGATGGAGGAGGCGGCATGGTATAGTGGTTAAGAGGCTAGAACTGAGCTGATTTCTGACTCTAAATTGTGGCTTGTCACTACTAACTTCTGAGATGCAATTATTTCATTGGATTCATAGATATGACATGCCATCTACCTGAAAGGATTGTTGAAAGGATTAAATGAGAATATATGTTTAGTGTCAATTAAATATAACTCCTAGCACCAAGCAGATACTCAACAAATGACAGTCTTCACCCCATAACATGTACTGAGTATCAACTCTATTTTATCAGCTAATATGTATTGAGTATGTATTATGGGTCAGACAAGGACACAAAGCACTCACAATTATTATTACAGTGCTGAAGATGGGGGTGGAGGTGGTGGCACATTACCCTAACTCCAATGAATTTTTATTGAGCTTTTATATGCTGATTGCTATATAATGTAAATCCCATCAAAACCCTATGAAATACTGTAATCCCTATCATCTAATACACAGACATATCAGACTCAATTGGGCTTTTCCAAATCATACAAGTGCTCTCTTGCCTTTCTTCAAACAGCTTCTGTTGAAAATCCCTCAGTAAAAGTAAACTAAATTATGATGTACAAGTATATTAAGGCACGAAAAAGATTTGAAACGATTGTTTTGGTGGGTTCCCCCCTCCATCACCTGATATCCCCCAAACTGTAAGTGAGCTTTTCAAAGCCAAATAGTACATACACCTGAACACCCAGTTCTAGAACCAACTCTTAGACTTATAAACATACAATACTGTATATGCATAAGGCTGTAAGGTACTTCTTAGGACCATTAGTTACATCAGTCATGAGACCACCTTCACAGCATAATGCAGCACAATGAAAAATATGTTCAGTTTTACTTTTCATAACGTTCTACATTTATAACGTTTATCTTAAGTTGGTAAAGCTCAGAGGCAGAGACAGTACCAAGTACTGCAAGCAATGAAATGCTTAATATACACATAATTATGATATTAAAGGGTCCCAAAATAAAGAAGTTGACCACAGTTTCGCTGCTTTGGAAAAAAGCTTTCCATGTATTCAGATCATGGATCATGTTATAAACCTAACAACAAAGCGAGCAACATTTGCCAACTGATGCTTTTGGAATATAAAAGCCAGAAAAATCACAAATATAGCAAAATGTTCTTTAAACTTCTCCATATAGTTGCACCCAGTCTTCACACAGGCACAAGCAACCGTCTCTTGTTCATCTACTCTGGTCTTATTCATAATGCATACCACATCCAGATTTTACTGACTACTCACAAGCAGGGGCTTAGAATTCTATTAGGCCCAAAGTCATTTGTTCATGGTTAGCAAACAGATGACTGTTAGAGCTTGATTTCTCAGGTCCTACACGGTTCATATCTTCTAGTAAAAGAGAAGTTAATAAACCTCCTGAGGAAAGAAATTTTGGTTTCATATCTTTCAATGGTATCTCCATGTTCAGAAACACACTCTTATCAAGTATTCAAACAAGGAACAATTCTAATTAAGTGGGAAAGTTACCTGTGTGTACCAGTGAATAAAACTGTCATACCCCAAAGTAAAAGGAGAAACTAATACTGTTGTTTATGATAAAGGAAGACGAATGAACTGGCTGTGATACTTGGTATATTACCACAAATTTTAAAATAAGAAGTGAAAAGATTTTACCAGAAGACAGAGATGATAATCTGGATTTTTAAATTTTTAGTTAACTTTGATTATAGTGAAATAAGCCAGCCAGACACAAAAGGTCATATGTTGTATGATTCCATTTATATGAAATATTCAGGATACGTATATTCAGAGCTGAGAAGAAAGGGATATGGAGAGTAACTGCTTAATGGGGACAGGTTTCTAATAGAGGTGATGAAAATATTCTGAAGCTAGACAGAGGTGGTAACTGTACAACACTGTGAGTCTACTCAATGCCACTGAATTGTTCACTTTAAAATGATTAATATTATACTATGTGGACTTCATCTCAGTTTTTGAAAAGAATATCTTTTTTTCTTTTAAAGATTTGATCATGGATTAAAGGACTTCGACATGGAGAATCCTCCTTCACCAGTTCATCAATACAGCACAAATTAGTCAAGGCCATACACGTGGTGGGTAATGTAAAGTCATGATTTGATTCAAGGTATGTTTAAACACAAATGTTTGCCCAGTTCTTGAAAAGTGCTTAATCCATATATTTCACAAATCAACAATTTAAATTTGTACTGCTTTAGATATAAAATTAATCTTTAATCTTTAAACACTAAACAGTGATGTTTAAAAGTCATCCCAAAATGTCTTAATCCTGTTAGCTAAATGGTGTGTTCATTATAAAGAAAACAAACAGCTTTTTGAGCCACACTTCTCTTGCTCAGCCTCGCTTCCATGTCTGGAAGTGTTCTTTCCCTTCTAATAAAGTTTTTCTTTTCTGGTGTAAAAAAAGAAAAAAGAAAAGAAAGAAAACAAACAACTTCAGCGCTGTTAAAGAAGTCAGATTTATCTTGTAATGAATGTTGGAAACGAGAAACAGTGTTACAAAATTCTGCCCAATACAAGTTTCTGCAATGATGGAAATATTCTAGTCACTAGGTACATGTGGCTATTAAGCACCTGAAAGATGGCTACTGTGAGGAACTGAATTTTAAATTTTATTTAATTTTCATTAATTAAATAGTCATATGTGGTTCTCAATTATAGTACAAATTTGTCTTACCTGATTTTCCACTTCTATACCACTCCCCACCCACCCAACACCCTGAAAGACTAATGATCTCTCTTCTCAACACCTCTAAGATATGACCCTTCTTTCAATTACAGGAACTCACACACATTAGTTAGTTCTTGTTCCCTATGAGATTATAGACTTCCAGAATGACTGTGGCTTTCTGAAATATGGAGACTTTTCTCTCTACTCTTGTAGTCTCCACAGGTTGACAGTGTATTGTATAGAATACATATACAGTTGATTTTTACTGAATTAACTTTAGTAGTTTTCTTTTGATTTTCATAGCTCACTAGCTCCTTGTAGTCTTATCACTTCATTTTTCTTACTATCCCTAGTGTCTATCTATATGTTCACTGCACTTCCATTAGGGTTCAGTAGAGCAAAAAAATTTCACATGTGGCAATTTTCTAAGAAGGTGTTAGAGAAACACCATATTCAAGAGAAATTAAAATATAGCTTGAGTAAGGAGCTAAAATTCTCTAGCACTCAGGTAACTATACAGTCTTACCAAATTTGCATGCTTAGGTATTTTCCTCCCAGACAATACTGGAAGATACTAAAAGCAGATGTCAGAAAGGAAAGACCACAGAACACGTACAGAACCCACGGTGTTACCTTAATTACCTAAAATTAAAAATAAAAAACACAATGCTACAGTGAACAGACTGTTTAAAGTATTTTCTATCATCATTTCCTAAAATGTATGAAGTAATTTCAAAATATTGCTTTAAATTAGAACATGCCTACTTATGACAATGTTACTCTGCTACTACTGACACAAATATGGAGGCCGTGCCACAGTCTGCAAACTCATAGGCCCAGTTTCTGGGGAAAAAAAAGTCTCAGCTGAAAAGATCTTTTAATATCAAATCACAAGGAAAGGACTAGCAGAATCACTATCACTAGACTAAGCTTTGAAATCAGACCTAGATTCTAATCCTAGCTCCTCCATTTATTCATGGATTCATCACCTCACTAATTTATTTAGCCTCTCTGAGCTTTAATTTTTTTTATCTGTAAGTGGTTCAGCACTTCTTATACCTCAAGAGACTGTTGTGAAGGGCATATTATGCACATGGTAACTGCTCAATAAATTTATTACAAGATATTTCAAAGCCCCATAATAATTACAAAAACGTTTAAGAAATATAAGACAGGCAAATTCCAAGGCTACTCCATACTGGTTGTAGTAATTAGCTCTTGGCATGCCATGTCATCCATTATGTTAAACAGCATGGTGTGAGAGAGAGAACTCTAAACTAGCAGCCGGCTAATCTGGATTCTAGACTCAACTGTGTCATTAACTCTTGTGAATGACCTTAGGCATCCACTTAGCATGGCTAGGCTTAAGTTTCTTTATAGGAAAATGAGGAGATTGTATTACTGGCTAGTCATTTCCATCTTTAATATTCTAAGAACCTATTTATTCAATCACTAAAGCTATGCCATGTATCAACCTGCAGAGTAAAATCCAACAACTAAAAAATCGTCTTACTTATAATTTTATATCCCATATACTTTTAAAATACTTTGAGGTATATTTAAAATATATAAACCAAAACCACTTCAGATAGCCCCAATAAGACACAAAGATAACAGAAAAATGTCCATCTACAACCAAAATCAACCACCCAAAAGAGATGAACACAGACCACTTAGTAGTATGGTAACCTATTGGAGTTTTATAGAAATAGTTAACCAGGAAATTGTCCCAATGACATTGTAAGGTACACACTTATTTGTTTCAAGTGAAGTGACATACAAAACCTAGGTGGAATGTGGTTGGGAATTTGGTGTCACCAACTCAGGCTAAGCTAGTGAAAGATGCTCAAAATATCCTCTGTAAGCATTTCTCTCACCTAGAAAGTAGAATTATGATGGGGAACTGATTAACTTGGGGAGTACTGTACAAATTAAATTACCTTAGAACAAAACCATTTATGAAAAAAACAAATACATCTATAGCCTAGCCATGCTTTGTTAAAATCTACTGAAAACAAGGAAAAACTTTTAAGAAGCTTTAGTGTGAATCAAATGACAGCTAAAAAAGGAGTCAGAGGAACTCAGAAAAATCAAGGACCTTCAACTAGTGAACAAATTCTTGCTTTCCAAAAATTTCGAAGAGCTGTGAGTAGAATGATGAAATTTTAAATTAACATGCCCAACAGAGATAGACCAGCCAGAATCAAAGTAACCAAACTCACTGCTGTTTGATAGGAAAGAGACAACACGTAGTGTAAAAAGATAACTGATACTCAACTCTAGCAAATTCCTAGCAAACTTAAATTATATATAGAAACATGGAGGATGAATTTTATATGTGAATCATATCTCAAAAAACAAAACAAAACACAACAGTATTCACAACACTTAGCAGAAAGTGCTGTTTTAAGAGTAGGGTAATAAGATTGAAATTATTTACAAGGAACCTGTAACAAGGGAACCTGTGAACAATTCCTCTTCTCAGCTTTGAAAGCCCTCTACACCCTTTGTACAGCTCTCTTACCATGTGTCTATCTTCTGTAAGAGAAAATTGGTTATCTGATCCCTTTCGAGACTCCTTGAGGACAATTTATTCATCTTGGTGGTGTCATTTCAAGTGCCTAGAACATCATCCTGCATTCTGTAGGCAGTTCATTAACTGTTATACATATATCTGAGCAAAACCAGAGGTTCACATCTCAAAAACTTCCATTCTAACATTGCTAACACACTCCAAAAGGTCATCAAATCTTTTTCATTCCTTTCTCTTCAACCAGAAAGTATTTTAACATTTTAAGACTTTTCCTCCCCAGCAAACAAAAACAAGCAAAACAAGACTTAAAATCTATCCTCTACAATATTTTCCTAACTCACCCTGATAAATTTTAATTGCTGCCTTTTTGTGCAGTGCAGGTCTAGAAAAGGTGAAATATAAACAAAGGATAAATGAATGCAAAAGCTTTGTAATAACTGCACTAAATAAAACTTGCTCTAAAGATGGTTTATTCCCAATCAAACTTTCTAACAGTTTAAAAAGCTGCTCAACCTGGCACAGCACTAGTTCCCTAAAATCCTCTTGCTCCAGTCATTGAAGCATGTAAAATCATGAAACAAGAGCCCAAATCTAATAATCTAATAATCAGTAAGTCGAGGTAGGAAAAGAATTAACACTCCAGGAACAATACTATTCCCTGATCCCCTGATCTCCTCTGCCTACTCTATGCCATTTACTGTCCCACATAAGTCTGAAAAATCCTTTATATTAGAATTGTTATTGCAGGCATTTTAATCTTAGAGGAAGAGGAAAACAAATCTAAAGCCAAGAACCTTACCTATCATCTACCTAAACTTATTAGTCAACAAGTAACATTTTAACATAATAAGAGTCTTTCTGGAGGAAACTAGCATTACTACTTTGAATTCTGTATTTTCTCCATTCTGCTCCCCCATCCAAGAGGTTAATCAGTGATGAACAAGCATCCACCAAGTAATGATGGTTGCAAAACTTTGTGAATATACAAAAAACCACTGAACTGTATGTACACTTTAAAAAGGTCAATTTTATGGTATGTGAATCGTTATCTCAATCATTAAAAAAAAAAAAAAAAAAAAAAAAGCCCTCTCCCAAGAAATGGCATTCAGCATAAACCAAACACTACAAAACAGAACATTTCTCTTTAAAATTTAAGTTCCACAATATGGTGTGCTACATTTTGAAGACAAATCCTCCTGGGAGGACCTACTGAGGGCTGCTGGTTTTATTCTATATATTTTAATGGCAGAGTTTTGAGAGGTGTTAGGGGCAGATGGTATAAAGACCATTATGCCATTAATTTAAAAGCTCTGGCTGTTATAAAATCCAAGTGCTATGGTCTGAATGTTTGTGTCTCTCTCGCCTCCACTCCACGCCCCCAAATTCTTAAGTTGAAATCCTAACGCCTGAAGTAATGCTATTAGGTGGGGACTTTCTTAGGCCATAGGTCATGAGGGTGCAGTGCTCCTGAATGGGATTAGTGCACTTAAAAAAGGGCCCCAGAGAGCTCCCTTCTCTTTTCTGCCATGTGAGGACATAAGTCAACAGTTTAATGTCCTGAAGAGGCCCCTCACCTAACCAGGCTGGCACCCTGATCTCAGACTTCCAGCCTCCAGAACTGTGAATTTCTGTTGTTTATTAGCTACTCAGTCTGTAGTATTTTGTTATAGCAACCCAAACCGACTAAGACACCAAGTATTCCTAATTAACACTGCTAAGCCTTTTTCTCATTAAAAAATAAATAAATAAAAAGACTTAACTAGGTGCAAATTGGAACTTAAAATAAGTACTCTATAATAGAAAATATTTATTCTAGTACAAATAACTCTTGTCTTCTATATTTTCAATTATTTCAGGACCTCTCCTTTTAAAGAGCATGCCTTAGCCAACTTAGGTGCTCTGTAGAGAGTTGCACTAAAATGAATTACTTAATGGATTCTAGTTAATCATTTCTTTGGAAGCCTATATTAAATTTTTAAAGAGATTCCAGGTCAACACTGATCCTGAGGTGGCTGGAAACAGGCATAACCAGCAGCCTTCCAGGGAAGGTGAATGACACTTTGTACAAAAGCATCTTCCTCTATTGATCTGCTCAAGGCACCCCTATAAATACTTGAAACAAACTAGCCTATTGTCAAGCAAAATAGATAGTCATCCTAGACAGACACATTTTAAAAGTCATTCATTCTAGTGCTCTCTCTAGATTCCTACAAGAGCTCTCCTGATATCTAGTTTAAAAACACACCCACCACAAATTTTAGCTATGGCTTACCAAAAGGAAACATGCTAGCCCTACTGTCTATTTCCTTGCTATAAAAAAATTGAAAACTGCATGGTTTCCCCTTTGTAAATTTCAATCTAAATGCTATTTCCATTTTTTCCCCTTCTTCCAAGCATAGCTCTCTGCTCTGATGGTATTTATTTTATAGACCTGAATGGGCTGGAACATGCAATCCAACGGCCCCACATAACTTGGGACCTCAATTTAGAAAATCCATTCTTTTTCAAATATATATCCTACAGAGGATAATTTTTTTTTTCCAGACATTAACTGACATTTTGTAGAAGCAGCTGGTAAAGTCAGTAACACCAAAATAGGTTTCTGATAAAAAAGAAAAAGATGACCATATGGTTGGGGCTTTTCTTATGACTACTTCCTTACACATTTTTACATTTCCAACTTCTATAATGTCACAGAGAAAACTATTAAGAGTAAAAATGCAAACTGGCAAATGTCAAGAAGAAAAGTTCTCCTGCGTAAGAGGTAATGCCTAGTCACTCAACAGTGACCACCATTCCAGACCACTGTTCTAAGGATGGCTGTCCCTTGATGACTGGTTGGTTGATGACTAGATGGGCTGGAAATGCAGTCTTAGGTCCAGAGTGGTGCTGGTGGCAGAGGATGGCCAAAAAAGAATGAACAAAAGGGATCCGTATGATAAAGTACTGGAAGGAGGTACATTTAGGAGCTGTTAAGTGAACTAGTTTAGGTAGCAAAAATTGCTTGATCTAAGCAAAGAAATAAAAGCTAAGGTTCCTTGTTCAAAGGGAAAAACATCAACTGCCCACACAAGTAAAAGAAATACCAGTCAATAAACAACCAAATCCAAACTGTGTGCTCATATATATACACTTCGTAAAAGTATTTCTCCAAATTCTCTTTTTGCCTCTAGAGAGAAGACTGTAGCAAAAGTTTCTGAAGAAACTAAACTCCTAGAGCACTTTTACGTTGTCCACTTATCTAAGAAATACTACTGGTTGTTCAAGGCTCCCTACCAGTATTATATATAGTTCCTAAAATAAGCACTTTTGGGGAGAATACTTAAGTTTACTCCTTTGATATTCCTACAAAATCAGTACCTGAAAGCTCGCTATCACTTAAGCAACCCCTAAATACAAGATTTTTAAAGACCAAACTTAACTTGAAACAACAGAAAGTATGTCTACTAGCTATGGTCAGAAAGGCATGTGACTATTAAGTTATAACAAATCCTCAAATGTCTGAACGACTAATTACTGACACATCAACAGATATAGAGTCTTATACCAAGCAACCTGAAAAAGGTAAACTATTTTAACGCAATGAAAATTCTAAATGTGTCAATGACAAGGAGAAAAGTCCAACTCCCTCTTAAGAAAAAAGGCACACAAAATAATGTAGTTTCCTACCCACATTAATATTAAGTGAGGAACTCTAATTTCGTTACACTTTGTCAACTTTACAAGCTTACAAAATGCTAAGGGTGAAAAAGATCTTTGTATTGATAGCCAACACTTTCTGCCTGATCACAAGACAGCAATGCATCTTGGGATTCCTTCAGGCCGGTTCGGTGCCACCGATGTTTAACACGTAATTACAGCTTCAGTAATAGAAACTGCAGCGAAACGCTCTCTCGCCTAGGCCTAAAGTGAAGGGAAAACTCGAACATTCGTCCTCCCCAAATCATCGAATTTCTCTACGCCCACACAACAGACTCCAGACTCCATATGTCCGCACTTTCAGGCCTCGTGTTACTGACCCGCCGCTGCCCCCTCTCCGGCCCATACGGTTCTCACTTCAAGTGGGTAACTGCGGCCCCGTGGGAGGAGCGGGTCCAGGCCCCGCCGGCGTCCCCAGAGCCCTTCTCCCTACCCGTCCGGCCCTCCGCCGCGGCCGCCCGACGCAGGTTGCCTCCCCGGCCCAGGGCCGCCCCACCCAGGTCTGCCGGCGCCGCTGTCAGCACCCCACGTGCCACTGGGCCCCAGAGCCGCGAGTCCCCCGGCCCTGCGGGTCGCGCTGCCCGACCCCATCCCACCCTCACCTCATCCCAGGTGGGCTCAGGCCCCCAGGCCGCTACTCCCGCCCTAGCAGCCCGGTCTCCTCCCGTGTCCCGGCCCTTTACCCGAAGGGCCTCCCGCGCCGCTGCCGGCTCCGTGGTTGTTGGCGGCGGCGCCAGCTGGAGGTGCCGGCGACTGGGCCGGGCCCCGCAGGAAGGACGGCACGAACTCGGCGGCGTGGACGTTGGGCACGAAGGGTTTGGCGTTGACGTTGAGTTGCCGGCTGAAGGCCGCGCTGAGGTGTTCACGCTGGGCCTCCGCCGCCCCCGTCGCCGCCGCCAAGGGGCCACCGGCGCCGCCGCACGGGCCCAGCCCAGGGGCTTCCATGTCCGCTTGGTCCCAGCAGTCGGGCGCCGAGTCGCTGCTGCTGCTGCCGCTGCTGCTCCCGCCGCCGCCGCCACCACCGCCGCCACCACTGCCCGGATCCATGATCGGGGGGGCCGTGTGTGTGGTGAAGAGAGGGCGGGAAATGGAGGCGGGGGCGACCGGCTGGGAAGGAGCAGGCCGCACTGACCCCGCGAAGCGGCGAAGCAATAGGGCCAGGGGCTAGCGGCAGAATCCCGGGCGTCGTCGCGGCGGCAGCTCCAGTCCCGACTCCGCACTCGCGACGACGGCGGCGGCAGCTCAACCCTCCTCGTGTGTGCGAGCGGATCTCCTCCCACCCAACCCCAACCACCTCCGACCGCCTCAGCGCCAACCCCACGCCCGGCGCGGATTGACCCCCCGCCGCCACCCGTACCTTCGCCTCGGTAGTTCTCGGCCCTGCTCGTTCCCGTTTCCGGCTATGAAGCGCTGCAGAAGATGGAACTACGGGTTCCAGCAGCGCCCGCGCGACCCGGTTGCGGCTTTCCCGGGGGCCGACGGGAGTCGAAGTTCCCGGGCCCGGAGCAACCGGAAGCGGCTCGGGCTCCCAGCAGGCTGCGCGAGGAGGCGGAGATCTAGTCCGAGCTCCGCGGCCCAACCTGTCACCGGGTGGGGGCAGGGCAGCGGCAAGTGGTGGTGCATTTAGGTGCTGTGCCGCAGGCCGCGAGTCTTTCAGCCCTCGGGGTGTGGGCCACCGGTCCTGTTAGGCAGGGGAAGCAAGATAATCGACAGCAGTTCTAAGGTGGAAAAAAAAGCTCTCAGCTCCTGAAAATTCATGTTACCAGCCTCTCTATTCTTTGCTTCACATTCTCCCTACCTTGTTCTTTTTTTGTTCACCTTCCATCTCTCCTCCCCTAAGCCAGATTTTGCCCTAAATTTCAAAGCCTACGCAGAGCATCTTTCATTTTATGCATTTATTTGGTTTAAGAGACCATAAAACGGAGAGACACTACAACTTAAACCTCCATGTGGCTCGTAAAGCGCTTGGGCCCAGGCTCTGCCCAAGCAGAGGGAATTATTAACTGGAAACTTTCAATGACTCACTGTTTGACTAGTCATTTAAAGCCTTCACCCAACTTTTCCATCCCTTCCAATCCTCCCAGCCACGGGCTTTGCAATTTAAACAGAGGACTGCCGTATTCATTGATGTATCCAACTGTACCTCACTATCAGGGTTATTTTGATGAGTCCAGCTTCTTTATGTACCATTAGGTGAAGTGTTTTTCTTTTACATGGTCGGATCACGTATTCCTGTAGTACTGCAACTTACGCTGCATTTTACGCTGCCTGTTTGCGTTTGGGTAAACGGGATAAAGAAAAAAAGCAAAAGAAAAATACTTAGACTGAACTACATGAAGTAGGGAAATAACGTGACTCTGAGAATCCGTTGTTTTCCTGTAATTTACCCATGTGAAGCCCAAGCACAGAAAAACATTGATATTTTTCTGCAAGGAGTCTAGACAGAGTACAACTAATTTGCTAATAATTAAACACATGGACACACAGACAATAGACGTTTCTTAACAATCTTATGTTAAGGTCCATAATTTAGATCTAGATATGCATTTTACTTTTAAACATATGTACTTTAAATATAAAAGAGAACCCAGCCTAATGAGACAGGTCAAAAATGATGCTGTCAATTACCTTTTAAAACAAGTCCTACACTAAAGTGGTTTGAAATTATGTTTAATATTAAAGTAGTAAATTTTGTTGGTTTTTTTCCCCTCTTAACACATAACACTTGGGAAATTGACCGCTACAAAGGTGAAGAAACCAGAGACTTTCATTATAACAAGGCTGACTGTACATTTCTCATCATGTCTGTGGTCCATGCTCTCTGAATTCTTTTGGACATTTTTTTTTTCCACAATAGATAATGTATTCTTCTGATTAATACAAAGTTTTAGTTACAGCCTATCATAGTTCTGGGAAGACACAATTGAATCTTAAGAGTGCCTCACTTTAAAGTTGCTATTGATTGCCCTTAGATTTACAGAGAACTTATCAAAATTGATATAAGAATCAGACCTTTTATATATAGGAGACCTGCATTACTATTTAACGAGATATTTTCATCTTATATTCACAAGAAGAAAATATGTGTCCAAAATAAAGTGCCTTTTCACTCAAAATATGATATGAAAACTCATGGCTGTCTCAGGGTTTTAGTGGGTGAAAACATGTGCACACAAATACACACTGATGTAGCTGTCTCACTCCTGGAAGTGTTTTCTACAGAAAGATGAGCATAAAGCATAAAATGCTGTTCTTTCCAGCAGTTTTGCGATAGTTCCAAACTGGAAACAACCTAAAAGTTCATCAACATGGAAATGGTTAAATAAGTGATATTATATCACTTATTTTTTTTATTGAGGTGACATTTACATAAAATTAACTGTTCTAAAGTGAACAGTTTAGTGGGATTTATAATGTTGCATAATGTTCATAATGTTGCATGATGACCTTTGTCTAGATCCAAAACATTTTCATCATGGCTCAAGGAAACCTATAATTGTTATGCAAACAGTTCCCATTTCCATGGGAACATGCTCCCTATTCTCCTTTTCCCCTACCCCTGGTAACCATCTTTCTATCTCTAAGATTTATCAATCTTGGTCATTTATATAAATGGAACCTTTGTGTCTGGCTTCTTTCACTTAGCATGTTTTCAAATTTTACGCATGTTTTATAGCATATATATCAGTACTTTATTCCTTTTTATGGCCAAATAATAGTCCATTATATGGATGTACCACTTCTTGTTTATCTATTCATTCATTGATGAACAAATTGCTTTTGTAACCTAGAGACATTAAAGATAAAAGAAAAGTTAAACAGGTAAAATTTCAGTAAGGTGTAGAGTCTACTTAACTGTACTGTGGCAACGTCAATTTCCTAATTTTGTTAGTCTACTATAGATATGTGAGATGCTACCACTGGGAGAAGCTTGGTGATTGAGACATGGGACCTCTTGTGATATTGATATACCAACCGTACTTGTACAAGTGTCAGCATCCTTTTAGAATTTCTTGTGAGTCTATAATTATTTCAAAGTAAATAGTTAAAAGGTTAAAAACTCTCATATGAACAAAAAATCATGTTTTCTAAACTGTTATAGCCCACTTGTAATTATATGGACTTCAGCCTCCAGTTCCTGAATTTTTGCCAAAAGGCTTTTTCTGCCTTCCTTAATTAAATTTGTTTGGACCAGGGGTAGCACCGGGGAAGGGGGATTTTTTTTCACCTTGGATTATTTTATAAATATAGACTAGCTTAAAGAATCACTAACACATACCTACATAGAGTCCCAAGACTGTCAGTTGTTAACATCTCATCACCTTGTTTCATGTTTTAAGATCAGAAATAAAACAACTCTAATACATGTGTTGCCTCTCTTACCCCCATTCCACTCCCATTCTACTCCCTCAAAAATGGCCATCACTATCATATATATAATGTGATCCATTTAATCTATTTAAAAACATATTTATATATATAAAACATACAAATCAGTGAAAGTTCACTGTATTGCTTTAAAGTTTACATATATAAAACCTGACTTTCGCCTCATGTGTTTGTATTTTAACTGCTATAGAGTAATTCCATTTATGTTTATGCATCTTTTTATTTACCCATTTCCCTACTGATAGGTTTCTAAGTTATTTCCAACATTTTGATATACCAGTAGTACTTGTACGAGGGTCAGCATCCTTTTAGAAGCAAGTTACAGAAATTTCAATTCCAACGGGAAGGAACCATAAGAAATGTATTATCTTACCTAACTATAAACCCTAAAGTAAGACTGAATTTTGAGTCTATTGGTCCAGTAGCTTCATGATATCATCAAGGTCCCACATCTTTCCATCTGTCTGCTGCTCTGAGCGTTGGCTTCATCCTCAGGCTGGTCCCAAGATAGCTGTGGAGTTCCAGATGCCAGGTCCAGAGAACCAAAAGAGAGCATCTTATTCTGCAGTTTTCTTCTAAGAAGCCCAAGTGGTATTGGCTTGAATTGGAACACGCACCCATTCTTAAAACGGAGATCTCTCTCTCTCTCTCTCTCTTTATTGTGGTAAAATATATATAAGACTTACCACATGAACTATTTTTAAGTGTACAGTTCAGTGGCATTAAGTACATTCATGTTATTGTACCACCATCACCACCATTCATCTCCAGAACTTTTTTTTATCTTTTCAACCTGTAACTCTATATCTATTAAGTAATAACTCCCCATTTCCCTCTCCCCAGCCCCTGCCAACCACAATTCTACTTTCTAAGTCTATGACTTTGATGACTCTAAGTGCCTCTTATAAGTGGAATCCCATAGTGACAAACACTGTGTTTTACTTAGAATAATGGCCTCAAA
Source organism: Eidolon dupreanum (assembly GCA_028627145.1). Classification (NCBI taxonomy): domain Eukaryota; kingdom Metazoa; phylum Chordata; class Mammalia; order Chiroptera; family Pteropodidae; genus Eidolon; species Eidolon dupreanum. The sequence continues at coordinate 5,518,412 of CM053501.1, read as the reverse complement.
TTCACCCACATTGTAGCATATGTCAGAATTTCCTTTTAAGATTGACTAATACTCCATTGTCCATATATATTACATTTTTTTATCCATTCATCTATCGTTGAACACTTGAGTTACTTCTACTTTTCACTATTGTGAATAATACCATTATGAAAATGAGTGTACAAACATCTGCTCAAGTCCCTGCTCTCAATTCTTTTAGGTACATACCTATTTGTAGAATTGTTGAATCATACGATAATTCTAAATTTAATTTTGTAAGGAACCGCCATATTGTTTTCTGTGGTGAGTGTACCATTTTAAATTCCCACCAGTAAGACATAAGGGTTCCAATTTCTCCACATCCTCACCAGCACTTGTTATTTTCTATTTTGTTGTTGTTGTTGTTGTTGTTGTTGTTGTTGTTGTTGTTAAATAGCCATCCTAAAATTGTTGTTAAGCGTCCATCCAGGGTGTGAAGTGGAAAGGGAATCTCTTAAATTGGTGTTTTGCACTGTTGGTTGCACACTAAAATCACTTAGGGGAACTTTCAGTCTAACCCATCTCTAGATTCTGATTTAACTGGTCTTAGGTAGGACCTGGGCATTGATACATTTTAAATATATCCCAAGTGACACCTCTGTGTGAGGCCAAGCTTGAGAACCACTGGTCTAGAGACAAATCATCTATTCGAAGCAAAATATGGAGGTTGGAGAATCAATTATAGTGTTCAATACTCCGAAGGGAAACTACTGAGTCCTCAGTTTTCTGTACTTGTTAAGTACAGCCAACTCTGAATTATTCATAGAAATTTTGAACCATTGTAGCATGTCAGCCTAGATAACTATAATGGACAGAAAATATGCTGTTTTGCTGTTTAATTTCCTCGCCCAGCAAACATTTTGTCTGCGTGGGCAACCAATACTGCAGAAGAGGAAGTGGTTCCACTTGGGTTAGACTTTCCTTTCATGAAGTTTGTTTTTAACAGCTTATTGAGATTTAACTCACATGCCATACAACACATTCATTTGCCGTGTACAATTCAATGGGTTTCAGTATATTCACTATTGTGAAACCATCACCAAATTTAAGTCTGGATTAATGAAAATGCAGTTTGGAATGGAATTACTCAAGAGCTGACATCAAGAGCAGGAAAAAGGGATCTCAATGAGTCACAAAATGCCTAAACAATTCTTCACAAAGAAGACTGCACTGGGCAAGATAAAAAAAATGTAATGAAAGATTGAATTGATAGCAGAAGGTGCTGATGATATTGGTAATATTTGGTAATGCCAATGTGATCACAATGCCATTGAGCCTGAGAGCTTTGTCTTAAGGAGTCAATTGACCCGTTCTTGGGCTGAAATTGGCTTCCTCGCCAGCTCCATTGTATTTATTACTGCCTTTTCACTGAACTGTAACAAAAACCAGTTGTCTGGTTTCCCCAGGATTTGGAGATGTTTCCATGAGTAAATCTTTTACGTCACTTTGCAGGCCTCATTTTCCAAGACCATTCAACCAGAGGAAATGCTTGTACAGTATTCAGAAGTCTTAGCCAGCATGATTCTGGGTGCCCTCTGTGACTAAAATCCAGGAAGTTTAATGATTGCTGATCCCTCTGAAAATGCCTTTGTCCCCCTGAAGTAGAATGAAGCTACCGGGACCACCCTAAGAGCTGCCTTTTTCCTCAGCCAGCTCCCAGTGTCAGCACAGCATGGCCATTAAAAGCCATCTAAATAGCAGCAGTCCCCAGGGTCAATTGGCTTATTGATTTACATTTGAATTAGCTGTATCACCGTAATGATTATCTCATTACATCCCTTTTGTAAATGTAAAAGACCCATAAGGGAGAGAACACGGGGAAAGTCTGATAATAATCAGTTGATTCAGATGAAAAGTTGATTCATTCTGCAGAAATCAGGGTTCGTTATTCCTGTGGGATAATGTTATACTCCATATTGTTTATGATGGTTTATACCTAAAAGTCTGACATCTTTCTTTCCAGGGTCCAGCACATTTGTACGGACCCCTTGTTGTGGAAGGTGGGAGATGGAAAACTCCAACTGGGTTCAGTGGTGTTAAGCTGCGTGGGTAGCCTGTTAAATAATGTAGATATTATGCAAATATGTAATAATAGCAATTATAATTTATTTATAATTTATAAATACTCTCTTATTATCTTTATTTCTTTTACTTTAAAAAGTTATGGTAAAATATACCTAACGAAATTTACCATTTTAACCATTTTTAAGTGTACAATCAGTGGCATTAAGTACATCCGCAGGGCTCTGCAACCATCATCACCACCCATCTCCAGAGCTTCTTCATCTTCCCAAAAAGAAACTTTGTAAACAACAACTACCCACTCTCCCTTCCCCCAGCCTATTCTCCAATTCCTGGGGAGACCAGACAACTGGTTTTTATACATATTCTAGGTACCTCATATAAGTGAATCATTTGAAATTTGTTCTTTTGTGTCTGGCTAACGTCACTTTGCATGTTTTTGAGGTTTGTCCATGTTATAGCATGCACCAGAATCTTATTTTTTTGGTAAGGCCAAATATTGTTCCGTTGTGGTGTATACTGCATTTTGTTTATCCATTCTTCCATTGGTGGACACTTGGCGATTTCCACCTTTCAGCTACTATGAATAATACTGCTATGAACACTGATATACAGGTATCTTGAGTCCTTGCTTTCACTTCTTTTGGATATATAACCAGAAGTGGAATTGCTGGATCATTTGGTTATCATCTTTAATGTCGCTTCAAAACGTATCTGTCTTTAATGTCACATTGTCTCCGTTGCCAAGGGGAGAGATCGAACATTCAGAGAGCATGAGTGTCTTGAACCAAGATCTGTCAGACTGCAAAGCTAGGACTCATTCTCCGCTTCCTCTCACATGGAATCCTAACATCACTGGTATGTCTTGCATAGGGACGCAGTCAGAAACTGCGCAAGCCAGCGGCTGTAAAGGTCTTCTAAAGCTTCATGTTGACAAATAAGCTGATTTCTGATCAGTTGAATTAAAAAGAAATCTCTGGCTTAAAAACATCACTGGTTCCATCAGTGTGGCCCAGTGTTCTAAAAATGTCTCTGATTCAAACTCCTATTAACTTCCAAAGAGGATTGGAAGTATTTTATAACAGAATTGTAGAGAAATTTATGCCAAAAAAAGCATAAAACAAGAGAAAAATCTGAAACCAAGATATAAAAAGGGGAGGAAAAGGGGGAAAGGAAACAACTTTTCTTGATTAAAGAAGGCTATACGGACCGATCGCAGTATTTGGTTCCAAGTTCCTCAGCACCCAGGGAACAGAGAGCTTCTGTACCTCTCTTCCATACTAGAACACACACCAATTTATTCATTCATTCATTCACCCATTCACCAGTTTAATTCTCTTAGAAATGTAATTCCTCATTCAAGCCGCTCTTGGAACAGAGTTTCCCTTTCTGGTACTCAAGGACTCCCTTCTTAACATACCTGCGGGCAGTGGTTTTTAGATTTTAATGCTGTCAAATTTGCCTGCAGGCTTGCTAGGTGTGCAGACTCCTGACCCCAAAGACAATGGTATGAGGTGGCTCATTCTAGGAACAGAAAGAATGTCAAGAAGGGAGTGGGGCGTGAAATAAAATGAGAGAAAAAGGCGAAGTCGAATCCTGCGGGGCCTCAGTGGTGGCAGTCGGTGGCTGTCTAGCAGAGGTCCTGCTTCTGCCTTGGTTCCCACTGTCTGTTCTCTGCACAGCTTTCATCCTCCTCCTCCGTGATTCCTCTGCTGAAAATGCTGTGTGAGACGATTTCCCGTCTCTCGGAGATGAAAGTCACCGTCTCCATCGTGGCCTGTAAGCCCCTGCATCACCTCGCTTCTTGCCACCTCTCTGATCACTCTGCTCCGCTGGCCTTGACCTTGGTTGACCTTAAACATTTGAAGGGTACACTCACCTCAGGGCCTTTGCTCTTGCTCTTTCCTCTACTCAGAGGGCTCACCTCCTACGGATCTGAACCTAAATGGTGACTTCGCAAGAAGGCCTTCTTCATTGTATTTATTACTGCCTAATATGTGACTTATTTCACGGGTTTCTTTGTTCGTCATCTATTCTGTGAAGGCAGGGACTTTACGTCGTATCCCAGTCGCGTGATAACATAGAGCACTTCCTTGAAAAAGCAGGTTAAAGCAAGAACTGTTCTTTTAAGTGTCACCTGCGCACTAAAATCAACAAATGTTAGTATATTTGCCAGTTTCTTGAGGTAGGACCACACCTTTTCTTCTAGAGAAGGTCCGGTGGGTTTTTGATCTGGTGTAAGAGCTGCAGTGCCCACCTCTGCCTGACTGACGCACAAGGACATTTATTGGAAGGCTCTGTGGTGGTCCCTGAGTGGAGTCCCAGTTTGGGAATGGGAACGCCAGAGGGCCGAGACCTGGGAAATGCCAGGATGGCCATGAGCCACTGACACGGTAAATTGAGTTTCTGGACCCAATTCCACCATGAGGAGGGGTGCACACCAACGAATCAATACTGACACTGTCTACCCAGAGAGAGCATCAGATTTTACAAGCTAAGGGTTCAGTCCTAGAAGACTGTCCTCCTCCTCCCCAACACACAAACACACACACACACACACACACTTCAGGCACCAGATACTGGCCCAGGTTCCTCGTGTTTCTGTCCATCTGGCCATAGGTTGTAGATTCCAACAACCCCTCCAACTCAAAATGCCAATCACAAGTCCAGGTTGTCACCTGTACTTCTGACCGACTGGCTATACATCAGAGGTTTCCACAACCCCCTCCTTGGGTTCAATTAATTTGCTAGAACGGTTCACAGAACTCAGAGGAACATTTTATTACTAGATTACTGGTTTATTATAAGAGGATATAACTCAGAAACAGCCAGATGGAAGAGAAGCATAGGATACGGTGTGTGGAGCTTCCATGTTCTCTCTAAGCATGCCACTCTCCCCAAATCTCCATGTGTTCACCAACCTAGAAGCTCTCTGAAGCCATCCTTTTAGGTTTTAAAGAGGCTTCATTACATAGTCAGGATTGATTAAATCACTGGTCAATGGGGATGGATTCAGTCAGTCTCCAGCCCCTTTCCATGCCCCGGAGGTGGGGGTGGGATTGAAAGTTCCGACCTTCTAATTACCTTGTTGTTTCTCCTGGCGACCAGCCCCCATCCTTAAAGTCACCTCATTCTCATAACAAAAGACACCTTGATCACTCTCAACACTTAGGAAATTCCAAGGGTTTCATGAGCCCTGGCCAGAAATTGTGGATAAAGACCAAACACACCTGAGAAATATATTTTGATCATCTATATGACCGAATCCATGTTTCTTTTAAATCACAATATTGTGAATAGTCTGGTCAGCACACCGACGTCCCTTTCACCTCTTCTCAAGACGCAGAATCCAGGAAGAGAGCTGCCCATTGGCCAATCTCTTGTCACATTCCTCCCCCAAGCTGAAGCTGACTGCGGAAGGCACCCCTGTGGGACTGCTTCCCAGCATGAGAAAGGTTACCCTCAAGGCCTTTCCCCAACCAGAAGCCGATGTGTTGTTAGGAAGAGAGATTGGGTGTAGGGTAGCCAAAAATAACAAACACCAGGACATGGATTCTGTATGACAGACACTCACGGCAAGGACACAGTGTGACAAATGCTAGGGCATGGAAACCGCATGACAAATGCCAGGACATTTGCACATTCAGCCTGCCTAGCAGAATGTCATCCTTCCTGTTTAGTCATTCACTTAAGAAATGTTATAGTCAAGAATTAGGTAGTAATAATGTGCCTTCAGTCATACACTCAATCCCCTTTTGCTAATTACAAACCATGCAAATAATAGCAAGCCGTAGAGACTGACTCCTGAGTCACCCTGTACAGGGCAGAATATGGGGAACAGGATAAACTACCCGATTGTTTTTGTATAGATGAATCAAGTTTTTGTGACCATTCATAAAGAGAAGTGTTGAGAGTCTATACGTTTGAGAGGAGCCAGGGGAGGAAAGTAGAACACAACAGAAAGAGTCCAGCTGGAGTTAAAAGACCCGGGTCTGAATCCTCACGCAGCATCTAGCTGTGGGATGTTTGACAAATTATTTAACCTCTCTGAGCCTTTTCCCTTAAAGCTCTTGGCATATTGCTTGTGCTCAGAGAGTGGTGATTTTAATACGTTGAGACACAATTGTGATGATAACTCCCTTATCTTGTTACTTAAGTCAAGACAACAAAAAATAGATTTGAATTGTCGTAAAACTGATTTAGGTTACACATTAGAAAGAACTTCTACTTGTTAGTCTGCCCAAATTAGAGAGAGGGCAGGGCCTGGGCTGCTAGGGGGAAGTAGCTGGGGCTCACGGGGAGGGCCCATCAAACCAGCATCTACGTGAACCAGCCCACACCCAACCTCCCTTCTCCCACTTCATCTCCTGCTTTTCCCCATATCACTGGCTATGTTCTATACCAGTGGTCCCCAAGCTTTTGGGCACTAGGGACTGGTGCTCCTGATGATCTGAGGTGGAGCTGAGGCGGGATGCTAGAGGCTTGGCTCTCTCTCCCGCCACTCACCTCCTACTGTGCGGCCTGGTTCCTAACAGGACATAGACCAGTACCGTCCGTGGCCTGGGGGTTGGGGACCCTTGCTCTACACTTCAGCTGCTTTGACCTCCTTTCTGATTCCCCAGCTCTCCAAGCTGGTTTCCTCCTCAAGTCCTGTAGTCTCACTGCTCCTTCTGCCTGGCACGCTGTGCTCCCTGAACCTCACGTGGCTGGCTACTTCTCATCATTCAAGTCCCAACTGAGACATCGCCTCCTCCCCTGAGAGATTCCCGGTTGAAGTTTGACCCCGCTCCCCCCGCACTCTGTATCATCACACTGATTTACAGTTGACCATTAGTGTTGGCAAATTCTGTATTTGCCAGTTCGCCTACTTGCTCGAATTTATTCGTAATCCCCAAATCCATACTCACAGAGCTTTGGCGGTCATTCGCAGACATGCACAGAGTGGCAAAAATTTCAGTCACTCGAGGAGCACATTCCCTGCTGAGTTGGAGCAAGGCCATGGTCTGCCTTCTTGCTTCTGCTCTCATAGTGTAAGCTACTGTCCTTTTCAGGAGGCGATTGGGCACAAACTATCTCAACGTGTCCCACGTCTATGCGTCTTGTTTGTTATCACCCATCTCTGTGCAATGGCTCTTGGAGCAGTGGCCTTGGCTTTCACGTTCCCGGCCAGCCCCTCCATTGCAGTGCCAAGCAGGCAGTTAATAAGTATTTGTCACAACAAGGAACTCAGTGAATGAAAGGATCAGGCTGTCAGCACTCACGAGGAAGGGTCGCGAGCTGGGAGCGTTCACTCCCAAAAAATAAAATGACGAACAATAGCAACAGAAACCAAAACAGAAACACTCAGGGATACAGAGAACATCCTGATGGGTGCTAGAGGGGAAGGGAGTGGGGGATGGGTAAAAAGGGTGAAGGGGAATGAGAAGTACACATTTCCAGTTATAAAATAAATAAGTCACGGGGAATGTAGTGTACAGCATAGGGAACACAGTCGATGATATTGCAATAACTTTGTACGGTGTCAGTTGGGTACTAGACTAATCAGGGTGATCACTTTGTAAGTTATATAAATGTCTAACCACTATGTTGTATACCTGAAACTAATATAATATCGTCTGTCAACTGTACTTTAAAAAAAGAGCTGGGAGAGTCCGTTGACTGGATGGCCACCCTGGGAAGTGTGAGTAGATGGGGGCAGAAGAGATGAAGCCAGGTTGGGAAGGTGCAGGCAGAGAGAATCCAGGCCTGCACAGTGAGGGACTTCTCCCGAAGTACCCTTGTCAGTGTGACTTACGTGGGCCAGATGGTCCCTTTCATGGGTGAACTTCTGAGTCCACCAACACACCCAGGATGTGGTCTGAAGGTAGGTAGGGCAAGAGTCACTTTAGTAGCATCCATCGAGTGGCCTGCTTTTATGAGTCAGATGCTATGCTTGGGGTTTTGCTTGCATATCTCTTTTAGTTCACACAACTACTCTGTGGAGTTGGGATTATCTCCTCAACCAAGTGAAATAACTGGACCACAGAGCTACCAAGTGGCAGAGCCGAAATGCAAACCCAGGCCAGTCCGAGCCCAAAGCAGGACTCTCACCGCCATAGCCTCAAGCTTCCGGCTTCATTTTTTGCCACCAGCACTTATCATCTGTACCATTATTTACTTCACGCTTTTTCTTTAAACTGACACCCTTTTTTCACCAAATTTATTTTCAAAGGGAAATTTGTTACTAAAGTAAATGGAAAACAAATATCCTTCACCATAAAAAGAAGATAGTTTTGAAAATATATACAAAAGAAACAAAATACTATTACATTGTGGCCAGATCCTGGGACCTGTTGGAGGCCTAATCTCTCTTCATTCGAAATGGAAGTTAGCAGGCTTTGGGTGTGTTTCAAAGATGGAGTAGAGTTTATCTGAGACCAGCTTCTAGACAAATCAAAGAGTAATTGAAGAGAGAATAGTTGTCTCTTTACCATGCCTCTTTACCACACACGATCTTCTCATACTCCTCCTAAAACCAATTCGCTTGCCACTCTAGGCTTTGGGAAACAGCAGCAGACCTCTGTGACCTGAGCTTCCCTTCTGAACAGCATGAGGAGGCAAAGCTTATGTTACCGAAAGTTGTAGAGGGAATTTAAGGAGCTAGGAATGCAACTCTTTGAGCTGACATTTGATCCAGTTCCCGAAAACAGGCCGAGGGAGCAGCAGCCCCAGACAATCAGAACTCTGCTGTGTTTGCTTTCCAAGGATGCATCAAGGTCATGACGTCTGGCTTTGAGGATGGTGGTAAGGGTCATTGGAGGAAATCAACATTCATACTAAGGGCTCAGCAGGGATACTGGTAACTGTGGAGTGGCACACAGCTCAAAATAGGCGGAAAGCCAATTTAGAAGATCACGACACAATATCTGTCTCCCACTCTGAGTCTTTCTCTGGAAAACAAGTCAATCATTTGATGTGCAAACAGGCAGTGAAGACATTCCCAAATGAACAAAAGCAGAGAAGAGGGGGGTCAAGCTGGAGAAGCTATAGGACTCCTTATGGAGCCTTAAGTTACCCAGCCTGATCATGAGAAAAGATATCGGAGTATAACATGCATTTGTTGTAATACACATGAGACAGCCTGTCTCAAGTGAGATCTTGTGTTTATCTACTTCTTTCTCTCTCTCTTTGACGCTTCACCCTTAGTCATTTTACAGTAAACGTATATCAAGGGATGTCTCTCAATGTTTCATTAAAATTCAATTTTTTAGCAAACAATACTTGTCACTTACCATGTGCCAGTCACTGTGCTAGGCACGGGGCAACCATAGTGAACTACTGGTGAATGAGACAGTCTGTGCAAGGGCTTCATGCAATGGTAGAGAGATGCTGGTAGAACAAATACATGAACATAAAATACAGTATAATAGTTAAGACCAATGAGCTTTGGATTAAACAGACTGCCTGAGTTTGGTTCCTGCTCTTCTTCTAGTTGTATAAGTTATTGTACTTCTGTGTGGCTCAGTTTCCACATCTGTAAAATGGGGGAATCAACAGTACTTGTTTCACAGGGTTATTTGCAAGACTTAAATGGATTAATCCAGGTAGAGCACTTAGCACAAAGCCCAGGATACCATAAGAAGAGCTCCATAACTTAAAACTATTCTTACTAATATTTCGATCAACAGACAAAGTAGAAGATGAGGTAGCATAGAGGAGGGAATATCTCTCTAGGCAGCTATGGAGGCTTCCTGGAAGAGGTGATGATTTCTAGGTTGAGCTTGAGAGGATGACTTTTTATAAGCATGTAACTTCCTCAACTTCCCAGCTCCCAGTTTCTCAATAGTGTTCTCCAGTATCAGTCAACAAGAGACTCCCTTGAGGAATGAATGAATAATGCAGATGCCTGGGCACCCATCCCAGAGGTTCTGGCTCAGCAGGCCTGGTGTGATGCCCAGGATTCTGCTTTTCAGATAAGCATCTTAAGGCATTCGGTTGCCAGTGTTCTACCTGTCAGTCACACTTTGGGAACCTTTAGGGTTCCAGCTCTCCCTTTGAAATATACTTGTCTAGATCTCTAATGTAGATTATAGCCAAGTCTATGAGTGAGTAGCTTCCAAATTGGCTTTGACGATCTCTTGAAAACCATCCCTTTGAGGATCCCCATGTCAGGTCTCACTCTGAGACCATTTTTCCTTCAGCATTGGAAGCTCTTGCTGTTTCTTTAGTCCTGTACTTGACTTAAATTAGGAGACCATGATGTACCCCTCCCCCAAATTGCATATTTCTCAACCCACACTGTTCACTAGAACTTTCTGCGATGATGGAAATGTTTTACATTTATTTCGTGGCCGTTAGGCACTTGAAATGTGGCTGGAGAGATTGAGGAACCAGTAATTGTATTTAAGTTAATTTAAATAGCCACATGTGGCTTACCGCATTGGACAGCTGGGTTCTAGACACGAGCTGTGCTGAGCTCAGACTGCAAAAGGCACGGGGACTGAGGCAGTCTCGGGGACCAGCAGGTGTGTCTTCTTCTGGCTTCACCCTCTGCAATCTGTGCTTTTTGAAGAGAACAGAGGGCAGAAACTCCTGCATTATTTAAATGGTGTTTCTCTCCCACTCTTGCGTGTATCGTTGGACTTACCAAGTTAAAAACATATAGTATAACTCCACTGTGGAAGTTTTTAAAAACATCCCCTCATGATCTGTTTTTTTTTTCTGTGATTTCTAAAAATTAAAAAATCCCACTGAATGGGAGAAACATGTTAGCAAGTCATGTATATGATAAGGGATTATATACATAGTATATAAAAAACTCTCATAACTCAACAACAAGAAAAACGACCTAGTTTAAAAATGGGCACAGGACTTGAATAGACATTTCCCCCAAGAAGATGTGCAAATGGGCAATGAACACATGAAAAGATGCTCAGCATCATTAATCATTAGGGAAATGTACATCAAAACCACAGTAAGAAACTGCCTCACACCCGTGGTTACTATCAAATAAAAAACAAAAAAACAACAACAAAAAAAGAAAATAATAAGAGTTGGTGAGCATGTGGAGAAATTGGAACCCTTGTGCATTGTTGGTGGGAATCTGAAATGGTGCATTTGCTGTGGAGGATGGTATGGTGAGTCCTCAAAAATTAAACATAGACTTACCATATGATTTAGCAATTCAACTTCTGGGTTTATACAGAAAAGAGGGGAAATCAGGGACTCAAACAGACATTTACACATTCGTGTTCATAGCAGCATTATTCACAGTGGCCAAATAATAAAAACAACCCACATGTCTATTGATGCATAAGTGGGTAAACAAAATGTGGAATATTATTCGGCCTGAAAAAGAGAAGGAAATTCTGACATGTGCTACAACATGCATGAACCTTGAAGACGTCATGCTCAAGGAAATAGACCAGTGACAGGAGGACAAATACTGTACGATTCCACTTCTGTGAGACACCTAGAGTAGTCAGATCCCATAGAGACAGAATGTGGAACGGCAGTTGCCAAGGGCTGCGTGGCGGCGGGGGGATGGCGAATTGTTTAACAGGGACCGAGTTTCAGTTTGAGGACAGGGATGCTGGTGATGGCTGCACGACACTCTGAATGAGTTTAGAGCCCTGTAACTGTGCACTTAAAAAGGACGATTTTTTGTTATGTATATTTTACTACAATAAGAAATATAAAACGTCAAAAAATAAGACAGGAAGATCTTAAGCCTGCCTCCCTACCATTTTTTAGCCACCGCTCCAAAAGAAAAAGTCCTGGGAGCGAATCCTAGAGGAAAATTTCTCTGTAGGCAGCTTCTCCCAGGTGGGGGAGGGAAGCCAGTGGGGGAGGGGCGGTGGGTGGAGGAATCCTAGTTTAAAAATTCCTCCAACTTGATGTGCACATGCTTGCCTTTCCTTGTCTCTGCCCAGAGTGGATTTAATTGATTTACTTTCCAGTCAGAGTGCATTACTGAAGGTGAAAATCCTTGGAAATGACACAGCTTAAGTAGTTATTGTTGGCACTGTTGATAAACTGCTCCCTACATAAATAATATATGCAAATCTTGAAGTGTGGCTAACAATTACAGTGTAATCATCTTATAAATACTTTGATGAATCAAATCATTCCTGCGGCAACAATGTCAAGCGACACTATTATTATTTAGCTCTACAGTTAGGCTGAAAAATCCATCTATTTGGTGATTACAACTACCTTCATTTGGCCCTATGCCCTACTCTGATTTTGCCAGATTTTTTTCCGAGCCCATCAGTTTGTTAGTGCTTATAGTAACTGTAGGAATATAATGAAATACCCTACTTCTTACAAAAAAATATGGACCTATAACAAAAAAGAAAAAGTTAGCTCCAATGGGAGAAACAGTTGTTTACTCTTCATTAGGATGGAGTAACAAGTAGATAAAAAGCCATTGCAAAGTGTCATGACAACCCTTTTCTTTGAGTAAGTACTGCCTTTTTTACTCAGTGAGAAACTTTATTCTATAAAATCATTGACAAACAGAAACTGTGTCATTTGAAACTATACCAGTAATAACATCCCACTCTTATCTGGGGAATTTAAGTCGCTTGGACACGAGAAGCTGCCTCCTCCACTTCCCACCCAGGGCAAAACATCAGATAAGAGGTTTCTAAGCACAACAGCCCATATCGATTGTAACTGTAAATTTCCAAGGCAACGGGACCCTGGGTATACTTTGCAGTCCAGACCTGATCTTGACCCCTTTACTCACAGCCCTGCTTTGCTCTGAGCCTATCAAAACCCTGTTTCATTTAAATTTCACCCAAACTCTACTCGAATTCTATAAAAATGCTATTTTTTCTTTGTTTGGTGAGACACCCTGTGGTTCCTCTGGTGTGGTCTCCCTTGCACCAAGTCAATAATCCTGATTTTATGGGTCTACAGATTTGTCCCATGTGACCTTTAGCTAATTGGGCTAAGACAATAGAAACCTCAACTGAAAAAAAATTAGTCAGTCAGGGGTTAATTTGTGTGTGTGTGACCACAGGAAAAGCAGTCATTGCAGGAACTCTTTAAATTGTGGAATTCTCCCTACTCTCCACACATTTAAATCACTAATTTGGATTTACTTGCAGCATTTCATTTCAACATTATTTTTGGATCAGCAAGGCACAGTGGCACTAGTATAGCAGAACTTGTTTGTCTTTTTCGTAACATACCTTTTGTTACCTTTAGGGGGCCACCGGCAGAGACTGAGCCTAGAAGGGTAGCTGTGCCTTCCTTCCGTCCTGAAGTGGACCAGGGTCTGGTGAATTGGCTTTGTTTATTTTTGTCAATTCATTCAGAGGTTATCAGACTCAAGGATTGATTTATAATTATGAAAATCTTAAGACTCTGAGATGGAAAGAAAAATGTCAGTTGATTTATGTACCTAGAGGAATGTCGCGGCCCAGTAAGCTGGAATCCTGTGTGTTGACTTTGATTAACAATTCTTTGCTATGTAGAAAAGTGTACATGGGAGTCACATTACTGCAAAAGAGTTGTTTGGTGAGACTCTTTAAACTGTGATCACTTGATTTTATGCATGCATTCATACATTCATGCATTCATCCATCCATCATGCATACATGTATCTATGCATGCAAGTACCCATGAATCCATGCATCCATACATACATGAATGTATGTCATTAGACCAAGATAACAATGACCAACATTTTTTGAGCACTCATTATATGCCAGATACTATTTTAATCATTTTACCATAATATACTCACTTAAGGTTTATGAGGGCCCTATGAGATAAGTACTATTGTTCATTCTTACAGATGTGGAAACTGGGCACAGGAATAATAAACAACTTTTACAAGATCACAAATATGAAGTGGCAGAGGCCAGATTTAGCATAGACCCCAGACACATATTCTTTTTTTCTTTTTACCTTTTAGATTTATGGGAAAGTTACGAATATTAACATTTGAGGAATCTGGGTAAAGAACTATGATTCCTCAAATGTTAACATTTTACTATATTTGCTTTACTATTCTCTACCCATTGCTATATAACTTTCTTCTGAATCGTTTTAGAGTATGTTTTACCAACAAATACTTCAACATGTGTGTATCTTAAGAACAAGGACATATCAAGATCAGAAGATTAATGCTGATAGAATATTACTACCTAATATTTGGGTCTCATTCAATTTCGCTAATTGTTCCACGATGTCCTTTATAGCAAAGAAAATTCTGGATCATGTTGCATTTGGTTGTCATGTCTCTTTAATCTCTTTTAATCTAGAGCAGTTCTATAGTCTCACTATATGTTTAATGTCATTATTTATTAAATAAATTTTTATTTTCAATTACAGTTGATATTCAACATTATATTAGTTTCAGGTGTACAGCATAGTGGTTAGACATTTATATAATTTACAAAGTGATCCTACCGATAAGTCTAGTACCCACCTACCACCATTCATAGTTATTATATTGGCTATAGTCCCTGTTTGTACTTACCAATCCTTTCACCTTTTCACCCAGTATCACAACCCTCCTGCCATCAGGCAATCACCAGATTGTTCTCTATATTTATAAGTCTGTTTCTGTTTTGTTTATTTATCCATTTTGTTCCTTAGATTCCACATACAAGTGGGATCATATGGTATTAGCCTTTCTCTGTCTGACTTATTTCACTTAGCATAATACATCATTGGCATTTTTGAAGAATACAGGCAAAACCATCATACAATATCACAATATATACTGACATTATACAGTCAAGATAGTTCCATCATCTCAAGGATTTCTCATGTGACTTTTTAGGTTGAAGTTCTTTTTTGCTGTTGTCTTTATACATCCAATGTCTCCAGCACCAATGCTTCCTCCACTGAATTGCTTTTGCAACTTTGTAAAAAATCAGTTGAACTTATTTGTATGGGTCTATTTCTGAGTCCTCTATTCTGTCCCATAGATCTGTTTCTATCCTTTCACCAATACCACACAGTCTTGATTACTATAGCTATATAATAAGTCCTGATATTGGGTAGAACAATTCCTCCAACTTAATTCTTCTTTTTAAAAATTGTTTTAGCTATTTTAATTCCACATACGGTTTAGAATGATCTTATCTATACCCATAAAAAATATTACTTGGATTTTGATACAATTGACATATATATTGTTGACTCTTTTAATCCATGAACATGGCATGTCTCATCATTTATTTAGATTTTCTTTGATTTCTCTCATCAGTGTATTTTAGTTTTTGGAATATAAGTCCTGCACATGCTTTGTTAGATTTGCACCTAAGTATTTACTTTTTTTTTAGCTATCGTAAATGGTATCATATTTTTAATTTTGGTGTCTACAGGTTCATTGTTAGCATATTAGAAAAGGCTTTTGAAAAAAATACAAATGTCTTGATCTCCAGGCCCACCTTCCAGAGAATCTTATTCTTTTGTTCTAGGTGGGACCTGACATTGATGTGATTTTAAAGCAGGTGATTCCGAAGTGCAGTCAGGGTTGAGAACCACTGTTTGAATGAGCCTGGTTTCACACATTTGCTCTTCTCAGTGTCCAGAATCCTCTTGCTTTGGCTGCTTTGGCTGCTTCTTATCATTTGAGCCTCAGTTCAAATATCACCTCCTCAGAGAGGCTTTCCCTGAACACACTATCTAAAGAGGACTTGTCTCACCCCTGAGAAACTTTCTATCTAATCTCTTTTATTTCTTATAGCACTTTCACTATCTGAAATTATCACTGCTTTATTTCCTGGGATATCTACACTAATTTCTAAGAGCAGGCACTGTTTCTGTCATTTTCATGCTGTATCCTCCGGGTCTGAATTGTGCCTAGCACACAGTGAACACTCATTAATATTGGATGAATAAATAATTATTCTCAGGTGGATGATATTCTCCAATCACTGGTATTTCTCAAGTCTTTATTAGTAACACATTTACAAACTGTCTTTTGAGATTTTTTTTATCTAGCTAATTCCATATGTTATATCTATATTTTTAAAATGTTAAAAGTTGTACAGATACATTTCATTGTAGCAAAACTAGAAGGCAAAAGTCTTGCACTTAAAAAAATTGTGATAAACTACCCGTAACATAAAATTTACCATCTTAACCAGTTATAAATGCACGGTTCAGTACTGTTAAGTACATTGTTGTCCAACTATTTTTCATCTTGCAAAACTAAAACTGTGAATCCATTAAACAGTAAGTCCCTGTCTATGGCACCCACCATTCTATTTTGCCTCTATGAATGTGACTATTCTAGATGCCTCATATAAATGGAATCATGCAGTATTTGTCTTTTTGTGTCTGGCTTAGTATTTCACTTAATATAATGTCCTCCATGTCCATCGATATTGTAGCATGTGTCAGAATGTCCTTTCTTTTTCAGGCTGAATACTATTCCATTGTATGGATCTATGACATTTTGCTTATTTATTCATCTATCAATGGACATTTGGGTTGTTTCTACCTTTTGGCTACTGCTATGAACATGGGTGTACAAATTCTATTTGAGTACCTGCTTTCAACTCTTTTGTGTATATACCCAGAAATGAAATTGCTGAATCATATAGTAATTCATATAGTTTAAATTTTTGAGCAATCGCCATATTGTTTTTCACAGTGGCTACTCCATTTACATTCCCACCAATAATACATAAGTGTTCCGATTTCACATTCTCATCAATACTTGTGTGTGTGTGTGTGTGTGTGTATGTGTTTTTCTTATGTAATTGTCATCCTAATGGGTGCGAAGTAGTATCTTATTGCAGTTTTGATTTGCATTTCTTTAACAATTAATGATGTTGAGCAATTTTTAAAGTGCTTGTTGGCTATTTGCATATGTTTTTTGGAAAAATGTCTCTTTGAGTCTCGTAACTTCTTTCTGTGCCAGGGTATCTGACTCTGTAGCATCTTTTCATAGGTACATAGCACTTCACTGTGCTACTCAAATGATAAGATGTTCTACACTTGATTAAACCAGTTTCTCATAGTAGGATTTTTTTTTATTATTCTAAACAACATGATAGTAAATATTCTTGTAACCAAATCTTTGAAGGCTTCCTTAATTCTGTAAAATAGTTTCCTGGATGTGAACTTCCAGGTCTAACTATGTGTGTGTGTGTGTGTGTGTGTGTGTGTGTGAGTGTGTGTGTGTGTGTGTATATGTATGTGTATATGTATGTGTATATAACTATATATAACTATATATATATATTTTTAGAGCCTTTCAAGCTTCATTGTCTAAGGTCCCTTGAGGCAGGAATACTGCCTAGACTGCTGCCCACGATGTAAACAGAGCTATATTGCATTAATATAGTGTTCAGAAATAGATTTTAAGCCTTTATCCCTTATAAATTATAATTATGCCCTGTTTCTTCAGGTTTAAATTGCCTTCCTCAGATTAGCTCTGCTGGTGGGTGCTAATCCTTGTGCCTGTTACTAAACACAACTAACATTACTAAGCTGATAACAGCAACAGGCAGGTTTGCCTTGCATTTTCAGCCAGCGATTAGAATCTGTTTATCATTGCTTGGTGCAAAGACTGGCTGATTTCCAATTAGCAAAACAGACAAATAGCATTCATTTGAAAATTTTGTTTGTGTACAATAAGCTTCGTGTTTCCATAATCCAATTTCTAATTAAATATAAAGTCAGAGAATGATAATTTGCCTGATATTTTCTGATGTTTGCTAGATAAATATTTGCACCTTTCGTATTTAAGGGTTGTTTCTGAAGATGCATTCACTTTTTGTCCCCACTTGCCCATAGTCCTTCAGCCTTGAAGTGTGAGATGTAGCAGTGACACAAAAGCCTTGTAACACTTGTATAGATCTGAGCAAGGATATTCAAATGACAATGGCATTGTCACAGTGCACCGGCTCTCACTTTTCTTATGTCTACATGACATTTTATGTTACTCTGTTGCATCACCTGTTGTGAATGGATGGTTCAGTTCTCGGAAGATGGCATAATAAATTGTGCATAATAAAAGCCCTAGACTCAAAGAGATTTCCTTCCACCATGGACCAGCCGTTTGATGAGGACAAGTAATTGAATCTCTCTGTGCATCAGGCTCATATATAAAGAGGCATAATAATAAGAATCACTTCCTTTTAAATAAGAAAATGAGTGTAAGAATGCTTAGCGTGTGCCAGGAATATAAGACTAGTTCCTCAGTAAATATTAGCTATTATTATTGTTGCCATTATCACATCAATGTTGTCATGGCCTTTGGGAATCTTCCTGTGGAAATCTGTAGTAGAACATTTGAGAGGGAAGCTGTATAACAAGAACTATATTCATAGTGATAAAATTTGTTTCAGGTCTGTTAATGCTATTTTGGGTTTTAGCCTCCCCAGGGCAGGGACAATTTGACTTGTTTTGAATACACTCAGGGCTCTTAATTCCTGTAAGGGATGTACCTTATCAGCTTATGGTCTTTTTTTTTTTTTTAAGATTTTTTTTTTTTGATTTTCAATCATAGTTGACATACTATATTATGTTAGTTTCAGGTGTATAACATAGTGAGTAGACATTTATATAACTCAACTCACAGTCTTTATGTGGATTAAGTAGAATAGCTGAACAGCTGGCATTGAGTTTATACTCTGGTGCATTCACAGAGTTGGTACTTAATAAATACCTGCTGAATACCGTCCAGGGCCATCACCATTTTATGGATTCCTCTTTCGTCCTCTCTGTTCTTTGGCAGTTCCCCCTGCCCCACCCCCAAACCCCGACCATGCTTTCTGGAGCAGAGGCCCTAGGTCATCATGTTTGTACTAGTTTACTCTACCTACTTGCCAGGGATGACTAAGACACCTGGCTCAGAAACTGCCATTCTCAGAGGGAAGAACGATCCTTGCCTTTGCTAGCTTCTGTTGATAGCTGGCAGCTCTCTTAGAGTTCCTTGGCTTGGAGAAGTGTCGCTCCATCTCTGCCTCTGTCTTCCACAGGGCCTTCTCCCTTTGTCACTGTCCAAATTTCTCTCTTCTTATCAGGACACCAGTATTGGATTAGGGCCCATCCTAATGATCTCGTTAACCTGATTACCTCTGCAGAGACCCTATTTCCAATAAGGTCACATCACGTGTCCTGGGGAGTAGGGCTTCCACATAACTCATTCTAGGGCAATACCGTGCAACCCTAGTGAGGAGGTACGTGCTGCTATTTGGGGTCAGGTGCTCTGTAGGGGGGACCATTGACAGACACCAAGGAGAGAGGGCTCTAGTCCCAAGCTGATTCTGAGGAAGTGCAGTCTGAGTACCGGATGTCACAGCGTCCTTTGGTGGGAAGGAACTGGGTATGTCTGAGGAACACCCAGGAGGACAGTGTGACCGAACAGAGTTTAAGAAGGAGCTGAGTTCAAATAAATCATGGGGTGAAGGGACGAAGATGGTGGGGCTCAGGTCTCTTCCAGTGATGCACACTCTTTCGCATACCCTATTTTTGCCACAGGACAGTGCTGGCCCAGGAGTAGTAAAGCATACAATTGTTAAAGAGAGGCTAGAACTCTAGATTTTTAAAATGTGCAGTCTCCCACTTTTTAAGTGCTAATAATGAATTCATGTTAAAACAAAATTCATTTGAGGCTGTCAGTTTGCAGGATGGAGTTGGAGGAGGGGAGGGAGTCAGGGAAAGCATTTCAGGGAAGATTTTGGTTGGTGACTGGGAATAAAAAACAAAGGACAAGTCAGAACCATGGAATGAGGTGGCTCTCTTCCTCCATCTTCCTGCATGAGTGGCCTTTTCTGTTTTCCTTTCTCTTTTGGGAGTCTGGCGTCATCTTTTCAAGTATCCCTACTGACCAGCTTTGTGATCATGGTTAAGTCATCCAGCCTGTCTGTACCTCAGTTTCCTCATCTGTGAAATGGGGCAAGTCCCTTAACTTCTCTGGGCCTCAATGGCTGCCCTGAAAAATGAACTACCACGACAGGGGGGAAGTTGTGAGGATTAAGGAACATTCAGTATCTGACTTACAGTAGGTGGTTAATAAAGCCAGTTCTTCAGATCCTGTGGCCTCCTGTTCTTCTCGACCCCATCCTTCACCCAAGCCCAAGTGTGGGGGATTCATCAGTATGCATCAGCATCCCTGAATCAGCCCCTGAATGGAGGGCAGCTGTCCCCCAGCTCTGCCCCCTGGGAAGCATCTAGGTACAACCATGGGGACCAGGCACCCTTGAACAGAAACTGGTGGAGGAATTTCTTAGTACTTCCCTTCCGCTTTCCTTGTTTTCCTAGAGAACTGGCAGTGGTCCCGGCAGCTCTGTCTAGCAGACAGACAAATAACCAACCATTCCTGGGGGCAGGGTAGGGGGTATTGAAGAATGAATGTCCAGTTACTCCTATTGTTCTGCCTGGGTGACTCCTGGGCTGTGATTATGGCTGTGTGTGTGTGTGTGTGTGTGTGTGTGTGTGTGTGTTCTGTCACTGAGTGGGAGGAAGAACTGGAGGCCCAGCTACAAAAATCAGAGGAAGCTGGGCTAAATGGTGACCAATCAACAGGTATCCTTGGCTCTGATGCCTTTGAAAGCTTGATCACTTTGAAGGTTAATTGTATGTGTCAAACTCAGAGGACATAGGGTGCCCAGATATTTGGTCAAACCTTATTATTCTGAGTGTATCTGTGAGAGTGTTTCTGGATGAGATTAACATTTGAATGGGTAGACTGAGTGATTGGATTGCCTTCCCCAATGTCGGTGGGCTTCACCCAATCCACTGGAGAGATGAGTAGAAAAAGAGGTAGAGGGAATTGAGGATATTTATACCCAGTCTCTTCCTTCCAATGTGCTACTCTCCTGCCCAGTGTCTTGCACTGGCCTAACTCAACTATGAGCCAGAGGGCAGGGATCAACTGCTGTTGACATAGTCATACCCATTAGCCTGCTGGGGCAGAAAGCAGGGCGGAGGAGGGAAAGGATAGGCATGGATGGGCCAATGGAAAACATTCAGCACAGGAAACAGCTCTAAATGTCCTCTGCAACAGCAACAGATATAACTTTCCAACAGTCCAAAAGATAGAGCAGTCCCACTGATGAAGAGAATGTTTATAGATAACCTGGTGAGATCAGACATCAGCTGGGAGATGGGACTACAGGACCATTGAAATCTTTATTGAAGACTTCAAGAGATTAAATGATTCTGTGAAACCTACTGCCACTAGGCGCCATTGTGCTTTATCCTTAGATGGGACAACAACAATAATAATAGCAACAACAACCATAACTGCTAAGGTATAATTAACATGTAATAGGTTCATGGTATGTGAGACACTGTGCTAAGCCATTTGCATGTATTACCTTATTTGTTCCTCATAACAACTCTATGAGGTAGTTACTTTTACTGATTCTATTTTATTCATGAGTAAACTAAAGCTTAGAAAGAGGTTCGGTAACTTGCTGGAGGTCACACAGCTAGTAACTGTCAAAACTGAGATTTGAATGCAGGTCTCTCTACAAGGGCTAGGTATAGCCTGAATGCGACGGAACAGGTGTCGTCTTGCAGTGAGAGTGAGGAGGCCGTTTGGAGTTCCTCTGAAAAGAGTAGAACCCCTAGGAATAGGCATTTCCGAGAATGGGACCCAGAGTTTGCTGGGGCCTCTCTCCAGCATGCGGATGCATGGGCTTGCTTCACTGGCTGTTAGAGCAGTCCAAGTCCTCAGTTTCAGTTCTTCCTGACAGTTCACTAGAGCTCAGTCGGCTTTTCGGTCTCTGGTGAGTCATCTGTCAGCTAAGTAAACAGACAGAGTTCCCTTTACAGCTGGGGAAAGGAGAGCTATAAATAATGCAGTTGGGGTTCCGCCTGGAACCAGATTCTCATGGAGGAGAGGACACTAGTGACAGCCAATGTGTGTCAGTCTTCATCCTTGCTGATTTCTAGGCCTGTGTTTTGCTGATCAGTGTATCTTGGCACACTGAATGGAAATGACACCCTCTAGGGGCCTCCAACATAGATGAGCAAACTCATCATGCCTGTGGCCTGTGGTAGAGCTGGGCTCTTGTTTACTCAGAGAGGAAGGTACTGGCTTCAGGGCCACATGGCTCACACTGGGGGAGCATACTTTACAATATGCATCTCTAAAATGGGGGTCATAATAGAACCTACTGCATAAGACTGTAATGAAGGCTAAACGGTACCATGGAAGAAGCACATCTAGCACAGTGCTTGGGACGTAGTCACTTAGTAAGTGTTGAATGAAAATAACTCATGATGTAATTTTGGAAGCGACACTATTTTGCCCACTCTGTATGACATTCTTTTTTTTAAAAAAATTGTTTTTGTTTTTAATGGAAGTGATGCCTTTTTTATTTTTATTTTATTTATTTATTATTTGTTAATTTTTTTAGGCGAGGCAACCCTTGGTTGACTTCACAGATTGCAAGGAACTTGTCAGCTTACAATCCCATATTTTTTAATTTTTTATGCCTACAGCACCTGGTCCTCCTAGGTGGTCTCCCATTCAAGTACTAACCAGGCCTGACCCTGCTTAGCTTTCGAGATCAGACAGGATCGGGCTTGTTCAGGGTAACATGGCCGTAGACTGTATAACATTCTCGATTGATGATACCAAATGCTTTCTCTACATAAATTGTGACAATCATATGATTTACCCCCTTTAGCCTACCAATGTGAAAAATTATGATAGATTTTCTTATGTTGAGCCATCCTTGCATTCTTAAGAGAAACCTTACTTGATTTTGGTATATTATTTTCTTAATACACTGTTGGATTTGGTTGGTTATTCCTATGTAGGATATTTTCCTCCTCGCTCAGATTTATTGAAGTATAATTGACAATTAGAAATTGTATATATTTAAGATGTACAACTTAATAATTTGCCATATATATATATATCCACACACATTATTAAATAATCACCCAATTAAGCTAATTAACATATCTGTTGCCTCACATATTTACCTCCTTCTCCAACTTCTCCTCCTCCTTCTTCACCTCCTTCTCCTTCTTCTCCTTCTCCTTCTTTGTGGTGAGGATGCTTAAGATGTACCTTGTTAGCAAATTTCAAGTATACAATACAGTATTGTTTTAATAGTCACAGTGTTGTACACTAGATCTTCAGAACTTATTCATCTGGCATAACTCAAACTTTATAGCCCTTGACATACATCTCTCCATTTCTCCCTCTCCTTAGCCTTTGCCACCACCGTTCTACTCTCTGCTTCTATGAGTCTGACTATTTTAGATTCTACATATAAGTGAAATCATGCAGTATTTGTCTTTTTGCTTCTGGCTTATTTTACTTAGCATAATGTCCTCTAGGTTTTTCACATTGTTTCAAATAGCAGAATTTCCTTCTCTTTAAAGGCTGAATAATATTCCATTGTGTAAATATATACCATGTTTTCTGAATCAAGAAGAAATAGACAGCCTAAACAGACCAATAATAAATAGACAGATTGAATCAGTAATTATAAACTTCCCAGGACCAGATGGCTCTATGGGTGAATTCTGCCAAATAGTCAAAGAAAAACTAATATCAACCCTTCTTAAACTCTTCCAAAATAACAAGAGAGGGAATACCTCTCAAACTCATTTTATGAAGCCAGCATCACCTTGACACCCAAACCAAAGACACTACCAGAAAAGAAAACTACAGACCAACATCCCTGAAGAACATAGAGGCAAAAATCCTCAATAAAATTCTAGCATACTGAATCCAACAGCACAATAAAAGGATATATACCATAAGCAAGTGGGATTTGTCCCTGGGAGACAAGGATATTTCAATATACATAGGATTTTGGTGTCTATATTCACAAGTGAAATGGGTCTATAATTTTCTGGTATCGATTTTCTCTGGTTTTGGAATCAGGATTGTGCCAGTCTTATGTTATCTGGGCAGTTTCCTCTCTCTCCCTGTCTCAATTTTTTTTTCTCTGGTAGAATCCACTTATAGAACCATCTAGATATGGAATTTGGGGGTCGGAGTGGAGGTCTTGGTGACTCCAGTTTATTTTGGCCCTCTATTCCTTTTTTATGCCTAGTCCTGGGAATTCATCTCTTTTCCAAGCTATCCATTGTAATGATTGAATAAGAGTTTATCTAATCCAGATATGTGTGTGTAACTTAGATGCCAACTGGAGACCTTCCTGGCACAATGGAGCAAGGTGAAATATAAAACTGTCTTAGAAACACCTTCTATCTGACATTCAAGGGCCTATGGAAGTGCACAGTCTTCCCCTTGATTTCTGTTTCTTCCCAGGAAGAAGCTGCTGTCTTTTTACAACACCATGTCAAACCCAACACGAATCCAACTTCTTCAGTTTCCACAACAGCCAATAAAACGCATACCTTAGGGGAAATCTTAGAGAATGCATAGGTTTCTACCATTTCACTAGCTTTCCATCTCTTCTTCCCCTCCAATACGTCCCTCATCCTCTCCCTCCAGGATTCCCCCTGGGAGCCCAGCTTCTTCTCTTTCTCTTTTCCTGAGTAGCTTCCTTTTCCTTTGAAGCTCTTGGTGCCATATGATTCTAAGGCCTGAGAAAGAAGAGGAACCTCACTTTCTAAACCAAGCACATATCTAGTTACCTTTATCAACAAAGACAGTTCTCACCCTAGAAGGAATTTTAATTTTGTCGTTAAAATCATATAATTTTCTCCACCTTATTTTATGTGTCTAACTATTAGGTGCTGTCTGTCTAATATCTATCTAATATTTGGACTATCGGGATTTTATTAAGATGAGAAAAGGATAAGTGGAGAATGACTGAATCCATACTCTGGAGTGAAAACGCTATAACTTTAATAACTTAAATAGAAAGGCACTCAGTGAATTATGTACTCTATATCAGTGGTCCCCAACCTTTTTGGCACCAGGAACTGGTGCTCCTATGAGAATCTAATGCCTGATGATCTGAGATGGAGCTGAGTTGGTGATGCTAACGCTGGGGAGCGGCGGCGAATATGGATGAAGCTTCGCTCACTTGCCCACTGCTCACCTCCTGCTGTGTGGTCCAGTTCGTAACAGGCCATGGACTCATACCAATCTGTGGTCTGGGGGTTGGGGACCCCGTTCTATACAATGGGACTTATTCTGATATTAATTTCTTATTATTTCTTACAAAGGAATTACTATAAATTTCTTAGTTTAGGCTAAAATAATATTCTGTGTTGTGGTTTGATTTAGTGTCCTCTTCTTAAATTTCCCATTATTAGCTCATTCTCTTCTCTGTATCTCTTGACTTCAAAATGATCAACTAAAGGCCAAACTTGCTTTTATCTTTACTCCACCTCTTCTCCCAGGATTCTTTTGAAGCAAAACCTAGACATCCTATTATGTCAATCATAAGTATTTCAGCACATATCTCTAAAAGGATGTTTTTTTGAGAAAACATAACCACAATATGATATTGTACTCATAATTTCTCAATACATAGTAACTCCTACTTAGCACAATTGCAATGCATCATCTTTCACAGTGACCATCTGATTAATGTGCTTTCTCACGTGACTGTCAGCATCGTGGCATCACATGAGCAGGAACTGTGGCTGGTTTTGGTTTCCCTAGAAGGTAGAACCTACTACACACCTCGGCTGTATAGTCTGGCCTATTGCTCCTACACTACAAACCTGCACAGCATGTTATTGTACTGAATACTATAGACAGCTGTAACACAATGGTAAGTATTTATGTATCTAAACATAGAAAAGGTACAGTAAAAATATGGTATAAAAGCTAAGAAACGGTACACCTAAATAAGGCTCTTAACCATAATCGGAGTTTTTCTTCATGGTAAGAGCTGGATTGAAAGCTGGATTGGAAGAACTGGAAGTTTTTCTGGGTGAGTCAGTGAGTGGCGAGTGAATGCGAAGGCTGAGGGCATTACTGCCCACTACTGCCCACTGCTTTATAAACACTGTACACTATATTTTAAAAGTATTTTTTATTCAATAACAAATCAACTTCGGCCCACTGTAACATTTTTACTTTACAAACTTTTTGATTTTTAAAAACTTTTCTCTCTTGTAATAGCATTTAGCATAAAGCACAAACACATTGTAAAGCCGCACAAAAATAGTTTCTTTCTTTATCACCATATTGTGTCAGCTTTCTTCTATTTAACTTTCTTTAAATTTTATTTTACTTTCTAAACTTTTTTGTTAAAAACGAGGACACAAACACACACATTAGCATGGGCTAACACAGGGTCAGGATCGTCGATATCAGTGTCTCCTGCCTCTACTTCTCATCCCACTGGAAGGTGTTCAAGGGCAATAACATTCATGCAACTGTTGCCTCCTGTGGTAGCAATGCCTTCTTCTGGAACACCTCCTGAAGGACCCGCCCGAGGCTCTTCTTGGGGACGTATCACTCTTCAGAAATATGTCCGTGGAGGTTTGCTTTATTTGTTTATTTTTTTCCATCATAGTTTTGCTCGTAAGCAGATAACGCGCCATGAGCATTCCTCTCTATTCCTGAAAACCTTTCGGTGTTGGGTCCATGTTTTCAAACTCTTTAAGGAGCTTGTTGAGTCTGCGAAAGCTTTTGCTAACCCCTGCACTGTGAATTTTTTGGGGGGTTCTTTTTCTCCTGAAGTTTTCTTTTCTCTCCTTTGGTTATGCGTTCCTGTTTTAGTTCCTCAGGAACCGCCTCTAGGAGCTCCTCAGTGTCACCCTCACCCACCGCCAGGGGAAAGCTGTTTGTCATCTCGACTGCAGCCTCGCTGATTTTTGCAGCCTTCATCCTACAGCATTATGACTGCTGTGACTTTACAGCATTACGACGGCTATGGCACTTGCGTCGGCTCCAGTGTCACTAGGTGATAGGAATTTTTTCAGCTCCACTATAATCTTGAGGAACCACCACTGTATTTGTGATCCATCTAAAGTGTCATTATGTGGCGAATGGCTGTGTTGAGAAGATAAAGATGAGCGCAGGGGTCCTCTTCTTTGCCCTGGGCATCTTTTCTCCTCAGAGCTGCGGATTACTGCCTTGTGGGCTATGCCCGCTCGTTCTGGGGTGGGGGGTGGGGTGGGGAGCCCTTCCCAGGAACTAGATGTGAATGCTGTCCCCTGAAGGTGTGTAATACTGCATCCTGACTTCTCCTCGTAGGGTGTGGGAGGCTTTAGAAATGGCCAGGTGGGATCTCTTCACTAGATCAGCAGAGGCCTAAGCTTTCTGCTTTTACCGATTGTTATGGTCTGAATGTGTGTGCTCCCTCCCCCATTCATATGTTGAACTCCTAACCATCAAATGTGGTGGTTTTCAGAGGTGGGGCGTTTGGGAGGTGCTTACGTCAAGAGGGTGTAGCCCTCATGAATGGGACTAGTGCCTCATAAAAGGGGTTCCAGAGAGCTCCCTTCTCCTTCCTCCCGGTGAGGACATGAGAAGTCTGTGACCCAGGAGAGGGCCCTTACCTGACCAGGCTGGCACCCTGATCTTGGACTTCCAGTCTCCAGAACTGTGAGTGATAAATACCTGTTGTTTTTAAGTGGTGTTTTGTGATAGCAGACCAAAAGGCCCGAGACACTGATGCTTCGGTAATTTTTATTTGGACTCTGGGGAGAAGGTTCTTTGTGTTAAGCTTGGCTTAGGATCTGGTCGGTAAATGGATGGTAAAAAGGGATGAGGGGTAAGGGTGAAGGTTGGTTCCCTGTCTCCAACTTCCCAGAGCCCTGGAGAAATTGTATCAGTTAGAAACAGGTCAGGATGGTCCAAAGAACATCTCATGGTAAGTTGTTTCACAAAAGCATAAACCTTGCAAATTTCGCATTAAGGTAATAAAACACCACTGCCAGCAGCAATAAAGACAGGCTGGGAGCAACTTAGCTGAAGGGTCTATAAGGGAGACCTTCCACTGGGTGTCCAAATGGGCTCTGCTCAGCCCCCCAGCCTTCAGGCAACTGACTCGGTCTGGCACGTGGCTGGAATGAGTTGGGTCATTCACTGGTGAGTCCTTAGACTTTCAACTGATATCTGTCCTAGGACCTGGTCCATGAAATAATGCTTTTTTGACTAAAAACTGTGACGCGTGTCTCAGTTAAGGATTGCTTGAGGTGTGTAAGTTATGTGGCAAATACAGTGGTCTTAAAATTTACTTGTACATTGAATCTTTTCTTTGAAAACAACTTTACTGAGGTACAATTCACATACCATACAATTTACAAAATTAAAGTGAACAATTCAGTTTTTTTTTTTTTTAGCATATTCAGAGTTAGGCAATCATTGTTGCAATCAATTTAGAATATTTTCTTTATCTCCAAAAGAAACTGTACTCATTAGCAGTCACTTCTCATTTCCTCCCAAGACCTACTCCCCAGCCCCCAGCAACTGCTAATCTACTTACTGTCTTTATGGATTTGCCTGTTCTGAACATTTCATATAAGCAGAATCATACAATATGTGGTCATTTGTCACTGCCTTCTTATACTGAGCATAATGTTTTCATGGCCCATCCATGTTGTGGCATGTATTAGTACTTCATTCCTTTTTATGGCTAAATAATATTCCATTGTATGGATGTGCCATATTTTGTTTATCCACTCATCTGTTGATGGACATTTAAGTTATTTATACTTTTCGGCTATGAACAGAGAGTAATGTGAGTATAGAGAGTAATACTGCTTTGAACATCTATGTACAAGTTCTTGAGTGGACAAATGTTTTTATTCTCTTAGGTATACACCTAGGAGTGGCATTGCTGGGTCATCTAGTAACTTTATGTTTAACGTTTTGAGCAACTGGCAGTTTGTCTTCCAAAGCAGCTGTATCGCTTACCATTCCCACCAGCAATGTATGAGGGTTCCAGTTTCTCTACATCTTCTCAAATGCTTGTTATTTTCCTTTTTTTTTCTTGTATTTATTTGCTTGTTTTTATGGCTGTCCTAGTGAATCTGAAGTGGTATCTCATTGTTGTTTTGATGTGCAGTTCTCTGATGGCTAATGACATCGAGCACCTTTCATATACTCATTAGCCATTTGTTTATCTTCCTTGGAGAATGGTCTATTCAGATCCTTTGCCCATTTTGTAATTGGGTACGTTTAATCTTGAATAGTTTCCTTAACAATTAAACCCTGGAACCATTGTAATATGATTGATAGTAGGTGCCCTTCATGAAGTCAGTGGTCTGGATTTGAATCCCAGCTCGGCCACTTATAAGTACATGACCT
>CM053501.1:5469484-5488757 GCA_028627145.1 Eidolon dupreanum | reverse complement strand
GCTCTAAAGATTTAAGTATTTAGATGCTATCTTTGGATGAGAAATTCACCAACTCTCTCAGTTCTTCCAGATAGTGGCAGCAGAAAGTTACCCAAGGATGCTGATGGGTGGGTACAAACGTTTAATCGGATTCCTTGTGTTCCTTTTCTGGAGTCCTACTCTTGTTGTATAGAATGGAAAAAAACGGTTACCCACATGGATGACTCAGCCAGCCCCAGGCCTTTTCCATCCACTGCAGAATCCCCACACACCCAAAAGCTTTGTTTTGACCATCAGTTTTCACTTGTTTTTCATTCTTCCCTAAGGCTGGCAGGAAATTGCCATCAGTACGTGAGTCACATGGGAATCTGCCCTCTCCCATGTGGATGTTGCTTCCTTGAACAATACCTACGTTGATGGGCACGTTTCCCCTGCGATCTCACTTCATCTCACTTCGAGGAGCACTGAGATCTGGCTGGTGGGGGCATGGTCTGTTTCACTGTTGAGTCACGGCTGAGAATCAGAGTTGCAGCCTGGCTTTGTGGGCTCTCTCTCCTTTAAGCCACATTGTGTCTCAAAAAGGTCTGCTTCCTGGGGAACTGCTCTCAGTGGCCATCTGGATGGAAAATGACCTCAAGCACAGTCCCCAGGAGGATAATGGCTGAGGGTATTGGTGTTGCAGAAGGCCTGCCCAGGAACCTCTTCCCAGGGCCCCCCAGGCCATCTTCTGAAAACTCTGGTTTCTGACAGGCTCCATCCCTACTTGGCTTCACACCAGGCGTAGCAGGCACTGAGGAAGTCCTGCCAGCCATGCCCTCAGGATGGCTTCGCAGCCGGCCCTGCCTCCTCATTCATGGAGCTCCAATTATTGCCAAGAGGGCTACTGGTTACCGGGATTTGGGAAGCAGAAGACCCACAGGGGTGCAGCAACATCCGGGGGCGTCTGATCCTCAGCCTAGGGATCGCTGCAGCTGTCTGCCTGGAGACGTGGCTCTCTCTCTTTGCACAAATAACATGAACCAGAGCTGGGACCACTGACCCTGTGCCAGCCACCATGGCGCCTTCCCCAGGCCGGCTCACCAAAGCCTCCAGGACCCTTCAGATAGGCATTTCATCATTCTTATTCTACCCAAGAGGAATAGGAGGCTTTCGGAGAGATTAAGGAAATCACTGCAAATTATATAACGAGCAATTCCTGAAACTGGGGTTTTAAATCCAGGTCCTCAAACTGAAATTTTGACCCCAAAACCCTGGTTCTGATGTTTTGATTTTTTTTTTTTTTTTTTTTTTTTAGATTCAGTAAATCAGATAGAGGTCATAGCAGAGAGGACACTCAATAAAATCCACCTCTACGGGCCAGCCTGGGGAATCCCAGAGAAGTAAGATCAGGTAGGAGGTGGCATGAGTATTGGCCAATGACACTTTTCTAGGTAGAGGTGGAGTCCAGGTGATGGAGCCTCCTAGGCGGGAAAGTGTGAGCAATGACTGGGAGTCTTTCTAGCTCAGTGATGGGCAGCATTGGGGCCTTAGGGATGTTCTCCCATCAGCCTGTGCATTCGTGCAAAGTCAAGTACTTTGGTCAAGTGGGGATGCAGGGGCTGTTGTCTACTCTGCCTGCATTGTCAGGGTTCAGCCACCAGGGAACTACAGAAGGCCAAAAATTGGTAGAAAGCAATTTGCCCTCCTGAGGATTAAATGTTAAATGACCAGAGACAGGATTTCATTGCTCTCGTTGTGGGGTTGAGAATATGTCATCTCTACATATGCTGCTTTGGCCTATTGATTACTTTGAATTAAAGGTTCTCGAGAAACAGTTGGTGCAAGAAGAACTTTCTGACCCTCTTTTATTCCCCTGAAAGCAGGTGAAAGGTGCCCTTTCTGTACCAGTGGAGTAGAAGGCATACTTATTACAGAGAATTTAGGGCCTGGAAGGCTGTATAAGCAAACCTTGTTAATTTTTCACTATTTACTATGTCTAGCCCAAATCCCCCTGCTTTGTCAATTCTTCACAAATTTATTGTTTCTTCATGTAAAAGCTTTCTATTCTGGTCATGTCTTGGATTCTGTCTCATTGTGGAGGCGCCCATATGCACATACATAATGAAATTTGTTTTTCTCCTATTACTCTGTGTTTTATTACAGGGATGTCTCAGCCAAGAACCCAGAATGGAGGCAAAATTACTTTTCCTCTCTGACTCATTAAATAAAGGTAGATGATGGGGGAGATTTCCAAATGCAAGCTTTGACACGTGTCAGGGCTCAGCCATCATTTTGCGTTGAGACCCTCTCCTCCCACTAATCTCAGTTCCTTCAGTGACTTTGTGATATCAACTTTCATCCAGTGGCTCTTCAATGAAGCATTCAGGCTCATTGTCACTCTCCCACACTCCCCAAAGCAAAGCGCTTATGATTAACTTCTCTAACTTATTCTCCCTACATCGTTTCAAACTTTCAGTAAATCTTCCAAGCCCATCTTACATCCATTGATGCTCCTACCACCCTGGCATCTCTTTTTTGGGGTGGGGGGTACAGCAGTCCCCTCTTAACTGCCTCATCTTCCCCTCTTCCCTCACTGCATTCTGTTCTCACACTGTACGCAGAATGAGCTTTTTACAAAAGCAAATCAGATCTTGTTACTATTCTGCTTAAAATCCTTTAGTGGCTGTTTTGCCATTGCACATGGAAAAATATGCAAATTCCTTCCCTTGGTGTCCACGAACTGGTCCTTGCCTGCTCAGCTCTCTTGGCCGGACTTTGTTGCAGGCACACTGGCTTTCTTTTAGTTCTCATCTGTTTGCAAGCTCTCTGTGGCCCCAGGGCATTCTGCTGCCAGGACTACTATGAGCCTGGTCCTCTCTACCTTTCATGACTTTGCTGAAGTGCTAGTTCCTCAGAGAAGCCCTCCCTGATCATCTAAGCAGGGGTCCCCTTCTTTTAAGTGGTAGCAGGTCTCCCCTTCTTTTAAGTGATAACATTATTTCATTTCCTTTTTATAACTTATCGCTGGGTCGAATTATGTCCTCTAAAAAGGTACGTCTAATTTATAACCACTGGCCCCTGTGAATGTGGCCTTATTTGAAAATAGGGTTTTTGTAGACATAACCAAGTGAAAACAAGGTCATACTGGTGTGGAGAAGGAAGAAACTTTTCTCCACCCACAAGGTTCTTTAGGCTGGCCTAATAACTAAATCTACATGGGACAGATTAACAAGAGAACATAATAAAATTATATATGTATTCAGGGAACCCCACTTACATCAGAGAGTCAGAGACCCCACACACATGAGAGGTTTGGAGACAGAAAGTTAAAATAATGTAGATATGACATTCTTAGCTAGGGTTGAGGTAAGGTGCCTGGGACTTCGGGGAAGGAAGGTCATTGCAGGATGATAAGGATAGCAGATGTTCAGTAATGAAAATTTTGTCCTGCCCTACAGGTAGGTCATAAAGGTTAACTCTGGTGATCTCTTATTATGGGCAAAGCCCCTAATTCAAATTCTTCTAGGTAGTTTAAGGGGAGGGGCAGATGTTTCTCTTGAGCCTACAGGGTTTTGGTTCCCTTTGTGCTGAATAATCTGCATACCACAGCGGCACATTCTGAACCCCTACACTGGATTAGGGTGAGGGCTAACCCATTGGCTGGTGTCCTTGTAGGATGAGGGAAATTTGCACATAGGTGGACTTAAGGGAGTATGCCATATGAAGACGGAAGCAGACACTGGAGTGATGCATCCATAAGCCAAGGATTGTCAGGGCTTGCTGGGGCTGCTGGCATCCTCCAGAAGTTGGGAGATGCAAGGAAGGATTCTCCCCTAGGGCCTCCAGATGGAACCAACCTTAATTTCACACTTCTGGTCTCCAGAACTGTGAGAAAATAAATTTTTGTTGTTTTTAGGCATCAAGTTTTGGTAATTTGTTACCTAGGAAACTAATACAGTTGGTAATTATTTTGTTTGCTTATTTGTGTATGATTTTTCTTCCACTTGACCAGACTTTTATTTCTTCATTTTCTTTGGTATCTCTACTTCCCAGCTGTGTGCCTATCACATAGTAAGTACTCGCTAAATATCTATGGATGCATCGCTTATTCCACATTATTAGCCATAACATCTTATCAACTTGAGCTTGTCTTGTGTTCATTGCTCTGTATCGTGCCCACTTTCTGTTCATCACCTCCCTCTGAATTATTCCAAAAGCCTTCCTTCTGGTCTCCTTGCTGCTTCACTTTTTCTTCTCTTTTAACATAAATCGGATCTCACTTTTTTAATTTTAAACCTTTTATTTTTTTTTTCCCTCCTTGCCCTGTCCTGGCTGTAGGAACTTGGACATGCTCTGTGAACTCTCTCAGCCTCAGTCTCAGTCTCCTAATCTGTGGAATGAGATTAATAATTGCACCTCCCTTACCAGGTTGAAGTAAAGGTTAACCAAGAATCAATACAAAGCACTTAGCACAACGCCCAGCATAGCACAGGAGCCCTGTGAATGTTAGCTTTCACTATCGAGGTTGGCATTTGTTTTAGATTGAGGCTAGAGAATGGAGGCTCTATAAAATGAGTTCTTGGTTAAGATGGGGAAAAGTGTTTGAAAAATCACATGTTCAAAACTGGCTTGCCCAAAGCGGTTTTTGCCTAACATTTTGGCCTGTTGAGATTCAACAAGTTTGGCCTGTTGAAAAGACATCTATTTTAAAAGCATGAGTTTGCATATCATTATACGCACAGTGAAAGTACTCTAAGTGGAAAACTTAAAGTAGACTCACATTTATATTAAAATCATAGCATTTGCACCATAGACATAATCTTAAATATAAAAATAAAGGAATTCGTTTTAATCATAACTCAGAATTGATGCTCTCCATTTCTGAAAACCTCTTAATTAAGAAATTTCCAAAAAAAAAAAAAAAAAGTTTAAAATGCATGGTAACACATTTCAGAGCAATTCCAAAATTTAATATGTGCAAATTATTCATATATTCATAATTTCATTACAGCATGAGATTTGGGGAATCAAGAGCAGGATAAAGGGAATATCTATTAGCCACTTGGAAAGCCAAGAAGTGAAATGAATTTAAATATTTTAACTACCTTCCTATGGACTCAGTGCTGTCGCCAAAACACTAGCTATTTAATAAGATTAGAAGTTCTCAATGATTTGAAAGGCTAATTTGGTGAGAACTTTAAAAAAAAAACCCTTCCTTTCAAAAAGTCAGGTTTTCCATAGAATTGAACCAAAATGCGATGTGGTCAGCTGCATTTCTAAAGCTGCTTTGGTTTGATTTGGTAAGTTTAAAAAATATTGCCATCAAGGAAGGGCGTGAATAATTGAAAATGAAAGTATGAACACGCTTTGATGGTACAGCTAGCCTCGGGGAGCTCCCAGTGAAATGAGTGTACTGTTATTTATTATTTAGTAAAATTAGAAATTCTGAAAGTTAAGTAGGAGAAACAGGCTTTTGGCCAAAGGGCTAGAGCCTGGAGGGTGAAACTGATGCTTCGGGCAGCCACCCTTCCAAAGCAACGCACTCTGACTGTCTAGCTTTTTCCCTCCCTTGTGTGTGTGTGTGTGTGTGTGTGTGTGTGTGTGTGTGTGCGTGTTTAAGGACCTTCTTGCCTTGTCATATGTCTTTTTCTGGACCTATCCCCACACTATTTGTGTATCCTTGGGTTTCTAGAGTCACTCGGGGGAGGCGGAGACTATATGACAAGACTCGGGGGGATGTTCCAGCCCATGAGATAAGAGTAATGACCTGGCCTAGGCCCGGTGGAGAGGAGAGCTCTCGCCACTCTTATTTTATTAAAGAGTAAAATCTTCTAAACTGTTCTTTATACAAGTATACCTTTATAATGTATACAGCTAAAATAATGCAGGTGGAATGATGTTCCTTGACCTGCTACTCACCCCCACCTCCAACTTGGGACCCTCTTTCCTCTTGTTCCAAGATCGAGAGGCACCGGTGTTATTATTTCCCTGTGTCTTCTTCCATATGTTTTCTGTGCATTTGCAAACACACACACATATGTAGATACATGTAGGTTGGTATGCGATTTCTAATCTATATCTTTTAAAATTCTCCTAGTGTATACGTGTTCCTAGTTTAAGGATCAAATTGCTATACAAGACTTTTATGAAGATCACCATCTATCGAGTCTTAAGCGAGTGCCAGGTTTTGAGCTGCAGTGGTGATGCAAAGCAGGCCCCAACAATATCACTGACTGAATAGTCTTTCTCTCTAGGCGGAAGACTTCCCCCATCACCAGTGTCTTAAGTAGTATCTCATTTAATCTTCACAACTAGTCAAGTGATAGGTGATATCATTATTGTTTCTCTTTTACAGAGTGAGTAGCCAAAGCTTCCACGAGTTGAAGAAATTTGACAAGGCCACATGACTAGCAACAGGTGCTGTGCCTGGACCCCAAATCAGGCAGTCTGACTCCACGATGTGATGACTCCATGCAGGAACGCTCCTTTTAGTTAAAAGTTTCTCTTTTCGCAATGAAACGAGAACAAAGGTCAGGAAAATAATGTATTCCAAGGCAAGGCAAAAGAAGAAGCGTGACGTGCAGCTTTGCATTCTGGGTCCCAGAGAGAGGGACCATCACCTTGAGTCAGGGCAGGAGTTCACTCTTCACATTTAGTCAGAGGCATCAGTTCTAGGGCAGAGAGGAAACTTTCTAGAAGATGATTATGATGACATGGCAATGCATATCGTATCACAGAACACAACCACTGCTGGGGTTTCAAGTTCCTTCCCAAGGTCCATTTCCTCACTGCGTTTTGTACTTAAATCTCCATCATGAAGAAAGCAAAGTGAAAAACGCTCTTGCTCTGAGATGCTTGAGTGGTTTCACGAAAGAAATTGAGTCTGCTAGGGCTGCCATAATGAAATGCTATGGACCGGGGGGCTTAACAGCAATCTATTAGTTTCTCACAGTTATGGAGGCCGGAAGCCCAAGACCAAAGGTGCCACAGGTTTGGTCTCTGCTGAGCCTCTCCTTGGCTCGCGGGTGGCCGCCTTCTCACTGTCCTCCTCATGGGAACTTTCCTCCATGTCCCTGCGTCCCTGGCTCCCTGGCATCGCTCCTTCTTATGCAGACATCATCAGGTCGCATTAGGGTCCCACCCCAATGACCTCATTTCATTTTCATCACCCCCTTAAAGACCCATCTACAAATATTCTGAGGTACATTCTGAGTCCCATTCTGAGGTGCTGGGAGGTAGAGTGTGGTAGGACTTGAACATATGAATTTGGGGGACACAATTCAGCTCGTAACATGTATTATTCACATTACTTCACTCCCCTCTCTTCTCACCCTTGCTGCCCTGTTTGCATGTCCCAAATAAAGCATCAACACGTTTATCCTTGCCTCAAGTTCTGTTTTCCAGGGAATTTAAGCTAATGCAGTGTCACGAAAAAAAAACCCAAATCCCACAGTTCAGCACCAAATCTATGCTCTGTGTCACAATAGAGTTAAGTGAAATTGGTTCTATCCTAAATTGGATCATATCACTTCTTTGTTTAAAATGCACCAATGGCTACCCAATGCACTCGGTCTAGAACCCTCACCCCTAACCCTACAGAGCCCCACCTGACCTGTGCCCTGCTTGCCTCTCCATTCTCACCTCCGACATGCGCCAGTCACACAGGTCCTCTTTCAGGTCCTTCAGCTTACCTGCTCCCCTTCTGGCCTAAGGGACATCACCCTTACCCTTCCCGTTGCCAGGTGGCTGGCACGGTTGCCTTCTATTGATCTAGTGGGTCTCAGACAAAATCTCACCTTTCGTATTTGTTTTCCAGAGCTGCCATAACAAAGTACTGCAAACTTGGTGGCTTAAAACAACAGGAATTTATTCTCCTGGAGGACAGGAGTCTGCAATCGCGATGTGGGTAGGGCCATGTTCCCTCTAAAGGCTCTAAGGAAGAATCCGTCCTTGCCTCTTCCAGCTTCGGGCCGTCCTTGGCGTTCCTTGGTTTGTAGACACATCACTCCATTCTCTGCCTCTGTTTTCACTTGGCGTTTTCCCTTGTGTCTGTCTGTGTGCAAATTCCCCTCTTCTTGTTAGGACACCAGCCAATGGGTAGGGCCCACCCTAATCTGGTATGACCTCATCTTACCTCGATTCCGTCTAAGACTCTATTTCTAAGTAGGCTGCATTCACAGGTACCAGAGGTTA
The DNA here is from genome assembly GCA_028627145.1 of Eidolon dupreanum. Lineage (NCBI taxonomy): Eukaryota > Metazoa > Chordata > Mammalia > Chiroptera > Pteropodidae > Eidolon > Eidolon dupreanum. Next base: position 5,480,606 of record CM053501.1, on the reverse strand, counting down.
GAACCTCCACATATCTTTTCAGGGGATGCAGTTCACCCCACAACAACTCCTTCACAGGATTCCTCTGAGCAGAAGTCCTGAAGCACCTCGTTCCTTCGACCTTACTTAAAGGTGTTGTGCTGTGGCGCGTGGGTCTGTACCACTTTCTGGAGGCTTATGGAATGCCTGATCCATGGACGTGGGATTCCACATTTGGCCCGGGGACCGGTTTCGCAGTGTGTGAGGCACAGGAGTGGACACAGGACCGCTGGTCATGTTATATTCTGTACCGTCCAGAAGCAGCTGTTCGTTCGCATAGAATGTTGCGTTGCCGAAACTCCAGTTTCTACGCCTTGCTCTTTCAGGAAGCAGCGCATGCGTTAAATCAGAGACCGCTCTGTGATGCTGTGTCCCCAGTCGGAAGAGTATATGGGGCCAGGAACTGAGGGACAGAAGCAGGAGGCCTCTCACTTACCACCACTTGCAGTAATGCAGTGGGGATTGTCTGCTTCCGTCTCTGACAGTCTGGGCTCTGTGGAGCCATACTAGTAGGCACTGATCAGCAGGAAGACACAGGGATGCTTTGATGTAGGGGGAGGAATGTGTATGAAACCCAGGTGACCTACTCCAAGGTCTCCTGGTTCTCCCTTGTCCCACTAAAACTGTGAATGACTTGTGCAGTAACCCCGGCCTGAGAAAGGTATGATTTGGCAAGAGTTCAGACCTCTCAGGAATGAAGGTTTGGGCCAAGTAGGCCATCAAGATAGGCCAAGGTGCTGGCTGATGGGGGAGGTGTAGAGCGAGCAGCGGAGCAGGAAAGGGCGAGTGCTGGCTGCAGCCCGGAGACCAGCTGCAGTGACAGAGGCCTTGGCGCGAACCGCTAATTTCCCTCTTTGAAGTTCCCCCATGGAAATCATGGAGGGCCACTCCCCAGACAGGTATGGAGACTGTGGTGGCGGGACGGTGACCCCTGAGGTGTACAGGAGCATACTTGACTGACCACGCCAGCTGCTGCCGCTGGCCACTGCTGTCACACTGAGACTAAGCTTCCCACGGCTGCTCGCAGCCGCGCCTGAGTGCAGCACGGTCCTCGTGTACCAGGCCCACTCCTGCGAGGCGCAGGGTTCCTGCGACGGACGACTTTGGCTCAAGAGCGCCCCCGACTGGGCTGGCCAAAGCCTTCGTGGACTTGCGAGACTCTTGCTGCCGGTTTGCCTACCCCTCCCCCACTTCCACCCCCAATAGTGCGAGGCCTGCTTTGGAGTTTCTCCCCCTTCTCTGCCTTCCTGCCTTTATTCTTCACAAGTGTTGCCCCCTCCAAACCTGGGGTGGTCTAATTCCATCTTGGTGACTGCGTCTTGGAGGACCTCCCACCAATGATGGAGTTTCTTCCCTCTGCCTCCTCCTTTCTCAAGACCTCATCTCTTTTCAGTCTGTGTCTTAGCACCATGCTTTTCCTAAGACAGCACTTTCACAATCGTCTGCTCTTTATTACTTTGTTTTATTTTTTTTCTTTTTCATTTCTATTTTATTTTATTTTATTTTATTTATTTTATTTTATTTTTTTCTGTTTCCTCCACTCGACTGTAAACTCCGTTAGGGCAGTAACCACATCTTAAATGAACTCACTGCTGTACCTTGGTGCCTGGCATGGCCCCTAGAATGTAGTGGGCATGTGATCAATACTTAAGAAATGGGAGTATTGATCATCTAATGCTGCAGACAGCACTGTCAGCATGCTCTGGGTCTTGTGGTTGTTGGTATGTAGAGCGGGGACCAAATGTGTCACAGGGAGAAGTCAGTGAATTGAAACACAAGAAATCAAACTTCCCTGACTCGGTAGGCCTTACCATTGCCAACAGTCAGGACCCCCAAGAGCGAAGCTGCTTTGGAAAAGTCTAAAGAGCCAACGGAACGTGGCACTTCTGATGGTGCTGAGAGGAAGCAGGAGTTCAGAGGAACTGATCTTCAAAGGCGATCCTCATGGAAAACCATCAGAGGGCGTCTAGACATGGCCCCACATCAAATTAGCCTATTCATGTCCACAAGCGATCAAGGCCTCCGAGGGGTGCACAGAGATCTAAGTACGGGGGAGAGAAGCGAGCGCCAACATCTGCACTGGAATCTACGTGTGCAGGACTCGCTCAGCGGGGCTTCTGAGCTCTGTGCTTCATTAGATCCTGGCTCTGAGCTGTTTCATCTCCTCCGGCTCAACTTCGCACAAGGCCAGTCCTCCCCCAGCTCTGTTTCAAGTTGAAGAAGCAATGAAACCATCCGCAGTTTATGGGCACGCTACAGGGCCAGTGTTTCTGGCTTAGTGTTTGCTATTCCTTTGTGTTCTGGTTAGTTTTGTGTTCTTTTGAAGTTTCTTTCATTTTTGAACTGCGGTACACTAGAAAGGGCTTGCTTAGTAATATTTAGTTCTCATAAAGAAGTTTTCAGTGGCGGTGAAGAGGCAGTATCGCTCGGTGGTCACTACCATAGTTTTGGACTCTGTATCAGTCAGGGTAGATGCGGTCATGTTACAGTAGCAGACAGTACCCATATCTCATTCACACAATGCGTCCATCTTACCTCAGGCTGCTATGACAAAATATCATAGGCTGGGTGTCTTAAACAACACAAATGTATTTCTCACGGTTCTGGAGGCTGGGAAGTCGAAGATCAAGGTGCCCGCAGATTCGGTGTCTGGTGAAAGTACTCTTCCTGGCTTGCAGCTGGCTGCCTTTTCACTGTGTCCTCCCATGGATGAGAGCAAGCTCTCTGATTTTCTTCTTATGTGGGCACTAAGCCTAGCATAAGGGCCTCACCCTCATGACCTCATTGAAACCTAGTCACCTCCCAAAGGACCCATCTCCAAATACTATCACACTGGGCGCTAGGGCTTCAATTTTGGAAAATGTAAACATTAAGGCTGTAACAGTGTCCCTCCCGGGTCAGTCAGCTCCATGCTTTGTCATCCTCCCATTGGAACTCAGGCCCACAGAGCTGACATTGCTTGGGGCATTGCCATTCACCATGGCAGAGAGAAAGAGAATGTGGTGAATTAAGCACTGGCTCTGAAAGCTCCTGCCTTCAAGTGAGCCACGCCCTTCTGCTCACATTTCCTTCATCAAAAGCAAGTTTTACATCCACCTATAACTTCAAAGAGGAGCATGGAAAGTCTAATCCTGCCTTGTGTTCGGGGGGGAACTGTAGTATTGGGAGGAGCTCCAGTGACTACCAGAGTCACACAGTCTGGATGTTGCTGGGTGTTTTCTAGTTGTGACTAACATTTAAATCAGCAGACTCCGAATAAAGCAGATTACTCTCCATAGGTGGGCCTCACCCAATCAGTTGAAGACCTTAAGAGCAAAGATTGAGACGTTTCAGAGAAGAAGGAATTTGGCCTCAAGACTGTAACTTAGAAACCCTACTTGCGTTTTCAGACTGCCTGGCTTGCCCTGTGGATTTTGGGCTAAAAACTACAATATCGACTCTTTCCTGAATTTTCAGCTTGCTGGCCTGTTCTCTGATTTCACACTTGCCAGCACCCACAATGGCATGAGCCAATCCCTGAAAATATCCATCTATTCATCATTCATCTATCTAAGAACTCACTAACCTTCTCTAATTGAGTCACCTACAACTGGTTACGTAACTTATGAGGCCCAGGGCAAAATGAAAACACAGGGCCCTTGTTAAAAAAAAATTACTAAACATTTCAAGATGGTAACAGCAGAGCATTCAACCCTTTACAAGACATGTGACCTGTGTAGGTGAACGTGGCCCGGCGCTTACTGGTCATGTGCTCCCATCGTCGGCTCTGGAGACACCTCACGGTCCCCCATGGTTTTGTCTCAGGTCATTGCTCAACTATAGTGTGTTCTTGGTGGTCTTTGGCTGGAGGGCATTTGTGAGAATTTCCTTTCAATCTTTTATATATACAGAATCTTTTACTTAAGTAAGAATATATTTTTTCTTTTCTAGTTCTCTATCTTGTACTTATTCTTTAAAAACATATTGATCAGCTGCATAATATTCAATATTATAGATGTCTATATCCACATATGGAGAGGCCACATTCCTTGTTAAAATTTGCTACATATACCTGATTGCTTATATCTGTCTTGAAGTAGTTAAAAAGAAATTATCTAAAACTATGCAAGAAATGAGCTTTTATGTAATATGTATAAGAGCATATGGAGAGAAAAAGCATGCATGCTTATATTTATTTAAATAAACTGGAGTATTAAAGCACTAAATAAATAATAATTACCAAAGTAATGTGTCATAATAAATACAAAGTACATGATGTTGAAAGCATCTAGTTATAGATGCAGTACTACAATAATATGTGAATTTCTGGATGATATTTCTCAACTGTGAGAAAAGGTAAGGGTTTTGGTCTGGACTTGTAGTTTTCCTATAGGCCACTGTGCCTGCTCCATGCTACACATTAGTCATCCTGCAAAAAGGGAACTCTGGAATTTGCCTGCTACTTATTACCTTACTACCAACTCCTTGCCTTAATTCACTTCTCAAACTCAAATGTATCCTGCCTTCTAGCTTTGCATGTGTTTCGTCTTCCCTTGCAATTCTAGCATTTAACACACAGTGCTGTCTTCCTAGCTTTGGTTTTACAATGACCCTATTTGTGGGATCTCCCTCTGGTTATATTGCCTTAGCCAGCCTTGGACAAACAACCTTCTCAGAGGTTGACTGACTCTTGTGAATAATAAGAAAATCCAAAGGCAGGATTTCTTCTTCTTCTTATCTTATTCAAGGAGCTTCTCGTTAATAAGAAAATCACTAAAGTCTGCTGAGCACTTGCTCTGGGCCCGGAACTGTACTCATAGATTATTTGGACATAAATTTATGTGCTCTATAAATTAATCCTTGCAACAATTCCAGGAAGTCAGTACTGTTATCAAGGACATTGTTACAGATAAGGAAATTGAGGTTTGGGAAAGTTAAGGTACTTGCCCCAGGCCACACAGGAACTATTGTGGTGAATCTGGGCTTCCTATTTTTCTGGTCCAAAACTTGTACCTTAATCATAATGCTGGGTCACTCTTCGGGCAGGATGTGGATAGTTCTACATGAAAATTTAAACTAAGCTCAATACAACAAGATTAAAGACGTGTATCAGTCAGGGTCGATCAGAGAGATGTCACCAGAAAAAGGGACACTTTAGAGGAATAAGATCTTCCTAAATTTTGGGAGGAGCTGGGGAGGTGACCAGTAGAGTCACTGACCAGCTGATCTGAGAAACCAGGAACATCCGGATGCTGACATGGAGTTGTCGAGGAGAACTTGTAGAATGGTCCAGGCCTCCTCTGTGTAGGCCCTGTCTCTGTGACTCAGGAGCCAAGCATCTGGTGGTGGGGTTGGGGCTGCTGTCGATCAGCAGGACTAGCAGTTGGGAAGAAGAGCTGGAAGTGTAGCAAAGGAGACTTGAACCCATTAGGCATTTTTGTGACCATCTCTCACTGTGTGCAACAGTGATGTCCTTTGCAGAACGGTGGCTGCCGCTTCCCACATGCTCTCCAAGTCTCGCTCATGTTCCTCTGTTGGCTGACTTTCTCCTGGAAGCACACAGAGATGGAGATTCTGGGAGACACCACTCCCAGAGTAACCAAGCAGACAGAGCACACTGCAGCTCAGAGGTTGTTCAAGGAAGCTGAGAGAAGGCAAAGCTTAGATGTGTAGTCAAAGGCCTCGTGATGTTAATTTTATGTGTCAACATGGCTGGACCACGGGGTGTCCAGATATTTGTAATATCAGTTCTTTCCTGTATTTTCAGCCTACTGGCCTGCCAAATATTATTCTGGGTGTGTCTGTGAGGCTGTTTTTGGATGAGATGAGTATTTGAATGAGTAGTGCAAAAAGCAGATTGCCCTTTCCAGTGTGGGTGGGCCTCATCAAACAAGTTGAAGACCTGCGTAGACTTAAAAGACTGACCCTCTTTTGAGTAAGAGGGAACCCCTGCCTGACTATTGAGTTGGGACATTTTCCTGCCTTTGGACTCAAAGTGAAGCATTGGTTCTTCTTGGGTCTCAAACCCACTGGATTGTGGACTAGAATTTACACCATCAGCTCCCCTGATTCTCAGGCCCTCTGATTCAGAGTGAAACTATACCATCATCATTGACTCTGCTGGGTCTCCAGCTTACCGACTTCAGATCTTAGGACTTCTCAGCTTCCATATTGTGTAAACCAATATTTTATAATAAATCTCTTTCTGTTTATACATTCTGCTACAGGCTTAGATTTCCTTTTTTGAGTAAAAAACATCTACTAAAGTTCTTAGAAGAAATTGTACCCTCTTGGTTTGGAGTTATTTGCTCAAGGTAAAGTGTTCCACTGTGAAAACCAGCTTGTAGTTTAGTAGTTTTGGAAAAAGAATCTATTAGTTGGATGGAATTTTCCTTGCAGAACATGCTAATGTCTTTGGACATTTGAAGCAGTGTTTCTTTGCTCCTTTGGACCTGTAAGTGAGTGCTGAAGCTGGAAGATGATTTGGGGACAGCTGTGCTCTCTGTTCTGTAGAGAGTGAGGTCAGACCCATTATTTTTTTGGTGATGCTATTATATCATGAAATTCTATCATAAGACGTTTAAATATCCTTATTTTAAAACTACGCTACTTCTGCTTTATTGTGGTTCTGCTAAGTCGTCAAATCATAGTCTCTGAGAACTAGAGGGAATCATGGAAATAATCTAGCCTAACTTTTTTTCCAAATTGTGTTTTATGAAACATATATTCCTAAATGTTCATAGGTAGTCCTTAAAAAAAGGCATTCTAGGACCAAATAGGTTTGAGAAAGGTAGTATACTCTCCTTTCCTTTTGGAGAATCCAAATGCACTTTAATAAAGTTTGTGATACCTCTTAGTGTTTGCAGGGGAGATATCAAGTAGGCAGTGGGTAGAGGGGGCTGGATTTCAGGAGCGAGTTAGAGTTAGATACGTAAGTTTGGAAGTTAACACATTGAAAACCATGGGGGCAGCCTTCCTTTCGGCCGGTACCACCATCTTGCAGTAATTCTCCAAAATGACCAACATCAAGAGAGAAAGAGGAGAGGTACCAGCTGTACGTTCTCTAGGCCTTTTAGAAAGGCATTTGGCCACATGCCTGTGAATTTAAGATGATACTGTAAACGTCAAGGGAATGGGCACTGTTCGAAAAGGAACGCCTCACTTGTGTTACCATCGCAAAACTGGAAGAGTCTACAGTGCTACCCAGCATGCAGTTGGCCTTGTCAACAAATAGGTGAAGGGAAAGATTCTTGCCAAGAGAATGAACATATGTATTGACCATGTGAAGCTCTCAAAGACTCGTGACAGTGTCCTGAAATGTGTGAAGGAAAATGATCAAAAAAAGAAGGAAGCCAAAGAGAAAGATGCCTGGCACCAGCCTGCTCCACCCACAGGAGCCCACTTTGTGAGAACCAATGGAAAGAAGCTTGTGCTGTGGGAACCCATTTCCCATGAATTATGCATAGTAGGTGTAAAAAAATAAAATTGACTAGGTGTCCCTTCCTACAAAGAAATATTTAAAGAAAACTAATTGTCCAAAAAACAAAACAAAACAAAACAAAACAAACATGGGTGCAGATGAGATTTCTTGGGCTAGTGTATGTGAGGTCTGGAGGTGCAGCAGCTTTCTTGTGACCATGAGGGGAGGACTTGAGAATGGAGCGAGGACCTAGAAGATGGCATTACTGAGCCAAATGACAGAGAGAAACCAGGGGATTGTCGGACATAACTCAAGCCACTCAAGCTGATTCCACCATTGGACTTTTCAGCTACAAAGCCAGTAAATTCCGTTTAACTTGTTTTTATGTAGTTTCTTGTGGAAAGAGGATGTTAATCCCCTTTAACATCTTCTTACCTCTTTGGCACATTTATCTCTGTCTCCTCCTAGTCTGTGTTTCCCCATCAACTTACCTGTCATGGAGGAGGATCAGCTGACCCCAAGGTGTCACAATTAACCTATCACCCCCATCTCAAAGAGCAAAGGAAAAACAACTGGTGTCGGTTGTCAACATTTCAAGCATGAGTGGAAGAATCAGTTCAGAATTGTTTAATATGGTTAAGGATTTTATTTTTATTTTTGGATTGCTAGAGACCAACCAAAACTGACTGTGGCTAATTTAAGCCAAAAAAGGACTTTATTGGAAGGATCCTGGGGTTCCCCCACGGAATCAAAGATGGAGCTGAACAAGCTGAACGACATGCCTGGGGAAGGGGAGGAACCAGAGCTGCCTGGGAGGCCTCAACAGGCTTTGTTGAAACCCTCTCTGGGCTGATCTCCAGAATGGAGCAGCTTCAAGGCCTGCAACTGTATTCAAGCTTGAGATGACGGGAGAGAGACTATACATGGAGGGAGAGTGGGTGAAGCCCCTTGGCCCTGGCCCCTGGGAGCCCACCCCGCATACCTGAAGGCTTGGTGACAGACCAAGAAGGGGCTGCTATGACCTCTGAGGATGAAGCCTGGATGAAGCCATGCCTGGCTCCTCCAGGTTGTGGGGGGTCTACAGGTGAAGAGTAACCTCTGGGGCTTCAGTGCGGTAAGGCCCAGTGAGGGTCCCTGGGGACAGGCGTCAGTTGGTGCTTTGGGTTTTCAGGCCTCACACTGTCCCAGCTTCTGCTCTTCAGTGGTCTCTCTGACATGTTTATTCTTTTTTCCTTAGCCTACACTCTTTATCTCTAGGAAACCTTCCTTTCATTCTATTTTCTCTTCTCTTCCAAGCTGCCCACTTGCTGTAGGCTGAATGTTTGTGTCCCCCCAGCCCCTCAATTCATATGTTGAAAACTACTCCCCATTGTGGTGGGATTGGGAGGTGGAGGCCTTTGGGAGGTGATTAGGTTATGAGGGTGGAGGCCTCACAAGTGAGATTAATGCTCTTCTAAAAGAGGTTTTAGAGGCATCTCTCTCACCTCTTAAGTTATCTGAGATTATAATGAAAAGACAGTGTCTGTGAAGGAGGAAGTGGGCTCTCACCACATGCCAAACTTGCTGATACCTTGAACTTGGACTTCCCAACTTCTAGAACTGTGAAAAATAAATTGCTATTATTTATAAGACACCCAGTCTATGGTATTTTGTTATAGTATTCTGAAAAGACTAAGATACCACCTTTCAAAAATGATTATTTAAAAAATAATCATTGTTAAAGAGTAATTATTCAAACAGTACCAAAGATTTTTTCAATGAAGAGTAAGTTTTTTCCCACTGTACTCTTCCTATTTCTTGCTGGAGGCAATAATTACTATCAGTTTCCTGTGTATCTTTGCAGATATAGCCTATGTTTATGTCCCTTTATACAAACCCTATCTATTTTATTTGTAAACACAGAGAAGCAGATTATACACACTATTCAGTACCTTTCATTTTCCACTCAGTGATGTACCTTTCAGATCAGAACACATCTGTCTCATTCTTTTTGATGGCTGTGTAGTAGTCCACTGTGAGGCCTGCATTGGCTTTTTGCAAATACAAATGATGCTGCAGTGAACATCCTTGTACATGTAATTTCAGGCATCCGAGCAAGTGCACCTGTCAGAAACAACAGTGCTTTCTTATCTAAGAGTTATCCAAACTTTATTATTCCAGTTTCACCAGACTCCCCAGGCATGGCCCACATTGACTGCCTCATCTTTCTCTCCACTCCCTAAATACCAACAATGTGGCTTCCGGCCACTGACACACTCCAAGGACACCAGTGACCTCTTTCCTTAGTGCATTACCTTTGACTTCTGTGGAATTTGACCTCACTGCCCATCCTGTCCTGAAACTCTTTGCTTAGCTGTTTTAGGAGATAAACTTTGTCCTCCTCTTTCTCTATTCATACTTTTCCTGTGTCCTTTGCTTGTCCTCTAAAAATCACCATTTGACAAGAGATTGAGGGAGTGGAACCTACTGGGCCAGTCTGTTTAGCTCCTGGTTGTCCCACTTTGGCTTTCCCACCATTTAGCTCACTGCCTGGACCCTGGAGGAATGTAAGGTTTTGGTCAATATCCAAGTTTAAACTCAGTTCCAGGCTCAAGTCTTTCATTTAAAAAAAATGTGTTTTTTTAAATTCCTGCGTTTTATTTTTACTATCACTATATTAATATTTATTATGTGCTATTTACAAATATGAACAGTTATAAAGAATAAGAAAAAGATACAACAAATAACACAGCATATACCAGCATACTCACTATTCAGCTTAATAAAATATGACCATTTTGTGCCCTCCCTGTTCCTGAAAGATAATCACTGTATTGAATTTGGAGTTTGTCATTTCTTTGCATTTCTCATTGATGTCTTTGGATACCTCTATATGGGTGTCTCACTCAGTATAATTAAAAGCAAACATAAGTGATTCCATTTATGTAAAAGGGAAAATACATTATATAATCTATCCATCCATCTACAGAAATCCTTCTAGAAAGATCTATATCAGAGGTGGGCCAGACAGAACACATCAGCAGGCCTATCTGTAACCTCTGTGATACACCAAAATGTTAACAGTGATTATTTCTGAGTGCTAAGACTATGAATATATATATATTTTTTTCTATCTGCTCATCTGCATCTTCTTTCTAAACTTTCAACAATGGAACATGGATTATTTTAATAATAATTAAATAATACCCCAAGCCTATCATCCCCCCAACCCTCAGTTCAATTTAGCTTTTACCCTAGACTTCCCTACTTCTATCAGAATTCTGGAATTCTTCCTAGGTTCAAAACCTGGTAGGAATGCTTGATATCCCTTTTCCTCTCTCAACATCCCATCAGTTACTCGAGTGAGTTTTTATCTCCCCTGTTAGATTGTAAGTTCTTAAGAGAAGACCTTGTCTTATGTAGCTCCCTGGGGCCTTCCACACAGTGCAGTTCATAAACACATGCTCCGAAAATGGTTATTGAACCTTCTGCTTGATGCCATAGGCTTGTCTACATTTTGGAACTGTCACCTGGCTGAGAAACTGTCGCTATAAATAAGCAGTTTCTGTTTCAGGTATGGTTTGTGCTTGATAGTTACACCCATCTTTTACACTATCCAAGCCTCAAATTTTGCAACAGGAATTAGAGCAGATATTCAAATCTTTAGCCACAGTACAAGGAGGCAGCCCCCATAAGAACCAAGTCATCTCTGTGAGCTTCTTTTTT
>CM053501.1:5396118-5468984 GCA_028627145.1 Eidolon dupreanum | reverse complement strand
CTTAGCTCCTTTGAAATCCCCCTTGTCCTGTCCTGCAAGCCTTCCCTTGTCCAGTGCTGAGCCCATCTGGGGACCATCGCTTGTCCCGCCTGGTCCACCCCTCGCCCTGTCACAAGGGCGGGGGTTGGTTTTGGCGGGGAAGCTGGGGCGTGAGTGAAGGGAGGTGGGTGTGGACAGTTGTCCTCGGTGTTTCCGAAGTTTAGTCCCTAGAGTTGGATTCGGATTCTCAGTCCTTTCCTCTGAAGAGATCTGTTGGTGTTTTGGTGCAAAGTCATTCCTTGGTGCTGTATGTGGAGATGGAGTGACTCAGGGAAGCCTCTCAGCCCGCCCAGACTCGGCTCTGGATTCACTTAGGAGGACCCGCCTACCCTCACACAGCCTGTTTTCCTCTCTCTGAAGAGTCCAGCTTCTTTGGCCCTAGCCTTTCAACCGGCATTTCTGGAAGCCATGTGTGTGGCAGGCACAAGGCAAAGGGGATAACACCTCTCTTAATTTTTAACTTTTAAGTTATCTCTGTGGATCATTTTTTCCAAGTTATGTGCCTTTTGTTTTTGCTATTCAAGAGCAAGATTTGTGAAATTGATGGTCCTAATGAGGGAGCTGGTGAGGGCCGGGGACAGGGTAGGGGATTTTTTGGGAGATAGTCCAGCTTCCCTGTCCAGAGCAAATGATTTTTGCGTAATTAAAGTTTCTGGTCCTTGGAACAACAAAGATGTGATGAGCTGGTTTCCACCCAGGAGGTAATACAGCTTGGTGTAAGTACAGGCCCTGGAGCCAGATGGCCTGGGTTCAAATCCTGGCTCTGCCACATAAAGCTCTGTGATTTAGAGGGAGTTACTTGACCATTCTGGAAGTCCCAGCAAAATGGGGACAAACAGTACCCGTCTCCTAGGAATTGTTGCAATGACCAAATACATTACTCAGGTAAAGTGATTGGCATGTGCCTCTCTCAGGAGATGTAGTCAGGAACTTAGAGCTGTTGTGGTTTCCTTAGGTGGGGCTCAGGTGGGGTGGTTTTGTGGCCCAGATCTGGGACAAAGGCTGGGACTAAGTACTCCCTGAAAATCTCTTCCTTTTAATGTGATGAAGGAGTCTCTGCCTGAGGCTCACAGTTCTGGACCATTTTCTCCTTTGCCTTCATCACAGGAATAGGTGAGATTGATCAATGATCAGTGATCAATGATTTAATATTAGAGATAAGTTTTAAAATTTAGTTAAAAAAATTATTAAGTCTAAGGCCAAAAAATGACAAAGGGAAACCAACAAATGGCTTTTTAAAAGGAAAACGCATTAAGAACAAAAGCCTTCTTTTGGAAGGATTGTAACTGAGAAAAAGTGGTTGCTGAGACTGGAAGGGGAAGTCCAAGGGATTTTCAGTTGTTTTTGTGAATACAGTTGAAATTGGGGTTTCCCACTTGTGGGATTGATAATTGGCACACAATAAAATAATGTGGCATGGAGGTATTTCCTCTCTTTTGTCTGACCTTTTTATTAATAGAAAAATTTAAACATCATAAAAATGAAGAGAATAGTTTAATCAACAATTACCAACTCATGACCACTTCACCTACATATTTATTTACTTCCTACCTCCCCAGTTTGTTTTGAAACTAATCCCAGGCACTATGTCATTTCAATAGTAAATATTTCAATATGTATCTCTAAAATACAGGGACTCCCTTTTAAAAACATAATTCCATTTTCATACCTATAAGAACTTAGCAATAATTCATTAACATCATCAGATATTCGATGTTCAAATTTCTATGATTGCATTATAATTTTATTTTATAGTGCATTTTTAAAACTCAATACCTAAAAAAGTTTTAAACAATGCAAACTGGCTTGCCCTTTAAGTCTTTTAGGCCTCTCTTTTTTTAGTTTAAATCTTTTTTTGTGTTCAGTATATTCACAGAGTTGTGCAAATAGCACCATAATCACGTTTAGAACATTTTCATTATTCCAAAAGAAACCCTGTACCTTGTTAGCAGTCGTTCCTCATTCTTCTCCCTTCTGCCCCTGGCAACCACTAATCTTACTTTCCCTGTGGATTTGCCTATTCTGGATATTTCATATAAATTAGTCCTACAATATGTGGAGTTTTGTGTCTGGCTCTTTTCACTAAGTATGCTTCCACGCTTCATGTTGTAGCATGTGTCTGTACTTCATTCTTTCTTGTGGCTGAATAATATCCGTTTACATGGATATTCACATTTTGTTTACTTACTCTTCAGTTGATGGACATTTGACTTGTTTCCACTTTTTGACTATTGTGAATAATGTTGCAGTGAACATTCACATGCAAGTTTTTGTGAATATACGTTTTCATTTCTCTGTGGTATGTAAGAGTGGAATTGCCGGGTCGGAGGGCACCTCTATGAGGAGAATTGCTGGATCCATCTGAGGAACTGTCAGACTGTTTTCCAGTGTGGCGGCACCATTTTCCTTTCCCACCAGCACTGTATGAAAGTTCTGGTTCCTCCACATCGTTGCTTACAGTCTTTTTGATAATAGCCATTCTAGTGACTGTGAAGTGGTGTCTCTTTGTGGTTTTGATTTGCATTTCCCTAAGGACTAATGATGATGAACATCTTTTTCATGTGCTTATTGACCATTTGTGTGTCTTCTATGGAGAAAGGTCCGTTCAGATTCTTTGTCCATTTTTTTTTTTTAAATAAGTCATTTTTATTGTTGAGCTGTAAGGAATCTGTATAATTTCAGGATACAAGTCCCTTATCAGATATGTTATTTATAAACATATTTTTTCATTCTGCGGATCGATTTTTCCTGAAATGATGGTATCTTTTGAAGCACAAAGTCTTTTTTTTAACTGTGCGTTTCCCTTTCATCTCTGCGCTCCCCCCCTTGCAATTTTTGTTGAAAGAATCAGTTTATCCTGTAAAGTTTCTTTGCAAAATTTTGCTGATTGCATCCTTTTGGTGTGGCTTGATGTGTTTCTCAGTCTCTTGTATATCCTATAAATTGGCAGTTAGAATCCACTATATTTTGAGTTTATAATGTTTGAGTAGAGTTGGAGGTCAGATGGGTTGAAGGCCAAATACATTAAGTGCACAGAACCAGGAAGTGGAATGGCTCTAGGTAATGCATACACGAGATAAATGGGTATCATGAGGCCAGAAACAAATAAGATGACCATTAATAGGGAGTGGATAAATATATGTGGTATGGTCACATGATGGAAAACCTCAAAGATGTTAAAAGGAATAAAATGGATTTATACACGTCACTGTGGCTATATCTTAACATTAACATTATCTAAAAAAAAGCAGGGCACAGAATTATACCTAAAACGTAATTGATGCATATTAAAGCATGCACATGAAACTGTTTTTGGATTCGTATATATATGTAGAAGTAAGCAAATTGTCAGGAGGAAGGAAGTCTCCACATAGCACATGTGGGTGGTTGTCTCAGGGTGATAGTTGTCACGGTTTATTTGTTTTTCTGTAAAGAATCTAGTATGTAGGAATATTTGATTACCAGGTTCTATTAGCTAAGAAATTCTGATTTTCAGATAATGCTTTTGCTATTGCCGAGAAAGTAAACTTGTAGGACTAAGATGTCATTATGATTCTCAAACACTGTCTTTTGTAAGACTGTCTTTGAAGCCTTGATGCTCATTTCCATTGGTGATTATTCTCTAGAGAATTCTCCTTAAGTTAGAAAGACACCGAAATCCCCATTTCAATGGTGGAGAAAGCTAGAAAGCCAGAGAAGTCATAGTTTGTGGAACAGATAAGCTCTGGGGGCCCAGTACACCAGAGTTTGGGGCTTAGTGGATAATTTACTGCTCTTCTTGCCCGATGTTTATGTTCCTTTTGACAGCTTTTTCTTATTTTCTGGGATGTTGAAGGTCATGGTTTTCTCTTTGGCATCGACTGGGTCATTTCCAGCAGTGGCTTGTGTTTGGAATAAAGAAGCAGCTGAAATGAGTGAATGGAAAAAGAAATATTTGTGGCTTTCATTCAAAGCAGAAAAAGTGATGATATCAACTTTTTTACTCCCTAATGAAGGCACTGGGTTGATCTATTACGGCAGATTATAAGAAGTTAGTGTTCCACCGTTAGCAAATATTTGACCATGGTCTGTGTGAGCAAGTAGCAATGGACTAAATCTCATTGACATTGACTCTCCTGCTTCTTGTTGCGTGGCTCTGCCAGGGTAACCGATAAGAAGTCAAGTTCTTAGAGCTCTTAAAAGTATGGAACTAAAATCTAAGATTATAGGGGTTTCGCTAAATTCTGGCAATGCAAACATAATTCCAGATAAAGCACCTTCCATCCTGCCACTCTCTTGTCTGTACATAGGCCATGTGTTCTCCACGGGAGTGATAACACCCCCGTGGGGGTGGAAGTTTTACTGTTATGTGTAAGTCACAGATATGCAGGCAGATGCAAACAGATGTACAATATATCTGTGGCATAAAAAATTCATGGAGGGGCGATTAAGGAAAAATGTTGAAAAAGAATCCTAAGGGAGAAAGTAATAAATAATAATCACAAAAAGGTTGTGAAACACTGATATAGGCTCAAGTAATTTTACCATTATCATATAAATTTGTATTTTGCTCTTACCCTTAACATTTTTGGATAAAATTTCAACACATTGCCATATGATCTTCATATCCGATCACTTTTATGGACTTTATAATCTATCATTAATCCATCATCTTGCATATAGCGTAATTTTTAAACTATTGACTCTACTTGTGTAAACCTTTGCCCCGCCCCCCTTTTTTTTGGTTCCTCTGATAAGTATGATGTGGTGAACATTTTTTTTCAAGGTGGTTTTCATTTCCTTAGATTCTGTCATTAACACGAAAGTGGTGATCGTTCTTGATCACTCTTTCTTAGTGGCTGTAGTAGTGCTGCCAGGAAGAGCGAGGGCTCTCGCGGCATCCAGGCCTGGCCAGAGATTCAGGGGTCGACATCCAGCAGACATTTATTGTATGACACTTTGGTGCATCTTCTACCGTTTAGCAAAGGGCTGTACTTTTGGTATAGGGCTATACTGTTGAAGGCAATTGAACGAACCTTCTAAGAAAAGTTTTGTTGGAGTGATGGGTATGTTAGCCAGGTGGCATGTGGCAGAAGCTGATTGGAATGTTAAGTGCCTTGTAATGGAAAAGTCTGGGGATAGGGCTGGCTTCGGGCTTGGCTGGATTCAGGTGCTTAGAGAGTCATCAGGACTACCTTTCTGTCCATCTTGCAACTCTACTTCCCTCTCTGTTGGTTTCATCCTCAGGCACCCTCTCCTCCATGGAGGCAAGATGGCTACCAGCAGTTCTTGGGCGACATCCTACAATGTAGCAACACCTGAGTGAAGAGCAGGCCTCTTTTTCAGTTGTTCTGACAAAAGTCCTGGGGCTGACCCACAGCAGCCTGGTTGCCATGTGGTCATCCTGGAACCCATGACTGTGGCTCTGCTTGGCTAGGTCTAGATCTTAGGCCCAGTCCAGGGCCCAAGTGTGGCATCTGGCCCACTTGTTGTCTGGACAGAGGATGAAGTGAAGGGGGAGGGCTGTTGTAATTTCGAATAGGGTAATCAGGGAGGACCTCACAGGCAAGGTGATGTCTGAGCAGAGACCCGAGGGAGGGAAGAGCAACTCCTGGGTTTTGTTCCTGAACAAAAGGGTAAGAACTGCCTTTTACTGAGGTAGGAAAGGCTGAGGGAGGAGCAGGTTCGGGTGTGGGGTATAGCAGTCTGAATCCTCCAGGGTGGTGTGGACCCTTCCCCTGGCTGTGAGTTTTGCTAGCACCCCTGGGAGCTGCCCAGAGGGCTGGCTTAGTACTGGCTCATCCGCTCAGTAGCACCCTTCTGGGCCTGTGCTCCTGGCTACAGCTGCTGAACGGAACCATCTCACTTTTCCTGGCCTGCATCTGGATGTCTTGGAATCTGCTCTTTCCTTCCCCATCTTAAAAACAAAAACAAAAACCCAAAATGACATTAAAAAGTATTGTGAAAACATAGACTATACATATAATTATACCTCCCTTGCACATTGAATATTTAGGTTTGTAGGTATTCCACTTCTGTCTTTGTTCAAAGCATATGTATTTTACATAATCGCATTGAGTTTACATTTGAATTCGAGTTTCCATTTGTATTATTGCATCTATCCATGTTCTTTCTCTTCACAATTATTAGAAAAGGCTGTATAACATTCTACAAAATTGAAGGTACCACAGTTACTTAACCTTTCTCCTGTTGTAGGAAAAGTAAGCAAATTCCATTTATGATATTCTAGGATGGAATTGGCAAACGTTTTCTGCGAATGGCCAGGTAGTAAATATTTTCTGCTTTGCAGGCCATCTGGTCTCTGTCCCAACTACTCATTCCTGTTGTTGTGGGACAAAAGCAGCACAGGCTTTGAATAAATGAAAGGACGTGGCTGTGTTCCAATAAAACTTTATTTAGAACAAAGGGCAGTGGGATTAGGTTTGGGGCTACAGTTTGCAGACCCCTGTTCAGAACACTACAGGAAAAATTCTTGTGCCTGTAACAGTGTGTTTAGGCTGTCATGTTATAGTGGAAAAGGACCTGGACTCAGGCAATCCTAGGTTTGACTCCCTATAATAGAACTTGGGGACATTATAGAACTTCTCTGATTCTTAATTCCCTCATCAGAAAATGAACCTGAAAGCCAGTGAAGAATGTACAGTGCCTTAGTACCTGGAAGATAAAGGGACTGCTGAAATCCTTGCTTGTTTCTTTTCTCGTTCCTCCCAGTCCTCCTTAGCTTAATTTTTAAGGTGTCAGGAAGGTGTTTTGATACTTTTGTAGCTTTTGGCACACCCTGCCACATTGCTTTTCAAGAACTTATTGCACTGACACATTGTTACTGGTGTTGTGCATCTGTTTCCCCATAGCTTTGCCAGCACTGGGAATTTCATTTTAAATGTTTCTTGGTGAAGCTAGTAGCTACATAATGGTAACATTGTGTAGCTTAGTAAGTTTAGTAAGTATATACTTTGCATTTCTCTAGCCATGGGAGGAAGATACACTATCTCTTTTAAGTGTTTGCATACTGACATTTTAGTGTGTGTGTTTTTTTTGTTTTTTGTTTTTTTGTTTTTTGTTTTAACAACAGAGACTGGCAAACTGGGCTAGCCACCTGTTTTGTAAATAAAGCTTTATTGGAACACAGCCACACCCATTCTTTCACTGTTGTCTGTGGCTGCTTCCACACTCTGATGGCAAAATTGAATAGCTGTGCCAGAGACCTTATAGCTTGAGAAGCCTAGAATATTTACCATTCACTCTTTACAGATCACGTTTGTTGACCCCTGCTCTAGAGTAAATTCTTCGCCATTTATCAACCTGCCGTTCACTCAGTCTGATCTTGGGCATCGCATGGATGGCCCGAGCCCATCTGTCTCAAAGCAGAGTCTGTCTCTTTCCATTGTGCAGTGGCGGACAGTTTGTCCTTTTGTCCTGGCCCGGCTGTGCCACTTTACCCCACAATAGTGGGAACCAGCGCCCTGACTTGGGGGATGAATGATTGTACATTTTGTCTGTTCATGTGCTAGTGCTTGAGCACACGAAGCTACTGCATCACTTGGCGCATGACACATACGAGGCTGCTGCTGTGGCCTGCCCTGTCTGATCTTTTCTATTTAAAGCGACCACTTGGGGAACTGTGGAACTCCCCTTGGAGTCTTGATTCAACAGTTGTTGAGTTCTTCCTGTGAGTAGGAGTGGTTAGGGCTGTTTCCATCCCCAAGAAGGCTCACCAGCCAGGGTTGGCATAAGGAACAGGCTTATTATTCCCCTTAACCCTCTCTGCTTTGGAGATTAGACCAGGGGTGTGGCATGGCTGGAGGCCCGCAGAAGCACAGTTCAGAGAGCAGTTTGTTGTGCCCATGGAGGACTCTCGGTGGAAGGTTTCTCAGAGAAGGTGACATTTGAGCCAGTCATCAAGAGGATGGTTTTTCTTTGATGGCCCATTTGCAGAGGGAGCCCTTTTTCTGTCTGAAGTTGAGCTGCCCAAGAGCCTACTTGGTCTTGTGGATTTTGAAAGGTGTGGGCTTTGGGGTAAATGTTGGGTCTGTCACCTCTGAGCTGTTCCTTGGGCAAGTGATTAATGTCTTCAAGGCTCAGTTCCTTTATCTGTCATGATGGGTCTGCCAGCACCCACTTTACAGGTGGATGTAAATGGTTAGTGTACATCTCAGCACAGAAAATCGGTAGCAAATCTGGCCCCCCGGTGTACTGTGTTGGTTCATGAAGAGTTGGCTGAAAAATTCTCTAAAGGGAGTATAATTAGGTGCCAGCTAATTGACATGAAAATCTTAAAATCCAGCTTCTCTTAAAAAACTAGGAGACAGAACAGCGCTGTCCTGGTGTTGCTGTGAGGTGCTGCCAGCCGGAGCTGGGTAGCAGTTGCCATCTGGAAAGGGGCATCTGCCGGGGTCCCCGCAGTCTCTGCCTCCTCCTCTGTTCTACCTTCCCTGCCACATCACTCATTCCCATGCTCTGCCTGGTACTGTGGGATTGGAGGGGTCCGACCTTGGTCTCGTACATGCCTCGGGCCAATATTGGACAGCCTTTTCTGCTCTCCCCCTTCACTTCTGCTTTCTTTTTACCTCTTTATTTGAAATGATGGTGGATTTTTGGGATGGTGGAAATGAAACAACAAAAACAGCAGCTCTAAACTCTCCATTGGGTTGAAAGCGTCAAGCATCCCAGATGCCTGCAAATGTGACTTGAGTGTAAGTTCTGCCTGTGGCAAAAGGCGATGATGTACCTGTCCCCTGCAAGGTTCTGATGTGAGGTGTTGGTTCTAGGGTGAGGGAGAACGGGAACACGATTAAGATGTGGCCTGGTCTACAGGCTGCTGGGGCTACCTAATATGTAACTGTGTTACTGCAGGGTGGCTCTGATGTCTGTGAAGGTAGACACTATTCTTTTAATGTTTAAACACCCCCTCGGATTAATTTTGCTAGGGCAATGGTCCGCAAACTGGCCTATGGGGTAGATCTAACCCAAGGCCAACCCAAGGCCTGTTTTTGTAAACAGCAATGCTCATTCATTAATGTATTATCTATGGCTGCTTTCGAGATGCAAGAGCAGAGTTGAGTAGTTGTGACGGCAACCATAAGACCTGCAAAATCTAAAATATGCATGCTCTGGCTCTTTACAGAAAGAGTTTGCTGACCATTGTTCTAGGGTACGTTAAAGGTACAGTTTTATTCAGTGAAAACCAGAAGCACAAATTGTCTGAGACAATATACCTCATTGCTTATGCAAGGCTTGGTAGAAATGCTGTATTAATTTTAGTTTTGCAGGGTGCGTTGAAAGAATCACATAATGTCATTGAATGTATTGTGTGTTTCTTCTCTAATATCAGTGAGTCTCTCTTGTGTTTTCATCGGTGCTTCCAGGTGTTAAGGCCACTGTATAGATAATTCAGTGCAAGGTGAAGGAGTTGGGAATACAAGGGCATGGAATAGTAATGGTGGCAGGGGTGGCTCTCAGGGGGAAGAACTGTGCTGGACAGGGCAGCAGAGAAATGGGGTTGCAGCTGGAAGGGCATGTGGGAGCAAGGCGTGGTTTTCATAAAATTTAGGGCAGATGTTATGCCATCCTTGTATGCCATAGGAATTGCGTAGATGAGCCAAAAAAAAAAAAAAGTTGACAGTGTGGGAGGAAGAGGGACAGTTGCTAGAGCATGTCCTTGAGCAGGTGAGCGATTAGATTCAGAGTACAGCAGAGGTTTAAGTTATTTAGCATCTTGGAGCCTCAGTCTCATCATCTGTGAAGTGGGATAACCAGACCTACTTTAGGGCAGAATTTCCTAACTGTGGCGTCTTGACATTTTTGGCTGGATAAGTCTCTGTTGTGGGGGTCGTTTTGTGCTTCGTAGGATGTTTAGCAGCATCCCTGGTCTCCATCCACTAGATGCCAGAAGCATCTAGTTGTGTCAGAAATGTCTCCAGATCTTGGTGAATGTCCTTTGCAGGGGTGAAATCAACCCAGCTGAGAATCGCTTGTCTATACCCACTCTTCTGTAGAGCCTCTTATAAGTAAATCTTGAACTCTCCGTTTCTGAGTGTGCCTGTTGTTTCCTGGTAAGGACCTCCTTGTTAGCAGACAGATTCTCCCCTTGGTGTAATCAGAAATATGAAAGAGCAGTGAGCATGGGGTGGCTTTTCTGCTGCATGATGCAACACGGGGGCTGGGTGCTAGGTGGAGCTGTCCCGTCTTGCCCTTAGGGGAGTCCTCCTGTAGCTCACGTAAGTGTGAGGTGTGCTCTAGCCAATATCTACCTGTTGCAGCCCTTCCCATAAAAATTATTTTCTTATTGAGGTAAAATTCATGTAGCATAAAGCCATTTATAGTTTTAATATAATCAAAACAGTTTATAATTGTTAAATTATAAGTGAACAATTATAAAGATAATTAACTACATTAAAGTGAATAATTCAGTGGCATTTAGTATATTCGCAGTGTCATGGCCCAGCACCTCTATCTAGCCCCAAAACATTGTCATGAAATCCCGTACCCACTAAGCGGTTGTGTTCTGTCTGTGTGGATTTACCTATTTCGATTCTTCCCCATTTTTAAAGCACAGCTCAAGCTTCTGCTTTCTTAGTAAGCCTCCCCTGGCCCCCGCCGCCGCCCCCCCCCCCGCCCAACAGAATGACAGTGTGGCATGTGGGAGGAGCACTGGCCTAACAGTCAGGCGGACCAGGGGCTCAGCCTCTGATGCTGCACTTGCTTTGCAGTGTGACCTTGGGCAGAATTCCTGGCATGCAATGGGCCCACCAAAAACGTTGCCTTCTTTTTCTTTTCTCCCTTATACCTGCTTAGTGTGTTGCAAGGATTAGCCTTAGACCCCAGAAGTGCCTGGTGTGAGTTTACCTCTGCCACTGTGTGGAGGGGCAAGGAACTCCCATGAAGTGTACATGTGCAGCCTTGATCAAGTGACCTAAGTCCTCTGTGGATGAGAACCTCGACCTCTAGGGTGGTTACAAGGATTAGAGAAGGACCATGCATAGAGTGCTTGGTGCATTGTTTTCCCCTCCCAGGGCAGCGAATGCCGAGGCTTGGATTGAATTGCTTTGCCTGTGCGTTGGAGAGATGGTAGCCAGTTGAAAGTAATTCTTAAGGCCAGCGGTCTTACACCACCACCACCACCACCACCAATAATGACAGTTAACATGTGTAAAGTGCTTGGTGCATACTTGGCACCATTGTAGGTGCACGATAAATATTCACTCATTTAACACACGTGGGAGGTGCAGAGAGGTTAAGTAACTTGCCCATGGTCACATAGCTGGTGATATAGGTGTCATACCTGGGTTATCCCATTCTTAACCTTTGCTCCATCACCCCTGGAGGTTGCTGAAGACTATAGGTTTGTCGGAAAAATCAATGTAAGATCCTAAGGATTCTAAACATTCAAGATGGCAGGGATGCACCTGAACCAGGTGAGTGACTTTCCAGGGCTGCCTGTGCCCCTTCACCCTACGAGACCCCTTCTCTTAATCCTCAAACAGGGCTAGGATGACCACAGGTACCTCTCCTGACGTCAGGTCTGTCTCACCAGCCAGGAGGGGGAGTGGTGGGCTGAGACCCCACACATCTCAGATTGTTTCTCTTCAGAGAACAGGCTTTTCTTCCCACCACGAAGAGAAGCATTACAAGGCAAGGAAGTCGAGGCTACTGATGTCTCATCTAGAAAAAGCAGTGGTGACAAGATACTGTAGAGGAGACCTTAGGTCATTGTGCATGCCATTAAGTGTTGGTGCTACACCTTTGCCATTCAGATGTGGGTCAGGAAAGCAGCATCAGCATCACCCGGGAAGTTTATGAGAAACGCAGAATCTCAGGTCCCACCCCAGGCCTGCTGCATCAGAACCTGCCTTTTAACAAGGCCCCAGGGGATTCCTATGTACCTGAAAGCTTGAGAATTACTGTCCTAAAAATGGTCAGTACTGAGATCGTAGAGATTTT
Source organism: Eidolon dupreanum (assembly GCA_028627145.1). Classification (NCBI taxonomy): domain Eukaryota; kingdom Metazoa; phylum Chordata; class Mammalia; order Chiroptera; family Pteropodidae; genus Eidolon; species Eidolon dupreanum. The sequence continues at coordinate 5,457,005 of CM053501.1, read as the reverse complement.
TATTTTTGCTTCGTGCATTTTACCTAGTTTGTTACTATATTTTTTTCACATGAATTTTTTTTTATTGTGGTAAAATGCACATAACATAAAATTTGCCATCTTAACCATTTTTAAGTATACAGCTCAGTGATATTAAACATATTAACATGGTTGTGCAACATCACCACCATCAATCCCCATGCCTCTTTTCCTCTTGGAAAACAAACTCTATGCGTATGAAACAATTGCTCCCCATTCCTTCCTCCTTCTAGCCCTTGGCAACTGCTATTATACTTTCCCTCTCTGTGAATTTAACTACTCTAAGTACCTCATAAAGTGGAATCATACAGTACTGCCCTATCTTTTTGTGACGGCCCTATTTTGCTTAGCATAATGTCCTCGACTTTCATCCATGTCGTAGCATATTGCAATTTCTTTCCTTTTTGAGGCTGAGTAATATTCCATTGTTTTGCTTATCCATTCACTTGTCGATGGACACTCGGTTGCTGCCACATTTTTGCTCTTGTGAATAATGTTGCTACGAACAGGGATGTACAAATATCTCTTCAAGACCCTACTTTCAATTCTTTTGGGCATATACCCAGAAGGGGAATGGGGTTGGTATGTTCTGTCTGTATGGATTTACCTATTCTGGTTCTTCCCAGTTTTTAAAGCACAGCTCAAGTTTCTGCTTTTTTAGTAAGCCTCCTCTACATCCCCGTCCCCCGCCCCAAAACAGAATGACAATGTGGCATATGGAAGAGTTTTTCATGCTGGGTCATTATGGTAATTCTGTTACATGAATTACATTTATGATCAGAAAAAACTGCAAAGGCACGTGAAGGGTGAAAACCTTGTCAAGTTTCCAGTTGGCATTGCCTAAGGACAAATAGAGTCAGTGGGTACAGTACTTGGAAAAAGGAGAAAAGAAAGCCTGACTTCTCTGTTCCGGGGTTGGTGAGAGAAGAACAGAAACCGAATGTTCTGCTAGACCAGGTGTGGAGAGAGATGTCTGAGGGCCTCGGGCGGGTGAGGTCTCCATCATCAGTGACACTCAAGATGGCCTCTTGTCTGGTGGGAACTATGTGTAGGGCATACTTTCTCAAAATCTCTTCCAGAAAGATAGCTATGGCAGCGTTTGGGAAGTCAGTCGTATTGCTGTGTGTCCACAGAGTGCTGACTGGTCCAGTCTCCGGGCCTGCAGCGCGGCAAGCGTCCTGCGAGGTTGTCCTAAGTTGGGCTTCTGAGTCGGGGCCAGAGTTCCGTCAACCGGTATTCACGTTAGAACAAAACCTAGGCTCCTGTTACCATGGTCCTCGAGGTTCTTGCAGCTGGCTCCTGCCTGCCTATCTGATCTTTACTTCCCCTTTTTTTGCTTCTTGATGAAGTCTCAGCGGACTTCCTTCTGATCTTGGAAGATCAGACGCCAAGCGTGTTCCTGCCTTCTGGGCTCCACCCTGGCTGTGCTCTGTGTGGAATGCGGGTCTCTCATATCTTCCCATGGCTGCTCTTTTTTTTGTAAAGGGCTCAGCTCAGTGTCACCTGTGCGGAGGGGCCTTCCACGACCGTCCTGGCTTATGTGGCCCTCTTGTTTCCTCCCTATCTCATCAGCCTATTGGGTTTCTTTTCTTAGTATGACTCTCTAACATCATCTGATTTATTAGTTTACTTAGCTAACTATTTGTTTCTTCCTAATAGAATTTTCTCTCCATGAGAATATGGCTCTTTTTTTTTTTTTTACCACTTAATTCTTATGTCCCCAGCTCTTAGGACATTGCCTGACACGTAGTAGAAGTTAAATAAATAGTGAGTGAGTCAAAACACACAGTTAATTGTCCTCTCTGAGCTTCAGTTTCCCCACCTGCAGTGTGGGGATCCTAATACCTGGCTTGTAGGGTGGTTGTGAGAATTACAGGACATAACTCGCTCAGAGTACTCCAGCATCCAGGAAGTGTTCAACGCAAGGTCTCAGTTGTCGTCGCCCAGGGGGCCCTGGCATGACTTGGATGAATCACTGACCATCTCTGTTGCGATGCCCTGCTGGTACTTCCCGGCGAAGCCCATGTTAAGTTGCCCAAGAGAGAAACAGCTTGGTGGCAGTTCCGGGCCTGCTGCGTGGGACATCTGCTCTCGTAGCTCAGGATTTGAGTCTCCTTTGAAATGACTGTGTGGTGTGTCTGGTGCATCGTAACACGTAGCCACGTCTCTGCTGCTTGGAGTCACGGCGCCTCTTGTGGAGCATCATGTGTAGCTCTGACAGTGGTCGGCCTGGTGCTTTGAAGTGTCCTCGCCCCAGACCCTCTCAAGTGGAAGTTCAGCGTGTGCCATGTGCATCAGTTGGAAATGCTATTGGCTGCAAGTAGTAGCCCAGAGTACAGTGATTTGAACAAACGGGTTTATTTGCTGTGTTAGAGGTAGGACATTTCCAGTACTGGTTCAGCGGCATAATGACATCAAGGCTGGTGTCTTCGTGCATCTTTTGGCCTTCCCTCTGGGCTTTTGACCTCATGGTAGCAAGATGCTGTTTAGCTCCACCCAGTGTATTTCCGATTAAGGCATGAAGGATGGAAGAAGGAATGAAGCCATTGACATCTGTTCTTTTGTTTTTTTTTTTTTTTAAATCAGGGTGGCATAATTTTCCCAGAACACTCCCAGTGTACTTCTGCTTATATCTCATTATCTAGAACCTCTTAAGGTCAGCCTTATAAAAGAGGCTTAGAAGAGGTGTAATTAGGTTTTTTGGCTTCTATTGAGGAAGGTACCATGGGAAAAGGACATTGGCAATGATGGTGAGGTCAGCCAATGAGCAGTGCCTGCTGTACTAGGAAACCTATATTTTAAGTAGACTATTGGTTCTACTTAACCAATTGTTGGGGGCAGTGTTATTCCCTAATGGACATTTGGCAGTATCTGGAGACATCTTTGTTGCCACAGCTAGGATGTGTGTGTGTGCGCATGTGCGTGCGTGTGCATGCGTGTACTAATGGTATCTAGTGCATAGAGGCCAGAGATGCTGCTAGACATGCTGGCATTCATAGGGCAGCCCCATCACGGAGAATTATCTGCACCAAATGTCAGTAGCGCCAAGGTTGAGAAAACCTGAGTTATACTACTCTGGACACGTTCTTCAAATTTGGGGACCATAGTTTAGCTGCTTTCCTGTGATGTAATAACAGGGAAATGGGAAAACTTCATTGTAATAATGTAGATTATTGGTACCTGGTTTTGTTATTAATGTCATTAAAGAGAAGGCTGATGCTAGTTGGGGACAGCCATATATTATATGTTAGAAAGTCTTAAGAAAAGGCTAACGTCAAACAGAACTAATTAAGCCTCGTTGTATTTTAGGATCACAGAACAATGACATGAAAAGACAATTTCTACTGGAGCGACTGCTGGATGCAGTGAAACAGGTAAGAGGAAAGCTCATGTTTGACCTTGAGATTGAGTAATAGTGTCAAATAATTAATATGGAGGTCATTTTTGCCCTTCTGTATAGACAGAATGACTCCCACTTTGTATCTGGGAACAGTGAGGGCAGTAGTTTTCCCTGGGAAATAATAGAGCAGAGAAGGTGATCAGAGGGAGGGACAGAGGTGCTCCTGCCTTGTGACTTTCTAAAGCCCTATGAGGGACCGTCTCAGTGACGTCCCTTTGAAAAGGCCATTGATGTGGGTTTCAGGGTCTCATTTCCAAGTAGCTGTGTTTTAGGGCAACGCGTATGGGTGCTGAGGTGGTGGATGGAGTTAGGATCCTGTGAACACAAGAACAGAGATAAGGAGGAATGGGTGCCCAGGGTGGCGTGGATCCTCTGTGCTGATCAATCGATGCTGTTTTTGATCCCTGGCTTTTGGCTGGGCAGGAAGTGAGCTTCGGCATCAGTTTGCTTGCCTGCATGTACCAGACGTGCATCATTTATTGTACGTTCATCACATACTGGGCTCTCTGCTTAGTGCTTTACATTTCATCTTTCTAACAACCCTGTGAGATAGTTCCTATAATTATTTACATTTTAAAACGAAAGAAACAGAAGCTCAGAAAGGTCCAATAACTTGCTAAAGGTGTCATAGTTAATAACTAGCAGAGCTAGGGTCTCGCCCTGGGAATTCTAGGTAGCTCACATTTTGGAAGGGGCTACTGACAATTATATGTATGTAATCACAATATAGGGAGATAAATACTTTAATAGAGATGTATGTCGTGTTGATGTGAGCCCAAGAATTTAGCATCTGCCTCAGCCTTGGTGCATCCCGGTGTGGTAGAAAGGACACAGGCCCAGGAGTAGCTGGAGTTGAATGCTAGCTTAATCTCTTTATATCTTTGTGTGCTGGGACAACTCACCCAGCCTCTCTGGGCACCCCTCTGCTCTGTAATCAGGGCCGTTGAGGGAATTGTGTTTAAGTAGATAAAGGCTTGGTTAGCACCTGGTCCACTGTAAATTCGGAGCCCACCTTATTCATTTCTTCTTTCTTTGCCCCAGAAAATGAAAAATGTGACAAGAGGATCTAGTGGAACCACTTTAAATATAGCAATTAAACAGAAATAAATTGGAGCTTATGCGCGGAGCTGCTGTTATTATTAGTATTATTTTTTGGGGGTGAAAGTGTTTTATATATGCTTTTTAAAAACCAACTTTATTAAGGTATAATCTTCATGCAATAAGATACACTAATTTTAAGTGTGCAGTTCTATGAGTTTTTGACAAATGTATCATTTAAAATTTTATAAACGTGTGTGTATATATGTATATATTTTTTCTCTACTGAATAAGTTCAGGAATCTTGCAAGCCTGCCACCCACATCAGAGATTCTACACCTTTAAAAGAGAGTAGTGGATACTGGTAATGGTGGCACAATATTGTGAGTCGAATTGTATAACTAAAAATGGTTAAACTGGCAAATTCTGTTATCTATATTTTACTACAATAAAAAAAAAGAATAGTTTGCTTTCATTTGTACCCACCATGGGTAAATTGTCGCTCAGCACAATCGAATGATAACTTGTTCGAAGTGTGATTTATACTGTCATAATTTTTTAGCCAGTCACAACAACTTTGGGGCCCTGTCAAAAGGGACTCATCATTACAGATCTGTGGAAGTTTTCATTATTGCCTGTTAAGAGCTCTGTGTTATAGACAGTCAGCCGCTGACACATGGAAGAAGCTTCCCAGATAGCGTGGGGAAGGCCGTGTGTGTTTGTTTCCCTCTTGGCATTGTTTCCCCACGAGGCTCACTTCTGTACAAGTGGGAGATAAGGGCTTCCTTTAAGTGGTGGCAGGAAGGTTGGGGCGTCTATTGTCTTAGGTCTTGGACTGACACCCAGGGCAGGGGGAGGCCCTGACTAGGCACCTGGAGTTTCTGGTCCTTTAACCCTTGAGACCCTGAGACCTGTGTGGCCTGTTTTGTGATGTTTGAATGTCCCATCCCAACAGCTGCTCTCAGCAATTTCTTTTTCCATGCAGTGCCAGATCCGTTTTGGAGGGAGGAAGGAGATCGCCTCGGATTCCGACAGCAGGTAAATGTGTCGTTTCTAAAACCATTTACCATCAAGAGCAAAAAGGTGGCAAGAGAGGACCAGCTTCTTTATTCTGCCTGTGCAGCCAGGTGGTGCAGTGATTAAATGTGGAGATCTCTAGACGCCGATGCAGTGACTACTCTAAATTATTTCTACCTTCCCTTAATTCTCCTTCTTGGATTCTATTCTGAGGGAATTACTTGAAATATCTTTCTGCATGAAGTTATTTTTAGGGTAATTTATAATGATGAAAACTCAGAAATCTAAATGCTCAACAATTGGGAAACGGTTAATAAAGTGTAATGTATTATGGGATGAAATGTTATATAGCCATTAAATTGATGTCTATATCGAATTTAAGTAGAAAATACACATGTAGAATTTAAAAATTAGATTAGCAAAAATAACAAGAGCAGGATACAAACTTGTATGGATGCAGAGTGATCCTGTGTTAAACAACTATGGCTAAAAATAGACCAAAATGTGAACAAAGATAAGAATATTGGAAATATTAGAAATCTTTATCTTTTCTGATAATTTTTTAAAAAGTCCCAAAAAAGTTGCCATTGACTTTCATGACCCAGGAAAGGCTGACATAACTGCAAAAGCTTGTAACATCAGGAGACACAGAGGTTCTTGGCAAAGGTAAGGGACACAGAGGCATTCGATGGCAGTGTTCTGTGAAGTCACTCAGAGCTGGCTGATGCTCTGAAGGCCTGGAGTGCCAGGAGGCTCGTTCCTGCAAAGGACGGGAAGGGAAGCTGCTTGCTCAGCACTCATCTCACCCTGGAGACTGTCCACATCCTCCACCCTCTTACGCCAACCTGCCCGGCAGAGCCACTTCCCTTCTCTGTCCTTTCACACCCTTGTTCTGTGACACTTTACCAGCCGTGAGCAAAGCATGTAGCGCTACATTTCAATGGTGGTGTGGGGACTATTGGAAACTGGGTGCAGACTTAAAATGGTACCCACACCCCTATACTCTCTGTCTTGACTTTGTTTAGTTTTTCTCCATAACACTTATCACCAACTAATGGACTATAAATTATGCTTTTTTATTTTTTATTTTATTTTATTTTGCCTCCTGCACCATTACATTAGCTCTGTGTGGGCAGGGATGTTATGCTGTCTTGTTCACTGATGTATCCCCATTGCCCAGAAGCATCTAGAAGGTGCCCTGTCAAGATTCATTGTCTGGTTGAGTGCGTGCCTTACATTGTACCATAGTCAAGTGTTTAAATATCTGTTCCACTGTGAAGCTTGTGAGCTTTGAGGGCAGAAGGCAGCTTCTCTATTCTTTGCTTCTCAGTGTTTTGCACAAACATTTTGTGCCTGTCACACGTTAGGTTCTTAGTATGTGTTTGTGGCTTTAGACCATTAGACTGATTTATTGCTTCAGTTCGTCCAGGGCGCTGCGGATATGCCCTGAGCAGGCCGGTGTGGGAGTGCTGGGCTGTCAAGGCCTGCCCTTGAATCCTGGCTCTTCCTCTTTCCAGCTGTGTGACCTGCCTAACCTCTCAGAGCCCAAGAATTACATCTATTTTGATACTGTGCTTTAAACAAGAAATAATATGTTTGTTTTCTGTCCTCATTTCTGGTACTGAGCTCCTAAAACCTGTGGAATTTCAAAAGTGATGATAGCCATAAAGGTGTCTTTTGTTGTGTCTTTGTAGTGACTTTCCTGAAATCACCAAAGGTTGGGGGTGGGTTGCTGGGAGAACCAACCACTTGATTAGGGGGTTGGAACTTTCAGCCCCAACCCCCACCTCCGGGGAGAGGGGAGAGGCTCAAAATTGAGCTCAATCACCAACAGCCAATGATTTAATCAACAACACATAGGTAATGAAGTCTCCATAGCAACCCAAAAGAACTGGGTTCAGAGAGCTTCCGGTTGGTGAGCACTTGGAGGTGCCAGGAGACTGGCCTGCTTGCAAAGGCGTGGAATCCTCTTCCCACATACCTTGCCCTAAGGATCACTTACATCTGTTACTTCCTTTTATAGAAACCTGGTAATCCAATAAGTAAAATGTTTTTTTGAGTTCTATGAGCCACTCTAGCAAATTAATCAAACCTGTGGAGGAGGTCATGGGAAGCTCCAAGATATATATCTGGTCAGTCCAAAGCACAGGTGACAACCTGGACTTGTGACTGTCCCCTGAAGTCAGAGTCAGGTGTAGTCTTGCAGGACTAGACCTTAACCTGTGTGACCTGATGCTGTCTCCAAGTAGATAGTGTCAGAATTGAGTTGAATTGTAGGGAACCCGGCTGGTGTTAGAGAATTGCCTGATGATGAGGGGAAGACCCACACAGAGGTGTCTACCTAGCCAGTTGTGAGGATTGAATTGTATACTACGTGTGAAAGTGCCAAACATGTAGGAGTGTTAGTTTCGTTCCATCCAAGGAGGTCCTCGTCCTTCTGGGAGTGAAGTCTGGCTGGGACATTTGTTACTCAGCTCCTGACACCTACCCATGCTGCCTGCTGATGCACATAGACCACAGATAGAGTGGAAGGGCAAAGGTGAACTCGTGAGCCTTGTTATTGTTCTCTTTTGCTCCCAAAGGAACACTTGAAGATGGAGGATTTCTTTAGAACCATGTAACCCTGGGCATAGGTCGCAGTCCTGTTTGGAAAATGGAACTCTCTTCCCACACCTTCCTCCAGGAATCTAAGATCCTGCACCTACTAAGAGATAAAGCAAAACTGGAAGAGATTTTTCTTAAAAGGCCAAGTGTTCTCTTTGAATGCGTTTTAAATTTACTGTCTTAGGAAAAGTTTTAGGCAGGACCATGAGGTGTTGGCTTGTGACTGCAGCTAGGGCAACGGTCCCCAACCTTTCTGGCACCAGGGACCAGTGCTCCTATGAGCATCTAATGCCTGATGATCTGAGGTGGAGTTCAGGCGGTGATGCTAGCGCAAATACAGTGAAGCTTTGTTCCCTGGCCCGCCACTCACCTCCTGCTGTGTGGCCCTGGGGTGTGTGTGTGTGGAGGGGGGTGGGGGCGGATGGTTGGAGACTCCTGAGCTAGAGAGTCCAACTCGTTGGATGAGCATCATTAGGAACCTTTGAAAGGGTTGTGCACTGGTGTATCTGCCCGGGCTCTTTGGGAATAAGCAACAGAAATCTACTATGGTTGAGGATATTGTGATCTTATGGAATTGATGGCAGGCCGGGCCTGGAAACAGGAAGGAATCAAGGTAGTTTTGGAAGGCTCATACATTGGAAAATGGGAGCCAAGAAATGGTCTCCTAGCAGTCATGGTGATTCAGCTAAGGTTCTGCTGGTGGAATTGAGGCAAGATAGTTTGCCTAGGGGTGTTCCCCTGCCCCTCCAGGATGTGGAATTTCTCCCTTGTGCCTTTACTCAGCCCTCTCCCTGTTTTGACTCACAGTCATGAGACTCTGGGGTGAGAAAAGATAGATGGCCATGAGCCGCCCCCTCCCCTCCAGGTGGCATGAGAGACAAGCCAAGACCGGGAGGCAGGATGGATAGCCTTGGAACACCCTCCCCCTACGGGATAAGGCTCCAGTGTTTTTTCCTCATCCTTTGTTCTGCTTAGGCTAAACATAATATCATTATAATATCACCTGCATTGCAAGTACTACATCTCCAGGCCCTGCCCTCCAAGAAAAACAAGAGCCTGTAATCCAGACGGCTTGGTGTGACTTGCTATTTGAGTTTGGCCTCCCTTCTCTCTTAAGTGTGTACTTTTGCTTTAACGAATCTTGCTTTTTCCTTTTTGCTGTTTGTCTTGTTCTTGATTTCTTTCTTACAGCATAGGCAAGAACTTGGTCACCAGAGCTCTGGGTTGGGCTCCTGCTTTGGTCTCCTGCCCCGTCAAGCTCTCTGGCATCAGAACGAACATCAGCTGTTTTCTGATTCTCTGTCATTCTGCTCAAGATTGACATTCCGAGGAGGAAGCACCTGACTGCTCAGTCTCGGGTTGCTTGGCCACCTCCTGGCCAGCAGCAGAAGGATTTGGCTGAAGGAGTTTCTGGGGACCATGATGGCTTGTGTAGTGCGAAGGTGCCTGCTTGGGTTCACCATCCCACCAAGACAGTATTTAGGGAGCAAGAGATATACCTTCAACCTGACGTGTGGGTGCTGTTATGAAGGTGGAATGAAGACGGGATGGTGAAAATGCCCAGCAGTTGTCCCCTGTTGCTGCTGTATGATGATAGTCTTTCCTGTATAGTGTGAAAGTGTTTGCATCTACGTCATCAATCTCATTTCATCTTTGCAATGACCCCGACAACAAGGGGAGGATAATTTTTCTACTTTTATAGGCATAAAAGCTTGGAGGCCTGTCATCTGTGCAGCGTTGATCTATTATCTCTAAATATCGGTCCTGGGGGCGCAGGCGTGGGTTAGGTGGGTCACGTGGTTGGTTGGCAGTGGGATGGAACTGGAGTTCAGAGACCGTGTTCCTGGGGTGGCCCTCACTCTCTGCCACCACATCCCCTCTTGTCTTTCCAGCATCAACTTTCCCAGATTGAGAGATTAATATCACTGCAAACACTTAACATTATTTTAAGTGTTAAACGTCATGACGTTAAATTCATTTGCTCAGTTACTCTCCTTTCAATTATTCTTAAATCTCAGTGTAGTTGGGGGCAAGACTTGATCTGGTGTGTATATTAAATTGATTTAAATGAAATCGCCAATATTCGATCGTCTTTGATCTACAAAATTAACAGTATCATACAGTTCTAAATAACCTGTCTCTGAACTTCTCCTTTTTAAACAGAGAGCTCAGGCGCCAGGCTCAGCCTTCCCCTGGCCATGGCCGAGACAGATTTTAACTTTATTTCCGTTACATTTACTTTTAGGGCTGTTCTGTTTAGGGCCCATGATGCTGGCTTTCCATGGCTTTGCAATAGTAATAGAGTTTTTCCTTTTAAAACAGGCTTATTTAAGTGAAAAAAGTGAGTCAAACTCAAGACAAGTACATATCTCCAGATATGACAAAAGTGGCTGAGGTGGTTGTGAGTAAACGAAATTTGCATAAGAGAATGCCGTTAGGACTGAAACTGTTGTTTGGTTTTTGAGCCTATGTGATACACAATATTTTTCTGCTAAAACCAAAAATGCAAAGTGTGAGTGTGTGTGAGTGTGTGTGTGTGGGAGAGAGTTTGATCTGATGAGGTAACACAGCAAGATGCCATTGTCCTCATGTGAGGTGTAAACCAGCAATTACATGAGGAGAGATGAGAGACAGGGCTTGTTTTCTTCCCCATCCGATCTTGTCCTTAGGAACCTCAGGAGGAGAAGAAGGTGGTGGCCGTCACTGGGCTCTCTGATGCGCGTATTTCTCCTCATCCCTTTCTGTTGGTGTTGCTCTCCTGCTCTGTTTCCCATTAAGAACAAGGACCCATTCTTGTGCTTCACTGAAATTATTCCACAATCTGTCAGTCAGACCGGTCTGTGGAGAGGCTGTAACATACCTTTTCAATATTTTGCCTTCTGGAAATAATGGCCCAAGAACTCAGCAGGCACTGAAAGTTTACCTCAAAGACTAGATATGTTATTGTCCCACAGAAGCATCTTCTTCCCGTGTGGAATTACAGAACATAATCTGGAAGCTTTCCCTTGGAATTATAAATAGCAACTCAGCGGACTCAGTGTGGGGTTTGGAGCTCAGAGTTTGAATCCCAGCGTTGCCAGGTCTGAGCCGTGTTGGGCTCTGGGCAAGTTTCCGACTTCGTTGTGCCTCGGCGTCCTCATCTGTAAATGGGGATTCTAGTAATGGTATTTACTCCATGCTGTGTTGTGACTTAGTTCCTGTGTGTTCCTTAGAACGGTGTCTGGTGGCCAGTAAGTTTCCATAAATTATTAACTATTGTTATCATCATTACAATTTTATGTAAAGTGCCTTGACACTTGGCGAATACTCTACACACTGGGTCTTTCTGCTATATGGGTGGCAGTGAGTTGGCTTTGAGTATTTGTCTCAGAACATTTAGAAGTGGTCAGTTTTTGTGATTCTTCCAGGTGACTATGCCAGAAAAAATCAGAGGAGAGCATTTCTTCTTTCCAGGTATTCCAGGGAAGAGTGATTTGTTTTGGTGATTTTTCAGTACTTGTTGAGGAATCAGAAACATTTTTGAACTTAAGGAAGCTAAAAAAACAAAAGCAGCTGCCCTTTGCTGTTCCCTAATATTATTCTTAGTGCAGTGAAAAACTGTCATACGTATTCCTCTGGACACTTATGAAACCAAATGGCTTTTTCAGACGTTCCTTTCCCTCTTTTCAATGTCTCTGGAAGTTCATCATGTGATTTTTATTTTCTGTTTGTCACAAGTTTCTTACCAGCCTCCTATTTGAGGTATTGACTGGATGTTCTGATTCTTCTCATCTTGGCAAAAACTCCGGAGATTCATTCATTAGAATCTTGAGCACTTTATTTCTACTTTGAGGCTCTGTAGTACATAGTTCCACATTGCATCTCCTTTTATTTTACTATATTGATCAAGTGAATTGATTTCTTTTTGGAAAAAGAGTATTTTTAGCAATTGGGGAGCTCTTGGGCATTTAGCATTGAGCTCTTGAGCACATTTCCATGTCCAAATTTTAATAAATATTTATATTGTTTATATTGATAGCTGTTGAGAGCTGTTCTTGGCCCATAGGAAATAATATGTAAGCACTGTCTTTGTCATCATCATCATCATCACCATCCTGATGGTGGAGAGAGGCTGTGACCATGAAGTATGAGACATACTTATGTTCATGCCTACCTGGCCACAAGTCAGCAATTACCAGCTGTGTCGTTTTGGACTTACTTAGCTTCTTTAGGCCTGTCGTACCATCTGGAAAATCAGATGGTGATCATGGTACCTACTTCTTAGGATTGTAGTGATGATTAGATGTAATAATGTTTGCTTGACATACCCAGTAAGAACTTAATAAACTCAGTACATTTTCTTTCTATGACTAGACATAGCAATGTTTATTAATTCCTTTATTCAGCAGATGTTTGTTTATAGATCACGATGTTGGCATTGGGGATACAAACTGGTTGAGATGGTTGCTGTTTTCAAGGAATTCAAAATTGAGCCCAGGAGATGGACATGTAGATTGTGGACAGTCGTGGTGGCCTGTAAAAATAATTACACAGTACAGGCGTGAGAGATGTGTACAGGATCCCTAGTGGTCAAACGGGCAGGATGGGAATTCCAGGCAGTGAGAATAGCAAATGTGAAGGTGCAAGGATGTGCAAGAAAATGGTGGGATCGTGGACAGTGTGTCGTGTGTTGGGAGATGGGCTGGAAAGTCATTACTGGATTCTTCTCTTGCTGTCACAGGGAAGTGTTTGAACTTTATTAATTAGGGTACTGTTTCTTAAACTATTTGTGTACCATTTTTACAGTTTTTGCTATTTCTGTATACCCTCTGGGCCAGAGATTGGCCTGAGGTGGAATTTCAAGGCACTGTCCACTCTGGTCTTGTCATAAGTAATACCCATCAGTGAAATCAAAGATCGGTGGCTGGGAATATTTTTTCCTTGACACATTAAAATGATTAACATAAAAATGTTCATCTATGTTTTCCCTTAAAATCATGTCACATACTGTATACACGTAGCAAAGTGTGGTTTGGGCAAGTAAGGAACAAAGGTAGTTAACAACATAGCTGTGCATTTCAGGAGGCAGGCTTCTGTTCAGGAAGCCAGGGGCTCGGGTGAGGGGAGATGGGGTCTGGGAGCGTAGGGAGCGGTGTCTCTGTGCGGTGGATGAGAGGGCCGAGTGGAGGCGGTAGTATTGAGAGAGATGGAAGGATTGAGAAGCCTTAAGACTGAGCCTTGATGAGATTGAATGACTGACTGGGCATGGGGATGAGAGATAAATACTCTGGCTCTAAGGTGTGGCCAGAAAGCATAAAAATTATGTGGTTTTAATGTTTTTTTTTTTCTTTTTTAATAAAAAAGTTGTTTTTAAAGCAAGGTTTTTGTGTGGAGTTGCTTTCTCCCAGGCTATGGACTCCGGCCAAACTTGGGGTTCCCACTGGCCACTGACTCAGTGTCACTTTTCTGTTTCCTCATTTCCCACTTATTCACTCCTTCTGCATCTAGGGCCCTTGTTTCTCTCTGTTCTCTTTTTTCCTTTGAATTTGCCAGCTCCTTCAGCCGATTCCTTCCCAGCTGCCATCTTTTCTTCTTGATTTCGAATTTCCTTATCTGCCAAGAGAGTCCCAAGCAGTGTTTGCATCCAGACCAAGAGCTAGAGATCTGTCTACCCCCGAGCAGATCCTTACTGTGTTTCTATTTGTAACTTTGAAAATGGCCAGAAATTGTGCATTTACCCATTTCAAAACTGGTTATTTTTCTAATTTCTGGCTCCTCTGGTAGAACATCCATGGATTCCTTTTTACATGCCTGCCTGCCATCCTCAAACCTTCACACTTACAGTATTTTGAAAACTACTGCCTTGTGAATTTTCACTATTACCAAGCTTGCATTTTTTGTCAACCGTTCTTGTTTTTTTGGCCTCTTTTCTCTTTACCAGATCCTCTTCTTCCTCCCTTGGGTAACTTAGGTTAATGATAAAAAATTATTTGTGTTTTTTTTTTTTTTTGCCTACATTCCTTAATCTTTTACAGATAAAATACACATGTATATACACTTATTTTATTGCCATTGTTTTACAAAAATTGAATTATTTACATATAATGGTCTGCATCCGTATTATCTTTTAGCACTACCCTGTCAAAATGTTTTCAAGTTGTAGTTTTAATAATTATTTTTTAAAATACAGTATAATAAAAACATAAATTATACTGCATGATGCAGATGTACAACCAATTACTTATAAAAGAATACTGATTTTGTGTACAATTTTTACTGCTATGGACAATGAAACAATAGATATCTTTGAGCATCTTTTCTTTTATACTGAGGATTTCGTTTCTTTGGCATGGACTTCTAGGAGTTGGGGACCTTGGTCAAAGAGAATATGTGTTTATTTTTTGTAGTTGTGATTAAGTATTTTTCTAAAAACTTCTGACAGCAGTGCAGGAGACTACTTTTTTCTTTCTTGCCAACAGTAGTTTTGAGTGTTTTGAAATTTTGTCAGTCTGATGAGTGAAAAGTGGTGGCTCACTGTCACTTAATTTGCATTTCCTTGATTGCCAATGAATTTCAGTATCTTTTTCTTTTAATGTTTATTGACTATTTGGCTTTACTTTTTTTGTTCAAAGCTTCTTCATATTATTTGCTCATTTTATTGGATTATTGGTCCCCTTGTCAATTTGTGAGAGCTCTTTATATATTATAGTAATTAACCTTTCCTGTTTTCAGCATTGTAAAATTTTTTTTCAGTTTGATTTGCCCATTATCTTTGTACGCATAGATAATAGTATCTATTATAGTACCACATTATAATACGTACCTACTTATCAGTTTCTGGATTTTCAGTGTTTTTAAGATGTTCCTAATGTTAGAGTATACATATGGTCTTTTTAATTTTCTTGTAGGATTTTTATTGTTTACAATTAATCCTTTAAGCCATCTGGAATTTGTTTTTGTGTGGTCTATGAGATAAGTTATAGATCTAGTTTTTGTTTCTTCTAGATGGTTGTCCTCTTTCTCACATATCTTTTTGGCCCTTTATCTCTGGGCTGCAGTTTACTTTTACTCTATTGACTTAGCACAGAGAGAGAATGTACAGGGCCAGAGCACGCAGCACTAATGGCGAACACTGTGCTGATGTGGTTGCCTGCTATGAGGACCCCTGGCAGAGCAAGGAGTGTGGGAGGCCCTTGCACATTGGTGCTGTCACACTGAGGATGAGGTGCCCTCAGCCCTCATTATCCTTGTTCTAGATGAGTTTGCCTGAATTTTCAAGGATGCTTAAATCCACCCACATGATGGCAGATATAAAAGTAATTGAAAGGACATTCTTATAAAGCCCACTCCTTTTTCTCTTTCTCCCCTTCCTCCTTCAAAAGAGAATCATACCATTTAAATTACTCTGTAACTTACTTAAAAAAAACTTGGCTGTATGTTATGGACATTGTTGTAGATCAATGGATAATATAAAATTGCAGCTACCATCAATGGCATCTTTCTCTGTAATTAAGAAAGAAAAACCAATGCCCATTTTAATTCTATAATTGCATCAATTATGAGGCACATCTAGATTTCAGAGATGTTAAAATGTGGGAAAAAGGTGCTTCTCAATGTTAAGTATGACATCTCATTCTTTTAAAATTTTTATGTAATATTTTATAGTGCGAAGGCGCTATAACTTACTGTTCTGTTAATGGACATTCAGGTTGTTTCTAGCTTTGTTTTCATTTTTGCTATTATAACCAATTCTGCAATAAAATATTTATGTATATATGTATATCCTTTCCTATTAGTGCTTTTATATTTAATTGTTTATTTAAACTCTTTAATTTTGAGATAATTGTAGGTTCACATGCAGGTATAAGAAATAATAGAGAAAGATTCCATTTACCCTTTACCTCCAGCCCCCAATAGTAACATCTTCTAAAACTCTAGCATGGTGTTTTAAATTTCCCTCGTTTTACTTATACTGTGTGTGTGTGTGTGTGTGTGTGTGTGTGTGTGTGTGTGTATGCGCATGCGCGTGAACATGTGTTTGTATTTAATTCTGTACAGTTTTATTACTGCGTAGGTTCATGTTCCCATGACCACAGTCAAGATAATGAATAGTTTCATCACCACGGGATTCCTTCTGCTGTCTTTTTATACCCACACCTACTTCCCTCCAGTTGCCTCCCTCCTTCTTGCTAACTCCTGGCAACTACCAGTCTCTTCTCTGATTCTATAATTTTGTCATTTCAAGAATGTTATATAAATGAAATCATATAGTGTATAACCTTTTGGGATTGGCACCCCCTTCTACCCGCCCCCCCCACCCCCACCGCACTCAGCATAATTGCCATGAGTTTCATCCAGGTCGTTGCATGTATCAATAGTGTGTGTTCCTTTTTATTGCTGAGTGGTAGTCCCTGGTATGGATATACCACAGTCTGTTCATTCATAAGTCATTGAAGGACATCTGGGTTGTTTTCAGTTTTTGGCTTTTGCAAATAATGCTGCTGTAAACATCCATGTACAATGTGAGCAGAGTTTTTGTTTTTCTAAAGTAAGCAACCCGCAGTTGCTAAGTTTTATGATAATTGCATATTTAGTTTTATAAGAAACTGCCAAACTGTTTTCCAGACTG
Organism: Eidolon dupreanum; assembly: GCA_028627145.1. Lineage (NCBI taxonomy): Eukaryota > Metazoa > Chordata > Mammalia > Chiroptera > Pteropodidae > Eidolon > Eidolon dupreanum. The sequence goes on along the minus strand of CM053501.1, from coordinate 5,440,320 downwards.
ACTGTACCACTTACATTCTCAGCAATGCATAAGCAATCCAGTTTCTCTGCATTCTTGTCAGCATTTGGTATTGTTATGGTTTCCTATTTTAGACATTCTTACAGGTGTGTAGGCGTATCTCATTGTGGTTTTAACTTGCATTTCCCTAATGGTTAACAGTGATGTTGAACATATTTTCATGTGCTTATATGTGCATATACTTTTTGGTGAAATGTCTATTTATAGTTTTTACTCATTTTCTAATTAGTAGTGCTTTTATTTTTATAGGCTACATTCCTAGAAGTAGGATTGCTGGGTTTAAGGGTAGGGACGTTTTAAAAAATTGTATTTCCTGATCTCTTTGCAGAAAGGTGTAGCAATTCATATTTGTATTCCTATCCACAGTACTCATTTACATATATTCTTGCTAGATTTATGGTTGGTTTTAAAATCGATAGTCCTAAATTGGTATTTTGGTATTGTGACGCTTTTTTGGCCACTAGTGAGCTTGAATATCTTCATATGTTCATTGCCCGACTATTTTTTCTTCTTCTATGGTTTGTTTGTTCACCTTCTTTAACATGTATATGTATATTTTGTGTGTGTATATATATATATATATATATGTATTTTTTTAGTTGCTTGTCTGCTTTCTTATCCATTTGTAGAAGGCTTTTCATGCACTATAACTATTAATCCTTTTTTTAGTTATATATGCTGTAAATATTTTCTGTTATTTATTGTTTTTCCATATTTATGATATCTTTTGTTGTGCAGAAATTTAAGAATTTTATGCAGTTAATTCTACAAACATTAGAAATCTTGGTTTTAGAGTATCCAGTCCCGATACTGCATTTTCCTCTATTGTTTTTACATTTTAATTTTTAACTCTTATATTTTTCTTTGATCTTGATTTATCTGGAGTTTAGTTCTTTTTGTGGTTTGAGATAGAAGTTTGTTCTTGTTTTCATTTAGCCTTGTAGCCACTTGTGTCAGTGCCACTGGTTAAATAGCCCACTCTTACCCATTTGGATTGAAGTTCTACCATAATCATAAATAAAATACTTCCATGTTTATTTGAATTTTTTTAGGTGGTTCTGCATACTGCTCCATCAATTTGTTTATCCCTGTGCTCAAAACTACACTATGCCAAGTCCTTCCTGTGATTATTATTGGAATTATATTAAATTAATAAAATTTTTTTAAATTTATATAATACTTTTGGATAAATTGATATTTTTATTTTAGTAAATCTTCCCATTTAGGAAAATTGTATTTCTATTTATTTTGACTTTTATACCTTTTAAGAAAATATTATGTTTTTTTTCACATATGACATATCTTTCTTATTAAAAACATGGTTTATTTTACTTATGTTACTACTATGAATGGAATTTTTCTCCCCCATTTTGTCTACTTAAAAAAATGAACTTTTGATGTTATAGTTCTTTTTGGGGGGCAGTATTTTTATTTGTGGGTTAGAAACATTTTTATAACTTTTTATAGACCTTTATTTCACTTACCATTATAAACTTAAGCTTTAAAAAATGCTATTTCAAGTTCTCTATAAACATTTAAAATAGTTGCATGATTTTTCCTCACCATAACTTTTAATATTTTTTCATTCTTTATAGCATAGGGTAGCAATATTTCTGGTTCTTGAGACATGATACTTTCTTAATGCTTATTTTAGAAAAAAGCTAAATTCAGAAAAACATAGTGGTAAGAAAGATATCACCATTAATTTTTTTTACCAAGAGGCTCTTAGTTTTTTCACATAATTCCCTTAAGCATTTTTTTTTTTTTTTGCATAGTTGAGAGCATACTTAATATGCAGTTTCATATCATTCTTATTTCATTTTACATTGTATTAGAAACATGTTGGTTTATCATTATAAGCTCTTGGTAAATATTTTCAAGGGTTAAATAGCATTCGAGTATATATTGTGCTATCATTTGTTTAACCAATTCCCTGTTAACTATTTAGGTGTTCTTTAACTTTCCACTGCTATCAATAATGTTGTTTTGAATATTTTTATCTTAAATCCTTATTTGACTTGTAGATTACAGCCAAGGTTTGAATTCTGCCCGTAAAATTAATGGGTTAAAGGGTGTGAACCTTTTTGAAACCTTAATTTATAAACCGTAAGTGTAGAGTATGGCTCATTTTAAATGTTCATCATGTAATGGACTTGCTTTCACAAGGCTAGCTGGTAATTGTACTGTCTTAGGTCTGCAATATGATTAATGCTAATTGGCTGATTTTTATGGGTACAGTTGACTCCATTCCAGGTGACGCTGGAGCTTTCCACATGAGGATAATCTATTCCATTTTCATGCTTGTGCTTGATTTTTTCCCTTAAGGCTCCAGTTAAGCTGTAACACAGTAAAAGGATTAATTTGAAATATACCCTTCTGTCACAAGGTTAATTTGATGCAGTTTGTAAGAACAAAGCATTTATTGCTGATCTTGTATGTTATTCTAACATTTGCCATAAAAAAAAAAAAAACAAAAAAACCACACAAGATTCTTAGGAATCTTATTGTAGACTAATGTGGCAGGTTAAGCAGTCTTGAAATATAGGCCAGAGCTCAGGAAAACCAGCACTTGCAGAATTTTAGCAATAAACTAGTTTAGCTTGCACAGTGTCTGGCTGTGCTGGTGTTGGCGGACAGTTTTAAATTCAGCAGGAGGAAGTTATTTTGTTTTTCATACATTAACTCCTTCACTCCTTCATCAGACTTTCACTGACCATCTTGAGGGAATTAAAAAAAAACCCTAGAATTATTGAAATGTAACTGAGATACCATAAAAATCTACCTCTTGTAAGTGTACAACACAGTGATTTTTTAAAATAGTGAGTTTACAGAATTGTGTAACCATTACCACAATCCAGTTTTAGAACATTTTTATTATTCTGAAAAGTTCCCTTGTGCCCATTGACAGTTTATCCTTAATTTCACTCCCAGCCCTAGCCAATCACTAATTAATTTTCAGTTGCTATATATTTACCTTTTCCCAATATTTTGGAATCATACAATGTGTGGCTCTTCCCCTTAACATAATATTTCCAAGGCTTATCCATGTTGTAGCATATATCAGTATTTTATTCCTTTTTATTGCCATTAGTATTCCATCGTATCAATGCACCATATATTGTTTATCAATTCCTCTGATAAACAGCTCTGTACATAAAAACTTGAAGTGATTTCCTTGTTTGGTGCTTATTGAAAACATTAAAACATTCACTGTTGATTAATTGCCCCACTTAATTAAAAAACATGCCCCAGTTCATTAATGTATTATAGAAGTTAGATGGGATAACAGCCAACCCACCACCGTGATGCCAGCGAGGCTTTAGCAGAGAGCATTCTGGGAAACAAGAGAGCCTGAGACGAGAAAATAAAGAGCTGAACTAAAGCAGGAGCCCCTTTCATTTTGTAGAAATTATCACATAACTGAGTAAAGATGGGAAGAAATGGAAAACCTTAGGGTGACATGGTCATAAAATTGGCCTACTGTGTGCTCACCACAAACTAAAGGGCTGTAGATTCATGAGATTGGACATGTGTATTCTCCTCGATTCACTAGTCTTTACTGACCTGGATTTGGATTGCAAATTATATAAGATCTCCTGAGATGCATCCCTCACCTAAATAGACATCAAGTCTATATTCTGAGTTTCCCAAGTGGAAGGATCATTGTGGTCGCATTTACCACAGTAGCTAGGCATTGTACTACGGGCTGGGGCAACTAAGATGAATGAGACACGATCCTTGCTGTCAGGGAGCTCAAATTAGCAAGAAGAGACAGCTGTGGAAAGCAGATCAGTAACAGAGTATGGCCAAATGCTATAGTAGAAAGAAGCTCAGAATGAGGAAGCATTCAGGAAGAAGGCTTCCTGGAGGAGGAAACCCTTGAACGAAGTCTTGAATGGCCAGTAGGTATAAGCTCAGTTCAAATGGGGAGGTGAAAAGGGGACACGGGGAGGGTATTAAGTAAGGCAGGCAGCATAATGAAGTAATTACAGGACTAGGGCCCACCTGGGTTTTCTGCTGTGTTAGGTTGATCATGACCTGTGTGCATCCGGAAGGTGATACTGCTGTTGTAACCCAAACCTTGGGGCTGGGCTTGTGTAGTTCACCTGCATTCCATTCCCCAGTGTTACCCAGAGTTGTCAGGGCAGTTATTGACTTGTGCGTTGGAGCCAAGCAGATGGACAGGGATTGCTGAGTTAATCATTGTATTTGTAGATGATTTGTTTACAGATATAGGTTGTGGTTTATTTTGGAGAGCTATAAACATAGCCCAGGATTTCTCCCCAGCCCCCAGAGACAGGGCCCTGGTCAGGCTCCATTTTGCTATGCCTCTGTTTTGGTTCCTGTGGAACTGAGACAGTTTTGGTGTCCCAGCTTAAAAAAGCCTTCCAACGTGTGCCTGTGTGGATATGCGGAGAGACTAGCCTATGCACATGTAATATATTCAGGAGTGACATCTGCCTGACAAAAAGGGTTGTTTCAGTGTGGGGGAGTATTCTGGGACCCACAGTTCAAGGTTAATCACCCATTTACTGACCCACTGAAGAAGCATTTATGGAGCACATGATGTGCACCAGGTGCAGGGGAGACAAGGCAGGAGTTGGGAGCCATGGCGTACCTGAGGACTAGTATTAGGTTTGGGATGCCAAGTGGACTTTCTTCCTGTGGAGGGCCAGCTTTGCTCATGACGGCAGTGGCAGCCTAGACTGCTGGAATGGATAAATGATGTCTGTCATGGCCACAGGATTGAGAGTAGATGTATAGGTGCTGGTAATTGTTGATGCTGTGTTAGGGTTTTCTGGTGTAGACAGATTAGTAAAGGAGAGGGCTTTTGTCTTAGAAGGAAGCATGTTTGTCTTGGTGGTATGGGGCGGAGCAGACACTCGGATCATTTTAGGAGGTGGGGAGGCCTGGAGTACAGATGTTGCTGCTAATTAAGTACTTATTGTGTGCTGTCTTTAAGTCTCATTTTCTTTAAATGTGAAATGGAGATAATAATACCTCCCTTACCTTTATCATAATGTTGATGGGATGTGCTAATGAGTCATGAGTATGAAACTATTTTACCACCTACAGAACCATAAACCCTCGGATTATTATTACTACAAGTGTGGGGGTGGGTGGAGCAAGAAATGCCTGTAGTTAGGCAAGGTTGCACTGGATGGGGGTGGCCTCAAGACCTTTGCACTGGGCCGCTCTGTCTCACTTGCTGCCTCTTGTCATATCCAGGTCTTAACTCCAAAATTACCTCCATTCAGGTCACAGAATCTAAGCCTGTCCCTGCCCTGTCTCCACTTACTACCTTGACCTGTTTTATTTTTTCAAAGTTCTCATCAACTAAAATGGTTTGTGGTTTGGTTAGCTTATTTGTGTGTGTATCTCCCCCGCTGGAACTGTGCAAATGTGGTGAGACGGAGACTGTCATATCCTCAGAGCCTGAAATAGTGCCTGGAACGTGAGAGAAGTTAACATTTGTTCCATAAATAAATGGAACGGTCTCTGAAGTGCACAGACCCCATTGCGTGGGGGGCGTAGGAGCCTCAGGGAAGATGGTTAAGAATCAAGTGTAGTTGCTGTGACCTCATCTCTTGGCGAATGTGTTTCCGAATCTCCCATTTCTTTGGTTATTTGGAAATGAATTTGATTAAATGCACAGTAATTGTAACTCAGTTGAAAATTCCATCAACTCTGAATCTGACTTTCCAATGTAATCTACAACAGAATAAAGAACAAGAATCAGAATTCGTATTATTTCTTTAGTGTATGTAACAGGCCATGAAATTATACAATGTTTTCAATTTGGCAGGCTGGGGAATTCAATCTCTTAGAAGATAATCCTGTTCCTTAAACTATACGTGATATGAATTTGAGTTGATTTTTGTGAATCGGATACAATTAACACCAACCCTTCCCCACGATAAACTGATTTGCTCAGAAATTAGCTGGTACCAATTCCATTTTCCCTTGTTCCTTATGAATTGTTATGCTTTCACCAGTTTATGAATATGGCCAGACTATGTGGGACTTCCCCGAGTTACATGACATGAACTTGCACGGGGAGGCATGTGGAGCGTCCCAAGCCAACTACATGTCAGTTACCTGTAGATTCAGCTGTCTGGTATGTACCTTCACACCTGGCAACTCACCTGCTCCCTGGAGATGCCGGGGCCACCCTGGTTGTGATCTCCCTTCACTAAACTGACGAATTATTGGTTCTTTCACAGGGTGACTTGTCTGTGTGCCCAGTTCGAGGCCGTCCTGCAGCATGGCTTGAAGAGAAGCCGAGGACTAGCGTTAACAGCGGCCGCCATCAAACAGGCAGCGGGCTTCTCCAGCAAAACCGAAACAGGTACTGCCCGGCCAGGTGCGCCCGGAGAATGCTGCTTTTTTTCTTGCTCTCTCTTTTTAGTTTTATTTATTTTCTAATAGCTAGCAAGGCAGTGACTGCGTGGGGCTGGGGGGGTGCAGGGTGGGGCCTGGTGGTGCAGAAGTCCATACACGTGGATGTTTGACTTGTCAATAATGGTGTCGTCTGGCATCTTCATTTAAGTGAAGTCATCCTTTGCGCAGAATTCTCAGAGCCACACGTTGTAGTCTCTCAGGGCCTCGGGGGCCTGCAGCCAAGGTGCTTACTTCACCAATGTGCTGTGGCAGTTGCTGGGAAATTAATAATCTGTTTTAATTTTATGCATGGGGATAGCATGACATTTCATAATTAAATCTGTCTTCAATACCAGAAAGCACGCAGGTTTCTGAGCTTATTTCTGCTACCATCCATTTTAAAGTTGCCTTAGCATTTCCCATGCACCATGTTGCCATGTCTCTGAATGACAGGAATAATGCTAATAATAATACCTTTTAGCACTTTTTAGTATTTGGTGCAGGCCTGACACTTTGTTAGTCTTCTGTCTAAATTAACTCGTTCGGTTCTTGCAACAGCCCTGTGAGTAGTAGGGACATTTATTTCCCCCCCTGGACAGATGAGGACACTGTTGACAGTGGTTTGCTTTGGACTTGAGCCTTAAAGTCTCTCATATCATATAAAAAAACATCCTACGTCCTTTCCCTCCCCCCACATTTTAAAGAGAAGATTCTTTCAGACACTGCTATGGTTGTCGCCCTGAATTTGCGAATCTTTCCAGTTACTCTGATGTGTCACTGCTGAGTAAGATGTGTCATTTTGGGCTCGTTCCCCTCCTTTCACAGCTGAAAACCAGCTGTCACTGTGTTTGGTGAAGGTGTCTGTGGAAGTTCGCTGCCAGCCGAACCCTTTGCCTTTCCCTCTCCCTCGGGTTGGAGTGTCTCCCTTCCTTTTCCTCTCTGCCTTCCAGCGAACCTTTGACTCTTGTTCATCTGACCGGTTGCTCATTTTCAGAAATGAATGTGCTTCCTCTTGGGGTCAAGGGACAGCTGCAGGAGGGATTCCTGTCACTGCAGGTTTTTCTCTTGTGCTCCTGGGTCCGTCCTTTCAAAGTCAGGGATGTAGGGAGCTGGTTCAGAGAAGGGCCTCAGGCCTTGTAGACGGCACTGCCAACTGCATGGCCACCTCAAATGGCAGCCGCTGTTGTCTCATGTCCAAGTTGCTTCCTCAGCCTCTGCGTGCGGATGGCAGAGGGCTGCACGCTGCCTGGGGAGCTGTTCGAGGACATAGCTTTTCCCGCCATTTCCCTGGTATTTCTTCTCGTTTCCATCTTACCTGTCTGTCGGGGCGCTACGTTAATGAACTGGGGAGGCTCTGAGTCTGCTTCCATCAGGCGAGGGCAGCTGCTGCCCATGACAGGGGAGACCCTGGCTCTGGAGTCAGACTGTGAGAGTAAGTCTGGGTTGACCCTGGGGAGTCTGGGAGCCTTAGCTGTTTTGACATAAAGGTGGATCATCTCATCTACCTGGGGGCTTACAGGCGGGTTCGCTGAGAATCTCATGTAAACACCTGCTTCAAGTCAGAGCACCTAATAAATGTTTAACCGCTTGCCCTGCTTTCCCCAGCACTCTTTTACCTTTTAACCCTTTCTTCCATCTCATCTCCCTAAAGCTTTGACCTTTTGGCCACGAAGATGGCTCTTTCTGTTCCCATCCAGACTAGAATTCTAATCTTTTTGTTACTTGGCCTCGATAATCAGAGAGGCACCAACGTGTTTACAAGGCACCTCCAGCCTTCACGTTCTTGCCGCTTTCCTGTATCTTAGCATGATTTCTGCACCTGCATCCCGGAGAGACTGATGGCTTTGTTTCCTGCTGAGGACAACGTGCCGGGCCCCCTCCCAGACCATTAGAAGCAGGGGAAAGACCAAACTGGCCAAGCCCTTCAGTGGCTGCCAAGGGCTTCTGCCATCGCTATTGGCAGTGTTAATTAACCCTGGTCCAGGCTGATTAAAAGCTCCTTCTTGCAATTGAATGTGTGATTAAAAACCTCACGAGAGAGGGGAGCAAGTGGGCTTTTAACTACTGAAAGTTGGGAAAGAGCCGATCAGTGGCTTCTTGAGGCTGTCGTTAAAGCCTTTGGAATGACCCTTTCAAGCAGAATAAAGAAAATGAAATCCGAAGAGAAGGACGGGGTGGAATGCGCGTCACTCTGCTCTTTTGTCCCTTCCGGCTGCCGGGTCAGGCCCTTGTAGCTTAGTGGTTTGTATCGGACTCTAGAGTCAGGCGACAGGGTTGAAATCTTTGCTCAGTGACTAGTCACATGTGATTCTCTGGGAACCCCCTCTCTGAGCTTCTGTTTCCTCATATGTAAAATAAAGTTAATAACAGACCCCACCTTGCGGGGGGGTGGGGAGTGGGGCGGACTCCACGAGAAAGTGCTTGCGAAGCCCGGGCCTTGGTGCAGAGCTGCTAGAGCTGGTGCTTGATGACAACATGGCAGTAACTTTCCTGCGGAGATGATGGTGTCTTTGTTTTTCACATGATGACAATGAGACTCAAATAAGTTAAATAAGTTCCCCAAGTTCACACAGCTGGTAGATGGCAGAGCTGAGGATTCCAGCCCAGGTTAGACCAATGTCAGATTCCTGGCTCCTCCCTGCCACTCCCTCGTCTGGCATCAGGCCGGGTGCCCGTTAGTGCTCCTCTGTAGACCACTCTAGCTCAGTTAACTGAATTGAAAGTGACAGGAGAGACTAAACAGGGAGTTAATCTGTAAGGCTGTTGCCTTAGCTCTGTGTACAGATGAGGAACATTACCTTTAGAAGAGGGAAAAGCTGAACTTCAAAGTAATGGCTGAATGGAATGATGCCGTTGAAAATCACAGTACAGTAGGTAGTACTGTGAGTCTGCCAGAGGCATGGCCGCGTTTGGTCATCGCGGCTTAGGGCGTATGCAGGACCGAGTTTATAAACAGGCGCCTTGTACAGTGTACCTGGAAATACCTTTTTAAAGTTGCCAATGTTTAAAAATCGTGAGATGTTATATTGAAATATGGCTTTCTAGCTCTTCTTAAACCTGAGGATCTTCTTACACCTGACACTGGACCCACGTTTACTGTTGACCTGGACTGGAACACAGAGCCCCTGCCTGTGTAGACGGGACAGAAGTGTCCTCGTGCGCCACAGCCCCCACCTCTCCCTGACGTTCGCCATAGAGTGTTGGGTGCACTTTCATTACTGTTCCCTCTACTCTTATCTAAAATTGAGTAGTTTTCAAGCATAAACACCTCTCAGATTGTAAGCCTTTGAAGTCAGTTTCTAGCGTGCTAAAACAGTTATTTTTGTCAGTTTTGTCCAGTTTTATAGTTGTCTTTTGGGGAGAGGATTTGTTAACCTTCTCATTTGGCTATAGCCAAAAGTCCCTTATTTTTTGTTCTCATCTTGATTTTGAATACATCCTTGTCTTTGCACATGCCTGAATGCCAGATGTTGTGTATGAAGAATTGTAGAGGTAATTCGAAGCTTGGGATGATGTTATCTTTCTTCAGAGGGGATTCACTGTTCCTTCTCAGGCCAGCAGAGCAGAGGAAGATCAATCGGATCCAGTCCCGGATCGAGCCAGTGCACACTTGGGCTTCGGCATCTGTGAGGGCTGAGGGCTAGTGTGTTTCTGCTTCTGCTTTATATCTAGGCTGTAGTTCTTTGGGGTTTCCAGCTTATATCAGTTTCTTAGGCTGCTATAATAAATTCCTACACCCTGCGTGGCTTAAAACAACAGAGAGAAATTTGTTCCCTCACAGTCCTGGAGGCTAGGAATCTAAAATCTAGGTGTCAGCAGGGTTGTTTCCTTCTGGAAGCTCTGAGGGAGAATGTGTTCCTAGCTTCTGGTGGCTGTCAGCAGTTCTGGGCGTCAGCAATCCTTGGCGTTCCTTGGCTTGTAGCTGTATCACTCCAAGCTTGGCTTCTGTCTTCACGTGGCCTTCCTTCCTGTGTCTGTGTCTTCCTATCTCCTCTCCTTAAAGGAACACCAGTTACACTGGATTTAGTTCCCGCCCCACTCCAGTGGGTTCTCATTTTAACTAATTACATCTGCGCAGAGCCTTTTCCCAAATAAAGTCACATTCTGGCATTACAGGAGGATATGCATTTTTAGGGGACGCTATTCAATCCAGGACACGGCAGAATCCTTGAGGCATTTCCCAGTGCTCTTCCTCCTTGACAGGCCCTGAACTCTCATTTTTTTCCTTTTAGACCCAGTGGGAATTCTGAAAGCTCAGCTTACCTTTTCATCAGAGAGGCTCTACAGTTGGAAAAAGCCGCAAGGGCAAAATAAGGCTCCAAATGTAGGACCTACTTGACTTAGGAAATGCTGGTCAGGCAGACATGATTTTAAGGCATTATGCCCCCAACTCATCTTCGCTTTGTTGGCTATTGTTGGCAGGCCAGGAAAGCAGCATCCATTCCAAACTGAGGTGCCTTTGAACAGATGGTCCAGATAGTTGGGTTATAAAGAACCCAAAGAGGCTTGGAATGAGGCCACCCTATGTGTCCCCTTAGAAGTCAAACCCCAGAAATGAGAGTCTGCTGTGTCTGGTGGGGCCATTTCCTCTTACTTTGACAAGTGACTGGATTTGTCTACACAAACGATTCATTTGGTGATGGTGAGGAAGGAGTCCACATTTTCAGAGTCTGGTCCTTTAGTTTAGGTTCTTCCAGTTATGCAGGTTAGCGTGAGTAATTATAGCAGACATTGGTTATTCACCACTCAGCAGTTCTGTCCTTTCCATTTTGTTCATAGAACTGATTTTGTTCAGATGTTGGGTGGCCAAGAACCTCAGGCCTGCAGCTAGCCCCAAGGGGAGTGAATCTGGATCAGGTCAGGCCAGCTGTAATAACTGTCAGCCTATCAGTAGCTGGCTGAGGAATAGACATGAGATGCAATTCTGACCAAAGCGAAAGGAGAAGTGCGTGGAGGGGCTTCTGAGACGGCTCCTTGCTCGTTAAATGGAGACACAGGAGAAGGCTCGTTGTATGTCCTTGTGTCGTTGCTTACACTGTGATATTTGGAGCTGTTGACAAAGAACTTGCAAACATGAAGGGGGACAGGTCTGAGGACAAAAGCCAGTGCACCAAGGATGGCAGCTCAGAAAGATGGGAAGTATCTAGATCCTTGATTATGTCACTGAGCTACTGAGTTAAACAACTCTAGAACTTCTCTACCTCTGGACATAATGTTATGTGAAATAACAAATTCCCTAATGTTATGAGCCACTTTGAGTTTGATCTCCTTTTATGTGCATTCCCAAACACCCTAACTTAAACAACAGAGAAAAGTAAGACAACTTAAAAATAAAGTCAAAGGCGCATGCTCCAGAAATGAGAGGAGAGACGTGATTAGCACATTAATCTTGGAAATGACACCGGGATATTTTCTGCTCTTTCTGATTAATTGGTTGACCAGACTAGCTTTCTTAGTGTTTGCTAGGGGCTCGGATCGGGCAGCTCCTGTGACCCAGAGGATTTGTTAGACTCTTCACATTCATTATTCCCTTTTATTCCTGAAATGATTCTGCATAGTGAATGATGGTGTCCCCATTTTACAGATGAAGAAAATAAGGCTCAGAGAAATGAAATAATTTCTGTAACGTTCTAGAGCTAATACATGGCAGAGCTTGGATTCATTTTCAGGCCTACACGATTGTGATTCTGAAGCTTCTACTTTTATCCATAATGGCACATTGTTTCTAGAAAGAGGGCTGTCTAAAAGATCATGTTCCCCCTAATTTGAATTCATGAGTAAATTAAGCATCAAGTATTAAACAATTTATGATCACTCAGAGTAGAAGTCAGCAAACTATGTCTGCCACCTATTTTGGTAAATAAAGTTTTATTGGAACATAGCCACACACATTCACCTACTTAGTATCTATGGCTGCTTTTAGGCAGAGTTGTGACTAGGACCATCTGGTTGGTAAAGTCAAAAATAGTTATTCTTTGACACTTTACAGAAAAGATTTGCCAACTCCTGTCTTAGAGAGTAAGGACAGGGGATTCCACTTTATCTTACCGTCACATCATATTTAGCTGTCTTTTGACCATATTATACTCCACTAGATGGTAAACTTTGGGGCTGCAGGACATCATGTCTGTTTTACTTCCTCTTGACTTTCCAGCTCCTAGCATAGTGTCTGGAAATATATAGGTTCTTCCATAAAATTAAGTTCAATATATAGATTTCAGTTGAAAGGAAGGACATTATTTAATGCACATGGTACTGTAGTTCATGATTCCTGAGGTACCTTATACCAGGATCACTCCAAAGTGTTACAAAGGCAGTGATTAATTTTTGAGGGGAGAGCAAAAATTAATTTTTAAATTACTTAAAAATTAAAAGCAATTGAGAACTCTGCATAGGTTTGGCTCATTTGCAGCCATTGAAAGCCCAAGCAGCCAACAGAGAATGCAGTGTGGTGGCAGGCACAAGAGATCCCTCTGCAGCCTGTTTCATAAGGGCACTGGTGCTATTCGTGAGGGACCACCCTCATGGTTCTGATATCATCATCTTTGGGGGTTAGGATTTCAACATATAAATTTTGGGGGGACACAGTTAGTTCATAGCAGTGGCATTTCATGGCATAACATTGGAATTTGCTGTTCTTGTTAATCAGTAATATGGTATCATCAGGTTATGTGTTGGCAGTCTATTACAAGGTGATAGGCATGATTCAGAACATACCAGAGACGGACTTGCTGTAGAATTTAGGTTTAATCTTCCTTGTCTGTCCAGCAACCTTTGGCACCAATGACCCTCTTACCTTAAAACACTGTCTTCCCCTCTTCTGCAATGCCACCACCTCTCGGCGATCCATCTTGGTATATCATATCTACATACTCAAATAATACTCTTCATTCCCAGATTCTGTTGTCTCTCGTTTCTATACATGCTCTCTGAATTCCTTGGTGAAATTGCTATCTCTGTTTTGATTACTCTAAGCCATATCTCCGGCAGGTCTTTTTAAGTGTCTGTTTGGATGAACTATGTGCTCATCAGAGTCTCCAAGACCGAATTCTCATCATTTCTCCATGCTTGTGCCTGTTCCTTGCTTGGTGAATGGCTCTGCCCTTCACGTGGGTCCTCTGGACAGCCCTGCGGCGTCCTCTCAGCCTCCTCCTCCTCCTCCTCTGCCCTTAAACCAGTTCTTCACGAAGTACTCTGTTCTGTCCTAATCCACTCTCATTTCCTCCATCCTTAGTGAGTTCTCTTCTCTCCCCCAGGTATGTCTTTCTGCCTTCAGTCTTGATGAACTCTAACCCACTCTGCATGTTATGGTCTTAGACCAACTTGCTCTCTAACCCCTTCACTCAAAGCTCTCTCATGGTTCTTTGTTAGAATTGGGACAGAGTACACACTCCTTGACATGGCTTCTGGGATCTGTTCCCTACCAGCTTTGTCTCTGCTCTTCCTCTAAACCCTACCACCCACCCAGGGCTCACATGCGGCTGGCAGGTGAGACATTGCAACACTCTGTCCAGCTGATAAAGAAACCATGACCTGACCCCCACACGCTCCCCTCCTACCACAGCCCCTGCCTGGGGAACCCCTCCCCCGGGACCTCCCACAGTTCAGCAGCTGGGCGCTCTGGGGAGGGGGTCTTCCTTGCTGTCTTTTCACTGCTCAGTGCCTCTGTCTAATTGAGATGGTTAAATCCGAAGTTTTGAACAGCGCCCCTGGCTTCTTGAGTCTGGAGTCGGGGGGAGGACCCTTTATTCTTCCCTTCCCACTGCTTTCCTTCCTCCCCAACCTGCGCCGAAATGGTCACTGCTCAAACTTTGATTTTCATTCTCTCTCTTTTTAAAATTGTGATAAAATAGATATAACATAAAAATGACAGATGTAATGACTTGTAAGTGTACAGTCTAGAGGCATTAAGCACATTCCTGTTGTACGGCCATCACCGCTCTTCACCTCCAGCACCTTCTCATCTTCCCACACCGAGGTACCTGTAAAACAATGATTCCCCATTTCTTTCTCCGCCAGCCCCTGGCAACCACCGTTCTGCACTCTCCGAATTTGACTATTTTAGGTACTTTATGTAAGTAGAGTCATACAATGTTTTTTTTGTGTGTGTGTGTGTGTGTCGAGCATTTTAAATTTAACATAATGTCCTCAAGGTTCATGCACTTATAGCATATGTCAGAATTTCTTCCTTTTTAAGGCTGACTAATATTCCGTTTTGTGTATATGCCACACTTAGTTTATCCACTCATCTGTCAGTGAACAGCCTGGTTGCTTCTACTTACTGCCTATTGTGAATAGCAGTGCTGTGAGCTTGGGTGTACGAACAGCTGTTCAAGTCCCTTCTTTCAATTCTTTTGGGCCTGGAGACCCAGAAGTGGAATTGCTGGATCGCATGGTAATTCTATGTTTAATTTTTTGAAGAACCACCATGCTGTTTTCCATACTGGCTGCTCCATTTTCCATTCTCACCAGCAATGCACAAGAGTTCCAGTTTCTCCATATCCTCACCAACATTCCATGTGTTGTGTGTTTTTGATAATAGCCATTCAGATGGGTTTGATCTATTCTCTCTTGAAGCTTCAGGCTCCCCACCTAGTTCAGATGGACAGACCCCTCCCCTAACCGCCCCTCCTCTAGTCCTGAGTCCTTCTCTCATCACACCCAAGTATGGCACTACCTGTTTTCTTTGTCTCTCTCGATGGTCATGAATCAGGTCCATCCTTGCTTATCCTCGTGGCATTTTGTATTACAAGGTGCCGGGCACTGAAAAACTACGTTCAGAATAATGACTCAAGGGCCCAGACTTCAGGACATGCTGCCCATTCTCTTGGGAAGCTGAACCCCATCCTCTGCTGTCTATGTATCTTCACAGTCAGTTGAAAAGCAGGTGGCATTTATATACCCATAGCTGTAAAATTAGAGAAACCAACTTCCTTGACCCTCAGTGGGGATTTTTGAAAATGGTTGATTGCATTTAATTCAAAGCAGAATTTATATTTTGCTTTATTGGGTCACCTTGGGCAACGATTTCATTTCTGTAGAAAATTAGTTTTGGAGGAAGTGCATGTGCCAAAGGAACCCTGGGCCCATCCTTTTGATGTGAGGGGAAGTCACTTCCTCAGCCCCCATCCCTATAATGCTTTCAGTTCCCTCTTTGTGTTTCTCTGTTTTATTCATGAACTTGCAAATCAGCTACTTCTGGTGAAAGAGACCTTGGAAGGATGTCTTAGGAAGGTGCTAAGAAAGTACTGAGCTCTCTCTAGGGGTGGTGATAAAAATGTTTAACAGCTGATAGGAAATTGCTGGCCACAGAGAGGGAGCCAGAAGCCACAGTGCTGTCCCCCACGGGCTCAGTGTTAACCTGCGAGTCGCTAGATTGCAGGTCCTGGGGAGGGTCCTTGATAGCTGGGGTGGCCGAGGGCTTGGGCCAGTGGTCATTCACTGAGGGGCACAAAACCATCCAAGCATATTAAGATTTGGTATTGCTGGTTGGTACCTCTTGGCTGAAGGTGACCTTTGGCTGTTTCAAAGGTGTTTGGTCCCAATGTCTCATAAGTTAAGACTCAGATTTGGCTTCAGAGTTGTCAGTACTTAGCTCATAATTACCCAGCTTATTGGTTCCGTGGGTTCTTTGCTTCACTCTTGGCAGTGTGAAAATGGCTTTTCAGCAGAGGATGGGGCAAGCCTGTAGAAGGAAACAAGATACTTGTTCTAGCAGTCCTTGTTTCTTTGGTGCTAGAAAAGATTCCCACTTTTTAATAAAGGAGGTACTGTAGACTCTTGTATAATGTGGATGAAGGCCAAATGTGCCATGCTGAGGCATTAGAGCTTGGGACTCAGACCTCAGGTGCTTGCAAGGGCCAGACAGATGACTGAAATGGGTGAATCAGGCCAGTGAAAGGCACCTGCGAATAGTGGAAACTGTGTCACTTGGCCACTGCAGAGCAGACTGGGAATATAGTCTGTCTGGGGGTCTAGGACGAAGCGAGGATAGATTTTGATGACCCACTAGCAGTCTGCCACGGCGGAGGTTTTACTCTCCTGTATAGAGTAGTCAGACAGCCTCTTTCTGGGAACATTTGAGTGACAGGGAGAGTGGAACAAGGTGAAACAGAGAGGTAGTGGAGACAGGTCCTGGATGGTCAGTCAGTGGCAACTTATTCTCCTTTTCTGGCTTTATTTTAGTGATCTCCATCCACCCCCACTAAGATAAGTGGCATTTGTTCTCTAGAGTCAGTACAGATGCTTAACTTTAAAATTTAAATCTACTGAAGTCTCCCAAAGCAACCCAGTATCTCAGATTATTATACCTTTATTCGTTCTTTCAAAAGATATCAAGTTTTGAATTATATACTTTATAATGGTTACGATGGTGAATTGTATGTTAAGTGAATTTTACCACAATTAAAAAAAGTGGCTAAGTTACTTTTAATTGGCAAATTTAAGTTTCTTCTAACTGAGAGTTTAAGAACTAACTGAAAGGGAATTTAATAACAGTTAATTTCAATTGAAGAGATATAAAGACAATTACATCTCTACCAAAAAAAAAAAAAATAAAAGTATCATTGTAAAATGATGCATCCACTTTGGAAAATAGTTTGGTGGTTCCCCAAAAAGTTAAACAGATTTAACCATATGATCCAGCAATTCTACTTGTAGATATACACCTAAAAGAGTTGAAGCAGGGACTCAGACAGATACTTGTATATCCCTGTCCATCCGAAGCATTACTCAGAATAGCCAAAGGTCGAAACAACCAAATGTCCATCGACAAATGAATGGATAAATAAAATATGGTATATCCATATAATGGAATGGTATTCAGCCATAAAAAGAAATGGAGTTTTGATACATGCTATAGCATGGATGAACCTCAAAAAGATGCTAACCAGACACAGAAAGACAAATATTGTATTATTCCACTTACATAAAGTTTCTGGAACAGTCAAATTCCTAGAGACAGTTGAATAGAGGTTACCAGGGAGAGGGAAAAATGGGGAAGTTATTTTTTTTAATGGCTATAGAGTTTCTGTTTGAGATGATGAAAAGGTTCTGGAAATTAATGGTGATGGTTGCACAACATCGTGAATGTACTTAGTGCCACTGAATAATACACTCAATAATGGTTCAAATAGTAAATATTATCGTGCATATTTTACAATTGAAAAAAAGCAAACAAAATGATCAAGTTTACATACTTCGCACAAGTCTTTATTATGTTCGTATTTAAACCACAGTCTTTGCATTCTGGTTCCAGGAGGCAGTCTTGTGGTTGGTTGGGAGATGGCCAAGTGACAAAGCTATAGCTCTTGTTGAAAACCCAGCTTCGTGTAGCCACTGTGTCTTGTAGTCAGTCAGGCTCATCACTTGGGGACATGACTGGGTTTTGGGAGCTTCTGTGCACTCGGGTCTCTGGCTGGGATACAAAAGCCTGTGGTTTGCTTTTTGTTCCTGAAATGGTTGACTCTGTTCTTTCCTACCTAAAATTTATCTCTTTTTTTCTTTAGCTTAATAGAAATTGATTTTGCTTGGGATATCCTTCTCTAGGTAAAGGGTGGTGAGTGTTGAAGCCAGCCTTGACATCCTATTTTTCACTTCCTTGTGGTTTTCAGGGATTCCTTATCTTTGCTTGAAAAAAGGGTGATAGAGCTGGCTTTATCTTGTCCTCTTTCTTCCTGCTGCAATTGTGGTCATTTTTCCTAGAGTGGCGACAGTCTTCTGAGACAGTGAGGTAGGTGAAGTTCAAGAGATTGGAGATTCTGCCCATGACAGAGGCTCTGAACCAGCTGTCTGCCTCCAGATTAAGTATTTGAGGAAAACAATCCTTTCTTTGTTTACAAGGAGCCCAGAACTTTGTTAGTGGTTTTTTTTGTTTGTTTCTTGTTGAGTAATGCTTTTTGTTGTTTTGCACGATGCACTTGCCACTTCAGTGCGTGAGGGCATTGCTCTGTGCGCGGCATATTGTCAGTCTCTATAAATGATTGTCAAATGATTGAAAAACATACCCTATCTCACTGTATTAGGCTTCCCCAGCTTGCAAGTGACAGCAAGCCACTTAGACTTAAGCAAAAAAAAGCATTTACTGACTTAAATAACTAAGAAATCCAGGGGTTGAGCTGGATTAGGGGCTCAGCACCCCCACATCTGTCTCTCTCTTTCAGCCCACTTCTCTCTAAATTGGTGTCTTCCCTAGGTGGGCTCGTTCTGCATGGTAGGAGGGAAATGGTCCCAGGTAGCTCCAGGATTACATGATTTTTAGAGCTCCTACTTCTAGAATAGTGGTTGGCAAACTTCTTCCTTATGGGATCAGATAGTAAACATTTTAGGCCATAGATCTCTGTCATAGCTCCTGAGGTTTGCCAAATCGTTTAGTAACAGGAAAACAGCCACAGACAATATGTAAACATATAGGTGGGCCTGTGTTCCAATAAAACTTTACTGACAAAAACAGTTGGTAGACTGAATTTGGCCCTCAGATCATTGTTTGTGGACTTCAGTTTTAGAACGAGACAGGGCCTCTCTCTTCTGGTTGTTCAGGTTGAAGTTGTGGGCAGGACCCTGTAGTCCAGGCTGGGACTGGGGCGAAGTCAGTGAGGCACTCATTCAGCCACAAAATTTATGGGAGCATCAAAAAACTCAGCAATCAAGATAACTAATATTTTCACGCAATATTAAAAAAATCAAGATTAATATAGAAAAAAATCCATGACGCACAAACTGTCAAAGAGGGCCAGGATGAGGGTGGGGCCAGTGAGGCGAGTCGAGGCACACGCCCTGCTGTGGCCAGGTGATTTACTCAGCCCTGCGACCTGCCCACCCTTGTGGGAGGGAAGGTTCAGGTGGGACACGGTTCCCCTGGGAAAGAGGGGTGCTGCTTTCAGAAGAAAAGGGGAGGGGACGCTGTTTGCTGCTTTGGTGCTTTGGCACTAAGCACTTGCCATGTATGCTCTATTTTCTCATTTTGTCCCTCATAGCAAACCGCATTTTACAGGTGAGGAAGATGAAGGACAGTTGCCCAAGGTCACATCGTCTGCATTAGAATTTGAGCCAAGGTTTTGGTCATCTTTAGCCTCTGCAGTATGAATTCTTGAATTCTTGGCATCAAAGTTGAAGCCTATTAGAAACTTTGCCAAAGGCCTTGTGCTGTTAGTCATCCTTTATTAACGAGTGGCCCCAGGTCACTCTCCTGACACCCCTTCCTGGCTCTTGTTCTGGTTGGCAGATGGCTTTTAGGAACTGGGGAAACCAGAAGCCCTCACTCACTTTTGGAATTAGCCCCTTATTTCAAAGCAGAGATCAGTGTATATTCCCAAATTAAATTACGGACTCTGCAAGCATTAAGTGGCAGGTGAGCTGCACTTTAAATAGATCACATTAATTCTAGCAGTGGAAGCGGAGCCCTGCTGGGATAATTCTTATCATCTACAGCATCGCTCTGGCATGCTTCAGGATTCAGTAGCAGTAAGCAGTTTGCAAAATTGAAAGGCGAAAACATACCTTAAAGTGTTTCATGTGCATTCAAGGTCAGAGGGAGGTGACTGCAGTTTTCGAGAAAGACAGGCTACAGGTGAGAGTCACTTGATTTAAACTGTGATGGATATACAGATGTTTGTCTGCTCATGTTTCAAAACAGGTTGCTGCTCCCATTGAGTAACCCCGGTCCTAGTTTCTGAGAGAGGCTTCGAGGGGAAAGAAAGTATTATGCACTTGTGTGGTTTGGGCTGATCTGATGGGGAAGGGGATTGGTCTGACATTTAGGTACTGGGGAAGAAGGTCGTCGTGAGCGAACTGCCCATTTGGTGGTTTTTTGTTGTTCCTTGGCTTTTACTGTAAATGATCCCAGAAGTTGGCAGGATCCACAAATACGCACACCCACTCACACTCACGTGTACACATACGCTTAGATGCTGTTAACAGAAAAAGGAAAAGAGGAAACAACACAAATGCTCCCGTATGAGAGGGTAATTTCTCAGTAAACCGTGGTTGGTCATCAAGAGCTAGGCATCATGCTCAACGCGTTACTTCCCGTTCCTCCAGTTACTCCGGTAACCCAGGCAGTTCTGTGCGTTGGGGCTTATGTTACTGGAGAAGAATCCAAAGCTTAGCATAGTCCAGTGACCTGCCTGGGGTCATTCCATTCAACGATCTCTTTGCCTGCTGTCTTGCCCACTAGACTGGAATCTTGTTAGGGATGAGCTCTTCTTGTCTCTGTTGGCCCATAGCCTCACTCAGTTCATGGCTTCTGGTTAGAATGCAGTCAAGGCCAGCTGAGCTGCAATATTAGTGAGCTTATTAGCCTGGTGTCCAGTTACATGTGTGTGTGTGCTCATCCTTCTGCAGGGGAGCGTCACAGGTGCCGTCACATTTTCAGAGGGGTCTATGAGCCTGTTTAGCTCCTGGATTAGACTCCCCATCTGGTAGCAGACTCAACATTTTCTCCCTTGGCTATTAAGCAGTTGTGAACATGACCATTTGAAGAAGGTAGATGCCCCCTCACTTCACAGGCAGTGTGATTTTGTGGGATGCAGTCAGACAGCTCTGAGGTCTTGTTCTGCTTTGTTGCTTACTGAATGCGTGTCACTGGACTTGTTTCACTGGTGCAGGCCTCGGACCTTGTGTTCGATGTGGAAATGGCCTTGGTGGTTATGAGGACTGAGGTCAGTATAAAATGTTTAGTACAATGGCTGGTTTGTAGTTAATGCTCAATAAGTAGTATTGGCTGTTGCTATTGTAACTGTTACTTTAATTGGCAGAGTGACAAAATGTCGATGAGCCACTGTTAAGTATAGAAAATGGATCACAAAATTAGATGGATACTAGAATTACAGTGATGAAAAACTGTGTGCAGGTGTGGTAAAAAGGAAGGATGTGAGGAGGTAAAATGACTATTTTATAGATAAAAACAAACATTCTTAGCTTTCTCTTAAAGCCTTCAATCTGTTTATAATCTCAGACCTCTGGAAATCTCTCCTAAGGAACTAGAAATGAGAGTAGTTAGTTATGTACAGGGATGTTCAAAGCAGTATGCGGGCATATTGGCAAAATGTCATGTTCTCTGTGGTATAGTTAAATTATGTTTAATTGGGAAGCCATCAAAAATCATGTTTCCAAAGGTATTTAAATGTCACAGGAAACTTCATGATCTAGACAAGAAAAGAAAGAAACCAGGGCACAAAATTCTACATATCTTTGTGTGTGTGTGTATGTGTATATTTTTATGTATATGTATACATATCTATATATACACAAAACACAATATGATAGTGTATTAGTTTCTCATGACTCCTATAACAAATTATAACAAACTTGGTGGCTTAAAAGGCTTAAAACAAATTAATTTTCTTACAGTACGGAAGATGGAAGTCCAAAGTCAGTCCGCTAGGCTAAAATCAAGATGATGGCAGTGCTCATTCCTTCTGGAGGTCCCAGGATAGAATCTGTTCCTTGCCTTTTCCAGCTTCTAGTGGCTTTTGGCATTCCTTGGCTATGACTGCATTGTTCCAACCTCTGCTTCCCTGGTCACATCGCCTTCTCCTCGTCTATGTCCAGACTCCTTCCGCCTCCCTCTTGTAAAGATGCTGGTGATTATGTCAGGCCCACAGAGACCGCCCAGAATCTCTTTTTCTCAAGAGCTTTAATTGAATCACATCTGCAAAGTCCTCTTTGCCAGATAAGCTAAAATTCATGGATTCTGGGGATTAAGACATGGTTATCTTTGGAAGTTATAATCCAGCTGATCACAGATGTCAATTTTGTATAAAAAAGAAAGATACAGGAAAAAAGTCTGGAAGGAAATACATGAAAACGTTAACAATGGCTGTCTAGATGGTGGAATCAGGGGTCATTTTTACTTTCGGTATACTCTGCAGTATCTTCCTTTTCTGCGCTAAGGAAGTAACTTAACCACCTTCAAAGACGCTCAGGGAGCGTTCCTCTAAAAACGATGCGTGTCCCAGGCGGAGTGCCAGCGCCTGTCCCGCTGTCTCCGCAGAGCCGGTGTTCTGGTTCTACGTGAAGGAGGTCCTCAACAAGCACGAGCTGCAGCGCTTCTGCTCCCTGCGCCACATCGCCTCCGACGTGGGCCGCGGCCGGGCCTGGCTGCGCTGCGCCCTCAACGAGCACTCGCTGGAGCGCTACCTGCACATGCTCCTGGCCGACCGCAGCAGGCTCAGGTACCAGCCGCGTGGGGTTCCGGGCGGCGGTGTGGGCCTGCGCCTGAAAGCACGGAATCTGGAGTCAGGTGCCTGGGTTTGCATCCCACTTCCTCCGTTCAGGGCAACTGGGTTTCACTCTCACAGCCCCAGTTTGACCAGGGGTGCTGCGGGGACTTCGGTCTGGAGAATAAGTGAGCGCAGGCCTGTACAGGGCCCGGCATGGCATCTGAATACAGCAAGTACTCAGTAAATGCTTATTATCATCAAGTCTGGGGGTGTCGAGAAAGCTATTGTTGTAAGACACAGCCTGCTCTCCACCTCGTGGAATTTTGATTTGAGCTTCTTTCAGATTCAGAATTTCTGTTTTTTTAGATGTTGGGTTGTTTAGTGCCCAGTTTTGTCTTTTGTCTTTCCTCGTGTGCTGGGTTCTTTACAACTCTCTCTCTGTGTGTGTGTGTGTGTGTGTGTGTGTTTTGAGGTTAATCACTTTCAAATTGA
This sequence comes from Eidolon dupreanum, assembly GCA_028627145.1. Taxonomy (NCBI): domain Eukaryota; kingdom Metazoa; phylum Chordata; class Mammalia; order Chiroptera; family Pteropodidae; genus Eidolon; species Eidolon dupreanum. Next base: position 5,417,269 of record CM053501.1, on the reverse strand, counting down.
AAAAATATGGAAATTTTAAGTTGGGGAGAGAAGTCATTTCCTATTAAGAAACAACCCCCCAATTAATTATGTTTTCTTTTTTTCTTTATCATAAAGTTCACCCTATCAGTTAGTATAGGCCAGGTTATGCTGCTGTAACAGACATCATGAAAACCTGGGAGGGTTGAGACAGCCATGTTTTTTCTTTCCCCCCGTTTCATGTCTGTCATGGGTGAGCAGGGGTTCTCATCCCAGGGACCCAGTTTGATGGTGGAGGCTCCATCTGTGTGGAGATGTAGTTGAACTAAGCAGTGACTCCTAAAGCTTCTGCCCAAAGTGATCCTTAATCTCCATTCACATTTCACTGGCCAACAAAGTCACATGGCCACAGGTAAGCGCAGCGGTGTGGGGAGGAATGGTTATGCTGCAGTGGTGGGCGAGGGCATTGAATATGCGCCAGCAGTGGTGCAGTCAGCCACGTTCCCTGCAGGAACATCGACGGTCCTGTCATTTTTCCTATACGCATGATGTTTGTGGTCTCTCTTTTTTCTCTGTCTCTGTCTCTGTCTCTCTTTGGCTGTTTTTTTTTTTTTGTTTTGTTTTCTGAGAATAGTGGACCATATATATAGTATTGTGTCACTTGATGACACAAAGGGACAGTGATCAATCCTGCCCTGGTCCATTGAATAACTTTCACATCGGCAGTGCCCAGATCCTCAACAGTGAAATTTCATTTAATTCAATAATCTGGGATTTCATTAGTGCCATGATACATTCCTTTGGTTTCATATCTTGCTGTGTGTTCCCTGGCTCAAGTCTCCACTTAGGCGTTCTGGGATTCTGCGCTGGATCTCTTACAACTACCCCTGCAGCTCTTCCATTGATGTCTGTGCTGCTTTGTCCGGCTGTGTGCTCAGACTCTGTGGGTCTGAAATGGGAGTGATGGGGGCCTGGATGACTGGTGCTGGCTGCACCTGCGTGCTGTTTAGGGCCTGAGTCGGCAGGCTGCGAATGCCCGTGTGAACCTCCCGAGCATTGACAGGTTTAGTTAAGGAGAACATACTCATGTTCCTTAAAATGAATTTTCATCAGCTCTTTCTGGTAGGTCATTTGCAAGTAGTTCAGCGTTGTACACTGAACATTAAAGTTGATTTTGACAGTGAGCAGTGGAAGTGAATTCTGTTAAGAATCACAGTTGAACTTATCTGGATCACTAGCCACTTATTTAACTCAATGTGGGAAAACCAAATATACTTACATACATGAAAACTGGCTCAGATTTTGGAAGGATCACAATTTTGGGAGTCAGGTACAGTTGCCATGCCAGCTCAAACATGTAGTTTGTGCTTCCACTGACATGTAGCTGGGTAGGTATTTGAAAGCGATGCATTTCTTCTCAGAATCTTTCTGTTAGTTGTACTCAGTCACTTTAGCAGCAAATATGTCCAGTCTCTTGCTGAACTACAGGCCACTCATCACTGACTGCGCTTTAGTGAAACTGTACTTTGACTTCATTAATTTAGAGTTCTCTGATCTAGTTGGGAAGTCAAAGGGTTGAGGAGATTTGCTTGTTATTGCTTAGTAGGGGGTCGGATAAAGAGCTGGGGAATTGGACTGGGAGACCTGCTTTTGACTCTTGCTGTACCATTTATTGCCACATGACCTTGATCAGACCCTGTAGGCCTCTCTGACCCCCACCCTCCCTTACCATTTAGATTTGTGGGGCCTTTTCAGCTTCCCAGCCCTGCCCAGGATAACTTGGGCTTTCTAGTCTTTAGCACAAGCCAGTATTACGTACATATGCCCTGGTCGATAGAGCTCTGGTGCTCTAAAATTTCTTTCTGAAATGCTGTCTTCTTGTGTTAGCCCAGTCAGAGGGTCCCTGTGGACCAGCTTGCATTTCCTCTTTGTCTCTTGGAGACTTTGCTTGAGTGGAAGTCACCCCTCTGTCTGTTTCTGATTTGCTGCTTCATAAACACCACATTTACATCTCGTGCCTATTTCAGTACTCAAGCTCAGGGGACTCAAAGATCTCAAGGGGACCAATGAGGAAGTCGTAGGCTATGTGCAGTCAATCCTTTGTTTGTAACCAGAAGCTTCAGCCCAGCAGAAACCTCCTATATCCACTCTAGGATGACCAGGCACAGATTTTCCAGGAAGCCATAAAATGGAATTGTCTGGCTAAGGGATGCAGAGAACCACTATTCAGAGCCTTCTCCCTTTCTCTTTCAATTTGCAGCACTTTTTATGAAGACTGGTCTTTTGTGATGGATGAAGAAAAGTCTAGCATGCTTCCTACCATGGCAGCTGGTAAGCCCGGCCAAGGCCAGGGGCGATGGGTGTTCCAGAGCGTGGCGAGCAGAGGAGGCTGCTTGGGAGTGAATTTATAGCTCTAAGAGATGCTACAATTTTCCCTGTCCCTCACTGACTTATTGAGCCACTTGTCACTGTCTTTCCTTGAGTGGCATGGAGCATTGAGTCCATTTATCTAGAATTTGGTACCCTGGCAGAGAAAGCATGGGGGGCTGAGGGTTTTTGGCTGTGGCTTTGCAGGTGTAACATGAAGACCCAGGGAAACAGAGGTGGGAGGCCTGCCGTTGAAGGCTGGCCACACCCCTTACTGTCTGGTTTCCTGGGGCAGATCCTGTGGAGTTTGTCTTTTATCTTCCTGCTTTAAGAGGTAGGAATCCTGATAGCAGTGCAGTCACTTTCCCAGGGCTGTGAGAGAATCAGATGTGATAAAGAGTCATGCACACCATTTGTCAACGTGAAAGCCCTGGGGAGATGTTAGTTGGTGAATTGTTAACTTATCATTTGACTCTCATGCAAAGACGGAGACAACTTGGGTAGCTTGTTTCTTTCTTTCAGGTCCTTTGTTGCTTATTTTTTCTCCTTTCCTGAAGGTTTATACCGAGTCCCACATACTGAGAGTTATGTTAGTCTAGTTTGTTGATGAGGAAGAGTCAGATTCAACCATGATCTCCTCGGTCGGCCATAGGCTACCAGTGCACGTTTTTGCCTAAAGTAATAATTATAATGATCCTGGTGCATTTTGTGATTACTGACTTTGCTGAGTGTTTTTGGTGGGTGATGATCTTTAATACCTACCCTGTGAAAGGATTCCTGGGTCCCCATTTTACAGATAAGGAAACAAGCACAGAGAGGTTGTAAATGGCTTGACCAAGAGCTCATAGCTCCTGAGTGGCGGTCCTGGGATTCAACCCAGGCAGTCTACCCCCAGAATTTACACCTTAACCACCCTCCTGACAGATAGGGAGAGAATCTGGCAAGACTCGGCTCCTACGGGAGCTGGTGTCTACTGACTCCAGTTTCGTGGGAGGTTTTATCAACGTCGAAGACCAGTGCGCGCCCTCCCGTGTACTGGGATGTCTGCAACTTGTTTATCATGTTGGAGGTGGGACTCTGTTCAGCAGCACACACTCCAGACTTTTCCCTTCTGGGGGCAGGTCTGAACTCCATTCTCTTCGCAATCAACATCGACAACAAGGATTTAAACGGGCAGAGTAAGTTTGCTCCTACCGTCTCGGACCTCTTAAAGGAGTCGACGCAGAACGTGACCTCCTTGCTGAAGGAGTCCACGCAAGGAGTGAGCAGCCTTTTCCGGGAGATCACAGCATCCTCTGCTGTCTCCATCCTCATCAAACCTGAGCAGGAGACCGACCCCCTGCCCGTCGTGTCCAAGCACCTCAGTGGCGGTGAGCGAGAACGGGCACTCCAGGTAGAACAGAGGGGGTCGGGTAAGAGGTCAACAGACTGTGGCTGAGGTGGACACCTCTCGTCACCTGGAAGTGCCAAGGGGGATAAAATCTGATGTGCTTGGCATTTTCAGTTCATGTTTGTTGTTTATTTTCCTTAACCTTATTCACCCTGAGTGGGATCTGGGAGCCGTACCTCAGTGGGAAGATGATAGAGGAAAAAGAGCAAGCTGAAAGGGAGGGTGTGATGGCCACGTGAAGCCAGATGAAGTTGATCTTCATTCATTCTTTCATTCCTTTGTTCATTCATTAATTTGTTTGCTCCATGCATTCTGTGTGCTAGGCAGTGAGCCAAGTAAGACTGATTACTGGCATTTAGCCTTTCGGATGGGTGGGGTGGCTATTTAATGACAGACTGTACAAATATTTAATTATCCTCCTGATAAATAGGGTGCTATGGAGAGTGTACACTATCAGGCTTGCCTTTTTTGGGGAGAAGACATTTAAGTGGAGGTCAGGGGGAGAGATTACTTAATTAAGATTAATTTTATGGTACATTTACAATACTCCTTGAGTCTTCTGGAACATCCAGAATGTTGCTACAGTAAAACTGGAAATTTGGGGTTTAATTACCAGGTCCTGGTAATCTCAGATCCCTTAGACAAGGCAATAATCATGGTGAGCCCTTTGGGAATATTAATGATGGTGACAACTCAGAATCTCATGGTGTCTTTGGTACATGTGGCTTTATCTATTTGTCCTCTTCTTCTTGAGCAGAGATCCCACATGAATGACATAGAAACAGGGTTGCTCAGGGCTTCGTGTAACAGAGACACTGGAATTTGTATATCCCAAGGAATGCCCTTTTCATTCATTTTGGGGACCCTGCTTTTGACATTGTCTCAGAGTTGTGATACATTGATGGAACACGTCACACCTTTCTTTGGATGGAATGGAGTTTTGGGAGTTTGTTCAGTGTCTCACATGTAACTTTGATGATTAAGATGGGTGAACAAACTGGCTCATCTAAGTAGTGGGAACCAAGGCAGTCTTAATTTCTGTTTCCATTAGTCTTTGCTGTGTAACAAACAGCTCCAAAAATGTAGTAACTTAAAACAACCATGGTTTATTATTTTTTAAATGATTCTGCAGTTGGCAGGATGGTTCTTCTGCTGGTGGGTGTCACCTGGGTTTACTCGTGGGGCTGCGTTCAGCTGGTGGCTGAACTAGAAGATACAAGATGGCCACACTCATGTGTCTGAAATTGGTGCTGACTATAGGCTGGGCACATTTTTTTACACATGGCCTGTCATCCCCCAGCTTCCTTCCATGGTGGTGTCCGGGCAGCATTTCTGGAGGGTATAAGGCCCTTTGATGCCCAAGCTCTGGAACTCATACACCAACATTTCTGCCACATTCCCATTAGTAAAGGTAGAACTCTGAGCCAGTCCAGAGTCAAGGGGGTAGAGAAATTGATACCACCCTTAAAGGGAGAAGTGGTGAAGTTCCATCATAAAAGGTCATTATGCAGGGAGAGGAGGAATTTGTGGCCATCAAACAATTGACTACAACCCCAAACTGGTTTGCTTGGTCTCTGCTACCAGCCATGAGAGCATTTCCAAAGTGAAACACCGAAAATCATTTCAGTAATGATAACACCCTTTGAATCAAAGTGTTTAGAAGGATTGCTTAGAAGGAACAGTTTTAACATATGCTCTGTGGTGTATTTTTTTAAAATTAATTTTTATTTTCTTAAATTTATTTTTAAATTACAGTTGACATAGAATATTACATTAGTTTCAAGTGTGTAACATAGAGGTTAGTCATTTATATAACTTACAGAGTAATCCCCCCAATAAGTTAGCACTGATCAAACACCTTGCATAGTTATTGTAATGCTGCACTTTACATCCTCGTGACAATTTTTATGAATGGCGATTTGTACTTCTTAATCTCTTTCACCTTTTTCACCCATCCTCCTACCCCCCCCAATCTGGCAAGCATCAGTATGTTCTCCGTATCTATGAGTTTGTTTTTGTTTTGTTTATTTGTTTGTTTTGTTTTTTAGAGTCCACATATAAGTGCAACCATATAGTATTTGCATTTTTCTGACTTATTTCACTCAGCATAATACCCTCTAGGTCCATCTATGTTGTCACAAATGGTAAGATTTCATTCTTTTTTATGGCTGAGTAATATTGTATATATGTACTACCTCTTCTTTATCCATTTGTCTATTGATGTACACTTAGGTTGCTTCCATATCTTGACTATTGTAAATAATGCTGCAATGATATTTTTTGAATTAGTGTTTTAGATTTCTTTGGATAAATACCCAGAAATAGAATTGCTAGGTCATATGGTAGCTCTGTTTTTCATTTTTTGGGGAACCTGTTTTCCATAGTGGCTGCACCAATTTACAGTCTCACTAACAGTGCACAAGGTCTCACAGCTCTACATCCTTGCCAACACTTTGTTGTTGATTTATTGATGATAGCCATTCTGACAGGTGTGAGGTGATATCTCAGTGTGGTTTTCATTCACATTTCCCTGATGTTTAGTGATGGTGAGTGTTTTTCAGATGTCTGTTGAGCATCTGTATGTCCTCTTTGGTGAATTGTCTATTTAGGTCCTCTGCCCAATTTTTTTTATCAGGTGGTTTGTTTTTTTGATGTTAAGTCGTTTGAGTTCCTTATATAGTTTGGCTATTAACCCCTTACCGATGTATTATTGGCAAATATCTTCTCCCGTTTAGTAAGCTGTCTTTTCATTTTGTTGATGGTTTCCTTCGCTGTACAAAAACTTTAGTTTGATGTAGTCCCATTTATTTATTTTTTCTTGTTTCCTTTGCCCAAGGAGACATATCAAAAATTATTTAAATCAGAAGTAGAGGCCCACATCCATTTTGTTTCCTCTAAACAAATGTTTTTTTAAAGATTTAAAAAATATCCAAATTCATCTTATAATTTATTTTTCAGTAGAGTACTAGAGGATTTTCCACAATCTAGTGGCAGAATCGCTTGATCATCCCTTTATCCCACCTAGTTTTTCTTATGCCATATCTTTTCTTTTGCTAGATGCCAAATGTAAAAAGGAAAGGAAGAAGAAGAAGAAAGTGACCAACATTATTTCATTTGATGATGAGGAAGATGAGCAGAACTCTGGTGACGTTTTTAGAAAGATACCAGGGGCTGGGGAGAGCTCGGAGGAGAATTCGGACCGCTCCTCTCTCAATATCGTGTCGGCCTTCGAAAGCCCCTTCGGGCCGAATTCCAATGGGAGTCAGAGCAGCAACTCATGGAAAATCGATTCTCTTTCTTCAAATGGGGAGTTTGGGTACCAGAAGCTCGATGTGAAAAGCATCGATGATGAAGATGTGGATGAAAACGGGGATGATGTCTACGGGAACATGTCGGGAAGGAAGCACATGGGCCACTTGGAGTCACCTGAGAAGTAAGTTCCACTTGAGCGTCTAACAAAGGGTGGTTCATAAACTGCTTTCTCTTTCCTCAGTATTGGGTGAAATAAGGGTACAAGTTTTATATTTGTTTAGGACGTCATTCATTTTTTAGATCTCGATTTAGGAGGAAGGAGCGTTATTAATTTGCTGAGAACTAAGAGAGGGGAAGGGAGTATGTTTGAAGGTATGTATTACAAAATTCGTGTCAAGATGTGTGCCTTGAAATTTTTGCTGTATATATACATCTTTTATTTCTGTTTCCTAGATTTTCCTCCCACCGCTGGCTTGCCACTAGCATAGGAAACTCTGGAGAAAAACAGGGCTATTCTAGAGAAAAGTTGTGGGCTGGTGATTTCTGCATTTATCTGCAGGGCTGTGACCAGCATGAATTTGCCTGCACTTGCTGCTTTAACCCTGGAGTTGCTGTAGGTTTATACCTGCGGAAGGTGCTGGATGCATGTGAAGGCATAAAGCAGAAAAGCATAGTTAAGAGCTTGGTTCTTGGAATCAAGACAACTTGGGTTCTCATTTACTCCACGGCTTAGGTTGGGCTAGTCTGGACAAGTTACTTCACCTCCCAGAGCCTCGGGCCTCATCTGGGTTCCGGAAGAAAAATAATACCTGCTTTGTGGGGTTGCTGTCAACTTAATGGGGTATTGTGTGTGAGCCTGTTGGCATGGGTGTTGACACTTCAAGAAAGACAACACAGGTCAACTTGGTTTCAGTCTTCACATCAAATAAACTTCAAAGCTCGCCCATCAGAGTGAAATGAAGACATTGAGATTTCACGCTACAATTAAGGAGCATAGTGTGTCTCTAGTCCCAAGCTTTTCATTTTGATGTGGTTTTAATAGGAGTTTTTTTCTTTTTCATGAGACTCTGCATGTTTTTGTTTTTGATTTTTTCCCCTCCGGTCCTCATTCTCATGGATTCCCATATCATTAGCATTACCTTATCTATCATTTGTGATAAGCCAGATGCTGCAAGCTACGTCTAAACCTTATCCTAATCCTTAGGTTAGTGGGAAAGAATAGGTTTTGTAGAGAATTGAGATTACTCAAAGCAATGGGTGAAGCTGGGGTTAAAGTTAGGTGATGCTACACTCCAAATCTTCTACTGTTGAATATTTTCCATGTTTCTGCATAATTATGAATACCACCTGGTTGATTTTCCAGTCAGATTAATATGTCATGATTTGCTAAAGTATTTAGGTTATTATATTATTATTGAGTATTTAGGTTGTCAGCATTTTTGTTTGTTTTTGCTCTTGTTATCAGCCATTCTGACATGAAGATTTTTGTGCACAGGACTTTTTTCTCCTTCTGAAGTATTTGTTAGGATAACTTTCCTGCTTGTGTTTTTGCTCACAGGCTATGAATGTTTTTGTACCTGGGATCCAGCTCGTGTGACATGCCATATTAGGCAAGGTGCTCTAGAGAAACAGAACCAATAGGGGGTGTGTTTGTGTCTGTGTGTGTCTATTTACTTATCTATCTAGAGAGATTTACTTTAAGGAATTGGCTCACATCATTGTGAAGCTTGGCAGGTACATAATCTGCGGAGTAGGCCACAGGCTGGAGACCCAAGGAGGAGTTGCAGTCGGAGTCCTAAGGCCGTTTGCTGGCAGAATTTCTTCTCTGGGGAATCTCAGTCTTTTTCTGTTAAGGCCTTCAAATGATTGCACAAGGCTCACTCAAATTATAGAGGGTAATCTGCTTTATTCAAAGTCTACTGATTTCAATGTTAATATCATCTAAAAAATACCTTCCCAGGAACATCTAGATCATATGTCTGGCTACCATGACCTAGCCAAGTTGACACTTAAAATTAACCATCATACCTGCCTTTAGTTCTTATTTTGGGCCTTTTAGGAAATGCCACTTGGATTCCATCTCTGTAGTTGAATGCATCTCTGAGTTGATTCACTTTGTGGATTTTTTTGGCCTCAAACACAGTCATTTTTCCTCTTCCTAGACTGGTGCCATTGAGGGCAGGCCAGCTTGCAAGCCAAGGTGGCTACTAGCATTGTGATGTGTAAAACACAGGACAATTCAGGGTGACCTTTGCAGAGCCCAGGCCCTTCGAGGCCACTGAGCCTCCTGCAGATTATGGGCAGCCTCTCCCGGCGTAAACGGGGGGTCTTGAGTGAACATTCTGCAGAGCATCTTGGGGAAAGAGCAGAGGAATGATGAGGTGGCCTACCGAGTAATACTTTCATTTGGGTTCTAAGCTAATGTCCCTGAGAGACCGGGGCGCCTGAGGGGCCAGAACATTAGCAGTTTGACAGCACAGTCAGGTTTGTGGGGGGCAGTGGCCAGGCCAGGAGACAACTGTGTGGGACTGCGATGGCCTCCGGCAAAGTCAGTCTCTTTGTCTTTAAGATGCTGCATTGGCCACAAGTTGGGTTTTTATGCCTCTGCGAGCACTTATACCACTTTTTTGACCAACGAGGAAAATCTTATCCTTCCTGTCTCAGCATTTACAATTGTTGGCTTTGCTTTTTATTTTTTTCTTAAAAGAGGATAATATCTTTATTATAGAAAGGAGTTTTTCTGTCACTTCATATGTGTCCTATGGCACCAATAGAGAAGTAGGGTGAAAACATCATTCAAAAAGAATGACAAACATATGGAAAAATGTTGCACCTCACCAGCAATTAAGCAAATGCAAAGTGAAATCAGATCCCATAATTTGCCTGTCATATTTGCCAAGATTTAAAGTGAAAACTAGACAAAAGGCGAACCCTGGGTTAGCGCCCTGGGAGTGGCTTGCTCTCAGTATGTCCTCAGGCGTGGTGTCTTCCAGGCACACAGTAGGTATTAACTGACGAGGCAAGGCTGGCACATGGGGCATCTTCCTAGATAGCCGGTAGTGTCAACAGCCTTCGGGAAAACAAGTTTGGCGCAATGTCATGAGCCTGAGAAATGTTTATCCCACTTGATTTAGCAATCCCACTGCCAGGGCCTCCCCTGGGGGCAGAGTCCCAGGGAGAAGGGCCGTATCTAGATGCCAGGTCCCTCCTTCGAGTAGCGAGACCTTGGAGCTGACCTGAGCGTGCGCAGAGCAGCAGCCGGGCAGTAGAGCTCATTTAAGCCTTAGGGGCTTAAACCCCTCCCATGGCATTTTAGTGTCCACATCGTATGAAGAGAAACTGGGGAATTAGTATTGAATTAAGAAGCCAAATGTAAAATCCTACAGCTGGTTTTATTACAGCCTTGTAAAAAAAAGTATGGGCAGAAGAAAGAAAAAGGCACTAAGGAAATAGTGTCTAACCCAGTTGTGTTTTGGGTAACGTGGCTTCGGGTATAATTTTTTCCCTCTTTTTGGCATTTTCTAGGTTTTATAATAAACGTCTTACTTTTCTGATAAAGGGCAATACCCATTATTATGTTTTTAAGCCAGCGGTGGCACCATATTTTGAATTGGTCTCTGACTCAGGAATCACTTCAGTCTAACTCATTTTTGACGTGGTGGCCCTTGGCCACTTTTACTTGAGTTCCACACCCCGGCTGCTGAGGTCCGGCTTCGCCTCGTGCCCTGCGCGTGCTGCCAGGGAGTGGCGTGATTGCCCCCAGCGGCGGCGGAATACCCCCCGCCTGGGGCGGGCGCAGTGGCAGGGAGAGCACTGGTGGCTTCATTGCCTTCTCCTGAGGGGCACCGTGACCACCTCTGGGGTCCCCTTGGGCACCAGCTGCTGGATCGGAGTCTCAGGAAGGCGGGGCTGTACGGATTCTAGGGGCACAGCCAAGTTCATCTAACAACAGGCTCTTTTGCGCCCCAGTTTGCCATCCAAGTCTTATGTGTTTATTACCTGCAGGATTAAATGATACATTTTGCAAAATTCTGTATAGGTTTTTGTTCAGTGCCAAAAGTACGAGCAAAAGCTAGAGAGGGTAAAAGCAGAGCCTCTACACGATGGCTTCTAAAGAAGGGGCGGCCAGCTCTGCCCGCAGGCCAAATCCACCCCCAAACTGAGAATGGATGTTACATTTTAAAGCGTTGTTAAAAAAAAAGGAAAAGAATCTGTATGGCCACAAAGCCTAAAATATTTGCTACTGGGTCCTTTACAGAAAAGTTTTGTTCGCCCCTGCTCTAAACGAGAGGAAAACTGTACATCCTGTCGTGGTGGGCGGTGGCCAGGAGGTCGGTGCGACTGGACTTGGGAGACCTGGGCTCCAACCCACAGGCCTTGGTTCTGTCCGTAAGGCTGATGACCTTGGACAAGTCACATAGTCTCTGAGATGTTTTTCTTCCACTCTCCCCCTTCTTTCTCCCTTTTGCCCCTTTCCGCCTCCCTTCCCCTCTTTCCTCCCCTCTCTCCATCCCTTTCTCTTTTTCCCTTCCTCCTCCTCTCTCCTCCCGCTTCCTCTATTAGGTAGGTATGATTACGATCTGCTTTTATCTTCTTTGCAGTTGAGTTAAAAAGTGATTTTATAGACTTTGAAGTACTGCGCAAATACTTCCTGGTATTTATTAGTGTTTCCTAATTGCCCAAATGCAAATGCTGCAGTGGGGAAATCCTTTCTCAAATGAGTTCGACTGAGCCAGCCTGGCGTCCCAAAGGTCATACAGGTTAGTTCTGTACTCTGTGGATAAGGTGACAGTACGACAGATGATATGAGCCCGGTGAATATTCGAGCTGACCCCCTTTTTTTGAAGGGACCCAGACATGGTCTGGTCTGATTCTGCCCTTTTACCTGGGAAGGTTTGAGATCCAGTGAGGTGAAGTGGCACCAGCCCAAGGTCACATGGCTGCCATCATTGCAGAACCTGGAGCACACCGTGCTTTCTCCCTGTTCTGTGCTTTGCATGTCTGCTCCCCTCTCCGTCTCTCTTCTTCCTTTTTACTCTGGCAGCTCTGCCCTCCCTTCAGCTCTCACGTCAGACCTCCTTTCTCCCGTGAAGCCTTCCCCCACCTTCCTGCCGTTGTACACCGTCTGGGGACACACTGATCCCTGTACATGTGCCTCACCAGACGGTCAGCTTCGTGAGGGCCGGGTAACTCTGCTGGCTTGTTGCCAGAACAGAATACACGCGCTGCACCGCACCTGGCGTACGGTAGGAACTCGGTAAACTGGTCGAAAGAACAAAGGCGGTGGGTCTGGCTCCGGACTCCGTGCTCCTGGCCCCCGGCCTGCGTCGCCTGCTGTGTTCAGCCCCATCACGGCCTGGCTAGTTCCCAAGGAGGAACTTGTGGGAGGCCCAGTGGAGGCTTGTGGTGACCTGAGTCCTCAGGGGCCCTGCGTCCTGTCACACAGCTGTACTCTTTCCCCGTAGGCCACTGGACGGGAACACCTGCCTCTCCCAGAGGCACAGCTGGGCTCCGCTGCAGGTGCTACACGGTGACACTGACGTCCTCTTTCCGGTCAGCGGAGTAGGCTCCTACAGCCCTGCAGGTGAGTGTTTCTGGTGGCTGTTTCTGGACCGCTCCTTCCTCCTGTGGGAGCTTGGGCTCCGAGAACCAGCAGGGGTGAGGGTCAGCTCTGCTGGGAGGGGCGGGAGTAGGGAGGCCGGGGCCCTGGGCAGCAGGGCTCATGGAGACAGAAGTGACAGAGGGCTTGGCTTCGCTTTTTGCTGAGCCTGGACGCTTTGCACCTAAGTGGCTGTTGGGCAGAATGGGCTGGCGAGTCACCAGGGGGCCCTCAGGCCTGTTTTTTTCTTGCCAGTGAATTGCTGAACTTGGTCACATGAAGCTGACCACAGCTCAGCAGGAGGGAGGTGACAGGCCCATAACTCTGACGGCCCTGGCAGCCTTCGCCGCAGAGTGCCCGGGCGGTGGCTGTCTGACACCTGCCTGTGGAGCAGGCAGCAGCCCTGACCCGGTCCGTGCTGCCGAGCTGCTGCGTGTGCTTCGTTACTGTCGTGAGCTGGAGTGGCTCACGGGGAGCAGCAGAGTGGGGTGCACATGGGTGAGCCTGGCCCACCCCGAGGCGTGGGCGTGCAGTGCCGCTGACTCAGGGCCTGGCACAGCCAAGCGCTCGGTCGCTTCCCTACAGCACCACTGGGTCAGCGAGGACGGGCCTGATGTGAGTGCCCGTCTCATCTTCCCGGGGCCGGGTTTAAGAAGCTGACGGGGGCCCGCCAGCTGCTCATTCTGAACAGCACGATGGCCCGTTGTTCTTGTCACCGTGCAGGGAGCAGAAACGCACTCGAGCTGGCCCAGGGGCAGAGGCGGGTGGGCCGTTGGCTGGCAGCTGTCCGGAGCGGGGTGGGAGCAGTCCCGCGCCAGGTGGTTGCGGGAGCTGGGCAGGTTACGGCTCCCAGCCGGGCTCCGCGTGGGCATCGCGGCTCATGAGGGCGCGGGGCTGAGACTTACGCCAGGCTCGTCGCCCCTTCCGGAAGGTGGGTGACGGTGACGACGATGCACACCTACCAAGCCCTCGAAGTGAGTCCAGGGCGTAAGGTGACTGACCAGGGAAACGCATTCGCTCTCGTGACCGCAGCCCAGGAGGAGAGGTGGCCGTCGTCACAGCACCTCCTCCCAGGTTTGTGGTGAAGGGCGCCAGGCACACGCCAAGGCCCCATGGGGCGCCACTGGCACCGCACGTGCTGTGACAGCACTGCCCGTGGGCCGCCGTGGGCCTGGGGCCGGGCTCAGAGGGAGAGGCCTCGACCTGGGGGGGTCCCTCCGCCTTCTCACTCTGTGCCCCCACTCTTTCTTACAGGGATCTGCCCCGTCTCTCTCTCCTGGTCTGTCTCTGCGCCCTTGTCGTTCTTGCCCCCTCCCCTTTTGGCCTGTGCTTGGCTGAGGTGCCAGCATCCCAACCAGCACTTCTCTCTGGGTCTCAGCTGAAATCCCCAGGAGGGTGGTCTGGCAGGCCTCACTCATGTCTGCAATCCAGGCCAGTCACTCAAGTGACCGTCCTTGGTCCAAGAGTCCACTCAGTGGGAGTGCAGACGTGTGCAGAATGTGGCTCTAATGTGTGGCTGGGCCTGCTGCAGAGTCTCCAGCGTTTCTGTTTGTGGCTTCCAAGCCGTCATCCAGGTCCGCATTCGCCTCGTCCCGGTCCTGGCTGGAGGGACCTTTCAGTCGGGCTGTGAAGTATCGCTGGGCTGGTCGGGGTGTGCACTCGGCAGTCCGTTTTGTTCAGCGGCATGTTCGTGCCATAGCTGGGCGCCTCTAACCATCAGACTCTGGGGGTGGACGGCTGGCCGCTCCCACATGCTATTTGCCATTCAGGTCGGGGTTTCGCCTTACAGAACCTGGCGTCCTTCCTCCCTTTTGGGCTTTCTGTACATCAGCGTCTCCGGGGAAAGTGGCTTCTGGCCAGCTTCCAGGGTCCCCTAGAGAAGACATCCCCCCCCCCCCACGCCCGTCAGAGTTCCTGCGGTCCCACGGTCCCACCTCTGGCTGTTGGCCTCACGGACCCAGAGGCCCTAATTTGTCACTGTTGATGGGACCTGAGCTCCAGCTTATCAAGTGCCCTCCCCAGAGATGCTGTGTGAGGGCTGGTCTGCTAGCTTTTTATTTACCACAGGAACAAAGTTGCCCAGAGTCTTGGAAGCTTGTGACAGCTGGGGGCCAACTCACTGTGGGTGGGAGCATTGCAGGAGGAGGCAGGTTATTCTAGGGCTCCCTGAAGACCACAGGATCCCTTACGTCTGTCACTGAATACCAAATCGCATCCAGTCCCTCCTGGGCCGACACCTGTTCCCAGGTGCTGCTGGGCCTGGCCTGCTGGCAGGGGACCCTCCCTCAGTGGCCTCTGGCTGGGCCACATTGCCCTCCCAGACTTCTTTTCATATACCCTGTTCCACTAGTATCCTTTCTGATTGACACCCCGGCCACCTGAGCTACATTAACATATTCTTTCTTGTTCTGGCCTGGGGGTCATTCAGTGTCTCTAGTGGTGACTTTGCACACAGAAGAGTCCTCCCTCAGGACATTTTCCCTTCATCTTTGAACATGTTAGTGCCTCTACTGTCACTGCCTTTGGGGGTGTGTATGTAGGGGGAGGATAAAAAAGGGAGAGAGGGATGTGGCAGGGAAGGATGAATGTTTTGGTAGCCAAGTCTTGGGAGGGAGACAGGGAAGGGGACCCTGAATGCAGAATTATTATCCTTCTGAGTCTTGGAAGAGGCGTCTCTATGGATGAGGGGGCTGTGCCTTGGGCTGCATTTCTGGGGTTAGGGAGGGGCTCAGCGAAGGGAGACGCCAGCTAGGGGTCACACGAGACCCTGAGAAGCAGGTGGCGGACTGGATAGTCATTCCTCTAGGCACGTGTATTAGTTGTACTTTTACCAACTTTCCGTCATTTTGAGCCTGTGGGGGAGAGAGGGCCCCCCAAGTCCTTTTCAATTGACAATAACAAACGGAGGTGACCAAAGCACCCGTGACTACTCACTGTGCGTGCGACACCGGCACGGCTTGTGCCCTCACTGCGGGGCCTGCATTTAGCGCTGGGTTTAGCAAATGCGAGGCAGTTTCCGATGGTGGCGGCTCATTTGAGAGCTCGGGTCCTCTCCCCCTCACCTTTCATCAGCTCTGATGGTCTTCAGCTTCTCCTCGTCCTGCCACTGGGTCTTCTGAGTTGTTTGTTGGGACGGGGGGTGGGGGTGGGGTGAGGGGGGCCTGTCGTGGTGCTGCTCTGATCTGAGATGGTTGACTTCAGAGCTTGGCTCCCAAGGACTAGTTTTACCGTTTGGAATGTTATGAAACTGGGTGGCCACAGGGCCTGTATTGTGTGATTTCTACCCCATTTCTGTGGGTTGTGTGTCACTTAGGGTTCATGGGTTTTTTTTGCTCAATAGTGGGTGATCCTGCTCTGTGTCAGCATTGCTCTATGCTCTGGGGGTCCAAAAGTGAGTCCCTCTTGGAGTTTCGCATGTGAGGAGGGACATCATTTTAATGATCTGATGTGAAGGAGAAAGGAATGAATGGTCTAAGTGTGTACTGAGTGCTCACACCACCTTGTTCTAACTCAGCCTTCTTTCTTGCCTGGGCTATTGCAAAATAGCCTCTCGATGCCCCCTCTGCTTCTATCCCTGCCTGCCCCCCCCATCCATTTTTTTTTTTTTTTAGCAGCCGGAGTGATTTTTTAGAATATAAATCAGATTGCCTCATTTCCCTGCTCCAAGCCCTTCCACCACACTTAGGATAGAATCCAGGATCCTCACTGCGGCCACCCAGGCCCCAGCTCACCCCAGCAGTCTCATCTCCTCCCGTTTCCCTTTTTCTTGGTGCCCCCAGCCACACCAGCCTGCTTCCCTTGCTTGCATGGAGCCTCCCATCATTTCTCTCCTCCTGCTCCTCTTGCCTTCGTTACGCTACCTATTCACATCCTTCAGGGGACAGCCCAGGTGTCGCTGTCTTATGGAAGGCGCCCCTCCCCAGGCCTCGTGTCTCATGCTGTTGTCAACCGGTGCGTCTCCATTGCTCTGGTCTCAGTTTGTGATTGTGTGTTTGTGTAATTACTCGCGAATGTGTGTTCCCCCAATCGGTCTTGGAGGTCCACGAGGGCAGAGCTGTCCGTCTTGATTCCAACGTGACCCTAACCAGAGCCAGGCCCGCAGCAAGGGGTCAGGAAGCCTTTGCTGAGCCGGAAGTGGATGGATGCGGTAGGTGGGTATGTGGCGTGCTGTGGGGAGTGGACATCCGGCAGTTGGTAAAATCATATCTGGTTGGGGACACAGTGGGGACAAAGGAATAGAGGCAGAAACGCCAGGGCCGTGGGAAAGAGGGAAATGCGGGCGTCTCAGATCAGCTGAGCGGGAGACCGAAGGGGCAAAGGCTCAACTCCGCCATCGGCCAGACCCAGGTTCACGTCCTCACACTTTAACTGTGTTATCTTGGAAAAATCACTCAAATAAATCCACGAGGTCCATTTCCTCATCTATAAAATTAAGATAATAGTAGCGCCCGCCTCCGAGGGGGCCCTAGGGGTGAGTGAAACAGTCTGCGTCTCTGGGACCGCTGTGTCCCCAGCGCCTTAGGCCCACTTCAGCTGTCAGCAGGTCGTGGTCACGTGTTACGATGGCAGATCCACTTGGGCCGAGCAGGCGTTGTGTCTGGGGTGCTGGGGGTGATGTCGGCCTTTACTCCAGCTGCGCGTTTCCATGTGTATGTCGGAGTCCCCGTCTTTGCTTCCAGGAGTAGAATCTGACAGCTGCATGTGAGACAGGACTGAAGGGACCTGCACAGCAGACCCTTGGGAGGCGTTGAGCCTTTGACCTGGGCGGCCATGGAGACGGCTAGTGAGCAAGGAGTGGGAGGTAGTTAGGTGGAACCAGCAGGTCTCCGGCACCAGGAGGATGAGAGCCATGCTCTTCCGAGGTTACAGCCCAGTGGGAAGTGACAGAGAGGAGTGGTTTTAAAGGTCATGGTCAGTTGGTGGGCCCTGAAGGACGTCCCAGTAGAGCTTTCTGATAGGCAGTTAGAAATGCAGGACTAGGATGCACGATTTTGGACCTAGCCAGAGACAAGGGCTTGAGAGCTGTCATCTCACAGGGGTAAGAGCGGGAGCCAAGACCTTGCTGGATTCAGCAGGGGACTGAGGCCACGAAGCCGTGATCCAGGGACACCTCTGCTCAGGACTCGGGAAAAGATGGTGGGGGAGGAGGACCAAGGGATAGTGCTTTGAGGGCTGTGAGAGCAGAGCCCCAAGGAGGAGTGCCTGCTTAACCTTGTCACTGGCTCTAGGAGGGTGGGGAGGGGACCGAGGGGGGAGTTCCTTGGGGTCCTTTGAGAGCAGTTTCAGGTGACTGGGAGGGCGAGAGCCTGTGGTAGGCAGGCTTGGCTACCGAGTGAATTCATGCTAGCCATCGCTCACTGAGTGTTCTTAGCGGGTCTTTCACATATTACAATTTCATTATGTGGACAGCATTATTAAAATGTATGGTAGGCACCAGTGTCTTCCCATTTCATGGATGAGGAAACTGAGGTACCAAGAGCCTAGATGTCTTGCTGGATTAGAGTTGGGGAGCAGACCTTGAGTCCAGGCTGTGGGACAGAACCTGCACCCTACAACACCAACCAGCCACAGTACTAGGAAGGAGGGCGGGGAGCCCGCACCCCACACCACTAACCGGCCACAGCACTAGGGACGGGGGTGGGCAGGCGGAGAGGCCGCACTAGTTTCCCTTCAAACTTCTTGAAAGAGCGAGGAGTGAGTGGAATAGCTTGATGCGTGCAGCAGAGTGAAAAAAGGTTGAAAAACCATTTTTTCTCCCGTAGAGTTCCCTTAATTCAGCCTCTTAGACCTGGGGAGTCTTGAACAGGACAAAAGCAGAATAAGCGGAAGGAATGACATGGAGGAAAGAGGCCGTGACAGATGGCTTAGGGGAACCAGATGTGCTCCCTCCCATCCCCTGTCCCAACCCAGGCCTGGTTTTGTAGTGGACATTGACAAGCCAGAAGTGTCTCCAGTGAGTGAATGTTTTGGGTAATACCAGCTTTAATGTCACCGTCTAGCCCAAGGGACTAGATTTATACTTGTTCCTGAAGAGACTTGAACAGCAGCTAATAGATTTATGAAAAAATTTAGTACCTCTTGCCTGTTATTTCTAGCGATTATTTGTGGCCTTACTTCCTCCCAATGCCTTCCCCACATGCCACTTAACGCAGGGCAAGTGGCTCTTTAGAAAGCAGCTGTCAAAGTTGTTTTGATCCAAGCAGATTCTGTCAGCAATTAGACCATGCTGCCCTCTTGTGTCTGTCTTGAGCCACTACAGACAGGAGCAGTTTTGTGTACCAGAAAGCTGACTTATTCCTTGATTCTGAGGTTGGCTCCGAATAGGGACTTCAGGAGTGATTCTGAGTGGCTCAAGGTCATAAAGGTTAAGCAAGAGTATGGGGCCTTATGACTGATGCAAAGTCTGAGATTATGACCAAAAAACTGAAACGAGTAGCAGATAAAAATCCAGTGTGCCAATGAGGAATACATTTCTGAGTCAACTGATTTCGCCCATGTCTGCATTGTGTCCTTGTGTCACGGAGAAAATGATTGGAAACAGAAACCTGACTTTCTCTCTGTGATTTCTCTCTGTGCACAGATGCCCCCCTCGGAAGCCTGGAGAATGGGACGGGGGCTGAGGACCATGTTCGCCCGGAGCCCGGGCCTCGGTACAGGTTAGTGCTCAGAAGCCAGGTGGTCTTTGGGGTCGAACTGTCCTCAGCAGTTTATTCCTTTTTAAAGCCAGGAGGGCACCCACTAGGACTAGAGGGCAAGGCCTTCTCTTGTATCTGTGTTCGTGCTTGGTCTCAACATCACAGACTGTGACGGTGCCAAGGGTCCCTGAGCACTAGCTTCTCTAAGAAACTTCAAGGATTTGTTACACTTCATTTGCATACCACCTTTGCTTTGCGCACTTTTGGGGCCATATCTGGGAACTTCCTCTGTCAGTGTCTGCTTGATTTTAATATTTGACCATAATATTTATTGAGCAGTTTTAATATTATGTAATATTTAAGCCACTTAGATAGCATATGTCTGGGAAGTGCTTAGCCTGGCACATAGTAATAAGCACCACTTTGAATTTTCTAATAAAAGTGTCTTAAAGACTGTGAGTTGCCCGAAGTCATTGGCTGTTTGGTGGTAGAGCTGAGGTGGACACCAGAGTCCACCCTTATGCTTCATGATTCTTGTTGCTGTTACTGTTTTTTCCTTCTTTCTCTTTGTGGTTTTCATTTGCAAGATGTCACATTTGCCTTTGCAGCTTTAGCTCTGGGCTGGGGCGTCATGATTGCGCCACACCACACTTGGTGTTGTGGTCTCACTCTGAGTAGACGGGGCTCTGCTCTCTGAAAAGGTCGCTGCTTGTAGGAGGCTCGTACCAACTAGTACAATGCCAGGAAGGATCGGTGTCACCAACCCCATCCAGGACTCTCAGTCCTTTTTGCTGTTTATTTTACAAAAATTGGAAAATGCAGCATTAAGTGGAAAAAAATATCACTCTTAACCCACAACTCCATTTTGCTGTTGATATTTTGATCCTTTTTCTCCTAGTCACGTGTCTGTGTGTCTGTAAATGTCTGTGTGTGTATGTACATGTGTATTTTAACCATATTATGGCCCTGCTGTTTTCATGAAAGATATTTTATTTTTCCGGGTTGCAAATTCTCTGTAAATGTATGGTTCATTCTTACTATTTGTGGCAGTTATGTTCTATAAAGTCACCGTGAAGACCGCACCACTGCTCCTAGGGGAAATGAAGGGTTATGTTCCTGTGAGCCTCTGGTCACCGCAGTTTTGTCACTCAGTCAACACCGAACTTTGTTTCATGTCTGTTCCTGTTAAAAGACACCTTATTTAACATGTACTATTGGTTCACTGACATCGAACTCATGGCCAATAACACCGTAACTCATGCTTGAACAAAGGTGACTTGACACGGGTGTCTCCTCCGTAACAGGCATCACAGCCTTCTTGACCTTGGGAACACCAGAGAGCACTTTAGCCCCACGCTCGGGGATCATTTTAAACAGCAAAATCACCAAAAAAAAAAAAAAAAAAGCACACGAATGTGAAAAATGTGGCACTCAGTAGTCCCCCAAAAGACACATGTATACTATGACAGTTGCAATAAGAAGGCAGCGCTCACCTTGTTGAGGGCAGCTGGGAGCATGCGCATCTGGTGACTCAGATTTTTTGCCACTCTGTGCATATTCATGACTGACCTCAAAGGCACCATGGATCTTGATCTTGGGGTTACACATAAATTTAGTGAGCAGGCGAATTTGCAAATACGGAATCCGCAGATACTGAGGACCGACTAATTTCAAGGCGATGCCCTCTGTTTCCCCTCGTGGGTGCTGGGCACACTCGGCATCAGCTGGTGTCCTGAATGGTGAGGCTGTGCATTGTAAGTAGCCGAGTGTAACCTCCTTCTACCTGCCTTTTCCCAGCGTGGAAGCCAGTCCTCCAGGCCAAGGAAGTCCTCTGAGCAGCCTGTTACCTTCTGCCTCGGTGCCAGAGTCGATGACAATTAGTAAGTACTTTCTGAGCTGACTCCGCCAATACTGGGATGACTCGTGGGCCTCTATGTCGTGGCAGTGCCT
>CM053501.1:5374915-5396018 GCA_028627145.1 Eidolon dupreanum | reverse complement strand
GGAGAGGAATGGCATTTAGAATTCGCGGGGAGTGCTTTCCTTCCTTCCTTCCTTCCTTCCTTCCTTCCTTCCTTCCTTCCTTCCTTCCTTCCTCCCTCCCTCCCTCCCTCCCTCCCTCCCTCCCTCCCTCCCTCCTTTCCTCCCTCCCTCCCTCCTTTCCTCTCTTCCTCCCTTCCTCCCTCCTTCCTTTTCTTAAAACAACTTGATCGGCATATGATTGACATACAAAAAGCTGTCCATATTTAATGCATACAGCTTGATGACTTTGTCGATGAGTATAAACTCATGAAACCATTGCCACAATTTATGCCATCATATTTAGTTTACCTCCAAAAATTTTCTCCCATTCTACTTATTTATTGATTGATTGATAATTACACTTAACACTTGATTTACTCTCTTAGCAAATTTTTGGAGAGTGCTTTTCTTGATGAAGAAAAAACACTCTTTTCTGCCCTTCTTTCTTTCTTCCATTATTTGCTGGATCCTTTCTTCCCTTCAAAAACTATGTACCAGTGTTTATCATGTGATGGACACTGTGCTAATCTTGGCTTGGACATCGATGAACAAGAAATCAAAGTCCCGCCCTGAGGCGTTGCCAGGCCACTGTGGAAGATAGGCAGCAGCGACGTTGACAGACATGATGAACCTGTGCTTGCAAATCGTGACAAGAGCTAGCAAGGCAAAGCACGGGTGGGGGTGTGTGCTGTTTTAAGGTAGGTTACCAGGAAGGGTTTCTCTTGGGTGACAGTGGAGTTGAGGCCTGCGAGATGAGGGGACTGAGCTGGTTTTGGTGGCAACTGGTGACAGTGGAAGTGTGGCTGGGTGGTGGCGAGGGGAGAGCCGGCTGGAAGGATGCTGTAGAGGGCGGTCAGTTTGAGTTTTATCCCAAGTGCAGTGGGAAGCAGGCGGAGGGCCTTGAGGAGGAGCGATGTGGTTTCTCCCACTTCCTCTGGCAAGGGGCAGGCTGTTCCGGAGCGCGCGCTTCAGTTCTTCTTCCTGCTGGCCCTTCCTTGCACAACTGGTTCTCGAATGCCTCCCTGTGCCTCTCAGGGTAGGGACTCTTGATGGTCCCCAGTTGGCGCCCTAAGTATGGCTCACTGATACCTATAATTCAAAGAGGTGTGCTAAGTGCTACAAGAGAGAGCAGAGGAGGGGCGGTTACCTGGGGTGACCTGGAGCCTGGAGCCACCAGGCTGGGACCAAGTCCAAACTCCACTACTTCCTACAGGTCTCCTTCATTCTCTCCTTTTGTCCGTCTGTCACTTTAGACTCAGCCCTATTTCCTCATTTGTAAAACGAAGACATTATATGGTATTGGAGCCTTATCAGGTAAAGAAGCTTCTGCAGGCGGTGTGAGTGTCGCTGCTCCTAGTTCTTCAGAGTCAGGTCATTGTCCAGCAGGCTGAGGACCAGGCTGAGGACCAAGGACAGTGAGCAATGCACCACCAATGTCCAGTGCCATCTCATGAGCTTTGGGTGTCAGGCTGTGGCATTCCTCTGAGGGGTGGGGTGGGGCTCTTTCCGAATCTTTTCTGGAGATCCTCTTTGGGGGTCAGATTCTAGCCCATTCAGGAGCCCCCAGGGTTCAAGCTGGAAAGCCAGGTCAGAGCCCAAACTCCCGAAGTCTAGAGCCTCGTCTCTCCCGTCTTTATTCTAGTTCTTTCCGGGTGACCTCCATCTGTCCTCAGATGTCATTCACCCCGACACTCATGCCTAGTTCTGGGGCAATCCCAGAGTCCCTTCAAGGAGTGCCTGGAGGAGTGATAACATGGACACCTCCCTCTTTACTTTGCCTGCTGTGAACCAGGCCTTTCTGTGTCATCGCTGAATTTTCACAGCTTCCCTGAAAAGCGGGAGTGTTGGCCTCATTTTATCATTGGAGAAATAAAGGCTGAGAGAGGCTGTGCTGGTGGTCCCCTGCTAGGACGTGGCACGGCGGATTCACGTCCCTGCCTCCTTGCTGTCCCTGGGAGCCCACAGCTTCTGGAATGCTCCATCTTCGGAAGAAAGCATTCCCGTCCATTAAAATGTCCTTCAGAGAGGTCTTCCTTCCCTGGCACTGGCTGGGAGAGCTGGGTGCCTGCACCCTCTCTCATCACCCGCTTTGTTTGTCGCGTCTGCTGGCTTCAGCTGTCCGAAGCCCTCAGCACCGCATATGCCGTTTGTTTATTTCCTTATCCCCCCCTGGAACGTAAGCTCCTCGAGGACAGGCACTTGGCCTGCTGTTCACTGCCGTGTCCCTGGGCCTGAAATCCTGCCTGACGTGAATTTGTCGCTCAGGAAACAGTTAAAGGGATGAAGGAATGCGTGAATGAGCTGAAGTGTATTCTAGTTCCAGCAAGTGTGAAGTGTTTAAAAAGTGGGAACGGATGGGAAGCGGGCTTCCTGACGGGGGAGCTCACACCTGGTTTAGTCACCGCTGCATCTCCAGCTTGGTCCGCAGTGAAGGCTGGGCTCTGTGGGGCAGCTCTGTGGGGGAGCCAGGGAGGAGTGGATCCCCGCCCCACTCCGGCATCCGGGGGCAGCAGAAGGAGCATTAGCTTGAGAATCACGCTAACTTGGTTCTGATTCTGGCTTCAAGAGTAGTGGGTTCCTTGACCGCTCTATGCCTCAGTTTCTCCAACTGTAAAGTGGAGGAGGCGGCCCTCCAGGATTCCTGTCCTTCCAGCCATCTGTTCTGGGGAAGGAGTCATGATACCCACATTCTCTTTTGCAAGCATTGCGGACCCAGGTCGTCGTGGTCTGGGTGTTTCTAGGGTCCTCCTGGTCTTGTCTGTCATTCTGACATCTAAGGCAGGCGTCCTCGTTTCCCCCTGGCTCACTGTCTCCTTTGCAAATGTGTTGACTGTTGAGTTGACTTTGGATGCCTTTTAGTTAGGTGAGCTAGCTAAAAGAGCTAGTGTCTGTGAACAAACTGGCTTTGACATTCGGCCCATAACGTTTGCTACGCTAGGCCAGGTGTCGGCCAAGGTAGGAAGCGTGACTGGTTGGAAAGGGGTGGATGGTATTTGTGTGAGTGCCCAGACTCCTGTGCCCTGCTTTGAAAAGACACCGTCTTATGGAGTTTGTAAAGGCGAATCAGCCTTCTTTGTGAAAGGCAGATGTCACCTTTCAGTTTTAATTCTCAGTGGCCAGCAGCTTTTACATTGTCACTGCCAAGTTTCTATCCTCAGTGCTGCTAGAAGATTAGACATGTAAGTCCTTTCTGTGCTTTGTGCCTCCTTTGCGATTGTGGATCCCCGGTATAGGGGGTCATGGGTGAATCAAGTTGAGAAGGCAGCCTGTTGGGGTGGGAAGAACACTGAGCCAGGCCTCCCATTCAAGAGCCGTGCCACCTTGGGCAAATGCCTTAACTTCCCTGACTCAGTTTCCCAATCCGTGAAATGGAGGTAAAATTGCCAGCTTGCAGGAGTCCCATGAGGCACATGGACTGTCTGGCCCGGGGCCTAGACCGTGTTGTCTGAATGCTTCAGTGGAGGCCCACAGGTAGTTCCAGAGACTTCAGAAGCCTCTTGCAAGTGTGTGGAGATTATGCTTTCATCACTGTCCAGACCTTAGAAAAGAGAAAAACACTTCAGGCTCCCAGTTGGTGATAATTGAATCTAGTGTCTGTGTGACCGCAGGAATCGTGGTGTCATTGTCTGGCTGTTGCTGTTCTGCTCCCTGATGTTACTACCAGCCAGACTGGCTGTGTCCTAATCCACGCCCCTCCACAGATGAGCGGCAGGTTATTTAACGTGCCGTGCCTCAGTATTCTCGTCTGTGAAATGGGGCTGATAATGGTACCCATCTGATAGAGTTGTGAGGATTAAATGAATTAATACATAAAAATACTCAAAATACTTCATGTACATTATACCCTGATAATAAAAATGGAAAAAACATACTCAGAAAAGGTGCCCAGCATATTAAATGCTCCATAACTGGTAGGTGCTATTATCATCGACATCCTCCAAGGATCCCTGGTGGCTGATCGTCCTGAACTCAGTATCTGGGCCTTCTTGTTGGACTGCCCATGGATGGGTCTGATTTCCTGTTTTACTAACACCATCCATACTGCAGAGGCCCCTAACATTCCCTTTACGTGGCGCCTACTCCCTAACCTTCCTTCTCGCTCAGAGGAGAGTAATCTCTACACCCTTTCTGAGACTGGTGGCTTCAGGAGTGTAAGTATGGTCAGACAGGACAGTGGTCCTCAGTGGGGGCAACTTCAACACCTGTTGGCTGTGTCCGGAGACATTTTTGGTTGTCACAGCTGGGTTGGGGGTGCTCCTGGCATCTAGTGGGTGACCCCAGGGATGCTGCTAAACTTCCTGCAGTGTACAGGACAGCCCCCCACAACAGAGAACAGCCCAGCCCCAATTGTCAGTAGTGTTGAAGGTGACAAACCCTGGCAAGGAGGCAGTGGGGCTGTTTTCCAGGAATCATATTTTGTTTTAGACATTCTTTTTAACCACCTCTCTTCTGCAAAGCTCAGGGAATGAAACTCAGGAGAAAAACAAACCTAAACGAAATGATAGATCCCAGAAAACATTTGTCCTCACGTGTGTTCTTGGGAGCTGTTTAGTTCTGTTACCCCTGAAATGAAGGTTATTTAGGGAGGCTTTAGGTGCATAAGGGTAAACACATGTAGAATGTTCCAGAATACATGATCTCCAACTGATAGCTGCAGAAACACATTCATATTCAGTGTGTGAACTCATAGTTGCTATTTTTTCCGGAACCTACTGAAAATTCTTTTGGTTGGTATTTATTGGTATTCATGTCAGCTTCGCATTCCTTCACTTCCTCTTTAAAAATGAGTTTCTACTCTTGAATTAATTTCTCTGCGACTATGTGATTATTTGGGAGCTGGAAGTTGCCCGGAAGTGGCTTTATTCCTGCTCGTTCTAGGAAGAGCAGCATGGGAGCCACCAGGGGGCGCTCGGGCCCTTCCTCTGCTTTCCTCTTCCCTGCTTTGCGTCTGTAGCTGTGGGTTTCGGCTGTCTCAATTTTGATGTTTCGCGCTGGTGCCCGTGTTAAGCATGAGCTGGGGAGGTGGTGGTCGGAGCAGTGGTCTTTCCTAGTTGGTAAACATCGGGCCTGCACAGAGCATTCTCTTCACCATTAGCATAACTATAGTCACACGTTGGCTTTCTGAAGGGAGGTGTATGTGTCTGTTTTGAAGAATATACAGCTAATTGGAAAATATTTCTCCTTTCTCATTATTTTTCATGTGATATAATTGATTATCCGTGTGTATTTATTCAGCACTCGAAATCTAATCATTGCCTTCTTTTTCCTTTTCATTGGCGCTGGGGGTAGGGAGTGACAGGTAGTGGAGAGAAGTAAGCCCAGATCATCAACCCGATTGTTTTCTTTTGATTTTGCCTCACTTTTGATCTTGATCCAGGGCAGAGGGGACCAGAAAACCATCCTCAGTTGTCAGTAGGCCTTATTGAGCAGGTCCTTTTTATTCCCGGCTATTATTGGAAGGGATTCTTAATACTAGGGAGGAAGTCTGGCCTGTTGCCTGGCAACGCAGTTCCAAACATTGGGCAGCTTGAAGAGTGCTGGCGTGATGGAGAGGGAGCTGGCAAGGCCCCGCAGCCGGCCGGTTGCCTGGCTGAGGACTCAGTGATACAGTTTTCGGAGCGGATGGCGGGGCAGCAGTTGCCAAACTGGTGGCCCGCTGAGACCCCGGTCCTGACCTCAAGGAACCAGGACAAGTCCTCAGTCGGGCAAGGTTCCTGAAAGGGGAACTTCCCACTGAATTTTATCTGGACCTTCAGTGACTGACTTACTAATTGGAATATTCCAGATGGAATTTAGACGTGCCTCACTTCTCTGTTGATTTGTTTACTCCGTCCAGAAACATTTACTGAGCATCTGTCACATGCCGGGTACATGCTGAGGAGCCAAAGGTGAAGGAGACCCAGCTCTGGCACTCAGAAGCTCCGTGTCTCAGTTTCCCCATCATTAATACGTGGTTGTGAGA
Organism: Eidolon dupreanum; assembly: GCA_028627145.1. Classification (NCBI taxonomy): domain Eukaryota; kingdom Metazoa; phylum Chordata; class Mammalia; order Chiroptera; family Pteropodidae; genus Eidolon; species Eidolon dupreanum. The sequence goes on along the minus strand of CM053501.1, from coordinate 5,390,038 downwards.
GCCAGCAGCACAGGTCATTGTGAGGACTAAATGAGGTCATATGATAAAGTGCTTATGCCAAAGCACTCACAACTCAGTAAGCGTGTGCTCTTACTGTGCAGACTCTGCCCACGAGGAGTTCAAAACCTAGTGGAAATAGCGTTGGTGATAAAATAGAGAAACAAAGAATGGTTGGGTGGGGAAAGAGGAGGCATCTGGGTCACTTAGGAATGATGCATCCTTCGTTACCTGTGGGTAGTGAGCGACCCTCACCTTGTGTGAGTTCCCCTGAAGTGAGGAGTCCTAATTGGCAGTTCAGATCTTGTGGTATAGCCTCACTCCTTACCTGGCACCACAGAGGTGCTGCTGGGCTGGCTGTAATTCACCTAGATGTTTGTTTCCACACTGGTCAAGCCTGGAAGTGGGTGGGGAACCGGTCTGGTGAGAGTCCAGGGCGTGAGTGCAGTGGGATTCTCTGGCCGCCGAGAATCCAGGATGGAGGCCGTGGGTAGAGGGTATCGAGAAGGGAAGGGCTAAGGGGCAGATGCAGCTGGAGATGCAGCCAAGTTAAGGAAGCCTTTGCAGAGAGGAGGGTGCTTGATAAGGAGGTGCGGGCACTCCTGGGGGAGGGGCGGGGCAGCAGCTGTGCCAGGGCTGCATGAAAGAGTAATTCACGGAGCTAAGGCCAGCTGGGGTACGGGGGCTCACTGCATCATCAGGATGCACTTGGGGAAGTGATGGCGATGCCACCACCAAGTCCTCTGTCCCCTGGCCACCTCCACGGCTCTTCACAGCAGCCTCCGGAGGGAGGAGCTGCTGATACCCCGTTTGACAGAGAAGTGAAGTGACTTGCCCAGTGTCATGCAGCTGGTAGTGGGCAGAGCTGGGACTCAGCAGGACTTGGCCCAGGACGGCCATATGCAAGCCTGTGTGCAGCCGAGCTGGGGGACCCTGGCCCAGCCTAGTCCCCAGGGCATTTCCATGGTGCTAGGACTGACTTTTGGTCTTGAGCTTTCTAGTGTATCTTTTTCCTTCCCTCCCTCCCTCCTTCCCTCTCTCTCTCCGTCTTTCTCGCTGGCCTGGCACAGCTTATGTAACAGTTTCATGCAATTCAGAGCTGATCCAAAACAGCCTTCTTGCTCAGGGGATGAGGCACCAGTCAGACTTGTCGAAATGTCAGCTTTGCTTGAAATGTACCAGCAGAAGAGCTGGGGCAGCTCGGTTTGTGGAGCTGCATCCGAGGCAGTTGCTGGGTTGGGATTCAGGGGTGAGGGTGGCAGTGCTGGTTTGGGCATCTGATGGGACTGGGTTGGTCACCTCGTGCTGTCATTAAAGGGGAGGGAGTCGTGAGGCTGGGAGAGCATCCATGCCCCTGCAGCCTGGCAGATGGGCTCACATTGTGCTCTGCCGTCTGCTTTGCTCGTCAGTTCCCTTCTCTGGACCCCCATTTCCTCACTTCCTTATTTCTAAAAGGAGGTGAAGAACCCCCACCTGTGAAGTGCCGTACACGCTCAGCACAGAGGGCCTGATCAGGAAGTGGAGCGATGTTTATGTGTCGGTTCCAGCCTGATGCTTCCTCTTCCTTTTCCTCCTCCTACTTCCATTTCCCCTCCCCTGGCTTCAACTCCTCTTTCCTCTCCTCCCTTGGATCTTAAATATTAGCTTTAAATTTACTGTTACAACACTCGTTTCATACGTTAATACATTTACATGGAAATAAAGGATACGTTTGAGACACGGTAGAGACTTTCTCTCCCTCACCTTGGCCACCTGGGCCCCGCCGCATCTACCCTCGGAGCTGAGCATCTGCAGGAGCACGGCGCCTGGAGGAGCACGGCGCCTGCAGGAGCACGGCGCGTGGAGGAACACGGTGCGTGGAGGAGCACGGCGTCTGCAGGAGCACGGCTGCTGCCAGACCGGGTGGGGTCCGGCGGACAGCGCACGGGCACTTGCATCTGGCTGCCCCCGCCCCGGCAGGCTGACACGCTGCACTGCAGCAGTGGGGAGTCTCAGCACGGCCAGGTTCCCTGAGCTCCTGGCGCTGTCCCTGTGGTCCTCCTGCCGGGAGCACCCTCGCCTCCCTGTGTTTCGTCAGGAGTGGAGCTTATTCATCCTTAGATGTCACCTCTTCCAGAGGGTCAGGCGCAGGTCAGCTTTGTTAGCCATAAAGCTGACTGGAAATCAGCCTTGACCTGGGGGCAGGCGGGCTTGCCAAGATGTCCTTCCTGAGTTCACTAGTCGGGTGCAGACCCCCACGGGGCAGCCCCTTTGCGTGTCCCATGGACGGGTGGGCGGTGGGTGGGCCCTGAGAGCGAGAACTTACCAGGGCTGAGGTTGGCATGGCCAGTCCCTCCTCCCATGCTCCTGGGACGGATAAGTCACCCTGTCCTCCTGGGAGCAGTAAGTGAGGGGCAGAGAGATTGGGGTGGGGACCTGCGGGGCACCACGTGGAAATGGAAAGTCAGACTTGGTGGTTTCCCTTCAATGCCAAGTGACTCACCTGGGAAGAAACACTTAGATCTTAGGCCGTTTTAGATACGCGGTCGTAAGTGGGTGACTTTCCCAGGCTGTTTTCTCTTCTGCAAAACGGGATCAATAACTTCTCCCTCACAGATTTGTTGGGAACCTTTGATAAAATAAAATAGTGCCTGAACCTGCTAGGTGACCACCTGAGCGGTTCATGTCATCACACCGCAGGTCTCCCACCTTTCTGGAAACCCACATCCCCTTTTCTACCTGAAGCGAGGAAACTGGAAGCTGCTGGTGAATAGAGGGGCTTATCTAGTAGGGAAGTTGGGTGTGGTTAGGAACGGCAGTGAGACAGTGTCACAGGGTCCTGGGGCATTAGGCGACAGCCTGGAGCTCAGCAGTTAGTGACCCTTGACCCAGTATCTCCTGTGTGCAGGTGCCGGGTGTTTGCATCCATCGAGTTGGGGACAGACTGCCACAGCCTGGGTGGGTTTTGACCTCTCTTCCTCTTCACACATATACGCTCTCCAGCCGACTTTTCTGACTTAGCCAAAAATTCAGAGTGTAGTGGCAACAAGGAGGCCCCAGGGAACAGGAGCAGATGCAGCCTGTCTTAGGTGGCCGTTCCCTGGCCTCTGGGCTCCTACAGCGTTCTGCTGGCCTTGGCTGCTGGTGCAGCTGGAGCCCTGCCAGCTGGGGCCGAAAGCCAGTCCTGGCGGCGCCCCCTCGTTCTCGGACCTCCACCGCATTCGGGGGGGATCGCGCCAGCCTTCTGTGCACCTGCGATCCAGGAATGCCTATCAGTCAGGCTTTCCTGGGGGAGGGATGCGGGCATGTCTCACCCCTGCAGTCACCCTCTCTGACTTAGTGCCCTTGCACCTGGCTGGTTCTGACGTGGGCTTGGATCTGAGGATCTTAAACACAATCTGTACCTCTGGAGTGCATTGGGAACGGCGACCACCAGGCGTCAGGAACTCGGGGTGAATGATAAGCATGCACTTGAGGCGCTGTGTGTGCCAGGCGCTATCATAAACACGACGCATTAACTTCCTCATCTAATCTCACAACAGCTCCGTAAGGCAGGTCTGTTATTAGCTCTGGCTTGCGGATGGCAATTAAGGGGCTTGCCCAATGTCACACGGGTCGCGTTTGACTGGAGTGCGTGGGACCTCCTGGGCCAGGCTCCTAATCTTTGTGTCCTATTGCTTCTGGCTGTTCGTGATTCCTTCAGCCATTTGTTCAACAAATCCTGAGACCCTACTATGTGCCAGGTGCTGTGCTGGGCTCTCGGGCAGGGGTCTCGGCCTCGGTCTGTGGATGTCTGGACTGGCTCATCCTCCGTTGGGGGCTGCCTCGTGTATGTGGGATGTTTACCGGCACTGCGGGCCCCTCCCCGCTCAATGCCAGTAGCATCCTCCCCTCAAAGTTGTCACAACCAAAAATGTTCCACGGGGGGTAAAATCCTTCTCAGGTGGGAGCCACTGTTCCAGGGCTGTAGCGGGAAGCACGGAGACCACAAATAAGCAAACAAACAAACAAACACACGTCTCCATGCCGCTCTGTCCTCTGAAGCAAAACGAAGCCACACAGGAGCCTAGATGGAGAGAGGCCGGAGGGGCTGCCTGTGAAGGCCCATCTGACAGGAGGCCTGAGTGGGGTGGGGAAGGGCTGGGGCGGGAGGGTGCTGGGTGCGGCCGAAGCAGAATAAGGCAGGGGCTGCAGTGGGAGACTCCTCAGAGGGGTTGGGGGCGGGGGTGTGGCTTTAATTATTACTCTGAGATAGGAGACCTTGGGGACTTTCGAGAGTGACCTAGGTCTTAGAAGGGCCTCTCTGGCTGCTGGGTGGAGAGCGGGTGGACTGGACAGAAAGGGAAAATAGTTGGTAGGTGACTGTCATGGTCCAGGTAGCAGATGCCATATGTTGGGAGGAGGGTCTGGGACTCTGTCTAGGAGGGTGACCTGTGGGGTTTTTAAAGGTTAGAAGGCCAGCGCAGTCCGTGCCCCTGCTCCTGCGGGGCCGAGCGCGCCTCTTCATTTGCAGTGGTGGCTTCTGCAGCTCAGTACTTTCCTGTACCCACCATTTCTTCTTCAGTCAGCACTTTTTAGAAATTATCAGTTCGCTCCCTGCTAGGGTGGGGAGGGATGTGGGCACCCCACTGGCCTGAAGGAAGCAACCTGTTTTGTTCTCCTTTCTCAAGACCGTGACTTTTTTTTCTTGTCTAAGTCCAGACGTCCTAAGGTAGCTTTTTACCCCCTTTTGCCTTTCAGAACCTTTAGTTCCCCTCTTATTGTGTCCCCCCCTTTAGCAATCACAATTTATTGACCCCTAATTAATTATAATAATTTTAATATTGGCAGTCTTAGTCACAGCTGTTCCTTGATAATGAAAAAGGAAAGTGCCTTCTTAATGTCTTCTTGTTTCCATTTATTATCTCTCTGTGGTATTCCCGTAATCATCAATTTATTCATTCATTCCTAGAAGCCTAACCGTGTGGTTAGGGTCCTTCTAAAATTCATAGACAGAGAGATGAACTATAGTTGGAAAAAAGGACCTTTAGTCATGTTGGCCTCCTAGGATTGGAAACTCACATCTCAGCTCTCATTCTAGATGAGGCAGCAAAAAGTCAGAATTCATTTCCTTGAAACTCTGGCTCCTACCTGGTCCCAGACCCTCTGACAGTTACGTGCCTTGTTTGGAAGTCAAGGTGTGGTTCGATGCTTGTGGGCACTTAGATGCCAGGGGAATCCTCTCAAGGGAAACCAGACACAAAGATCACCTGTGCAGGAGTTCTCTGAGGCCGGTACTTTTTAGAAAGTTCTTGCTCCTGGTGTTGCCTGGTGGTGTGGTGTCGTCCAGAATTGCTCCAGGATAAACTTTGGGTGGGGGCCATCATTCCACGCCCTGTAGTTGTAGTTCTTTAAAGCACATGAAATAATTGACGCACCTATTGTTGTGAATACTGAAAATCTGCTACCTTTTTTCTGCGCAAATCTTGTTAAAAATACTTGGTGACTCTTGTTTTTATCTCTCTGTATTATATTCAGAGCATTCTTTGCCTTCCAGAGATAGGTCCAAAAGACAAATTATACTGAGGAAAATGAACTGGAAAGAATGCCAGAGACTTGCCTTCTGCTGTGTCTGAGTGTCTGCTGGGAATGTCAGCTGGTTAGACTCTCCACAGGTGTGTCAGCTTGGCTCTGAACTTGGACCGACTTGTATTTTATGACCGCCTCTTTTTGCCAGTTCCCTGGCTCATCGATGCAGGCAGGAGACTGAGGCTGACTGGGGGAGTTTCCGGGAAGGCAGCCTTGATCTTCAGAGTGTGAGACAACACAATGAGCAGTTTTCTTCATGGTTAGAGTCACAGTTGACTCAAATGTGAAGCCGGACTGCACTAAGAATCTGATTTGAAAAAAGAATTTTGGGGAAAAAAAAATCCACCAACATATTTTTAATGATGTTTGACCCTTTAGTCTAAATTAGTTCTCTCCTGGGTAGCACTGGTGACCTAGAGTAACAGATGCTTTTTTTCAGGTAATATGTTAACAATGGAAAACTCAAAAAATGGTGAAAAGGGCTGTCTGTGTTTCTGAGGATTCCTGTCCCTTCTCTCCTCCCAGAAGCCTTTAGATTCATCAATATGGCTCTGTCACACAGTCAAGCCACATTCCCCGAAGAGGAGGGATCACTCGGGAGAGGAGAGTTTGGCAGAGTTCTTTTTGTGTAGCTACTAAGTTCAGGTGATTGAGCTGAGAAGTTGGGACTGAGGGACCCCAACCATATTCAATAGAGCTTAGCGGTGGGCGTGCTGGGTGGACCAGCGTGGGAGGACATAAAGAGTGATTGCTTCCTGGAGGGGTCCCTCCGTCATCCATCTTCACTGCGATGGCTCCTCGGGAGGGACAGAGCATACATCTCCATCCAGATGACATCTGGGAGGAGAGAGACACACTGCAGTGTGACTGTCGCAGCTTAATGCGAGATGCTTTCACCAGGGACTCATGAAATTTGGCTTCTGTAGATTTATTTTGCTCATCCTCAGCTTGTGTGGGCTGAGGGCTGGGACTGAAACATCACCTTGCTAATGCATTGGTTCCTTTGTCAAGAAACGCATATGGTAGCATATCAGGCAGGAAGTTACTTTGGCTACTGTGACAAAGACGTGGAGTGACACTGGTTTAAGTGAGATGCAGTTTTATTTCTTCCCTCCTAATAGCTGGGGACCCAGACCCCTTTTATCTGGTTGGTCTGTCATTCTCAGATGTTACCCTTTTCCACTTGGCCACCACACTCAGCTTTCTGCCAGAGAGGAAGCACAGCTCTTTGTTTTAAAGGCTCAGCCCCAACATCTACATCGCTTCCCACTCACCTAACTATGGCTGGAATAAGTCATATGGCCACATCGGGCCACAAGAGAATGTAGGAAATGTTTTTATTCTGAGTGGTCACGTGGCCAGCTATAGACGGGGAGGACATGGGACTGTGGGGGGTGGTGCCTGCTCCAGGTGGAAGGTGACACTGTCCGTCTGACCGTGGCACCTTTTTTGGGGGGGCACAGATATTTTTAAACTTTTTTTTTTTTGCAAGAATTTAAGCCTCACAAGAAGTTGTAAAAAGTAGTAGAGAATTTCCATGTACCCTTCCTCGACCTTCCCCCAATGATAACGTCCATAAGATCCATAGCACATTGTCAAAAGCAGGAAACAGACTTCGCTACAGACTTGATCGGGATTTCACCGGTTTTTACATGAGCTAGTGTGTGTGGTTGTGTGCACGCGCGCGTGCGCGCGCACGCGCACACACACCTAGTAGTGAGGAGTTTTATCACTCATAGAGATTTATGGAGCCATCACCATAGGCGACACTTCTTCAGGAGTTGTCCATCACCCGTGAGGACGTTCCGTGAACAGCCCCTGCCCCCGTTTCCACCGCATCCCCGGCCGTTTCTTGATCTCCGAACAAATGTAAGCAGCCGGCAGTTCTCGTGTGTTTACTGTGTGGTTCCTTCACCTTCCGCATCTGCTTATGTCCATGGGTTTCTTCTCACTGGAGGTCCTCAGAGGGTTTCGTTTGGGTCGCACAGTATTGAAAACATCTTTTGAATTCATTGCCAACGTTTAACCATTGGAAGATTTTCATGTGATAAAAACAAAACCAACAACAAACCAAACCGTTTGACCTCAGAAGGGAAATGAGAACATCTAGTGACCACTAGATATTTTTGCATGGCATTCAGCAGTAAATAGTGGCTGTCCGCACTTGAGAAGGCCATTGCCGGTTGCTCTGAGTCCCACCTGGCCGGCTCCCTTGCCTTGGCCTCTAGGCAGTTGAGTGTGCAATTCCTAACATAAGCAGTTTTCTCTGTCATGGGGGGTCTTGCCCCATTTTGGGGTGCCAGCTACCCACTCTTTAAGCCTTTACATAAGCATTTTTCTTTAAAGAAGCATTTCTTGACCCTCCCACCCCCCAGATATTTGGTGACATCTTTTCTCTGCAGGCTCTTTAGGGGCCGGTGGCCATATTGTGGATTGTGTCTCTTCTGTCATCTGTCTGTGTGTCCTCAGTCTGTTGCCTGGTGCCTGCGTCTTGTGAGCGATTAGTGGTTGTTGGTCGTGTGAACAGCAGATTCACAGCGATTAGTGGATGTTGATGTGTTGACTGCCAACCACGGGCCAGGCCTCTGCTTGGCCTCGATCTCCATCCTCACTCGTCCTCCCCACGCCTCTTTTGTCCATCTTACCAATGAAGAAAGTGTGGCCCAGAGAGGTTAAAGAGCTCGTTTTCAGTGATAGAATGAGGTGCCGAGGAAGCTATGAAATGACTTCAGCCATGGGCATTTTTTTTCAGGTCAAGGATTGATTGACAGCCACCAAATGAGATGTAGAACTGTATTAGGAATTGCTAGAAAAACACAGGAATAAGGGAAAGGTCAGTGTTGAACCGTGGAGATTTTCTTGTTGATATATCTATTGCTCTGTTTGCTGCCCCAAAGAGGATAATTATGCCACTCCAGCTGAGATGGCAGGTGTGCTTGGTATTAGAAGGCGGGATCTTCTTGGGCAATCCTGGGGCAGAGAAGCCCTCCTGGCAGCAGAGGGAATGGACTTTTACTACCCTTGCCTGACGCTCCTTGAGAAGCACTGATGGAAGTGTGGAAGGGGTTCGGGTGAGTCTGGGGGAGCCTGCCATCTTGCTCTTGGGGCTGGTAGTCCTGATGCCCCTGCTTAAGGGAAGTGCCATGCCGGGCCATGGGGAGACTTTGTTGGTGACTTCCACCAGAAAGGACGACTGGGCTGGGCTTGCCCATGGGAGATTGAGAAGGCCGGTGCCCTGGAAGCACCCGGACCCTTGCTCTACCCCTTAACCCTTTGGCTCTTGGGAGTGTTGTCTCTTCTTTTAGGAGAGGGGTAAGAAGCAACCTACTACGTCTGCTGTGGCACTGTGCTGGCAGGGGCATGGGAGTTTATAGTCTGTAGCTCATTTAACTCCCCCGGCAACCCCCTGAGTTGGGTGACCGTATTCCTGAGCCCAGGGAAGTTCAGTCTGTTACTCAGAGTTACACAGCTGGCCATTGCTGGAGCAAGGATTTGAATCCAGGCTCAAGCCCGAAGCCTCTGCTCGGGGCGCCACGCCAAGCTGCCTCCACGTTCTCGCGGCGGCCTCGTCCCGATGGTCTGTGTGCAGGCGCCTGTGCCCACACCACGGAGCTGCTGCCAGCTGGAGCAGAGAGCGCACACGGCAGGTAGGAAGCTGTCCAGTTCGCCGGCTGAGAAACCCAGCACCAGGCTCTAGAAGGTTCCCGTGAGAAGGGCGTGGACACTCTTGTAGGCCCCAGGGTTGACCACTTTAGCTCCCACTTTCCTCACCTCTAAAGTGGGAGCGACCTCGCTTGCCTGCTCTCCTCACGGGACAGAGTGAATGCCCAGTTGGCAGGTGCTTTGACAACAACAAAGGGCTGCTGGAGCTGGCATCGGGCACGAGCTGGGGGACTTCCTCAGAGCCACATCCTGCCTGTCTCAGACTGCAGCAAGTCTCAGATGACTCTCTTCCCATGTCCCTGCTCGGGGACCTTTTCTCCCCCAGAGGTTCCTGAGGCAGAATAGTTGTGGCAACATGATTTATTTACTTCTGTCCAGTGGGACCCCAGTCCTCGTTGGCTTTGGCACCTGTCTTCCCCGTGCATGGCTCCTGCTGCCCACCATGGTGACCACGTATTAGTCTGATTAGAGACTAATTCTCTGGCTCTCAAGGTGGAACTGGCCCAGACCCTGGAGCACGCGGGAGGCAGAGGCAAGCTTTCGGTGTCGCCTCGCGGCCTGCCGAGCCCGCCATGGGGGCAAGAGAGCGCCCGCTGGGGGAGCAGGTGTGCGAGGGAGATTGGGCTGCTTCACCCCCAGGTTTCCGTCAGACTCAGAGGCTGGGCCCCCTGGCAAGGCCAAGGTTCAGGCTTTTGAAAAACACACGGGCCCCAAGTTGATCACTGCAGACGAGGCCCTGGTGTCTAACGCCAGCCTCTGTACCACGTCTCGGGCACGTGGCCAACTCTCTGTCTAAGGCCTGTTAAGACAGGCTGGGGGCTGAGAAAGCAAACCTGATTGCTATGAGAAAATAGTGTTTTTTCCTTGGGGGCCCAAGGTTTTAATACAATGGAATATGCACAAGGATTCCTGGACAGACAAGGAGGAGATGCACCTCACGCTGTTCTTTTTAGCAAGGTGGTGGTCTGTCTGGGGATGGAACACGGGCACATCCAGACCCTGTCTTCCCAGCCCACTTTCCTCCTCAGAACCCTGCGGTGGCCTTTTTCTGTACTTGGGGCAAAATCCAGATTCCTGCTGTGGCCCCTGGTGTCCCTGTCCCTCTCTAGCCACACTGGCTCTCAGGCACTTCCTCAGACTCGCCAAGTTCCTTCTCCCCTCAGGGACTTGAACGGGCCCTTCCATCTGCCTGTGATTTCTCCCTCCCTCACCCTCCTGTCTGCCCGAAGGACTCTTATTTAGTCATCTTTCAGTTGTCACCTTATTTTTCTTCAGCCTTGCCCGACCACTCCCTCCTCACATAATCCTGTCCTCATTCTTTCCCTTCCTAGCATTGCTCCCAGTCTGTGATGATTTCTTTCTGCACGTGTTTATTATCTGTCTCCCCTGCTGGTCTGAAACTGGGTGAGAGGGACCCGGAATCCGGGCTAGTGCCATGTGTGGCACCCAGCAGGTGCTCAGAGATAGCTGGTGAATGAACGAGTGGATGGATGAATGTTCCCGGGAGGGGGCGGCAAGGACCAGGTGTGGCATTGCGAGCTGCCCAGGGCAGCAGTGGTGAGAGAACTCAGAGCCGTCGGAGTGGAGGACCGCCCTTCTCGGAGCAGGTGGTTGAGAATTCGCTAGTGAAGGAGGGGCGGGGCTGGGAGGTGGAGACCAGCGCGTGCCCAGGAGCTGATGGCTTTCTTCCCCTACTACCACCCTTGGTTTTGGGAGCAGCAGCATGGACTTGTGGCTGGGTATGACGAAGGAGCCTAGGGTTGAGCGCTGGCCCCAGCTCAGTTCCCTGGCACGACCAGTGTGACTCGGGGCGAGCCCCAGGCATGCGCGTTGGGGCTGGGGCGTCGCCTCCACCTGCCGGCTGCTGTGCGGGTGGGAGGAGCCAGCGCCCTGCCTCGTGCCCGTGCTCATCCACAGCACCTGGTTCCTGTCTCGCGCGTTCTTGTTCGGGCGGCCCGCAGGCCGGTGGCCTGAGTGCTCAGCTGGCCTCCAACGCGCATCCTCCTCTCCTGCGGGCTTCGCTGGCGGTTTGCATGTTGCTGCGAGGAATCACTGGGAGTAGTCAGTGAAGCCCAGGATTGGTGCCCGTCAACCGGGGAGCACCCAGAGTGCAGGTTTGCATGGAAAAGGGGGGCCTGCTGCCTGGCCGGGAGCATTACGCAGCCCCTGGCTGGGCTTCCTTGAGCTGGAGGAGGTGGGTGATGGAGGCAGCGTTCCTCACACTCCGTCCCTGCTGGCTCCTGGGGATGAGCTCCCGGGCCCGCTGCAGGGCTTTGTCAGCCTCAGGGAAGGGGATTCAGTGTGAAAGGGGGAGATGGCCTTGGGCTGCATTTGACTTGAAATGCGAACTCTGGCTGGGTCCGGGATTGACCATTTCTGCCAGGAGTATCTTCAGCCTGTTTACTCCCTGGTTGCTTTCCCTTCCTCCCCTCTGCTCCTGTCCGGAAAGGGAGCCGAAGGAACTTAGCTGCACAAAGGGGAGGTGGCCTTGTCTTCAAGCTTCCTTTGGAGAGTTTGGTGTGGGGTGATTCTCTCCTAGGTGGGGGCATGCACGGTGGGGAGGGGGTTGGTCTTCCAGTTCCTACTGGTGCCTGGTGCTGTCCCTTCATTCTCATTTAATCCCAAAACAGCCGCAGGAGGTGAATATTGATCTCCCTGTTTTATAGGTGAGGAAGTGGGTTCAGAGAGGTTAAATCATTCGCCTGAGGTGAAACAGCTGGTAACTGACAGAACCAGCCAGGTGTATCAAATCTAAGCCCCTCTGAGCAGCAAGCTGGAGTTTTTTGGCTGTGCCACCTCCCAGGGAAATGAGTGAATATTGAGGACCTACTATGTGTGACTGTCACACTCTTTCGAGTATTTTATCTCCTTTACTCCCCACAGCCAACCTGTGGCATTGGTAGTGTGACCCGCATTGTAACAGATGGGGACTACAGAGCTTGGAGGGCAAGGAAACCGGTTCTGAGTGGGATTTGGGCTCAGTGCGGGGTGCGGGGGGTGGGTGGTGGTGCCAGAGAGGGCTTCAGAAGCAAGAGGGTCAGTGTCATTTTTCACTTCCAGGTGGGCCTGAGAAGGGTGATGTGTGGGGGCGGTAAGTCATTTAGGAATGCTTTCAGCTGCAAGTTATCAAACCCCATTAAGTGACTTAAGTGCTTATAGAGGCAGATTTTGCTTTATTGTCCTTCATAGCGTGTTTTTTTTTTTTTTTTTTTTTTCCAAATTGAAAGCAAGACTCTCTACCAGCAAAGATATTATGACTTTCTTTATTGCAATACTTGCTGTTACTTTACTGGATGGTCTGGTACTGGACCCTCAACGTCTCTGAGATGTGCCTGTATTTCTCGTATAACAGGAAGTCTGGGGGTAGGTGTGGCTGTCATGGTTCAGTAGCTCATTGCCACCAAGGATTCAGGTTCTTTTTGCGCCAACCTGTGTAGTTGTCGGCTTTTATGCTAATGCTTGTCTCAGGTTTGCAAGTTGGTTACTCTGTTCCGGTTACTCGATCCGTTTTCAAGCAGGAAGCAAGGGAGACGGGGTAGCACCTGCTTTTTTCTTCCAGGAAAATAAAAGCTTTCACAAAAGACCACCTAACAGACTTCCCTTTACATCTCAGTGACTAGAACTTGGTCCCTTTGGCTGCAAGAAAAACTGGGAAAGCAAGTTTCTGGCTTTCCGGCCTGTAAGGTAGAAGGCAGCAAAGGAGAATGTGTCGGGAGTGGCTTTTGGCACAGCCACCCAGCAGAGTCAGTTTAGTGTAACGAAGAAGTCACCTAGGCTGAACAGTGCAGGCGGTGGCTGGCAGGACCGTAAAGCTAGAATACCTCAGAGTAGCTTCAGACAGTTTAGGGAGTCCCAGGGTGACAGGCTGCTGGGGTGAAGCAAGATCACTGCAGAGAGGGAGTCAGGTTGGATAGTGTGGGGGCTGCTCTTCTCTTGAGCCCCACGTTGTCTGTTTCGGTTCCCCTGTGAAGAGGGGACGGGGCATCCAGTGGGCGTCTAGGAAGTGCTCAGGGCTTGGCAGGCCGTCCAGTGTGCATTCTCTCCCGGGAACATGGCCATGCTGTGGCCTTTGTTCCCAGGGCTCTGCTGGCAGAGGGTGTGCAAAGGGCCGGCAGAGCTTTGCAGGGTCCAAAGCTTTATGACTTGGCTGAAAACTGGGAGCCTATGGAGTTTATTGTTGGGCGAAACTGTCCACCTGCCGGTCACTTAGGGTCGACTTGCCGGCTCTCCCTTCACCACCCTGCGGGACTCAGGACTTGGCCTTGGAGTTCTGGGCCTCTGATGGCGGGGCGAGAGGTGGAGGTCGAGAAGGGAGTCCCCAGCTGCTGGTCCACGGTGAGAATGCCAGTCGAGCCATGGGCACTTACTCAGAGTGGGGAGTCGGCTCAGAAGGCAGCGGCCCTCCTCCCTGCCTTTGGAAGCTTCCTAAACCTAAACAAGGGAGGTGACAGAGTCCTTGGCGAGGAGGAAATGTGGTGTTCCTGTGCCCTTGGGCTGCTGGCGTCACAAGCGGGCCTCGGTCCTATCCATGCCGCGTTACTAGGGTCTCGCGTCAGGCACCGTGCAGGGCTGGCCATGCGAGGGGACCTCAGAGATGGTGGGCCACACACATCTCTCCACCTACCAGGGGAGGCTGTGAATGCTACAGCCGAGGTCCTCAGGCCACCCCAGAAGGCTTCCTGTGGGAGAGGATGTCTGAGCTAGGTTTTAAAGCTGGAATAGCGAAGTATAAAATCCACGAATGTTAAAGGCCACTGATTGTTCAGTTTCCGATCACATTCTTCCTCCAGTGTGGCCGGTCCTGAATATCATCCTGTCGTTAGCTCTGGAGTCTGTTACCTGCACTGGGGCAGCTTGATGTGCAGCTTTTCTTCTTCCTGGATGGAGGAACCCATCCCCTCGCCCCCCACCGCCTTGTATTTCTGCTTGGGGACAGCATGGTGGGCTCAGTGTCAGGAGAGCTGAGTGATTTCCATTGTTTCTTGGCCATTGTGTTGTGGGTGTCTCTTATCGTCACTCCACCTTTCTGGACCTCACTTGCCTTGACTGTAGACTTGGAGGAAACTTCTGCTTCCCTTCCCTGCTGTCCATGACTGAAGAGGTGACTGGAGAGGTGACCGCTTAGCCAGGCATTAGTGTCGATTGTGTCCTTCATTTACAGAACACCTCATGTCCTCTCTCCCCTTGAATCACCTCCACCACTTTGGAGGTACATAGTGGGTGCCATTATGCCCATTTCAGAGGTGGAGAAACTGAGAACCATTGAGGGCAAGTCACACACACACGGCTGCACAGGACGACAGTAGCAGAGCTGTGACTGGAACCCAGTACATCTTGGTGATGTGGAGTTTGTGTTCTGTGTAACAGACATCCGAGCATCGAGACGTCGAGCAGGACAGCAGAGTGGTGTCACTCAGTGAGATCTTCCTGTGGCCTCTCAGTGGCTGTGTGCTTCTAATTAATTGCAGATTATGTGTGTGGGTCTATTCGAGAATTGCCTGTGCATCTGATACCACAGCCTGAGGGTGGAAGAAAGCTGTGCAGCTGATGTCCTAATTATTTATGGGTATTTCACATGCATTTAATCTTCCTTGCCATCAGTTAACCCCGCTACCCTGCTGTGCGTGAGGCTGATCACAGCAGATGTTGGTGTCACAGCCCTCGGGGCTACGGCAGACCTTTGGCTTCAGGCAGGTCAGGGTCACGCTTCTTCTGGATGTCCAGCCAGTGGGTAGGAGCAGATGACGGGGGGTGCCTAACATGCCACATTTGCTTGCAGAAGCCAGAAACTAGAAAGGCTCATCTGCTACTTCTGATGAATCACAGCATCTTAGAGGTAGAAGGATTCTAGGGGACCAGCTTGTCTAACCTCCTGTTTTGTAGACAGAACATCTGAGGCCCGAAGTGGGTGTGAAA
>CM053501.1:5351817-5374415 GCA_028627145.1 Eidolon dupreanum | reverse complement strand
CTGCTGTGCGCTGGGTCTCCAACAGCCATGCCACCCAGCCTTGGCTTTGTCTTGAGTCAGCTGAGGAGCTTTACCCAGAAGTACTGGTGCCCAGGGCTCACCTGGCCATTCTGAGTTAGCTGGTCTGTGGTGCAGTCTGAGCATTAAAAAAACAAAACAAAAACAAAACTTTTTAGGTGGCTCGAACATGCAGCCCAGCCTGGCTGGAGAACCGTTGCCCTCCTGGTGTCTGCCGTCATCTCTCTGTCCCCACGAGGCCAGGGCCACCTTCCCCCACCACCTGGGTGCTCCCTTACTCTGTCTAGGCCCTTCCAGGTCTGGACCCTGGAGAGTGAGATCTGGGCAGAGAGGCTTTCTTCTCCCAGGGGCCGAAGCCGAGAAAGCTGCCTCCTTCAGAGACTTCACCCCACCCACATCTGTGATCCAGCACCCGTGAAAGAGATGAGCAGGCAGAATGGGGTGGGGGTGTCTCCTTGTCTCTTGGTTTATGGATGTCTGGGACACTGGCAGCATCTGGGCGGTCTTGAGAGATCATTTTCTATGAAGGATCTACTTTCAATTTATTTCTGCAAATCTGTGACATTATGGGGCCAGAGAATTCTGGCTGTAGACGCTTGGAATTGGAGGGGAGGGAGGGGTGCTACCAGTCTACCAGTGTTTTTTTTTGTTTGTTTGTTTTCTTCGCAGATGAGATTCCCATCCTATGATAGGGATTGGATTCTCATCCACAACCCCAAAGCAGGAGAATGGGTCCTCAGCTTATTCAAGGGTTATAGATTCATATGACTTCAGGAGCCACGCCAGTAAAGCCTCAGGCGGGGGTGCAGTCCCATGGAGTAGGACATGCTGTTTTGCTGGCTCTGACTGTACAACATAGGCGCTGTGTGTGTGCGTGTGTGTGT
The DNA here is from genome assembly GCA_028627145.1 of Eidolon dupreanum. NCBI lineage: Eukaryota > Metazoa > Chordata > Mammalia > Chiroptera > Pteropodidae > Eidolon > Eidolon dupreanum. The sequence continues at coordinate 5,373,513 of CM053501.1, read as the reverse complement.
GTATGTGTTTTGGGGGTGGTTACTAAGTGGAGTCACACTGTAATGGCAATAGGATGGCTGAAGTTACTCAGCAGTGCCTGCGTGAATACCTTTGTAGCATGTGCCATCTCCATGGGTGCCTACCTACTTAGCTGTTTTGCAGGAATTATCCAACAGTATCTAATTCCACTTGCCACTGTAACCCAGACACTTCGCTGCTTTCTGTTGCCTCTTTTCGCTGGGTCTTTCTTTATGAAACACTTCTGCGCGTCACTGGCATTTCCTGCCAACGAGAGCAAGAGTGGGGCGTGATGCTAAACTGCCCTGCTGCACCTGAGGTCGCATCCCTCGTAGGTGGGCAGCTGTCTTCCCCCCCTTTCCTCTCACCTCCCCATCCCATTCTCCAGAATTTATTTTCAGCTCTATCTGTGATGATTTGTCGTTAAAAGATACTTGAAGTGAATGTGGTGAAATAGTAATCGACCATGCTGGGAGGTGAGGACATGGATGTCTACTGTACAAATTTCTGAACTCCTCTGAGATGTAGTGACTTCAAACAACTGTACCTCCTCACCGTGGGCAACAGTTTGATGGTTCTTCAAAAAGTGAATCGAGTTACCATGTGACCTCATAATTCCACTTCTAGATGTATACCCAAAAGAATTAAAAATAGAGACTCAACCAAGTATGTGTACACACATATTCATGATAGCACTAGTCACAAAAGGCAAAAGATAGAAACAGCCCAGATGTCCTTCAGTGGGGGAATGGATGAACAACCCGAGGTCTGTCCATACAATGGAATATTATTCAGCCATAATAAGAAATGAGGTATTGATACTACGGTGTGGATTAACCTTGAAATCATTATGCTAAGTGAAAGAAGCCAGCCAGACACAAAAGGGGACATATTGTAGGATCTGTTCATGTGGAACAGGTGGAATAGGAAATTGCGTAGATTAATGTTTGCCAGGGGTAATGTGGGAGAAACTGCTTCATGGCTAAGGGGGTCGTCCTGTGGAGTGGTGGACCTTTTCTGGAACTAGATGGAGGTGGTGGTGGCACAGCATTGTGATGTACGAAATGGCACTGAATTATTCACTCTAAAGTGGTTAATTTTATGTTTTGTAAACTTTACCTCAATATGTTATTTTTAAAAACCACAATTATACCCCTCCCCCACCCCTTCTCTCCTCTTGCTGGCCAAATAAGTCACTCAGTTCTATTCTCCATGAAGTGACCTTTGAAACTTTCTGTTTTTAGTTCTGGCAGATACCTCTTTAAAGCTAAATGATGTGTTGATGCCTTTTTTCTTTTTTTAATTTTAGATAAGTGTAGAGAATACTGCTTGACTCCTAGATATGAAATATGTGAAAATGTCTGTAATTAAGAGACCTCCCCCCGCCCTGAGTTAACTCCCGCTAACCTAATGACAGTTTCACGTGTACTGAGGCACTGTCTTTTCTAGGCCTTTCTGAGTGGGGCAGAGTGCTTGGGCCCTTTCCGGTCCCTGAGTTAATCACTTTGAGGTTCCTGGGGAGCTGCTCTGGGGTGTCCAGTTACTGCCATTCTCTCCATCTCCTGGAGGTCTCTGCTTCCATTAGAGATCTCCTTGGGCCCCTTCCGGCTTTATACTGTCTACATTCTCTGACGTGGGACAGAAAGCTGATTAAAAAAAACAAACAAAGGGCTGTGCATGTGTGTGCTACTTATCTTGACATTCCCAAGCTGATTGGTGGTCGGGAACTCCAGCTTTAGGGCAGGGCCATGATTTCTTGGACCTGCCTGGTAAGAACCTCAGTTAATAGCTTTTAAAATTGGTTTGTTTAAAAACGTGGATTCTGGCTTCTCATGACAAATGAGATTTGGGGGCAGCCTAGGCTGCCCCCATGTGGGACAGTGGACAGAGGCAGGGGCTGTTGCTTTATTTAGCAGGACACATCGTCCACTCTTCCTACCATCCTGCATCCCTCCGAAGACTTTATCGCATTCGCTGTCATTACCTGTGGGGCCCTATCTGCATTTGCTTTTGAAACACTTGCCTTAAGGTTTGTCCTACAAGTCACTATAAACACTGTGTGTGTGTGTGTGTGTGTGTGTGTGTGTGAGAGAGAGAGAGAGCGCGCGTGCGCGTGCGTGCACGAGCGAGCACACACACATGAATAAGCAAGAGAACCCAAATTACACACATGGAAACATTAATAAAGATCTAGAACTTTATCAAGATATTACAAGGTATTTTTTTTTTCTGTCCCTTGTGATTTTCATATATTTCTTAGTCTGTTCCCATGCGTTTCTCAAGCTTTTTCTTTTCCTTTCCAGATTATGTAGAAATAATAGTTTTAAAGTCTAGGGCAGGGACCTGGGGTGGCAGATTTAATCAGAGTGCTGATTTTTCCTAGAGGACAGAGAAAGCTTGGCAGAGTTGCTGGAGGCCTTGCACTAGGAGCTGGCGAGTGTCTTGAGAGCGTGTGCTCCGGGAGGGGATGGCTAGGCCTGGTGCCACCATCGCGATCGGGGCCAGGCTTCCGAGGAGCTTGGCCAGTGTGGGTCCTTGCCCAGCCTTCTCCTGGCTGTGTGGCCTGGGGCAGGCACTTCCCTCCTCTGGGCCTGTTGCCCCATTCACGTTATGGGTGTAGTAATCCTTGCTTCTCGGCGATGTTATCCTTGGTGAGTTTTAAATGAGGTTGTGTGTTAAGGCGCCTTCCGCCTTCCTGGGTGTACCGAAAACAGCCGCTGGCCACTGGAGCACTGGGAATGGGTCTCGTAGCATTTTTTTTTTTTCCATCATAACAAATTGCGGGCAGGAGAGAGAAACAGAACAAACAGCTAGAATGGCCCGAGATTGATTTTAAAAGTTACGTTTGGAGCTCAATATAGTTTATCCTTTCTCTGGGAGATAAAAGGAAAGGGATTGGGTAGGCAGAAAAGATAAAAAAAAAAAAAAAAGCAGTATGTTAAGTTTGAAAAATGACGGTCTAGGTTAAGTATATATTCAGAAACTTTTTTTTTTCTGTGCATGTGCCCTCGTGAGCTCTCTCTTTAAATATAACTGAGTATGGGCCCAGGGGAGTGTTTGTAAAGACTCTTTTGAGGTCTTTGGAAAAAGATGTATAAAGCCAGAGAATTATTACACAGATCTATGTATGCGACAGAGTGTGTGCCACCCGCACAAGTCCACATGTATGTATCAAGTCTCCTCCCTGTTTAATCTGGAAAGGGGAGTTGAAGGTCAATTTATCTTAAGATAATTTCCCCCACTAGAAGGCCTTTAGTGGCCGAAGGTGGGAAGGTTCTTGTCTTTCCCTCAACGTCAGTTTACACAGCACCCTCTGACACCCATAATCATTGCGTGGTGGGTGAGGGTTACCTGTACTGCATGCCTGTGTTTATGTTTGGGTCCCTGGTCTGCTGGGATTCATGTGGTCAGTGCCGAGGAGGGAGGGGAATGGTTCTGTGGGCTTGTCCAGTTTTAGATTATGGTAATGACATATAAGAATTTGTCTCCTTCCTTCCATGTGTAGCTATCTGAGACATATTGGAAAAAGCTAAGTTTGAGCCCGAATCCCTGACACTGCGGCAGGAAGTTGCAGCTGTGAACCCGATGGTTAGCACTGTCTGCTGGGGCCTTGAACTTACCATTAAATGCAGTTGACATTTCTGCCCGGCCCATCTGTGCTCAGTTCCCGGAGACGAGGGCCACATTTTCCCAGTGGGTGTCAGTCATCTTGTTCATGAATTCACTTGTTCATCTGGCCCTTAACTCATTTTAGTCCCATGTACTGTGGCCGGGCACGTGGCGGGCTCCGGGGCCCCTGTTCTCTGGGACTTGCGGGCTTGCGGGGAGGGGGTTTTGGGAGCCAGAGCCACAGATGAACAGCTCCAGCCCGGGGACCCGAGCGCTGTCATGGAGGTTTACACACGCTGAGCGGGGGGCTTGGGGAAAGACGATGGGTCCAGTGACCTCTCCTTGGCTCGTTCGGCTTGAGGACACGGCACCCGCTCAGGTTAGGAGCACAAGGGCAGAGTGTTGTAGGGCTCCCAGGGGCCTGGGTGCCGGCCGGGGGTACTGCAGGACCTGGGTGGCCACGCCTCTGTCCTGCCTGCTTGCTCCCCTGGCCACACGGTCTCTGCATGCTGCCCTTGGAGAGCTGTCTTGGCTACATCGGCACAGCAAGGGACCGAGTCAGTCGATGTTGAGCTTACCGAGGCTCTCTTCAGAGGCCAGGCTCCTCTGTGGCATTGCCACAGCGTTAGGCCACAGGGCCCTAGGGCACACGTTTGGCATGTCAGATGCCAGCCGCGTTGCTGAGCTCAGTGATTTCTCTGTACTGGGTGGGCTTGCCTGGAGGGGTTTTAGTGGCTTTTCTCTTTGGTGGCCTCCGTCCCTGTGCCTGCATCTCATTTGTCCCTGGCCGGGACTCTGCATTTGGTGACTAAAGAGCCCTGGTAAACTGTCCTTGGCTCAGCTCTCAGCAGGAGGATCTTGTTAGAGCAACTTGAACTGTTTACTCTTGGATGAGCTACATCATCCCATCCCCCTTCATCTCTGTCAGAGACTTGGCCCATGCCAAACTTCTGGAAGATTCGGTATGATTGGCTCAGCCTCCCTAGGTCCCACCAGCTGCAGCTTCAGATGGGTGGGAACTAGAGGCCTCTGGGGACAGAGAAGGGACATGAATGAGACAGGACAGACCTGCTGCCTTGTGCACCTGCCATAGCTGGTAGGCGAAGGCATCACAGGAGAGGTGATCCTGAGCTGAAACTTAGAGGAGGCTACAAGTTGGGAAGGCAGCCAGGCTTTCCAGGTCCTGGGGACAGAGAGAAGGGGAGTGGGTTCGATGCAGTGGGAGGCGAAGCAGGGGGAAGCCGAGGAGACAGGCCGAGGCCCGAGCCAGAGAAGCGGCTGTGGTGCGTGTGGGCTGTGGCTTCAGCACGCAGCTTTGGGCTGCGGGTGGGCGGAGGTGGTGGTTGAGCCCCGGGTGTAATTTCAGCCAACTAGGGGGACCAGAGAGGCTGGAAGAAGATGATCTAGGGCAGAAGGCTGAGCAGGGACAGCCAGAGGGGCCAGAGGCAGAGCTGAGGGCATCTTTGAAGAGGTGGTGAGGGATAGATATCCAGTGTCTGCGGTAGCAGCTGCTCAACGGCTGTTTTGCATCTGTGAATGCCTGGTCTATAGGTTCCTGCTGGTTTCTCGCCTGTGGCCCTGCTGATTGGCACCAGTGTCTGGCCGGCCACATGCGTCACCACAGAGAGCCACCTTCAGCCCTGAACCCAAGAGGGCTGGTGGTGGGGGAGTAGAGGGAAGCTTCTAGATGTTCTCCTAAGATGGGTTGGCAAACCTTTGGATGGGTCAATAACCCCTTTCTGGGAAGGGCCATATGGCAAATATTTTAGGCAGTGCAGGCCCTTTGGTCTCTGTCACAACTCAGCTCTGGCACTGTAGCCTGGAAGTAGCCATAGACCGTGTGAAAAAGGATGAGTGTGGCTGTAACACTGTCGCCGATCCCTGCCCCATCCTACGGAGTCAGCAATATTAGCATCATTTTTCCAGCCGAGGGTACTGAGAGGCAAAGAGGTGGTCATTTGCCCAGGGTCGCAGAGGTGAGACATGGAGGATCTGGGATTTGATTAGAAAACCTGCATTCTTTCTGTGCTACCTGTTTGCCGCCTTTTGATGTTAGATTGGACCTTCATGTGCAGAAGCTAAAAAATAAAAAAAAAAATCAAAACTCATTTCCTTAATGGAGTTGTTCTTTGCTTTCATGTTAAGAAAGACTTCTGATGCTGCAAGATGTTTGTTCACAATATTTATAGAGCTTTTATTGCTGCATTTCACATATTTAAATGGTCTGAAATTTATTTTGATACATAGCAGAAGCAGAGATTTATCTTGTTTCTTGTTCTCCAAATGATCCCTTGCTCTGGCAACATTTGTGGACAAATCCATCTTTTCCATGGTGATTCGAGATGCTGCCCTTTATCCCAGATCAGCTGCTTGTGGTTAAAGGTAACATTCTCCTGTGGACTTGATTGGCTGTTTGGTTCTCTGAAGCTAAGCCAGCAACTGGTTTTGAGAGGGATGGGCCTTTGCCTTTCAGTCTGAGGAGGGGGAGACCCAGCTCAGCCAGGCTCTGCAGAGCTGCAGTGCGGAAGCCCTGCTCTGTTGTCACTTGTAATGTGTGCCATGGCAGGTAATAAAGAGGAAGGAAATCACAGCGATAGACTAAACAAATAATGGGATATGCAGTGCTGGGGAGAGGAGAGAAAATTACAAGTTAGGCAGCGCCTCTGCCAGTGTGTGTCACTGGTGCTTGGAAAAATATAATATTTATGGGATATATGGAAATCAACCCAAACGTTACACACATGCTGGATTTACTGCCCACGAAAAGTCAGCAAAGTGAATGCGTTTAAAGTGAAAGAGCATTTTTTGGGGGGAGAGGATCTAGCTCTTGGGCCATCTCCATGAATGTTCTGTGATGGCAGCATAGGGAATGCAGAAGGGACAGTCTGATAGCCTTCTCTCCGTGATGGATTTTCCCCTAGGATTCCCAGTGGAAGAATACGGCTTTACTTGTGTCTGTGTCCTCAGCCATTTTGACGTTGATGCCAGTTATAGGGGCGTGGTCCACGAAGCTGGAAATGCACAGCGTGGAAGGGAAGGGTTCTGCCAGCACGATGGCGTGGACTGGGTCAGCGCTGGTCATCCACTCTTCCTGTGGCTTCTGTGCAGTGTGACTCATGTCCCTTTCAAGGAGAGCTTGTGGCCAAGAGCTCTCATTACAGTGACTGGCTGTTCTTTGCCAGGAGAGCATTCTAATGTTTTCTGGGACTATCTGGGAAGCAGTTCTTCCTCCGAGTTTTCTTTCCCTTGTGGAATATACAATTTTCAGTTGCAAAGTCTGAGTGGCAGTATTCGGGGTCCCCTGATGCTATGCCTAAAAGCCCGGAACCCAGACCCTTGCTCAGTCTCCTCCAGGTGACACCTCACTCCCTGGATCTGCTTTCCCACATCGCCCATGGTGACAAAGGCTGTTCGACTCTTCAGAAAGTTCCATTATCCAGTCTGCTGATTTAGCGTGTAGACTACTTTAAAGAATTCTTTTTATTTTCCAAGGTCAAGGTACACAGGAGCTCAGTAAATCTCCTAAATCCTGAGAAGGGCTCAACTGGGCGGTCATTACTTTCTTTTCCCTGTCTTTTTGTCCCTGCCATGAGGAGAAAGGCACTGATTCTGTGATTGGTAACATTTGCTGAATGCTTTCTATGTGCTGGGCATTGTTCTAAGCACCTCATTTACATATTATTGAGTCCTTGCAACGCTTGTATGAGATAGTGACTCTTAAGATCCCATTTTGTAGATATGGGAGTTGGTGCTCAGAGAGGGTGAGTAACTTGCCCAGAGTGACCCAGGTATAGAGTCAGGATTTGGACCTGGGTCCTGACAGATTGCTGTCTCTACATCTGAGGCCAGGCAAAGGGTCAGTGGTGCCCTGGTGTCTCCAGGAGAGGGCATGAAACAAACATCTCAGCCTGAGGATCGCGTTTGCAGAGGCAGGCTGCACCCTCCGGAGAGGCTCAGCAGAGCCGAGGGACCGCCCCTGTCCTGTGCAGTCCGGGGTGCCCCGTGTTGAACGCACTGGCAGTGGGGGTGCCTGTGCCGTGTGCTCTGCCGAGCTCTCATCCTGCTTAGATCTTGTGCAAGCGGTTCACTAGTGTAAGTCAGACGTGCGTGTGATGCGCCGCCCCTGAACAGAAGCCTGGCGAGTGGAGTATGGTCTCTGACTAAGAGATTTCCCTGGGGTTGGCGGGAGGGAGGGATGACTTGGCAGAGCACAGGATTTTTACGGCCTTGAAGCTCTTCCGTATGATGCTCTAATGGTGGGTACATGTCAGTGCACACTTGTCCAGACTCACAGAACGCCCAACCCAGGAGTGAATGCCGATGGAGCCTTTGGGAGACCACGATGAGACCACGGTGCGCCCACGTGGATTCATTTGTAACAGGATGCCGCTCCGGTGGGGGGCGTTGGTAATGGGGGGAGGCTGTGCATGTGGCGGGGGGCAGCGGGTGGGCGGGAGATCTCTGTACTTTCCTTGTAGTTGTGCTGTGAACCTAAAACATTCCAAAAAATATCTTAAAAAAAAAAAAAAAAAGAGATTTCACCTCTTCCAGCCTCAGATCTCAATTATGAATATCCTATTTGCTCCCCTGTGAAGTTTGGGCCAGTTGAGAACCCCAGTGGGAGAGGAGGCCACCTCAGGAAATCCAGAGTTCAGACAGGCCTCAGGGTACAGAGGCAGCGTCCCCAGTGTGTGCCACAGCACACGGTGGCAGCCTCACCGCCCGCTCGGGGTTTTGGGAGACGAAGCCAGCGAGAGAGCACCCTGCTGTCTTCAGTAATATATTATGCTACTCCCGATTTTTTTTCCCCGTGGCTATGGTGTCATGGGAATAAGTTATTGTCATTTTTTTGTTTTTGTTTTTTTATGTATTAATCAGCATTTTCAGTTAAATTTTTTTTTTTACACTTTAGCATTAGGATGAGTTCTAAGTGATCAATGCTGCCTGCTGCAGTCCGGAAGAGGCAGTGCCTGGACATAGCACTATCCCGGCTCATCTCTCCTCTGAACCTTACAGCACCCCAGGGGGGTGGGAAGCTGGGTCCTGTTCGCTCCTTGTGCCAGAAAGAAAGGGTCCAAGAGGCCGAGGCAGTGGTCTAAGGCCTTGAGCCAAAGCCTTAGTTACCTGGTCAAATTCAGAATGCAGAGTCATACAGACTCTGTTTCATCGTAGGCGTGCGTGAATGTGTATTTGTTGTTCTCCATTAAGAAATCCTTCTTCAAGGACATTCCTTCCTTAGGTAAGTTGGGGGCCCGGCTCTCTCCCTGGGAAGGTATCTTGTACCCAGTAGGTGCTCAATAGATGTTTACTGATGAATGAACAAATGTGTGAGCTCGGGGCTATCGTAACTCCAGGTAGAGTGTGGTCCGGGCAGGCCGCCCACTCTCTGTGGCTTTTCTGTGTCACATGCCAGCTCGCTTTTTCCTGGGGCTTCGGGGCAGCAGCTCGGCCCCTTTCTGCATCTCTAGGCTGGTTAACTCTGCCATGGCCTAACCTTCCTTCCTTCTCAGTCCTGCCTTCCCCACCATCTTCCTAATCTTGTTATCTTTTCTGGAAATGCTTTTTCTACCTATGTTTTCTGCTGAAAAATTTCAAACGTTGAGAAAAGTTGAGAGGGTCAGGTATGGTCTGTTCTTATAACTTGTGGCAGGAACTGGGCCTCCCAGTGTCCTGGTGTGGCTCCGTTACCCAGACCCGCGCTGTTCAGCGGCCTTAGTTGTGGTCATAGCACACGCACGACATCGGCCTTCTCCCAGCCCTCCTACCTCAGTCACCGCCGTGCGTCTTTACAGCAGTGTCAACCTGGAGCCACAGGTCTCGGTTTCAACCCTGGCTCTGGCATTTAAAGGTGTGTGCTGTGTGACTGACTTAACAACCTCCCCAGGTTTGTTCTTCATCCGTACAGCGGGTCGATGTCACTGCGAGGGGCCGATCAAGCAGTAGCTCTGCGTCCCTGCACGTGAGCGGCGGCAGTTACCGTGTTGCCTGGGGTCGGACGCAGAGGTTGCTTTTGGACAGGTTTATATTCAAATTCCAGCTCTGTCTTTACATTTGATTTCTTTGAGTCTGTAAAACGGGTTTGAAGATCGCTTCCTGTAGAGCCGATCCGCAGCACTGATGAGACAGTGTGCGTGCAACATTTAAGTGGTGGCTGCTGGAGCTGTCATCAAGGCCTTGAGCTTGGAAGCTTCCCGGGGGCAGGGACACGTGCTGTGGCTCCCTGCCACGTGCCTTTGCTCAGCACGGTCTGCGGCTGCTGGGCTCTGCCCTTGCTGCGTGCCACCCTCACTTTTTCATGTCACTCTGCCTTCCTCTTGTGACCCAACTCACACCCGTTCAGGGCCCTCGCGTGTGCCTTTTGCTGTGTGCAGTGTTTTTCCTCCACACAGCTGCAGGCTGGCACGCTGTCTCCATCAGGCCTCGCTCACGTGTCGCCTCCTCGGAGAGGCCTTCCCAGAGCACCCGTGGGAAATGGCACCACTCCCGCCATCAGTCTCACGTCGCTGTTGTTTTCCTCCTGGTACCTCTCGTTACACTGAGTGTGACGTGCTCATTTGTTCGATTGTCCCCCTACTAGGGAGAAGGCCTCTTGTGCAGGCAGGGACTTCGGTCTATTTTAGTCACTCATCACCTGCAGTCCCTATGCCTTTAGGTGCTCGACAGACGCGTGTTGACCCATTGATTTTTGGTGGTTCTTGGTGATGGCGACGCCAGGAGACTGCCTGAGTAACAGGCCTCTTCGCAGGCACCTTGGGAGGCCCCGTTTCTGCAGTGGGGAAGCCAGCGGGGAGACCTCTCAGTCACGTCCTCGCCTCACAGATGTGGCTGCTCTGGGCTAGAAAAGACAGGGGAGGGGCTGTTTATTGTCCCACCTCGTCTGAACAGAGGGGCCTCTCCTGGAGGTTGGGGAGGAGCCCCCATAATGCATTCCCTTTCTTCCCCGTGAGACCGAGCTGTGGGCTTTCACTTCCTCCACTGCCGTCTGAGGACCGCGTTGGTCTTATCACCCCATTTCTTCCTCAGGGTCTCTGATGGGCCTTTCTCCCTCTGTCCAAGTGTAAGGGTCAGAGACCCACATGTTAATCTGTCTTCTTCCTCCCCCATTTCCTCTTCTTTGCAGTAATTTATAGTCTAATAAAATGGGACAGTGGCACGTGTTTGTTAGGTGTGTATGAAGGATTAGTTGAGATGGTGCCTGTAAGGGCTTTGAACAGAGCTTGACAAGTGTAAGCATTCAAATGTTAGCTGAAGGGAAGAAACCAACAGACCATCCTTCCTTCCGAAAGAGGATCTGAAGCAGCATATTAAAACAGATTAAAAAAAAATAATAATAAAGCGAGGCCAGTTACAGGTAAATTGGCACAGGTGGAGAGACTGGTTGGAGATCCGAGGTGAGGTTAGGGCACGTCAAGGTGGCCACATGGCCACGTACAATCACTAGATGTACAATTTTGGCTGTGAACTTCTTAGCAGCCAATCCCAAGAGGGAAATATAGTTCACAGGGTTCTTTGGAGCAAGGCGAACAATCAAAGCAAAACTGGCTCTCCCGGAGAAACTCAGAAGTTCAGGTCCTGAGATCTGAGCAATATGGTAAACAGTGTTCTTAATACGTGGTGGACAGTGACAACGGTTGTTTGACGTAGTAGGAAACTTGGGTGGTTGTCTAATTTAAAGGTGTGGTTTCCAATCAATGAACACTTTCCTACACAAAGGGTAGAATATGAAAGAGTAGCTCCTGTAAGCAGCTGTGGACTGTGTATCAGAGAGAGGGCCCCTCTCCCCTTACAGAGTCACCTGTGTGCTAACTATGGAAGTCAGTGAGGGAAAACCACATAGCTCCCTAAACCTGCACAAGCATTTCTGTGTCAGTGTGGACCCAAATGTGACTCGATCTGCTTCTGTCTGATCTGTTGATAAATAGCCATAACTAGAAATGTGTCTTTGTTCAAAACAGATGTCCAGTAGCAGAGACTTATAAAAACACTTAGAAATTGCAAGCCCTTTTCCAGAGCGGCTGAGTGTATTCACCAAGGAAACACCCCTGCATTTGTTCCCATCCGCCCCACCTTTCCATTTTGTGTGATCACGTGAGCCCATTGGATAACGGAGACTGTGTAGGGATTATTTTTGAAAGGGAAAGGGAAATTGTCTAGACAAGTCACCCAGAATAGTGCATAATTGAGATCGGTGAGAGCACGGTGGAACAGGCGAGACTGACCCGCTGATTAATTTTGACTTCGCTTTCTTCCCTTAGATGAACTGCGACAAGCCATCGTGGCCATGATGAACAGGAAAGAGGAGCTGGAGGAAGAAAACAGGTACCAAGACCTTCAGGCTCGAGGCAGAGGCTCTGCCTTCGTCATTCTACCTCTGAGATGGAAAAGATTTCACAGATGGAGCAAATTTTGCTTTGTTGGCAAAATTGCAACCAATGGTTTTTTGCTTTTTGCCTGGAAAGTACAACTTTAGTGTATGTGTGTTGTAGCCTGAGTGTTAACAAGGGATGAAAACCTTACAATTGCGGTACCAACTTAGAATGAACTAAAAAATTTTAGAACAGCTTTTATTAAGATATTATTCACATACCATACAATTCACCCATTTAAACTCTACAGCTCTGTGGCATTTTGTATATTCGCAGCTATGTGCAGTCATCACCACGGTTTTAAAACATTTTCATCGTGTAGGAAGAAACCCCATCCCCTTCAGTGTCACCCTCCGACCCGGTAACGTGGGGTCACTTTTGAGTAACCTTTAATTAAAGACCTGTCAGCCACATTCCAGGCACCTGAACACTTGTCTTAGGGTTTTCTCAAATAAGGGATGCTTGGGGCAAGATAGTATTTGAATTCTTTGGACTTCCTCAACAGCTCAGTTGTGGACATCGAGAGGACAAAGCATTTTATCTTTTATTCCCTGTTGAAACCCAAGCCAGATACTCGGCAGGGGTCAGCTGTGTCGCTACCATCTGGCTACCTGAACAGGGGCTGGTCAACTGCCAGGACCTTGTCTAGTCTTGGCTACAGGGTGGTCAGTGGAGGGATTTGCCTGTAGGTATCTGCTGAGTTTCAGTGAACACGATTAGGCTGCTTCCCTGGGGGTTAGGGGTGGTATGTGTGTACGTGTGTGTGTGTGTGTGTGTGTGTGTGTGTGTGTGTGTGTGTGTGTGTTTACTTAGAGGGGGAATTAAGCATCCATGATGACATAGAATCATGATCCTCCTTTTTAAGCCTTATTTTGGGCCCCCTTGACAAGCTTCTCCCTCATCCTTTACGGAAACATATAAAAGCAAACAAGCATGATTTCCAAAATAAGGGAATTTTTAAAAAGAATCTTCAGACAGTACAGTTTTCCAACTAAAACTTTCAACCAGGGGCATATAGACACTGCAGGGGCCCTTTTCCTCGCTTCAGCAGGAGCTAGTGTTTTGGAAGAAGTCATGAGTTTTGTCTTACCTTGTGAGGAAGAGTAGTCACTGTCAATTTCTTTTTCCCAGAGGAAGAAAAAATCACCCTGTTTGTGTGAGTGTCCTAGGCCCTAAGAGGGGAGTTTTCTCAAGGAGCACAGGTCTTGGAAACGTTTGAACAGTGGGAGTGGGGAGGTCAGACATTTTCGCTTATATTCCAATGTCACATGATAAATATCCCCTAGATTTGGCAGGTAGATGCACAGAAGTCAGTAAATGTTTTCTAGAAATAGCCGCTGAAGGCCCAGCGAAGTAAATGGTCAGCAGAACCATACTCGGCTCATTTCCCAGGTGGTAACTTGAAGTTATTTCTGGAAGAGCTGTCTTCTCCACTGTTAAAACCAAGGATGACAGATACGCAGGCGGACGTGTTTTCGGGGGTTAACAAACTCCATATATCACATAAAACATGATACATGCAGCCTCAAACTATATAGCTCTATAAAGTGGTGTACATGCTTGTTTAACCCGGAGTTGGCAACAGCAGGGTTAAAGTGTGTTTTGTGGGTAGAAGTGAAAATGACAGTAGATAACTATCAGATCATCTGAGCCTATATTCTATTTTTATGGCTCCGATTATTCTTTTGGCCTGTCCTGTCATCCTTCCTTTGTTAAATCTCTTCTCTAGTGTGGCTGTGACAAAATGGTCACAGTTTAATATGCTGCACCTTTGAATGGGATGTCTGTAAGGGGCCTTGCCTGGGATTCACGCACCTCATCGTTTTCCCTTGATTGAAGTTGCGGGCGGGCGACAGCCCACGGGGGACACAGCCTGGGCTGCAGATGGTTCCCCTGGGGCTCATCCTAATTGTTAACTCTGAGGTCCTGAGCAGAGAGTGGTATTTCCTTAAATCAATTTATATGAGATAGACTTGAATTGTGGTTTATGCAGAGCCTTGTGGAAAACAATGACTGGAGACTTGTCTTAGTTAAATAGCCGTGTTCTGGGCTCGCTGGACTCTGGATTAATAGCACCTGAACCCACGTGGCCCCTCTTCCCAGGTCGCTGCGGAACCTGCTGGATGGGGAGATGGAGCACTCGGCTGCCCTCCGGCAAGAGGTCGATGCCTTGAAAAGGAAGCTGGCTGAGCAGGAGGAGCGGCACGTCATGAAGATCCAGGCCTTGGCAAGGTAGGGAAGGGCAGAGGGGTCGAGGTGGCGTGGGGAGGCTTCAAAACTCAAGCACACCTTTCACCAGTGCTTCTTAATTAAAAAAAAAAAAAAAAGATAGTGACCAATGGAAATAAAACTTATGCATTTGACATTTTAATTTGTTTTGTTGGATAAATATTGAATGACTTGCATGCACATGGTGCAGAAGGTACAGGTGGTTAAAGTGTATGAGCCCCAGCCACCCAGTTTGCCTGGAGGTGGCCCTGTTACCGGTTGCAGAGGTCCTTGTGCAGACACAGCAGATCCGGGTGCCGTATTTTCTTTTCATTGTCCTCTCCTTTCTTCCTCCTTTTCTTCCTTAATGCACAATGGTGGCATAGCCTCTGGACCTCTGGCTTTACGTTGCAGGAAGTGTTCTGTGTTGGTGTCCACGGGGCTGCCATCTTTAATACCCCGATACCTTTTTGCCTGGCAGCACCAGAAAAGGATCTCTTGACCAGTGCGCCAACAGCCAGGTGCTGAGGTGGTTTCTAGTCTTTGCATCCTTCTCACGATGCCACCGCTAATAACCTTTGCATGTATCATTTTGTTCCTACATGGCTATATTTGTTGGAAAAATTCCTGGAAGTAGAATTGCAGGGTCAAAAATGCCGTGCTTTTTTTTCAGTTGGGTAGAGGTCATCAGCTTGCCCTCCACGGAGGCGGAGCCATCGAACAGTCCCCAGTTGGGGGGGGGGTCCTTGATTACACAGCAGTGCCCACGGGGGTTGGCTCCAACTCCTGGGCCTTCGCTAACATCACAGCTGGAAGACGGCACCGGCAGGCTGTTTTTCACTCGCATTTTCCTCATTAAGAGTATAGTGGAGCCTGTTTTTATTTAAGAGCCATTTTATTTCTTTTTTTGTGACTTTGTATATATCTTGATAAAGAAAATTATAAAGTGAACCTCCTCAAATCCCAACTCCCATAAAAAACATGGATTTTTACTGAATTTCTTCACATGCAAACATTTTTATATACCCTACTTAATATCTATAGCCTGCCATTTCTTAGTCTGCCTCCCTTCACTACATAAGCTTCATGTTAACCATTTCTCTGTGTCTGGATGTGGCATTTCATTGAGTTAATGCACCGTATTAAAATAACCATTCCCAGTTTCTGGACATTTGACTTTAGTTTTTATTTTTTTTCCCCCCATTTTGGGTGAGCTAGGCAGTTTATTGGTTCTTTAAAACACTTTAAAACAAGACCAGGAGATACATATGTCTTGCGGATGTGCAGGGGAGTCCGGAGTTAAAAATCTTCCAGCAGCAGTGTTTGTCATCCCTTTGCTGTCAGGTGATGTGAGCAGCCCTAATGTAATTGTTCTGTGTACGTAATTGAAAGTTGGCACCGTGACGACATCTCAAGAACATCAGGGCCAGTTAAATGACTAGAAGTATGGTAATCGGGGTCTGATCTGGCATTTCATCAACTGGACCACCACGGTGCCCGCCATGCTAGAGCTCTGTGTGTAACGGGGTTTGATCACACCAAAGGCTGAAGTCAGACAGCTTACACTCCCTGTCATTTTGGGTTGTGCTAGGAGTCGGCTTAGCCGTGAGTCCCTGCGCCATTGCTTGAAGACTGTGTCTTTCTGGGTGATTTGTTTAACTTCTGCAAGTGTGCATGTCCTCGTTTATAAAGTGGAGAGGCTAATCTTATTCGTCTGAGAGGATGAATGAGGAGGAACGTATGTGAAAATACATAAGGCAATGGACACGAGCGAGCTCTTGGAAGTGTATTTTACAGTAGGTGTAGTTTAGTACGTGATAATTCTTGGGAGAGTGGGATAGAAAACCAATTTAACCAAGCAATTTTTTACTCGGAAGTCTCCTGGTTTAAACAGTGGGTAGCTAAGAGTTTAAGGTGCCTGAGTTTGCAGTTTGCAGGTAGGAGGAACATCTGTGAAATAGGCAAATACTTCAGGAAAAAAAAACAAGAAAAGACCAAATGGAGAGGCAGGACATGTCAATTTTGAAAAATTCGCTGTTGACATGTTCCACACAGTCGCCCCTGCCAGCTGTCACAACTCTCTTCTCGCTGCAGAAGGAGCTGCTGTCATTGTCGTCAGGTGGTGGACCTTCGTGGTCAGCTGTTGCTTGTGAGCTGTGGGGCAGGCGCAGGACAGCGAGGCTGGAGGCCAGGCCAGTGGTGTGCACTGGGGCCACCCTGTTCTCCAGTCCGTGTGTGTTCAGGTGGCAGGTATCATAATGTAGGTGGTTTAGCCTGGTGGTTGGTGCCATGAATCCTGGCATTGGGCTGTGGGGGTTTGCCAATGGCTCTACTGCTTATTAGTTGTATGATCTTGGGCAAGTTAATCTCTCTGTGTCCTTAGTTATAAAATGAGGCTATGAAGGCTCTACTTCATAGGGTTTCGTGATAAAATGAAAGCCCATATGTCGGCTCAATAAATGTGCTTCATAAATGCTCAGTAAGTGTTAACTATCACCATCATTTTTCTTTAGTATAATAATTATATTACTAAGAAACCTTATATAATCAAAAGTTATATTTTAACTGTAATGGTGCAGAAAGAATTAAGTGCTAGGCTATTTCAGACTCAGAAAAGTGAAATTACTTTTGCTTTAAGCATTCTAAGAATGTTCGTGTATATGAGTGTTTTACTGGTTCTAAGTATATGAGTATATGCTCATTGTAAAATTGAAACGTCCTTGAACAAATTCAGCGTTTTATTTCACATTTCTTTTTGCTCAAAATTAATGGTTTCCCTTTCGTGCTATCATTAATTCATTTCCCAATGAATTAATTAAGAAAATCAACCTATGAAGACAGGTGTTCCCAGGAAGATACACCTTGACACGAGAGAAGCAAGTGAATGGGTCTTTGGGTTATTGAGACATTTTCTGTTTCTGTTTATTGTGTTAGTTATCTCTTGCTATGGAACAAATTACCTCCAAACTTGGTACATTAAAACAACAAATGTTTATGATCCTCTACAATTTCTGTGAGTTAGGAATCTGAGGATGGCTCAGCTGGGAGGTTCTGTCTCTGAGTTTCTCATAAGGTTGCAGGCAAGCAGTTGGCCAGAGCTGGCCATCTCAAGGCTTGGCTGGGGCTGGAGGGGCCACTTTCAAGCTCGTTTACGTGGCTGTTGGCAGAAGGCTTCAGTCCCTTGACACGTGGGCCTCTCCAAGGGGCTGATCACAACACAGCTGCTGGCTTCCTAGAACAGATAACCTAAGAGCAAGAGAACACACTCAACGTGGAAGCCACTATGTCTTTTGTCACCTAATCTTGGAAATGAGATGCTATCACTTCTGCTATATTCTGTTGGCACACAGGTCAACCCTGGTTCACTGTGGGAGGGGTGTACGCATGGGTGCGTGTATCAAGAGGCATATCAGGGGATCATTGGGGCCATCTTGGAGGCTGCCTGCCATGTCCCCTACCCCGCCTCCCGCTTCTGTTTCCTCCTGGGCAAACACTACTCCAGCCTTACTCTGTGGGCTCTTCTTCCTTTTCATTCTGTCTGTGTGGCTTGGCATGATGACCCTTCCGTTGCCCACCCTGCGCTCCAGAGCAGAGCAGATCCTCCAGGTCTGGACAGTCAGCTTGTTCCATCCCTTGGGAACCACGACTGGGTACAGAAGGGCATGTGTCCCAGATGATCTGATAAGAGCTGATTATAGCATTCTCAAGAAGATAGAATATAAGCCAGGAGCTGTTGGCATCTGTCTTCGCTGCTGTGTGGGAAGAGCCCACATGGCGACAGCACAGTGGGACGTGGAGGAAGAGAGAAGCTCACAGGTCCTAATGATACGTCTGGGCTCCTGGGTCCAGTCTTTCCTGTAGCTCATTTTCCTCAAGACTTTTCATTTACGTGAGCCAATAAATTTATTTTGTTACTTGAACCAGTTTGTGGTTGGTCTTCTCTCAGCTGCAATCTTGTGTCCTGACTAACCCAGCTTCCTAGTTCAGGTCTTAGGGGGTCGGAGCGAGTCGTTTTCTCTGTGCTCCGTCAGCAGTCAGCCTGCCAGGTTCCTGGAGCGAGTTCCGGTCGGTTGTGAGTCTCCAAGGCAGTGAAGACTGTGTCTTGAGCAGCACCCGCTGGATTGTTTCACAGAGCCCTGCCCAAGGCCTTTTCTCCCCATCTCTCGAGTTGGGACGAGCCTTACTCCTTTGTCACGGCTCTCCACTCCAATGGGGGCCTCTGCTCCGCTAACAGGCGCATATTGTTAGATGTGACTGGAGCCATTCCCTTTACCTTTCTGAGCCTCTGGTTCTTCGTCTATCTAAAACCTAAAAGGAGGTGGGTGGCCTGGAGCGCCCCCCCCACCTCCCCTAATCTCGTAACCTAATCTTGTGACATCAGGTGAGGTGATGATGTTAAGCAGGATGCTGGGTGGCTGTGTCGTGGTCACTGCTGGCTCAGAGGGCTGTGGCTAGTCCTTGTCTAGGGAAGCAGCATGGTGACTCTGGTCTTGACTCTGCCACTTGGTAACTTTTCAGATCTCAGTTCCTGGTCTATAAATGGGGGCATAATAATCTTAACTAATATTAATATGCTTTTGGCAGTAGAAACCCAAAGCAGATGAGCTTGGGTCAGCTGATGAGTTTTGTGTTGCCGTAACTAACTTGTCACTTTTTTTAGGTATCACTGGACTGGGTGCTCTGGCGAAGTCAGTACCCTTCCCCGCCTCTTGGCCCTGTGTCCTCTGTGTGTTAGCATCCTTCTGAGGTTGGGCTTCTGCACACAGCCTCAGAGATGGCTTCTGGTAGCACCAAACCTTGTGCAGGAGCCAAAGAAGAGACTCTTTCTCCCGACGTCCACATGTAACATTTTAGGAAGATGCTTCATCGGGTGTGTTGTGGCCAGGAGTGGCAGAGGCCACGATTGATGCCGGGGTAGGCAATGGGCAAGTAAATCACGTCCATACGTTTCCTCCTAGGATGGTGGGGAGTCCATGAGTAATGCTCCTGAGGCAGTCGGTGCAGGTCCAGGCCCATCGTAAACACTCAGGGGACGTTCCCCACTTTTTCCTCTTAGCTGGTGCCTTGCCTGTGGGTGGCTAGGGGTCCTGAGGCGAGGCCAGATCTGGGTCTCCTCCCTTGTCCCAGCTTTCCCCTGCGGTGAGCATCTTGGAGCCTTTCTCCACCGACCTTCATTTTACCTTCAGTTCCTCCTGTTGTTTTTCCAGCCCTGCCTGCTCAGCATGTGTCCCTTTGTTTATTTGTCCCTGATGGGCTGCCGAGCAATGACCTGCTGCTGTCACAGTGTCTTGGTGTGAGACAGAGCCGTATTGCATGATCGTAAGGGAAGGCTGGACCAGGAGTCTCGAGAGCTCTGCTCACACCAGGCCATCCGGCCCCTCGGGGGACCTTTATTGGCTTTCTATGAAGGCTTTAAATCTCAGTATCTCCTCTAAGGCTCAATCTCTGCCTTTAAAAAAAAAATTTATTGGACAAATATGAAAGCTATGCCTTTTGTGAAAAAGGCCACTAAATCTCTTCAGTGTCTATCTAAAGACATTGATTTTGTTTTTTATCACAAGGGGCTGATGGTTAGAGTTGAAAAAGTCAAACGTGGGAGACACTGGCTTGAAATGTGAGCCTGTCCTGGGTTAAGGATGGCCTTCGGAACCAAGAGTTTGGGCCTTTTCATGGCCAGCTCCCCAGTTATAATACCCACTCTAATAGAGAAGGCCAGTAGGTTTCCTCCTGTTGCCACCTCTGGGTGCGGCTGCTTGGGGTTCTGGGTTGAGAAGGGTTCTGGGGTTTCACCTGGGCTCAGCAGGAAGGAGTGCTGGTATTGATGAGCAGTGTCTGCCGTGGATGGGGGACGGGAGCGTGGTGGCAAGCACACCAAGATTTACCATCCCCAGGCCAGTGCTGGTGGAGTGGCGGAAACTGCTGAGAAGGTCCCATAGCCAAGATGGCAGTGTTGCATGTGAGGCTGAAAAAGGGCGAATCTGGCATTCTTTGATGAAGTCCCCATTGTTCGTTTCTGTCTGGCGAAAGAAACATGATCTGGAAGAAAGAATATCTCAAACCCATCATGTAAAACAAAAACTGCTCTCAGGTTTAGTAGAGACCAGAAATAAGACCCAGTGTTTGTCTGTGCATCTTTCAAAAAATTAACATTTGCTCTATTGTCTAATTCCAAAAGCCCATGTTTACGGATTGAGAACTAGGGGGAAATATTGGGGTTCCCTCACTAGAGCTGCTGCTGTGGACACTGTATGGTCTCCCTAAAAGCTCCTCTCCATTTCTCCCACACTGGAGGAGCAGCCGCGACTTGATTTTTTCTCTTGGTTGGTGATGGGGGTTGGACTCTCCCAGGCACCGAGGTTCAGCCCTGATTTGTCTGACCTGGTCCAGACGCTTCTGTCTCCTTCCCACAGTGACTGGGTCAGGTAACCAGGTTTGACCCAGCCAGGTGTGATGATTGGACTTGGAAATAGGCACATGATCCGATCTGGCCATGAGGATGTGCTTGGAGGTTTGCTGGGACTTTGAGGGGAGATGGTCCCTTGGTCATGGGTGGCTGGGGTGGCTCCCTCTGGACCATGTGCATGAGGGTGTGAAGGGTGGAGCTGCTTTAGCCATTTTGCCACCATGAGGGAGAAAGTGTTAGGATGAGGCTTATGCCGCAGCTTGCATTGGAGAGGAGAGGTGAGGGAACTGAGTCTCATGACATCGGTGGGCCACTGATCCGCCTGCCCTTGAAGCCAGGTTTTCCACTTATGTGGGTCCGTCAGTCCCCTTTGCTATTTATGCCAGTCTGAGTGGGATTTTCTGTGTTTTGTTACATCAGGAGCACTTACCGATACAGAAGGCTTTGCCACCGACCTCCTGCCTGAGCATTGCCTGCGCCAGGTCCCTCTGTGCTGTCCTCCCACGGGAACCAATGTCCCTCCAGTAGTAGTACTGGCAGTCATAAGTCAGTATTGTCTTTCCTTTTAGACGGCACTCCGTGAGGGCAGTGACCATGCTTTTGCACTGACCTTGTTTCCCCAGTAACTAGCACAATGCCTGACGTGCAGCTGTTGAGCTGTAATGTTGGTTAAATGGGGGAGCAGATGGACCACGGGACCAGTGACACTGTCACTTGGCCTGGGTCTCATTGAGAAATGTGAGCTCTTTCAACCCCTTGGTGGCTCTTCTCTTTGCACCTCCTCTTGGCACCGTGGAGTCACACCAAGCTTAGCTTCAGACCTGCCGATGGTTGTCACCTGCCCTAAGGTGATATTCTGGTCAATTTTTGGCAATCAATTTTTGGCAATCGGGGCTTTTTGGAAATCTGTCAGCCATCCATTGAAATCTTACCACTTAGTGTAGATAGATGTTAAGAACTATTAATAGCAGGTGACAGAAACTGACTAGAATTGGCTTATGGTGAAGTGCAGTTGATTTGGCTTGCGAAACTTAAAAGTTTAGGGGTCGAGCTAGCTCTCTGCCCAGCTGGATCCAGGGGCTGGGGGGTGGGGGAGGGTGTCAGACAGGACC
>CM053501.1:5249455-5351317 GCA_028627145.1 Eidolon dupreanum | reverse complement strand
TTTAGTTCTGTTTACGAGTGTGTTCCTTTTTTGGTTGATAATATTTTTTTGAACTTCTCACTTCAAAATGGGCTGGCACTTGAAAGCGGTACGAGCAGTCTGAGCATTTGGCTTGTTTTTAATCATGGGATTGTCTTATTTTGGGCAGTGAAATTCATATGGAGTGTGTTTATTCCTGCTTCTTTGACTCACTGCTCCCACGACTGTTCTTGAATTTGCATTGCCGCCATATGAATGAATCCAGCATTCGTTGTGTTTTCAGTCTTTTGATAAGGAATGCTTATCAGAACTTTGGGAGAGACATTCACTTCTTGTTAAGTGGAAAATAGCTGGCTTCACGCAGAAGTGAGTCTGAATAGAACAGGCCCGCGTTTTTGCTTTGGCATCATTATCACTCAGTCTTGCAAACATGCTTTTTCTAGGTAATCGATCTGAAGCAGAGAGTCGCTTGAGTGACACTGCGTCTGCAAACACCTTTGTCCTTACTGCGCTGTGCTTTCTAGTTATTAGGTGGCACATACATGGCTTGTCAAGCCATTCATTGATTTAGCGGCATGGAAAGATAGCTTGGCTGTCATTTTTCGTTTTAGGTCCGCACACGCTTAAAGGGAAGAATGATACATGTAGTCCAAATTTTTGACCCTTTAGTTTCTGATTGCTTACTCAGCTAAATAGTTTTTATCAGCCTACTTTTCAAGGCCTATTTTTATCATTCAAATATTAAAAGTAAACTAATTCCCTGAGCACTTCTGGGGAGGCTGTGTTGGGCTTAGACTTCAGAAAATCCAGTGCAAATTGGCTGAAGCAGAAAGGGGAATCATGGGTTCACATGACCTGAGTAGACTCTGGTTTCAGGTGTGGCTGGACCCAGAGTTTACCTCTGTTCCCTCTCTGTGTGGGCCTCATTCCTCAAGTTCCCACTAGCAGGCACGTGATGGCCACAGCAGCTCCAGACCTCCCTTCTTCTCAGTTTTATGTCCAGTGGGCCAGACAGAGCATCTGGGCTCTCAGTAGTCAAAAGATTTAGGCTTGACGCTCATCGGCTTATGCAGAGGCCAGATGTGTGCCCAGTCCTGAGACGGTTTCTACTGCTGGGGAGAGTGACTGCCCGGTCTGCCAGCTGTGAAGTACACACCTTCTCTGGAGGGGAGGTAGGTGGACAGGTCAGCTTCCGGGTAAGACCCCTGGGGGGAAATAGATATGGAAGAAATGTTTGTGCCGACAGCAAAATCATGAGCTGCCCCCCAAGACATTTCCTGTTTGTGTGTGTATTGCCTCCTCCCCACCCCCCAGTTGCCCAGCGCACACTGCACTGATGAGATTCAGTAAATGTCTTCCGAATCCAATTCTAGGCCTCAGGAGAGAATGGGCTAGCCTGTGCTCGGTCTAGCCCGTGCTCGGGCCGGCCAGAGGAGGTGCTGCAGGGCTGGGCTGTGTTTCCACGTTTGGGAAATAGGACGGTTTTTCTCGCTATACAGATGGATATCCATCATTGCATTCATTTGTTTTAGAAAACAGTATAACACATCAAATATGTGACTTTTCAGATTTTTTTGCTTAGGACAAGATGATGTAAAAAAATGAGTCAATTTAAAGAAAAATATTAAGGAAATATTAGGTGCCATAGGATGTAGTTAAAAAGCTTGGGAGTGGTCCACAGGTGATGCTGTGTGCACAAGCCTGGGACAGTAATGGTTAAGACTTTGGGTCTTGAGCCAGATCGCCCAGAGTCAGCCAGCTCTGCGCACAGGAGCCGTTGTGACCTCGGGCTCCTTGCCTCACCTCTCCGGGGCCCATGTGTTCACACCCCTCTCCCTGCCCTCCATGAAGTAGGGCTACTTTAGAGGGTTGTTGGGAGAATTTTTGGAGAATTATATACCATGCTTAACATAGTGCATTAACACGTGGCAAATATTCCATCAATATCAGCTATTAGTAGTAGTACTAGTAGGAGCATATAGACATGGCTCATGGTTAAAAAGGTGGTTTGGAGGTTCAGCCACGTAGGTACTCTAATTCGTTAATGAAACAAATGTTTATTGAGCACCTACTGTGTGCCGAGCACTGAGCAGAGCACTGGAAATGCAGAGGTGAATAGGCTCGGTGCTTGTTCTTAAAGGGCAGCCAGTCTAGCAGGAGAGACAAACGGGAGCCAGAATGGAGTGCCGGGTGCCGCATGCTGGGGTCGGGGGGCGCCCTGTGCTCAGGGGGTGCTGTAGAGCACACAGGAGGAAACCAGCCTGCCACGGTGTGGGGGTCAGAGGAGGCTGCCGAGCTGGGCATTGAAGCCGGAGGAGCCAGCCAGCTGATGATGGTGAGGCACAGCACTCTACCCAAGGAGCCCCTTGCCTGCTGAGGCACGGGCGTCGTTGGCTAACTCTGGTGGTGACCAGGCAAGACTCGAGTGCTAGGGGCAGAGGAGTGTGGCACTCAGTTTGGTAGGAGTCGATTCGGTCATTTGGGTCACCTTATCACCACATCCTTTCCCCACCTACTTCCCAGCTGACTGCTCTCTGTCAAGGGACCAGGATGGGGTAAATTGTTGACTAGCCACAACTCCTGGCAAGTCTGAGAATCCTTGGTGTCCTTCTCCTCAGAGACCCTCTATGCACGTGAGAACTGTCACCAGTAGCTTCACGCATCAGAGTGCAGTGCGTGTGCATATGTGAGTGTGTGTTTAAAACCAGGAGGACTCCATGTATATATGAATGTATTTATTTATGAATATCTATTTTATTAAATGATTCCAGAGAACCCCTGCTCCCACGGAACCCTGTGAATTTAATAACTGTAACTAATTACTGGTCCGTTTGGGCTATTTATTGATATATTTATTTTGCAAAACACAACTCAAGCCCTACTTTAAAAATGAAAGTGCTTCTGTGTACCGTTTGGTTGCCGCGTGGGTCTCCTGTGGGGGTCAGCCAGCGGTCAGCGGTGGTGGTGACACAGGGAGGGACAGTCTTATAACCCCTGCATGGCTCTTTCGCTCCACGCCCATCTCTTTTGTTTCCAAGGGAATGTTCGACATTTTGGGGGACCCTATTGAGAAGTCTTAACTTTGCTGGCTGAGCCAGGAAAACTGCCTTCCTGAGCTGGTGAGGTCATTGTCCTTATTTGGAAGTGAAGGTGCCATCTTCTTTTTCCCTGTCTCCTTGTCTCATGAGAAACCAGATTCCAGTGGCCTGGGATTGTACCAGCTGGTTGGCTGGCCCGGAGCTAGACTCACCCAGTGGTCCTTGTCTGAGCTCTGCCATGGAAGCCCATGAATCAGTTGCAGAGAGGTGACTGTGGTGTCACCTGTCTGGCCAGGTAGACTGTCCAGGTGTCAGATGTCATGGAGCCTCTGTGTGCCAAGTAGAGTTCTTGAAATGGCTCATTCCTCTCTGGGCTCACCTGGCTGCCTCTCCTTGTCAGCGTCACCTTCGCCGTCATCCTGGTCATGAGTGTTGTCCAGTGTCGATGCTCTTGGACAGCAGGGCAGTGCCCTGCGAGCTCAAAGCGCAAGCGAGGCCGACGGGTCTGTCCACAGGCCCGTGAGGCTCCGCTGCGGCATCGATCACCTGTCTGTGGAACCCTCCGTGACATTTCTTCTAGAAACTGTCCCAGGAGGCCCTGTGCAGCTTGTCGTTGGCCACAGGCTTGGGGGCATCTGGGCCTGGGCTAGGTCAAGCCTCTGCTGCCTCCTGCCTGAAGGACCTTGGTGGTGTGGCTTCACCTTCGGGCAGGACACTGGGGCCTGCCTTGGGAACGGGAGAGCACAGCGGGCACTGAGAGGAATTTGTTCGTTCATTTTTTAAAGATGCGAGTCCCCTCTGTGCAGAGGCACTTGGACAAGCAGAGAAGAAGGTAGACGGGCTCTCTCCTCTGGGGCTTACAGTCTGGAGCTGGCTTTCTCAGTCTCAGCCCGACGGACACGTGGCGCTGTCCCGTGCACGGGAGGATGGTCAGCAGCATCTCTGCCTCTCCCCGCTAGATGCCAGGAGCAACTGCCCCAGTCATGGCAACCGAAACCATCTTCAGTGTTGCCCAGTGTCCCCTGGGGCTGAACTTGCCCCCGACTGAGAGCAGCGCGCTGGATGGTGGGCGCAGCCCGTGCCCGATGTCCACGGTGGAGGAACTGTGGCGAGTCCCGGGGTCTGAGAGAGAAGGCCAGTGAAGGTGGTGGCACGGGAGCAGAGGGACCCGGGCCTCGGTGACTTCTGACACTCCCTCCTGGGAGAGCAGGGTGGCCTGCGTAGTGCTTGGGAGCACTGGAGTGACGCCCACAGGGCAGAGCCCGGCGCCATTTGTCCTCTCTGTTACATTGAAGGATCGCTTCACTCTGCGGGAATCGGTCTTCTCAGCCGTAAAGTGGAGGCGAGAAGGTGCCTCACTGTGCTGCTGCCCCGTGTGTGGCACTCAGTGGTCTCGGCCACATACTGAGTCCTTCCTCCGTGTCCACGTCATGGCTGGAGAGCGGAGCGGTGGGGCACGTGCAGTGTTAGGGGAGCTCATGGTAGGCCCAGGGCTTGGGGAGGCCTTTGGGCCACGTGACACCTCATCGATCAGAACTTGAGGGGATGAGAGTCACGTGGAGAAGGGTGGGGGTGGAGGGCATGGTGTGCACTTTTGTGTGGGTGTTTACCTGTGTGCAGGTGCATGCCCACATGCGGGTGTGTGCTTGTAGGCG
The DNA here is from genome assembly GCA_028627145.1 of Eidolon dupreanum. Classification (NCBI taxonomy): domain Eukaryota; kingdom Metazoa; phylum Chordata; class Mammalia; order Chiroptera; family Pteropodidae; genus Eidolon; species Eidolon dupreanum. The sequence goes on along the minus strand of CM053501.1, from coordinate 5,346,645 downwards.
AATGTGTACTCGTGTGTGGATGTGTGCCGTGTGTGCTCATGCACCCATGTGTACTTGTGTGCACGTCTCTGCTCGTATGCAAGTACGTACTTGTGAGCGGGTGCGTGCCCATGTGTCCTTGCATGTAGGCGTGTGTGAGCACATCTGTACTCTTGGTATAGCAGGTGAAGGAGGGCTTCTCAGGTACACGGTCACATAAAGAGAGTGCCCAGAGGCTAGAGTGATGGTGGCACGTTCCCTCAACCACTTATGGTTCAGTGTGCGTGTGTACGCGGCGGGCCTTTGTCCTTGTGTGGGCCACTCTGCTGTGTGGGAGAGAGGGCCGAAGTGGCACCGGCGTGGAGGCAGGGAGGCCACTGAAGAGAGGGTGGAGGCGATCCAGAGGGTCGGAAGGGCTGACCTTGAGGGGCACGGGCGGGGTGGAGAAGGGCACTCTGGGAGGACCTTGGGAGGTGGGCTCCTCGAGACGGGGTGGTTACAAAGGGGGAGCTGTGGCGGGTGGTGGCCAGGGTTCTGTGGACGACGTACGTGCCTGCGCGCATGTGGGGTTCGCGCGTGTGCTCTCCTGGTGACGCCGGCCGGGACTCGGCTGTTGCAGTGCCTCGGAGGCATCCAGGAGGCGTTGCTCTCCAGATCGACAGTGGTAGGTTCTGTTTACAGTTATGGAGCCCAGGAGAAAAGCTGTGGCCGGTGCACGTGGCATCTTGAGGAAGTGGTGTGAGTTTTATATCTTAGAGTACTTGGCTGCTTGGAGGACAGCTGGTGAGATCTTTCCCCAGGGCCAGAGTTCCTGTTGGTGGTCTGTAGTTCCTTCTGTAGTTCCTGACGGACCCCGTAGGGGAGTTCTGATACCCCTCCCTGGTTGATGGGGGCTCTCTGACAAGCTGAGGGCTTCCTACCGAATTGTGTTACCCCTGCTGTTGAGTGGGGATTTCAGGAAGCTGCCCGCATCATCTTTGTGTAATTACTAAGCGCCAACTCGAAGCCAGCCTGGAGGCTGCTGGTGCCTCACTAAGCCTTTCTGGAAGGCTGAAATTTATAAAAAGGGAGGGAAACAAGCTCTCACAGTTCCTTCCATCCTGAGATTGTCCTGCATCAGGTAGCAGCACGTGTCTGGTTTTGATATGTCTTCCCCAAAGCGTGGGATTTTTTTGGGTGGCATTGATAGACTCTCTCACTTTGAACCTGTACTGTTTAAAACAAACTGCTGAGGCCGGAAGGGGGCCCCCAGCTCAGCCTCTGGCTGAGTTCTAGACTCAGTGTAGTTTCTGTCTTTGCAGAGGAGGTGAGTGTAATTCAGGGCTGTCGCCTCCTCTGTCATCTGTGAGTGTGCTCTAGGAATGACTGCTGTAGGGGAAGCAACGTGCGTGAGGACTCTTTGGGTTGCAAATAAAACAGTCCCAGCTCAGATTTATTTAACACAAACAGAAGCAAAAAGTGAGGAACATACTGGTTAATGTAACTGGAAGTCTGAAGGGATGGTGTAGTTTTCTGATAGATCTGGATCCAGACCAGTCTTGAAGTTACTGGCCTCTGAGTCTTTCCCCTGCACTTTCTTTCCGGGCTAATGTCATGCTCGGGTGGGCTTTCTTCAAAGATGGCGAACATGACCTTGGGCAGTGGCAGGCATTTGTTCTTCCTGTAGGGCAGGATCTCAGTGAAGTGGGCACCCCCGTTCCTCCCCATGAGGACCTCGAGAGCCTTCCCTGGCTTGGCTCATCAGTTCCAGGACAGGCCCGCCAGTGGGCCATGCCATTGACAGGCCGACCGGTATCTCATGAAGGGCAGTTTCTAGAAGGAAGACAAATGGGATGACCAAAAATAGAAGAGTTCTCTCCACCCCAAAAACCTTGACAAGTGCCCACAGCCACAGAATCCCAGGTTGCAGGTCTCTGAAGTGAAGAGTAGAGAAATTTCTCCTGGCTGAAAGGGTAGGGAGCCTTACTTATAGGCTTAATGCAGCATTTGGGTCAAATTCATGTTTCCCTAATGAATGTTATAGGAATTTACTTTTGACACCAGCTTCTAATGTCTCCTGTGTCCCCAACTCATGACATGGCAAGGACTTAGTTTTAATTCTCAGCTTTAATTCAAGGACTTAGTTTTAATTACCAGCTGTGTGTGCCTTCAGGCAAGTCTCTTGGCCTCTCTGGGCCTCAGTTTTCAATGAACACTAAGCCCACCTAACTCATAGTCTTTTCGTGAGGATCAAATGAGAATCCTGATTTGGTAAACTGTCAAGTTCATAGTGGACATTCCAGCTTTTCGTTGGTGTCATCATTCTGGGGCACACCTTTTTTTTTTTTTTCCTAAATTACACTAAAAACAATCTTTATTCTAGAAGTGCTATTCTCACAGATTTAGAGGTTTTTGTTTTTGTTTTTCTTAATTAACAATGCGCAGTGTTACATAAGAACAAAATGCAGAATGGCTCTTATATTGTTTGGCTTTGCTTACCTGCTGAGGAGAAGGCTCTGGAGGTTTTTTAAAATAACCGAAGGTGGCAACCCTTCTTGGCAATTTTTGGAGGGAGGGGATAGAAGGAAAGAGGGGGCAAGGCTGGAGGGAAAGCTTGAAGACAGGCCAGAGCGTGTCACAGTGGCCGTGTGGGGCTGCGATCTGTCGTTTCACTGGTCTGGGTGTCAGCACCTCCAGTACCTTCGTCCCCCAGGCTGACACAGGAAGAGGGTGGTGGATGCGTCAGGAACTTGGCTTGAACCCCAGCTGCACTGTTTACTAGAGACGTCATCTTGGTCAACATCTTTCACTTCTCTGAGCCTCAGTATCCTCCTGTAAAATGGATTCATAATCGTACGTCCCTCATAAGGTTGTTGTAAGGGTTAAATTAAGTAATTTAGGCAAAGCGCTTATATTAAGGGATGGCAGATATTAAGGGCTCAGAGAATTGTCATCGTCATTTATGATGTTATAATGAATGAATTTGATTTTTATGACCCTTTGAGATAGAAAGGACAGACGGCCATGCAATTCTCAGTTTAAGAGGAACGGATGCTGAGATTCACAGATATGAAGTAGCTTGTATGGCATATCGCATGGCACATAGGTTGGCGAACTTTTTCTGTAGATGACCAGATAGTAACTATTTTTGGCTTTGTGGGCCATATGGTCTCTGTTACAGCTACTCAACTCTGCCATTGTGGTATGAAAGCAGCCACAGATGACACATCAATGAATGACGGTAGCTATGTATCAATAAAACTTTATTTATAAGAACAGGTGGTGGCTGGATTTGGCCATTGGGCTGCAGTTTGCTGACCCCTGACGTAGCTGGTAAGTGGTCCGTGCTGAGGTAGGTCTTGCATCTGGGTCTTCTGGCTTCAAACTCTAGCTCTGTTCCACTGTGACGTGCAGCTTTCTCTGCATGCGTATCAGGAGATGCTTCTCCGCCAACCAGGAGCCAGACTCCTGCTCCTGGAGCCGACAAGAGCCTGTGGGGAAGGGAGGGCTTCACCTCGCAACTCGTGTGATGCCTGACGAGATGTTTCCTCTCTCATATCTCATGTCATCGCCCCTCTGCTGCTTATTGACAGTTCAGCAAAAACAAATCTGATGAGCTCGAAGTCTTTATCTGGAATGGCAGGCTCCTGCCCCACCCTTCTCCCACTGCAGAGCAGGTCAGCAGCCGCCCAGGTGCCCTGGCGCTGCTGCACAGCAGCCACCCGCAGCGTCTGCCGGGAGGTAGCTGGGCTTCCACTTCGTGCTCCCCAGCTGCCGAAATAACCGTGTGGGAGGGATGGAGGAGTGAGTTCAGGGCTGTAGCCCATCAAGAGAGCAAGTGGCCCCCAGTTATCCTGCGACCACTCCGACTGCTGAAAGTAAGGGCAAGGAGGGAGGCTCCATCTGGGCAGGATAAGTCACTTGAGATTTTCAGCCTTGACCTCTGCTCAAAAGAAAGGGCGAGAGAATCCAGTTATTGCTGCCGGTGTTCGCCGTCGGCGGACAGGGAGGGAGAGAGAGTTAGCGTTGGCTTTCAGCCAGCTCCACAGTGGCATTAGCTTGAGTGACCCGAGCTGGGCTGGAAGAAGACCTTAACGATGACAGACAAAGCCCCTCATGTGGCAGTCACCAACTTTCAAGGCAGCATTTGAAGCAGCACAAAAGAATTCTCCAAGCTCATTTAAAAACTGAAGAAATAGGTTTATTTCCTATGCAGTCATGCTGTCGGTGCTTTATAAGTGAATAATAAAAAGATTAGGAGGTTACAGAATGATAGGAAAATGCAATCTGTGTTGGGTGGCTCATTTGAAAGTTGCTAAATTCTCCCTCTTAGTAATAAACAGCATATTTAAGGAGATTTCGTGTTTGATGGTCTTGCTCTTTGGATTTTTAGGGGAGGAATGGTTCTATAAATTCAAAGTATTGTTAATGCTTTTAAAATCTTGATTCTTTTTTTCCCTGAGGTAGGAGGGTTAGTACATAGCTTAGTGTCCTCTCCTGAGAGGCCTGACAAAAATTAATTATATTTCATTTACTGCTTAGGTAACTTCTAAAGGGAGTTTGGCTCGGGAATAATCACTTGGGGATTATTTTATTTTTAGGGTCAATGTTCAGGGATTATCTAAATTGTTGCTAATCTGTTACTATGCTTCATTTTACCACCTCTTATAAATTTGCAGCAGGCATTGGCCTCCTGTCAGAAGTGGGTCACTGTTTGTTATGGACTCAATTATGTTCTCCCCAAAATGTATATGCTGAAGCCCTAACCCCCGATGTGACTGTGTTTGGAGATAGGGTCCGTCAGGAGGTAACTGTTAGATGAAATCATGAGGGTGGGGCCCCGGGCCGTTATGCTGGACGTTATTATAATGAGAAGAGGAAGCGACACCGGGAATATGTGCACATGGGAGAGACCAGGAGAGGACACACAGAGACGGTGTCTTCTGTAAGCCAAGGAGAGAGGCCTCGGGAGAGTCCAAACCTCCTGCAGCGTGGTCTTGGCCTTCCAGCTTCCAGAACTGTGTGAAATAAATTTCTATCGTTTGAGCCACCCAGCCCATGGTATTGGTTATGGTGGCCCTAGGAGGCGAACACACTGTTAACTGAGGTCTCTCCTCCCAGCTTTTGATAGGTACAAGCTCAAAGCCTGCGTCCTGCGCTTATTAGCTGTGAATGCCTAGGGCAAGCGAATTCATCTTTTTGTGCGTCAGTTTCCTTTTCTGTAAAGTGGGGATAGTGTGTATCCCAGAATTACGTCTTCTGTGTACACGTGTTGTTTTGGCGTGAGTTGTGGAAGGGGCGGGCTCCGCCTGAGCCCTGCGCTCTAACGATTGTCCACATGCTGATGCTCATCGTCCCTGCAGGATCCCAGTTTCCAGAGACTCGCATCCGTCACTGCTGGAGGCAAGCATCTTCCCAGGACTTTCAAACACAGCGGCCTGGCGTGGGGGAAAATATCCTGGTTCTGAGGTCAGGCCGCGTGGGTTTTCATCTTAGTTTTGCCTCTCCGGGGGCGTGGCCAGGGGCCAGCTGCTTTCCTACTCAGCCTCAGTTTGCTCAGCCGTAAAATGAGGGTAGGAGTGGAGTTGGGCTGGATCTTCTTGCATATGATACAAACTTGATGGTTTTATGATTCCATTTTAATAATCCAAATGTGACTAGGCCCCTCATGACTGTCCTTGTGGTTTTTCTCTCTTGGTGGGGCTGTCTGTCTGCATAGGGTCTTAATGCAAGATATATTCATCTTCTAGAGAGGCAGACTTGCTCACGTCTTATATCTCCAGTGCTTGTCTTGATGCCAGGTATGTATTAGATGCTCAATTCCTTTTATTTTTTAACAACTTTATTGAGACACAGTTGATATCATATAATTCACCCACCTAAAGAATGCAATTGTGTTTTTAGTACAATTACAGTGCTCAATTATTTTCTTTTCTCATTTAAAAAACGAATGAATGAATTATCTGGTGCTTCATATGTAACATTCATTCATTCATTGTACCAGTATTCACTGAGAGCCTTCCCTGTGCAAGGTAAGGAGGTAGTTTCAACTCTGGGGATTTGGCCATGTCCCAGTTGGATGGACTTCTGTGTCTCCATGGAGCTCGCGTTCTTGTCAGGAGGACCCTGCGAGCCAGGGTTTGGCCTCCCCGCTCTCCTGTAGCTTCTCTCTAGCTATCCAACAGAGCCACCCAGCGATCACCCACAGTCCCCTTTATCTTAGACTTTATTGTCCCCGCCTTTCTCCCCGTCGCTAATATCGGCTTTGTGTCATTGTAGTTTTCACCTGATTAGTATTCATTGGACATGGGGAAGGGACCAAGGGCAGGAAATGTCAAGCCGGAGGTTCCACAATTCCGCGAGCTCCAGAGGGGGCGACGCGAGGGGGCCTCTCAGGACAAGCATCACCTGGTTACCGGGCACGGCCTCGGTGGCGGGTGACTCCTCTGGTCTCTTGATCATGTTTGCTTCCCTCTGCCTCAGTCTGGGTAGTTATTGTTTTGGAAGGTGTGAGCTGTTACTGGTGGTGGGAAGAGATGGGAGGCTTGAGTTGTGCTCATTTGAGAGAGAAGCTACTACTGTCATTGTCCTTGGTCCCAAGATTCCACAAAGCATCCTGGCTTTGGTCAACCTTTAAATCAACCCAGGACCACAAAAGGCCAAACCTCCTGAAGAAGGAGGCTCATAGTCCTGGAAACAGTATGGAACCCTGAACAATCAGGAGGCTCCTTTAAAGGCCTTTTTGTCTCTTTATTCTAGTGAGGAGCATGGTAGGGACTCAGATTCGCCAGAGATGTGTCAAAACATGACTTTCCGGTATGCAGTTGACCCTTGAACAACACGAGGGTTAGGGCCACAGACCTCCTGCATGGTTGAAAATTTGCATATAATTACAGTTGGTCCTCTGCATGTGATTCCCAACTCTGGCCTTGACCCTTGAACAACATGGGTTTGAATTGTGCTGGTCAATTGCAAAAAAAAAAAAAAAAAAAAAAAAGAAAGAAAAATCTGCCGGTAAGTGGACCTGCACAGTTGAAACCCGTGTTGTTGAAGGGTCAACTGTAGACCGTGGGGTCTTCTCCCTTTCACCCTCCCCTTTGCTTTGTGATGGTGGTTATCTGTTTTTATGGACCCTGAAATAATATCTGAGTCATCAGACAGAGTTCGTAAAGTTTAGGTTAATTTGAATGGTGTCTTGTTTTCTTTGCACAATTGTATAATTCTATAAACATGTGTAAAGTGATGGAGCATACTTAGGTAAATGGACAAATGGACTTGAGTTTCTACTGTAGCAGAATCGTTATTCTGGGTTCTATTGTGTGCATGTTGTGGTATGAAGCACACAAATTATTATGGTGCAAGCTAATTCTATTATCCTTTGCAACCTTGACATACTTTGTATGAAGAGGAAGGCATATACAAATGCAATATAAAAGAGGTTAAGTAAAAGACTCTGTAATAAATGAATTTGAGTTGGAAATAACAGAATGAATAGAGGTATTTTATCTTAAAAAAAATATGTTTGCGTATATATCTGTATACAGTCCTGTGTGCAGATAATCTCTTAAATCTCAGAATATCACCAGTCCTACTGCCACAATATAACTGCTGATAACAGATAGAAAAATTTGCATGTGTGCTTTCCCTATTCTCCTGCTTCCTGAAAAGTATTCATTTTTTATCTACATTACCTGAGTGTATAGCCAAAACAGACTTTACTCTTTCCCTTTAATCCTTGTTTAGTCTTAGTTCTGTAAGTTTATGTAAGTTTTGTAAGTTTTCCCCTAGTTCTGTTGCTGTCTTGCTTGTCCTCTCGGCCATCTCAAGCTTATTCTCTGATTCTGCAGGGGGAGCTTCTGGGAACAATATTCTCAGTAGTTCTTAAATGCTGTTAGTAGTTTCTACTCTTTATACTTGAAAATCAATTCGGTAGATTTAAATCCTTAGATCATGAGGTTTTGAGTATCTTGAATATGTCTACTTTTTGGGGAAGCATTGCTGTCAAAGTTGGATGATAATCTCATTTTCTTTTCCTTAGAAGTCACTTGCCCAAAGGAGTGCTTCTCTTTCTCTAAAGTTTAGTAATTCTACTAGAATGCATCTTGGTGTTAGTCATTCAGAATTAGTATTCCCAGGTACATAGTGTGCTCTTTCCATATACAATTTCAAATTTTTTTATTTTAACAAAGTTTTTCCGAATCGTCGTTTTGTATTTGTTCCTTCCCTTTGGTTTTCCTCCCCAGAGGCTTCTGTTTTCTGTATGTTAGATCTTATTTGCCTGTTTTAATATTTGTCACTTTTATGTTTCTTTCTTTCTCTCTCCCTCTCTCTCTCTCTCTTTCCTTCTTTCTTTCTTTTTTCCTTCCTTCCTTCCTTCCTTCCTTCCTTCCTTCCTTCCTTCCTTCCTTCCTTCCTTCCTTCCATCCATCCATCCATCCATCCATCCATCCATCCATCCATCCATCCATCCCTTTGTTTCCTTTTAGCTTTTTTAAAGCTTGTTCTTTTCACCTCCTAGGTGTTCCTCTTAGTTTGGTCTTCATTTCTGAATTTTTTTCTTTAACCTTCCTAAGTTTTGTCACCTCTTTATTGAGTTTTTCTAATTCTGGTTCATGTTGTTCTTTCATGTCTTGCATTATGTCTGTTTTGTCTTCTGGCTCAGTTTGAAGTGCATGGGTATTTCTGGCATACCTTCATCATCTGTAGGTATATTCTACTTGTTCTTTATTTTCTTCTAACTTTGTATGGGATTTTATCTGGATACTGCCTTGTTGTTCTTGTTTATATGTAGTCAGGAAACCAAACTTTTAGAGGGAGGTGTGGTTGAGGCCCCCGCCTCCAAGTTGTTTTCATGTAGTAATCAGGTTTATGGCAACCTGTTTTCTCACACTTCTTGCCATTGTATCCCTCCTCTACTTTGATCTAGATCTTTTCTTTCCTTCACCTCTAGTGTCTCTGTACTGTTAAATTATGATTCTGCTCCAGTAGTTTTTTTTTTTTTCTCATTGTGGGGCCTTGTCTTAGTGAATTAGTTTTGAGAATAAATGGAAGCCAGCCTGCTTTAGTCCCTTTGACTTTACTGTGGGTCCCTTGCACTCATTGGTAGTTTTATTGTACGTTTTAACTTGGCCCATCATGCTCTTCTTTCCTGGGAGTGCTCATTGGTGATTTCAGGTTCTTTTCTTCAGGATATCTCATCAGACACCCTGTGCCTTCTGCATTCTCCTACACAAATGCCGATACCATACAGACCTTGTGGCTATTGGTTTGTCCTTACTGGTTATATTTTGGGGTTTGTGGGGCTACCTTGTCACCTAGCTTTGTTATATTCTTTTTCTTTTTTTTTTTTTTAAATACCTATAGCACCAGGTCTTCCTAGATGGTCTCCCATCCAAGTACTAACCAGGCCCGACCCTGCTGAGCTTCCGAGGTCATACGAGATTGGGCATGTTCAGGATAGCATGGCAGTTGACTGACTGTTATATTCTCTATAGGCTTTTGGTTTTGCTAATTGCAACACACACATATTTAAGGAGATTAAAAAAACTTCTGTTAGCATTGCTACTATCTTTCCAAAATCCCTCTCTAAACAGGCATTTCAAATAATACTAATAAATTCCCCCTGTAATAACAGTCCCACCAGCCAAAGCACCAAAGCAGAAGCCACCAGTGAGGGTGAAATCAAAGGTGAACAGTCAGCTGGTAATAGGATGATTGATTACTGTGGATCAGAGCTGATTTTGCTTCATATTCATGATTACTCTGCTGGCTCCTAACAGCCTCCATTCATTTAGAGCAGAGCTTCACAGCTGGGTACCATGGAGAGCTCCCGGGGGCCCAGACAGTAATTGCTTCAGCCGTTGGGGCTGCCAGAGGAACCCAGGTGGCAGCAGCCCCCAGCTGGTTGCCCTAGTCTGAGCGGCTTTATTTGTCCACCCTCAGTGGGGTATTGAGATATTATTTTGAGCCTTGCTTACGGATTTATTGTGGATTGATTTATTCATCGAACATTTCTTATTTTTAAGGAAATTACCTAAGTTTTTATTTTGAAAAATTTTAAACCTACAGAAAAGGTGCAAGACTAGACTAGCACAATGAATTTGGGCACATATGCCCTTTACCTAGATTCACCAGTTGTTCATACTTTGTGCATTTGTTTTCATTTCCATGTTTTTTCATAGTAAACAAATGAATAAACATGTACACCTATATATGTAAATATATACTTATACATATGTATTTTATGTACTATTTGAAAGTTGTTTTAGACATTGTGATTCTTTACCCCTAACACTTTCTATATTCATCTCCCAGGAGTAAGGGCGGTGCCCTCCATTGCAATATTATTACCGTGCTGGAGAAAATGGACAGTAATTCCATAGTATCTAACACACAGTCCATAATCACAATTCCCTAATTGTTTTTAAGCCATTCCCCCTCTTAGATGCAATTTACAAACAAGGCTTATGAATTACCTTTGCTTGTTGTGGCACCAGACTGTCCTCGAGCCTGAGTTCTGTGCCATGCACTCTGCCGGAGTTGGGGATACAGAGAATGGGCAGGGCTGAGTTCCTGTTTTTAAGGAGCTCATGGTTTAGAAACAGCCATGTTACAAATAAAAGCGACACAGATTTGGGCCTCCTAGATTTTCCTGCTGTTAGCCTTAGTCCGGGAGTTTTAATTCACCTTTGTAACAGCTGCCTCCAGCTCCCTCCTGGTCTTCAAACTCACCAGGCCCGGTCAACTTCCTGGAATCCATGCGTGTTTGGGCACTGACCCAAAGCAAATGGGCTTATGTGGGCAGGCAAATGACAATTTTGCTGTGGTCGCTGAACCATAAGCCACCTAATTTTATGTCAGGTCATTGCTATGACCCTGAAGTTCCCATCCCACAGCTGTCTCTGAAATTCGTCGAGTGCCATTAGGGGGTCTGAAGCTGGAAATCCTACATGGGCCAGGTGGGTAATAAAGGTGAATAAAGCAGACCACCTCACGAGAGAAAAGGGACCAAGGTGTCTTCAGGGTACTTCAAAGCACTTGTCCTTTGGGGGCGGGGCAAGGGTGTTAAGCACCCGCTGTGAGTGACCACAGCGGCACGTGGGCCGTGTGGTTAGGCACTTGGCTTTTTCAAGAGAAGTTGGAAACCTAGATCTTTAAGGGAGCTACCATGCTTTGTAATTATTTGCGTCTGATTAAAATGCTACATCAGACAAACACACATGGGTTCACACTCACTGCTCTGAGGGTCTACAGGCCGGACCTTCCTTGGGGATGAGTGTTACATTCCCCCTTCAGTAACCTGTCTTTTTCTCTCTGCTTCTTGGCCTCCATCGTTGTGTTCTGTTGTTACCTTTTTATTTTGGCTTTATTCATAGTCCACGCTTTCTGCCTGTGGTCTCAGAAGGCTGGGATTTGATGAGACTATTGTGACTCGTTCAACAGTCAAATTGAGTTTTCAGCTTGCAATTCAGATGCAGGCTGTGTTTCTCAGGAACAGCAGCTTCTCAACAGCAGATCAGAGTCCCAGGCCCCATACCACCGCTTCGAAAGAATGGGGCCCGGTCTAGGCCTTTCCCCACTTTTCTCACGGGCAGGTTGCAGATAATAGTGACCGCGCCTCCTCATCCCCAGACCCCGCTTACTCTGTCTCAGTAGTCCCCCCGGCATTCCCACAAAGGAGGTGGGCAGATTTCGTGGACTGCATCCCTCTGAACCATAATATTTATCAAAGTAATAGTAGTGGCTGGGCCTTATTATTCCAAATAGTATTTAGTATTTAATATGTTGTATTTATATCCACTGAGCAAATTTTCTGGGCTTTTCAATGCCAGCAAGGAGCTTTTCAGTAACCCTTTCAACCCTGCCGTGTGGGCTGTTATTATAAACCCATATTTTTGTTGACTGGGAACCTTTCTTTGTAAAGGATTTCTTTTGAACAAACAAAAATTTATTTTCAAATACTCTTAAATTTGCTGAAGACTTGTAATAATGCTGAAAGAACTCCCATGTCCTCTTCAATTAGGTTCACCAATTAGTATTTTGCCATATTTGAGATGGATTTATCTACATATACCCGGATAAATGTTTTTCCTGATCCGTTTAAGAGTTAGTTGTACACATCATGACATTTTCCCCTTAAGTACTTGTATTTCCTAAAACAAGGGCGCTTCATTATGTAACTGCAGTGTCACGATAAAATCCAGGAAACTTAATACCGATGCAGTGTTATTATGTAACGTGCAGCCCAAATTCATATTTCACCAGTTGTGCCAATTAAGCCCTTTATGGCCATTTTCTTTGGCTTCCCCAGGATCTAGGCCAGAATGAGGCATTGCATTGATTTGTCCCAACTCTTTAACGTCCTTTTGTCTGGACCCCTTCCACCTTCTTTGATTTCCATGCCCTTGGCTTTTTTGCATTCCTCTTCTGGCCACTTGCATCGTAGAACAGCCCTCCGTTCCGGTTTGCCAGCTCTTTCCTCATGATTAGATTCAGGTTATATGTTTTTGACAGGATCTCAAGAGTTTTAAATCTGTTCCCTCTTGGCCTAATAAAGGGACACTGGCAGGTAGACTTCTGGTCTTACAGATGGCAAAGCTTGATACCCACAGTGAAGGTCAAGAGCAGAGGTGGCACTCAGTGGCCCCCGGCAGAATTCTGCTCACAGATGTATTTTCTTTGGCCTGTGAGACATTTTCAGAAATTGTAAATCACTGTTTTAAGACATTAACTCTTCACAGAGAAATCCATATCTCCAGCTGCTCCTGAAGAGTTTGAAGACCTGGCAGCACTGGGCCCCGCGCCCGTGTGCTTGGTACTGAGTCGTGGATGTCCCCTTCAGAGGGCACGCGCTCTGTACTGCCCCGTGACCTCCACCCCCCATCCCGTGCCCGACGTGCGTTTCCCCGGCCTGCTCCACTCCTTTGTGTTTCCTGCCTGGCCCCTGTAGGCCCGTGACTGAAACTTCCAGGACAGGCTTGCACTTCTGGTCGCTCTGTATTCCGCTCTCATACGCCATGTGCATTTTTTTGGGGCAAATCAAGAAACAATTTGCCATTTCATATCCTCTTGCCTATCCTTAATCTTTTGGGGAGGTTGGTCTATTTGGAGATCTATTCTTAGCTCTCTTGCAGTAATATTGTTTACATTCACTCTTCCCAAAGCTACATTGTCATATGGAGGACCTTAGGGTGTCCCAAGCTGACTCTCATGGAAGCCCAGGTTGGTGAGAAGCTCTCTCAACTCCAGTTAATGTGGGGGCTGTTACGTGCCCAGAAGGATCTAAACCAGCCTAGGGAAATCAGACGAGTGATTTCTGAGCAGGTGAGGTTAAATCTGGGGCTGCATCGAGTTAGCCGGAGGACAGGCTGGGGAAGAGGACTCAGTATGGATGCCTGACCTGGGGCGATTTGCCCACCACTCAAGGTCTTCCTTAGCCCTTCACTTCCCTTGAGAGAACAGACATCTTTGAGTTAGAATACAAAGACCACGGAGTCCTGGTTTGTAATTTGTGAATGATGATAATAACAATAGTGATACTAGCAATAATAAAAAATAATTAATGTTTAATACTAACTATATGGCAGACACTTTATATGTATTTGTATTTACGAGCACACACTTATGCACACTTATTTTAATTCTCTCTGAAGTTTCTGAAGTAGATACTTTTATCATCTCATTTTACAGGCGATAAAACCAGGGTGCAGAGAGGTTAAGTGACTTGCCCAAGGTCAACAGAGGCAGAGTCAGGCTGTCTGACCTCAAAGCAAACACTTTTAATGGCAAAGGACTGAAGCGAGCTACCTTCTTCGTATATAAATGCCCCAAGTACTAACTTGAAAGAGTTTTGAGAGTAATGACAGTCGAGCATGATTCCAGCTAGTAAGTTTAGAACTCTGTGCTTTCCCCATTGTGCTCAGGATATTTTGGGTGTGTGTCATCTGCAATTAATTACTTCGTGAGTTACTGGAGTCATTTGGGCTGTTTTCCTGGCTCTTCGTATGAAGTACGGGGGCCAGCATGCCACTCTGAGTGGAATTTACCAGGTGGCTAATGAGATGGGGTTTATAAAGGATATAGTGAAATGGTGGGAACAGAGGAGAGAGCACTAAAAATCAAATAAGCTTTTTATAGCCCCCCCCGCCCCGCCCCATCCAGCTGGTAGATGAGACACCACACAGCTCAAGTCAGAGAACAGTAAAGGAGAAATGCAGACATCCTGGAATTTGTGTCTCCAGGCAGCCCTTGGCCTGTCTTATTAGAGAAAATAGCTAGAAAGAAAGAAAGTAGTCAGATTTCCCTAGCCAGGGAGGAGGCTACTGTTTTCTGACAAGCATTGGAAGACAGGATATGGCAGGAGAGCCCAGGGCAGTGAGTGGGTCTTGGGAAGTGAGTGTCCTGGCGGCTTGTTTAGAATGCAGCCTCCAGACCCACCCTGGAGTGTGCGTTGCTAAATTCTGCAGCAGGGCCTGAGAATCTGCTTTTTACTTTTTACTCTACCCCTGAATGTGTTAGTGTATGGTTTTCTGCAAGCAAAACATTCTTCAAAATTGCATACAAAATGCAAAGTCAGGAAGTGACATCGATACATTTCTACCATCTAGTCCTCGCCTCGCATTCAGCCTTCACCAACTGCCCCTGCAGTGCCCTTTCTTGCAAAATGATTGAGTCCAAAATGATTTGTTGCATTTAATTGTCATATTTTCTCTTTTTAAGTCTGGAATAGGTTGCCTGTTTCCTTGACTTTTGTGACCTTGACATTTTTGAAGATCAGAGGCCAGCTTATTTTGCAGAATGGCCCCCAGTTTGGTTGGCTTCGTGTTTCCTTGTGGTTTGATTCAGCATGTGCATCGTCGGCAGGAACGTCACGGAGGTGGTGCACACTCTTCCCTGTGTGTCCTAGGAGGTGCTGTGTGGCTTCAGTTTGTTCCATTCCTGATCACGTTAACTTTGATCCTAATTCAAGGGGTGTCTGCCCGCTTCTCCACTGCAAAGTTACCTTTTTTCTTCTTTGCAATTAAGTATTCTGTGGGGAGGTAGTCGGAGCCTTTGTAAATATCTCATTATGCATTCGACTTCCATTTTTTCATTTATGGATTCATGGATTCATGGATTTCGAATTTATTCTGTGGCTTGTAAACCATTGCTACCCACCATATGTAGCTGGTCTCCAGAGGCTTTGGACTGAACTCTCAGGAAATGGGGGTCAGAGGAGGCTGGGGACTGGCTTCCTGAATGGCTCCTCCAGCTGGTTCCATTCCAGGAGTTCCTGTGTCCCCCGGCCACACTGGAAGAACCCTGGCTTGGGCATGTGGACTTCGAGTTGCTCAGATACTAATCCCAGTTCTGCTTCTAGGTGACCTTGGGCAGTCACCAGCCCCGCTGAGCCTCCGTTTCTTCATATGGTCAAATGCAGACAGTGGTGATAGTTTATGGTTGTGGACCAAAATGAGATAAATAAGATTCGTCCGCTCTCCTCAAGGCTTCACAGTCTAAGTGGGAGAGATGAGCACAGGCGAGGGGTCTTAAAGTGTCAGATTTCTTGAGAGAGAGGCTCATCTGGGGTGGGAGCAGAAGGGGAGTGGTCACAAACCCCAGATGTGTTAGCAGGGATGGCTTTCGAGGACACTTGCAAAAAATTGGAGGTGTTCTCCAGGGAGCTGAGTGATGGGGGAGTTGCAGGCAGAGGGTCACATCAGCCTCAGCAAGGCACAGGAGTCAGAGCCTGGCTGCTGCGAGGACAGTGAGGAGCTGATTGCCACATCCTGGAGAGGGGGTGGTGTTCCGTTTGACCTGCCATCGGAGCCACTCCGGGAGCCCTGGACAGCTACAAGAGGAGAGGAGGCAGGAAAGCCTGGAGCAGGCCCCTCATGCTGGCCCTGGGGCGGTGCCCTGAAAGGCATCCTTGATTTCCTACCTCGACCGCTTGCTGCCTGGATACTGGCTGGCTGGGTTTTATTTCCCCAAACCGCCTTTGATTGGTTATTATATTACGAAGGCCTTAAAGGAGAGTGCTCAGGTTCTGACTTGGGAGTATACTGCCCAGGTTTGAATCCTAGCTCTGTCACTTGTCACTTTCCAGGAAAACCTGGCTGACCCTGCTCCCCTCCTCCCCCAGTCAGTGCTGGGCAGTGTTAACTACCAATATCATGGTGTAGATTAAAGGGGGTGTGGATGCCGGAGTATTCTGTGAAAGACATTGTAAAAATACATGTTGTGCTCATCCTAGCAATGGGCTGAGAGGTTATAATGGCTCAGAAAAGGTGGTGGGGCTGGAGCTGGGGTCTGAGGAGACTGAGGAACACAAATGAGTTTTCAGCTTTGACTGTGTTTTATTTTGCAGTGAGCTTGACCTTGAGTTCTTAGGAGTGGCTGTAAATACCGCAAAGCCGGGTGATTTATTCTTCCCTTCAGCCTTTTGTTGGTGGCTGCTAGGGACAGTTGTCATTTTTTCGGATAGCCTGGTCACTTAGCCATGTTCTTCTAGTAGTCAGGCATGTTCACGGTTAGTGCCTACTCGGTACCCACCAGACAGTGGATCTGGGGTATCCTAGTGTCAGCATCTGGCCAGGAAAGCAAATTCCTGTAGGTGCATCGGTGGTGTTTTAATGCCCGTGAATTACCAAATGCACTTCACAGGGTCGTGGTTTTGTTTTCAGTAATTATCCTTTGAGCGGTGCTGTCTGGGGTTGCCAGTTGTTTATTCTGACATGGGAGGCAGGCGTAATTGCTGTGACTTAGAAACATTAATTATTGCAGTCATTGGAAGCTGTCTGAGAGGTACTTGCGACCGCCTCCATGATTTGCTTCCTTTCCTGAGGCTTTTAAAGAAAATGACAGGGTGGCCAGCGGGCTTATTTGAGGCTGAGGGTGGGAGTTGGCAAGGCCTTGTGGCATCCTGCAGATGAATGTCTGAACACTTCTGTCCCTTTGCCACCCCCAGCCCTCCCAGTCCGGGCCATCGTCCTTTCTTGCCTGAATGGGTGATCATAGATTCTCTCTGGTCCACACACCTGTCTGTTTCCACTTGCCACTCTTTTTGTTTCTCCCACATAGCATGTCATTCCCCTGGCCGCCCTTCAGGCTTAGAATCAAGTCCACACTTCGTACTGCACCCAGGGTCTCCTAGGATTCCCCGCGCTGCTCCAGCCTACATGGCTTCTCCAAGTTTCAGAAACAGGCGCAGGGCAGCCTAGGGCCGGGTGCTGGCTCGTTCCTTTGCCCAGAACCTCCATACCCATAGCGTGGGCCGAGGTCTGGCAGTATCAGCACTTCCAGGGGCGTTGGTGGAAACGCTGAGTCCCAGGCCCCATCAGACACTCGGCAAGACTGCCAGGTGAGCCCATCCCCACTCCACACGGCGCACCTCGTTGCTTCCTTCAGGTCTTGCCTCTGTCTTCTTTCAGAAAGGCCTTCTCAGACGACCCCATCTACGATACTCCCTTCCTCCATATCTCTTTTCCTTTTCTTTACTTATTTATTTACCTTTAAATTTATAAGCTTTTCAAGGAGCAGTTTTATTTTTATAATAATATGGACAAAGTACAGAGTTCCTATATACCCCTTCATTGCCCTCATACCCAATTTCCCTTATTATTAGCATCTTGCATTGGTGGGGTACATTTGTTACAATCGATGAGCCAATATCAATGTGTTAATATTAAAGTCCATAGTTTAAGGTTCATTCTTGATGTTGTGCAATCTATAGGTTTGGACTAATGTATAACGACATGTGTCCACCATTATGGTGTCATACAGACTAGTTTCACTGCCCTGGAAATCCTTCGTGCCCCACCTACTCATCCTCCCTCCTAACGCCTGGCATCCACTAACCTTTTTACTCTCTTTACCAGAATGTCAAGTAGTCATACAGAATGTAGCTGTTTCAGATTGGCTTCCTTCACTTAACAATATTCATTTCTGTTTCCTCCATGTCTTTTCATGGCTTTGTAGCTCATTCGTTTTCATTACTGAATAATATTCCATAGTCTGGAATATTTGTTTATCTTTTCACTTACTGAAGGGCATCTCGATTGCTTCCAAATTTTGGCAGTTATGAATAAAGCTGCTAAATATTGTGGGCAAGGTTTTGTGTGGACGTAAGTTTTCAGATCCGTTGGGTAAATAGCAACAGAGAGCGCGGCTGCTGGGTCATATGATAAGAGTAGGATCGGTTTTGTAGAAAACCGCTAGACCGCCCTCCTAAGTGGCACCAGCAGCGAATGCGGGCTCCTTTTGCTCCACATCCTCGCCAGCATTTCATGCTGTCAGCGTCCTGGGTTTTAACGGTCCCAGCAGGTCCGGCTTGCTTTAGCTTTTATAGTCCTCATTCTCAGAAGTCTGTTCACCGGCCGGTTTGTGCACCCGCCCTTTATGAGTGTCACTTATGGAAGGGTGGAAGCCTGGGCTTTCCTGTTACCGCCTCCGCTTCTGTTGCCTAAACTATACTGGCACATAGTGGGTCTCTGGGATTTGGTGAATAAATTGTGTCCTTTCCGCCACAATCTCGTGGGGTCCTCAGGACTCTCCCGTTATTCGGATGAGTGAACTGGGGTGCAGAGTGGGACACCTGCCCCGCACACACTTGGCTGGGCGTGAAGTTGCTCAGGCTGCTAGACTCGCAGCTTGACAATGAGGGAACCGAGGGTCAGACTCCAGTTGCTTTGGGCATGTTACTTGTCTTCTCTGTTGTTTTTACCTCTGTCCTTAGGCCCAAACTGAGGATCACAGAACCTCACAGAGTTGTTGTGAGCATTCAGTGAACTAATACATGTAGTACTGCACTTGTTTGATAACAAATTACCCACAAATTCCGCAGATTAAGACAACGCATCATCTCAGTTTCTGAGGGTCAAGAATCCAGACACGGCTTGACTGGGTGCCTCTGGCTCAGGGTGTCGCACAAGGTCATGGTCGGGGTGTTGGGTGGAGCTGTGGTCATTTTAAGGCTCCACTGGGCCTGGAGAATCCACTTCCGAGCTCACGCACTTGGCTGCCGGCAGACCTCGTTCCTCGTGGGGTGGGTGTCCTCGTGACAGGGCAGCTGGTGACCAGAGAGAGAAGGGAGAGAGATGGGTGTCATCGTCTTTTTATAACTGAGCTCAGAAGTGACAGCGCATCACTTCTGCTGTCAGAGGCAAAGGGTAACAGTCCGCAGGCAGGGCTGGGCGTTACACACGCTTGTGGACACTCAGCTCGCTGGGGGTCGTTTTGGAGACCGCCTCCCACAGGAGCCTTCAGAACGGTGCTTGATACCGTGAGCGCCTTGTGAGTTTAGATGATGCGGCTGCCGCCACCCCCACTGCCACCGTTGCTGCTGCCACCACTGTTATTACTACGGCTGCTGCTGTGACCAGCACCTCTCCCCGCCATCACCGCTGAGCTGGCGTCCGGGAGCTGGCAGGAAGCGGCTGAGAGCTGAACCCAGGTCGTCTGCTGCTGGGTTTTCCGGTTTCCTATGCTGCCTCCTCCAGTGACTCTTCTGCTCTGCATCTCGTTCCCAGGGCTGGTCCCTCTCCCACTGGGTGTCGCGTCCCCGGAGGTCAGGGTCCTTGTCTGTCTCGTACAACCTCACATCTCCTGCGCCCAGCCCTTGTTCAGTGGGTGCTTTTTGATCTTGTTAGTAGAACCACTTTTGGGAACCGTGCGGGTTGCAGGAGCACGCTCCGCTTTGTGCTTCTGGGGGAAAGCAGACATTTAAAGCAGAAGCCCGTGTCCTGAACCCGTTTCGTGTGATTCGAATCTAATTCATATTTCTAAAGAAAAAGGAATTATTGAGTGCCTCTGGGTGCTGGGCACTGACTAATGCACCTTACGCTCACTGTCTCTCATCATCTCCACCTTGTGAGTCTCATTTCCTCCTCTCCCACTGGGGAGCTGTGGACTCCTGGCTCAGAGAAGCCACAGGACTGCTGGCCCATGGCCCACTGCTGGGCGGGTGGGACTGGTATTTGAACTCAGACCCGTGTAACTCTAGAGCTGTACACCTTGTTTTCTCTCTGGGCTTTTTATGTATAAAAGACGCAGTGTTTTTCAGTAAAAGCCGGCCAAAATTTAAGTTCTGATACTGATTTGAACAAACTGCAAAAATATAGACAATTAGGAACATTGATTGGATATTTGATGCTATTTAGTTAATTTTTTAGGTTTGATGCTGGGTGAGAGATTAGGTTTAAAAAAGGACTCATTATTTAGAGGCAAGTCCTGAAATTTTTATGGACGATGTCCCGTGTCTGAAGGGGTAGGGGTGTGGGTCGGTGGGAACTGAAGAGAAACGAGACTGGCAGCGAGTTGGAGAGCTGGGTGGTGGGTACGTGGAGGTGCACTGCACTGTTCAGGGTGCTTTTCCGAATGTTTTTAATTGCCTGTAATCAAATGGCCATCAGCACCCCGCTAAAAGCTGGCTGAGGATAACGAAGAATCAGAGCTGGGTCGCCTCCTGGGGGATGGTCTGATGAGATGGTCTGATTTGTTGGCTCAAAGGGTAGAATGGAATCTTACTTTACTTCTTAAGTGGTGTACTTTGTCCCTATTCAAACAGAAAAAGAAAATTAAAATTGGGGAAACAAATGGCATTCTACAAGACCGGGGAATCTTGTCCTTGTTTACGATGCATTCTCAGCACCTAGATCATTGTCTGGCTCTCAGAAAAGACCTGCCGAATGAATGAGAATGAGTTGACATCTTTTTGTGGCAAACCTTCCAGCCCCCACCTGGCTAGAAAGAATGGATTGGCCGATGTTGCGGTTAGCCTCAGGCAGTGTTTGGTAGAGGTGAAATCCACTTGTCTGGCTGTATTCATCCCTGCTTTGTTCTATATGGATCTTAAGGCATCTTATGCTTTAAATATGAGCGATCAATTTTCAGAAAATTAAAATGTAATAAAGTAAGTGCATCCAGAATTGAATATAAGCTGATCTTTGATTCAGAAGTTAAGTCTGGATCTTGGAAAGGAGACCCCAGGCTTCCATCTGTTCTCCTGACATTGAACTTGCATGGCGTGCTGTGGAATGCAGAGCTCTGTACAACAGCAGCCTGAGCAAGCCAGGCTCGACTGGCCTCGTTCTGCCGACGTCTTGTAGACAGACTGAGTCTTAGGTGCTATGTTTCATAATGAGTTTTGAATTGATGACGGGCCTTCCCCTTCCCCAAAACCATGTTTAAAGCTACACCACTGTTTATAGTAACATTTGCCTAGTCATCTTTCTTAAAAGTAAAGGGGCGTTAACCATAGAGACAGAAAGTAGACAGGTGGTTGCCAGGAGCTGGGGCGGGAAATGGTGAATTGTTTCATGGATATAGAGTTTCAGCTTTACAAGATGAAGAAAGTCCTAGAGATGGATGTTGATAGTGGTTGCACAATAATGTAAATAAACATAATGCCGCTAAAATGTACACTTAAAAATGGTCATGATGGTAAACTTTGTTATGTAGTATTCCAGCATTACGAATATTCTATCACAATTTAAAACAATTTTGAAAAAGAGAACAGTAAGGAGATACTGAAACAAGTCTGCTCTGTCTGAAGCTGACTTGTTACTGTAATGATTTTCCTGCCCCACTGCCGGGAAGCTGACTTTGTTACTGTAATTGTTTTACTACTGTGGTGTCTTCTTTAGCTGCGTGTGTGTGGCCGCGTGTGTGTGGCCCCTAGTCAGGAGCACATACCTCCTGCATTGTCTTCTAAGTGAGCCCAGTGGGGAATGGCCCAATTTCTCCTCCCCTCTAACTTACTCTTTTTTTTAGTAACTAATTTTGGTTTTAATTTATATACAGTGACATTCACTTTTTAAGTGTGCAGTTCTACGAGCTTTAACACACACGCAGGTTAACGTAACCCTGCTACCACGATCCGATGCAGAAAGGTGCTTTACCTCTAGAAATTCTCTCCTGCCACCCCTTTGTGGCCACACCCTCCCCCCACACCTGACACTTGGCCACCACTGGTTGTTCCTCCACCCTTATAGCTTTCCTTTTCTAAAATGTATTATACACGAAATCATATAGTAGATAGCCTTTTGAGACTGTTTTCTTTAGCCTAATGTTTTTAAGACTCAGATCCAAGTTTTTACATTTATCAATAGTGCATTTCTTTCTATTGATGAGTGATGTACCCCAGTTTGTTTAACCATTTACCTGTTGAAGGATATTTGAGTTGTTTCCAGTTTTGGGTGCTTATGAATAATGCTGCTATAAACATTCATGTACAGATTTTTGTGTAAACAACAAATTTTCATTTCTCCAGGAAAAATACCCAGAAGTAAGTGGTTGGATCACATGACAAATGTGTATTTAACTTTATAGAAAGCTGTGATACTATTTTCCAGAGTGGCTGAACTGTCTTGCATCCCTGCTCCACATTCTCCCCAGCACTTAATATTGTCATTAAAACTTTTTAGGCCATTCAAATAGGTTTATAGTAGTATCTCTCTGTTTTTTAGTTTTCATTTCCCTAATGACTAATGATGTTTCGCATCATTTCATGTGCTTATTTACTATTTGTATATCTTCTTCAGTGAATCGTCTGTTCAAATATTTTGTCCTCACCATTTTTTATCAGTCTTTTTTTTTTTGGTTCTTTTGATAGTTCATTACATATTTTAGATATGTCTGTACAATTTACAGATATTTCTTCCCCAGTCTGTACGTAGCTTGTGTTTTCATGTTCTTCACAATGACTTTGACAGAGCAAATCCAATTTAATAATTTTTTTTCTGTTACTGATCATGCTTTTGGTGTTATACCTAGGAACTCTTTGCCTAACCCCAGTTTAGGCATGAAAATTTCCTCAAAAGTTTTATAGTTTTGTTGACCTAAACAAAGAGGTAAACTGAGAAATGCTCAGAAAGGTGCATTTGTTGGAGAATAGCAGAGGAATTGCAGTTTGGGAAATGTAAACCTGTAGCAAGCTGCAGGGGGGTCTGTCGTACCAGTTTTCTGTAAATCTGGTATTTATGGGAACTCGGTCTCTTATTCTTCAAGTTTTTGTCATCCTGAGGGCACATGTGTGAGATTTTCCATTTTATATCCTCTGGTTTTGTTTTAGATGAAAATTCTTTTATAGTTTTGTTTTACATTTATCTGTGGTCTAATTTGAGCTAATATTTGTATAAGGTATGAGGTATTAGTTGAAATTTAATTTTTTGCATATAGAAGTCCAGTTATTCCAAGACCATGTGTTGAAAAGACAATCCTTTCTCCTGAATTGTCTTTGTGTCTTGGCCAGAAATTACTTGGCCACATTTGCGAGTTTATTTCTGGACTCTTTGTTCTGTTCTATTGGTCTGTGTCTATCATTTTGTCTGTACTGCATTCCTTGGTTGCTGTAGCTTTATAGTCTTAAAATTGTGTAGCAGACATCCTCCAAATTTGTGCTGCTTTTTCAAAATTATTTTGCCTATTATAGTTTCTCTTCCTTTCCATACGAATCTTAGAATCAGCTAGTCTCTATCTATAAAAAAAATCCTGCTGGGCTTGCATTAAATCGATTGATGTGTTAATTGACATCTTAACTATTTTGAGTCTTCCAATCCATGAACCTGTTATTTTCATGTATTTACTTCTGCTTCATTTTCTTTCAGCAGTATTGTGTAGTTTTCAGCATACAGATCCTGCACGTTTTCTTAGATTTATACCTATATATTTCATCTTTTGACACAATGACAAAGAATTCTTTTTACAGTTTTGTTTTCCAGTGGTTCATTGCTGGTAGTGCATAAGAATACAGTTAGTTTTTGTATTTGTCCTTGAAAAATTCACTTATTAGTTCTAGGAGCTTTTTGTAGATTCTTGGGATTGTCTATGTAGAAAATTTTGTCATCTGCCAATAGGGACGGTTCTAGTTTTTCTCTGCATGCATCCCTTTTTGGCCTTATTTCTCTAGTTAGAACCCTGAGACCTGTGCTGACTGGGAGGCACGAGGGGGCATTTCCTTGACTTTTGCTCAGTCTTATGGGGAAACCATGCAGTCTTTCACCACTAAGAATGGTCTTAGATGTAGGTTTTTGTTTTTTTTTGTTTTTGTTTTTGTAGCTCTAACCTACACTAAATATTTTTTCTAGTGCACTAGTAAAGCGTATTGATGGAAAATTAAAAAAAAAAATTTCTCCTAATTTCATCATTTAGAAATGAGTACTGTATATATTTCCAATGCAAATATATACAATAAGTATATGTAGAGGGATATAGTGAGTGTGCTTTTCTTGTGTTTTGCTGCCATCACGTCATGCTGTATCGTAAATGTTCATCCATGTTAGTAGACACATGTATTCATCAGAATTTTGACAGCTCCGTAGTGTCCTTTTGTAGGCGGATGCACCGTAATCTACCCACTCCTCCACTGTCAGACATTTATTTTGTAATCGATTTCTTTCTGATACGTTTACAACATCCTCGTGTATGTTTGAGACTTCTGCCCCTTCTCATTCCCTGAGCATAGTTTCCTAGGAAGTTGTTTAGTCAACAAGCATACAGTTCTTGAGGCTGTTGATTCGTATTTCCCGTTCATGCCTCTGGCAAAACTTACCTGCTCATCTTGCCTCCCACCTGCTGAGGTGACAGCACCTGGTGTGTGACTTGAGCAGGGCTGAAAGCCTCTGCGAGGGTGGGCTTCGGCCGTTTTTGCAGATCTGAGGCCTTTCATAGTTAGAGTACGCTTAATTAGTTGATCCATTCTGTTGTCTCATGAGGTGTCAAATAAAAAGGCATTTTTATTTGGTAATTATAACAGAGGTCTGTGTAATGATAAGAAGGAGAAATTCTATATGGTTCTTCTGTCTATAAATTAAAGTCCTGTTAGCTGGTTGTAGATTAGTTGCTCAGAGTCTAGGAATTATTTTCTTGGGCCACCAATGTGTTGTTTCTAAAAATACCTTTGGGTGGGGCAAGAACTCTGTAGTGTGCCAGAGCCTTGGGTCTCTGTTCCCTCTTGTCTTAGAGCTGGTTTGCTTTCCTCAGTGGCCTGGCCTGTCTGCTGTGGTCATTTAAGTCTGTGTTCCATCTTAAGAGACATGCTGTGGCACAGGACAGTTATGAGCAGCAGTTAAAATAATGGGCTCTATAGTAACACACACATGCACACACGCACACATGCATCCATGCCCACGTCAGACTCCCGCTTTTGGTCTTGCACCACAGTGATTTAAGATGTGGCCACTGGGGAAACTGGGCTGAGGGTGCACATGACCAACCCCTTGGTATGATCTTTGCAACTTCATGCGAATCTATAGATACTTCAAAATAAAAATTAAAAACCAGAAGGGCCTCATCCTGTCTGTGGGGTCAGGAGCCTGTGGCCTCTTTGAAGAAGTCAATATGCCCTCCAGGTGTTTGAATTTCATTGGGAAGTGGTTCCAGTGACCTGAGATTGTTCATTTCCCACAAAAGGCAAGCAAGTTCATTGATACAAACTTGGCCGGGTTGACTTCATGGCTCCCAAAGGTGCCAGCCCAGTGGTTTGATATATTCTCCATGGCTTCTCACCATTTTGATGGAAATCGGGTTTATATGAAAAATCTTGGCTTCTATCTCTGAGGCCCAATATTTAGAGCCTTAAGACACAATTAAAAGATCCAAAGCAGAAGAAAATCAGCTGCTTGAGACCTTTCAATGCTGGCTGCAGTCACAGATGAACAAGGAAGCCGAGTGTTGGCCTGTGTGGCGTGAGCAAATGTGAGGAGACGGGGCAGCCAAATGTTGACAAGATTCGTCTGTCTGTTGGCCGAAATGAACCTGCTTGTTTTACCTCTTGGGAGATGTTCTGCCATGAACCATTGTTAAATTATGCCACATAGAAATGCACGTAAATTGCCTGCTTTCCCTAGCTTTCAGATCATATGTGACTTGAATTCACATGCGGAGATTAGGACGAGGCTGGGATGAGTGACAAGACTTTGGCTGAGGGAACCCAAGAAAACAAGCTGTAAATCCTTGTGCATCAGGGAATATTTTTCCTCCCACAAACCTTTTCAGGACTTGTTAGTTGTTTAGCTTCAGATGTTTGCTATTCACATCACAGAGAAAGTGCAGACACCTATAGAAACATCTGTGGCAGGCTGTCTAGGAGGAGGGTGATAATTAAGGGACTCTGCTGTGCTTTACTCTCTCGAAAGCTACGGAGATGAATGTGGAGTGCTCAGGTGACACCTAAGTATATGGTAGTGTCTGCAGTTGATGCGGATGTTCTTTTTGCCAAAATGTAGTGTAGAAAAGCAGAATACAAACAAAGCGCGATCTTTGCGGGCTGGTGTAGTCAGATGCATTGCAAACAGACGACAGAACCAGTGCCGGGTGGTCTCAGGCTTTTCCACTGAGTAAATTGTGGCACATCCCTATCAAGATGTGCCATTTCCATCCATAAGCAAATGGAGTTAGAAGCTTTCTGTGGCGAATTGTTAAATGAGACAAATCCAGTTGCAGAAAGATGTATACTGTGAGCTGGTTTTATAAAGTATTGTAGTGTGTCAGGTTCATAGTGACTGCAGCATGGAGGAAGGTATGAAATGTGCATACGAAGCTTTCAACGTTGATTGTGGTGGGGAAGGGGCGAGCGGAGCTGTAACCAAGGGAAAAAAGACTTGAAACAAAAACAATTAAAGGAGCGTGAAAGATGTTTCATCCGCAGAAATTATATTAGGTGTGCGTGTGCATGCGTGCCAAGGGAGAGGTATGACAGGATAGCTATAAAGATGTTGAGTTTATTTCAAGCTGTTGGATTTTCAGCTGATTATTAGGCACCCTTAAGTGTTTTCTCATTGAGTATTTTGCAATGAGCATTTTCAGTTTTAAGTGTATTTTTGTAATCATCAAAGAACCCCAGTCATAGAGCTCTTTGCATTGTGAGAAATAGTCTAGCTTGTTGAAAGGCACTCAGGCTTGAAACCTTTGAGGGGCAGGACAGAAACAGGAAATATGGAAGCGGCACCTCTCTCTGGGGTAGTAAGAAACCAAGTCCAAATCTAAGGCCTTGGAAAGCTCTTCTGTGCCTTGGGGACCGAGTGTCCTGGATTTGGATCTTGGCAGTGTGCCTTGCTTGTGGCCTTGGCCAGAGAACGTGTCTGTGCCCCAATTCCCCTCCTGTAAAATGGGGAGAATACTACATGGTCACTGCGCCTGACACATTGTAGGCACTTAATAAATACTGAATGAAAAATGGATAAATAAGTGAATGCATGCTTGATTCAGTGAGGTCACATGTGTAAAGTCCGAGCTAAGTCATAAATACTCAACGAACTGTAGTTTTCTTTCCTAGTCCTCACATTGTCTTCCTTAGCCAGAGTACCTGGGGAGGGGGCTCCGCAGAGTGGGGTTTCGTCATGGCCCGAGTTCCGTGTTTCACAGTACAGTTGTATGTGGGGGTGGATGCGAACCTGGTTAACTGTTTCTCCTCTTTATGCCTCAGTTTCTTCTTCTGTGAAATGAGTGTTGTGATAATACCTTGGAAGGAGTTAATGAGATACCTAAAGACTTGACGTGATGCCTGTCAAATTGAATATTCACTCCGTGTAGTGGTTAATAAAAATATTAAGAGTTATTGCCCAGATTGAATACAGTACTTGGTACGTGCTTCTGAAATGGAGAGAAAATTACAGGTCCAGAATACACACCTAACAGATGGATAGATTCAAATAACCTGGGCACAGCAAATGTCATCATCCTGAATTTGTGGGCACTAGGACCAGTTAGCTTATTTCCGTCATGAAAGAACAGTTCTTCAAGGCATTTTGCATATGTGCCTTTGCTGACATTGTTTTTGTCCAGTGATGATCTTGAAAATGTATTAGTAAGATGCACATTGCGTATTTTTCTTTGCACAGACTGCCCCTCCCCCCCCCCGCCCCACCTCGGTTCTAAATTGCCAATTAAAATTTTTTTTTTAACATTCTTGTACCTGCAGGGAAAATGAGGTTCTCAAAGTCCAGCTGAAGAAATATGTAGGAGCTGTCCAGATGCTGAAAAGAGAAGGCCAAACTGCTGAAGGTAAGGGGGAGACCGAGCCAGGGTGGGGAGAGGGCCAAGCCTTTGCATCTTCATCACCCCTGAGCCGGGCACATAGTAGACACTCAATGTGTGATGCTGAATTAGAAAAACAGGATTCCAGAAAATTAATTAGACGGAAAACCCTGTTGTATATTCTTGCTAAACTAACATTATAAGACTTACTCGCTAGATTATTAGCGACAGTCATATCAATTTGTGTACTTAGGGAATTTTATGTCTAGAGTCTGGAGATAGTGACAAGGTAGTGAACCTTGCAGCATGATTAAGTCGCATCAGGCTGCGGGCTGAAGCGACAGAACCCCGCAGTGGTGGAGAACAGAGCTCTAGACTTAGGCTGCCCAGCTTCCAACCCCAGCTCTGGATAAGTTTCTTAATCTCTCTGTACCTGAGTTTCTCATCAGCAAAATAGGGTTAGTTGACAGCACCTACCTCATGAGGCAGTCCACATGGACATCTTAGCATAATGCCTACCACAGAGTAAGTGCTGAGAAAACTTTAGCTATTAATATTAATCAGAAATGCAGGTAGATAGAAAAATGATCAGTTTTTTAAATGGGGTGGTGCCGTATGCCTCTTCTCTCCACAGTTTTGCTACAGCATGACTGTCATGAGTCTACTAAAGTGCTCCTGGGCCAGCCCGATTGGTACATGGAATGCACTTAGAATAATATCTGATATGTAGTAGCCAGTCAATAAGTATTAGCAGTTAATATTATTATTACTTTTACCATCTCACTTTACTTCTTACAGCCCCTTTGTACAATTGTAAAATTAGGATTAAAACAATATATACTTCACAGGTCATTGTCATGAAGACTAAATGTTGAGTGATGTAATTGAGATAACACACTTGAGTCAGAGTCTGGGTAGAAAATGCTATGGTACACAGAGTAAGTGGTCCCCCAAAGACATCTGTGTCACAGTCCCCAGAATCTTTGACTATACCACCTCACATGGCAAAAGGGACTTTTCAGATGTGATTAAGTTGAGGATCTTGAGATGGGGAAATTATTCTGGTTTATCCAGATAACCGTTGTATAATCACAAGGGCCCTTTTAAGAGGTAGGCGGGAGGGTTAGGGAGAAGAGGTGACAACAGAAGCAGAGGTTGGAGTGGTGCACTCTGAAAATGAAGGTGGGGGCCGCAAGCTAAGGAATGTGGATACCCTCCAAAAAATGGAAAGAACGAGGAGATGGATTCTTCCCTTGAGCCTCTAGAAGGGATGCGGCCCTGTTGACACCTTGATTTTAGCTTGTAAAGGCCATCTGGGACTTGTGACCTCCTCAACTCTAAGATAATAAATCTGTATTGTTTTAAGGCCCTAAATCTGTGGCAATTGGTTACAGCAGTGATAGGAAGTTAATATAACTCCACTTAAATTGAGGTATTAACTTTACCATTGATGCATCGTTTTCGTCATTCTCTCGTGGAGCTTGTGGTTGGACGGGTGATGTTTTTTGATGGTTGGGTTTTTGGTCAGAGGTTCCCCGGTGGACAAACTTGGGACCTCAGAGGAGACCTGTGCCTTTGATTTGCAACCAAACCTGGAACAGGAAACCTACCCTCCCCCCGCAACCCCTCCCGTCTCTCCACCACACCTGTGCATGGTATGCTTGTCTGGTCAGGCAGGGGAAATCCTTGCCTCAGTCACTACTTGTCCCACCCCGGGGTCACTGGTACCAGTCCTGGTGGATAGTTCCTGTCACAGCCTGCTCTGGACGTTAGAAATGGAGCCTCCAGGGCTGTATGATTGTGGCCCCACTGTTCAGTGGACCCTTGGCGTCAGTCTTTGGATGTGGTCAGTGGTCGTGTGTGCAGCTGGGGAGGCTGGTTTCTCTGCATGTCCCACGGGAGGACATTCTTATGAAGGTCTTCGCTGCTGAACAGACACTCGCTAGGTGCTGGGCTTCTCATGGGCTCTTCTGAGGAACACTTGCCTACAAATTGGAGCTTGCTTTTCATACTAAGGAAGAGATTCTTCTACCAGGAGAATCCTGCTGAACATTGACATTCCAGAAAGACATGGGTCTGCCCTTGTCACATGGCTTGAGCTGACTCCTCCATCTGCTTGGGCAGAGTGGACATCTGTGTCCCCCATCGTGTCAGGTCCCACTTGGTCCATTTTTCATTTGACCAGCATCCTCACTCAGTATCAGTCCTGTGACATAGGTGGGCCTCCACCCTTCGCACTTGACCGTAGCCGGCCAGCTCCAGCTGGGTCCCAGGGCTCTAATAGACCGTCAAGAAGAGTTCTTTCTTTCTGTTGGGCCTGGAAGGCTGGGGAAATTATCTTGTGTCCATATGGAGGCTGGGTCGAGGTCATCACACACAGAGGAGTTGAGCTGAGAGGCAGGGAGGAACTGAATTTTGATGGGGTCCTTTGAGCCCCTGAATCCAGCTGTGCCTGATGTGACAGTCCAATCTTGAATTTCTTGTTAATAAGAACAATAATTGCACCAGCTTCCCCTGCCCTTATATTCAAGCTTGAATTGAATTTTGATAGCTCATATGCTCCATGGCAAACAAATGGCTCTGTATTGGATACGGAGTCCATCCTGTCCTCGTGAAGGGCTCCTATTTCTCTGGGATCTCTTTCTGAATACTCAGTGTCTGTTGCTGTGTCGTGGGGCTCTTCCTCCCACCGTCCCTCTCATTAGGTAGACTCCACTGTTGTCATCTGTCCTGGCCACCATAGTCCTGTTCCGTAGCGATGGATTTTAAGGCTGCAGCTCTTGTTGGCATCTCCAGTTAATTCATCTGTCATAGGCTCAGGGACAGCGGGAGAAAAAATGGCCTGTTGCTAGTGGCACTCAGAGTAATCAGGATATACAGGGAGAGGAACTTGACAAATGGGAGAGGCTTGGGAGCAATTTTAAAAGTTTACTCTAAGAAACAAAAGAATTTAAAAAATAGGAAGTCATCAACCTCTCCTGCGTGTCGTGTCTCTCCCACATGTGGCAGGCTCAGTGATCCCCCGTTCCACACTGCATGTGCTTCATGCTTTCAGTTAGGAAGCTTGGTTTCCCTGGGTTCCCAGGAAATAGGGCAGGACAGTTGAGAAGCCCGATTCTGTGGGGATGGGCATTCACAGGTTTCTGAGTCTCTGAGTCTCAGAAGGAATGCCCTGTAGCTTGTAAGGGTCTACAGTAGGAAGAATCTGGCAAAGATGCATCTGTTGGAAGTAACTGATTTTCTTGTACATCGTTAATTGAGATAGACCACATTGTACCTTCCCTTTTTCTGAAAGGTGTTTCCGGTTTTCCTGCAACACCTCCACACACACACACACACACACACACACACACACACACACACACACACACAAACGTACACACACATATATACACAGATGTGTACATACAGACATATATATATACACATACATGCACATGCATATATTTCTATCATTTACATCTATATCTGTCTATGTATTTAGAAAATTCGATCAATTTTAAGGAATTGGCTCGTGCCGTTGTAGAGGCTGAGAACTCTGAATTCTGCCAGGCGGGTCAGCAGGCTGGGGACCGGGGCAAAGCTGATGTTGCAACTTGAGTCCCAGGCAGCATTTTCTCTTCTGGGGACCTCAGTCTTTTGTCTTCAGTCCTTCAAAGGATTGGATGAGGCCCACCCACATTATGCTTTACTCAGAGTCTGCTGGTTTAAATGTTAATCACATCTAAAAAACACCTTCATAGAGACATTTAGACTAGTATTTGACCAAATATCTGGTGACCCAGCCGTATTGACACATGAGATTAAGCATTGCAGTCATCCGCCTAGAAAGAGGCCAAGCCAAAACTACCACCCGATCTGTATACCACCTCAGAGGCGGTGCATGACAGCCAACCAAGAGATGCCCACCTATGTGTCGGCTGGTCAGCATCTACCCTTTATCTCGAGAAAAATCCGCTCCATTCCCCGCTTCTCCCTGCATGACTGAAATCTAAATTTTGTGCCATCAGCCAGATGGGGGGCCAGGTCAGAGCAGGAGGGACTCTGAACCGGACATCAGCCTCGGTGGAAGCCTTACCGCTTCTCAGAAGCAGTGGTGTGTGTAGGCAAGGAGTACAACTGGCATTTCTTTCTTCTTCTGTGAAGAAGAGAAGAAGCACGGAGAAGGGATAGGAGAGCATGGAGGCAGCAGGCAGGCACAGGCTTTCCAGTTGGCGTGGGGGCGGGGGTGTCTGGGTTGAACCTCAGCTCTGTCCTTTGCTAGCTCCAAATTCGTGGAATAAGTTTTTGCCTCAGAGCTTCAATATTTTCATTTGAAGAGTAGAGATAATAATGTTGACTTTATAGAATTATTTGAAGTTTCAAAGGGATGGCATGTATAAAGTACCAGGCAATTATTGAGGTCGTTTTGGGTTGGAGATGCATTCTGAAGGGCCTCCAGACTGTGGAAGGTCAAGGCACATTAGCCGAACACCCGAACAGTAAATTCTGCAAGTAGGTGAATAATTACGGTCATAATTGTAGAGTAAACCTCTCTGAAAGCTTTGTAGTTTGTTATCCTGTAAAACAACATTTGCGTGATTAGCGAGGGTCCTGACCTTAAATATCTGAACATGTTGCCTTGGTACCTTACTCAGAACTCAGTACTGGTAGCCCCAGGAAGACAGTCCATGGATGGTGGCCCATGCTCGGATTTTTTTTTTTTTTTAATTAGACTTTACTGGAAAAGTCCAGGGAGTAATGTACTGATCACCCCCAATGTGTTCAGCACCGAGAATTAACAATTACTTTTCCATGTTTAGATTAATAAAGAGTATTAAAAGTTCTGAGTGCAGTTGAAGGTGTCCTTACTGATTGTACCCACAGATGTTTCCAGATTAACTCTGATAGGCCCAGCTTGGGTGGCATGCCTCGTTTTAGCTAATCCTGAGGACTTAGAGGGTGGGTGGCAGGTTAGATCTCTGGAGGGCCAAGCCAGACTCACGTGCCGGTGCCTGGAAAGGGCTGAGGTGGGAGCAGCCCCATCCAAACAGACTGGGCTGAGACGGGGAGAGGAGCGGGCCCCGGACATAGGATGGATTCCGACGTGAGAAGATGTTGGGTGGCAAAAACACAGATGACCACACAACTGGGGTGACATGGGAGACGCTGGGAGCTCCAGGACTTTTATGTAGGAGAGGTTTGGTGTTTTAGTTGGGAAGGGAGTTTGGAGGCCTTGTCTTGAGGCTGTATCTGCATAGCATGTACTTTGTTTTTGCAGAATTTGTATGTTTATTTGTGCTAGTGTATTAAGGAAACTAGGTTTGGCTGATTAAAAAAGGAAACCAAAGTAGTAACGATGACTTCTATAAGGTGTTTTTTTTTTTTTTTTTTTTTTTTTTTTTTTTTTAAATCTAACAGAAATCCAGAAGTATATAGTCTAGTCCAGGGTTAGTGTGATGCTTTTGTTGTTGAGAACTCAGGCTTCTTTTTGCTCTACTATCAGTAAATGGCTTTTTTTATCTTTATGTTTTCCTCATGGTACCTAGTTGGTGGCTGGTGTTCCAGCCATCACATCTGTATTTCAGGAGGGTAGAAGCAGACAGTGGGGAAGGGCAGAGAGTGCATTTCACAAATGAATTCTATAAGGATTGAAATCTTTAAGGATAATAAACTTTCTTTAAGGAGCTTTTCAAGACCCTTCTCTCCCCCAGTGACTCCTAATGATAGCTCTTGGGCCTCCCCTAATTGCAAAGAAAGCTGGGAAATGTGGTTGCTTAATTGGCACATAAGGAAGGAGGGATAATTGACTATTGGATAGGTGGCCAGCAGCGCCTGCCCAAGGTGGCTTTGCAGAGGGTGAGGCTAATGGAAATTTTGCGGGAGGGGTGGGGGTGGTTGTTGAAATCCCCCCAAGCCACCCCTTAGTGCCATCACTACTGGGAAAAGTGTCATCAAAGGTATAGGGTCATCACTGAGAGAGGATCACATATTTGCTAAAGCTGCTCTGACCCCTGAAAGATGCTTTCCTCTCCTAAGTCATCGCAAAAGCAGTTGTCTGGGAACACCAAGTATCGATTCATGAGTTTCGTTCATTTCCTTTTTACTGTGAGGGAGGGCACACAGGCCCAGAAGCAGAACAGGAGCCCTTGGGGCACTTTGGCTCTCTCCCTGGAGGCCTCGGCCAGGCATGTGTTTATTATTGTCATCACTACTTTCTAAGGCTGTCTTGGCATTGTGCTCATTGTTGTATAGTTTGTCAATCAGCGTCTCTTTGGGTATTCAACATCTCTGCTTTCTGAAAGCTGACAGGTGGCTTGTTTTGTTAAATGCCACTTTGGTTCTGAGAACTGCTCTGTTTTAAGTTTCTAATTACAGCTTTCATAAGGCAGTTGGTCATTTTGCTTTGCTTGAGTGGGTAATGATGTCTTGTACCTTGGCTGACAGTGACTTGTCAAAAATTTTTTTTTTTTGGACTGAAGAGAAAAATAGACATCCTGTAAAGAGAGAAAGCCTATCTCTTGGTCTGGGGTTATTTCACTGGTTTGTGGCCTCAATTTCATTCTTTCCACTTCAGTAGAAATACACTGCCTCTCTGTGGAACGCCTTCTTGCCTTCTGCCTTTTATTCACTCTTGTCTAGAATCTTCTGTTGACCTGGCACACCCCTGCAGTCAGATGTCACTGCCCCAGGAAGCCCTCCTTGATTTCCCACCATTGTTTCCTCCAGTTGTCATTCCCGGGTCTATAGTACTGCTACCTATTTTATACTGTAAATTTTTATTTTTTCTTTTCTTTACTGACATATTAAAAAAAACATTTACCAGGACTTAAGTTTTGTGAGAATAGGGACTGACTTGGTTTTGATACTGTTGTGTACCCAGCATCTAAAACCAATACCTGACACCTGGTAGGTGATCGGTCAATGTTTGATGAATGAATGAATGAACGAATGAATGAATTCACTGAGTACCTTATAATAGATAATATGGATTAAGCACCAAATGCCAGGCCCCGTGCTGGCTGCTTGACCCTTCCTGTGAGGTTGGTACCGTTATCATCCCCACGTTACAGGTGGGGAAATGGAAGCTTAAAAAGGCCATTGAGAACATATAGAGGGGCCAGACTGCTTGGATTAAAGTCCCTGTCATCCACTGTGTGAGTGTCAGATTGTCATCATCCTCATCGTCAAGCACTTTGTCCAAGGCGCCCAGCCAGTGAGTAGTGGGCCAGATCATGGATGTCCTGAGACGAGTGAATGACACAGTATCTACTACGGTGGAGCTCACAGACGGGGTGACAGGGTAGGGACAGTAACTTACATCCTGGAGAGGGAGTACCTGGAAGCCAGCGAGCGGAACAGGCAAGGATGTAGACTTGAGCCATGTGGTGCGCTACTTGGGTGCCCTTGACCTGAGTACTGGGAGGCATCCTAGATACGTGCTATACCCCAAACTTGTCACCTTGCCAGGCTCCTCATTACTCTTCCATTTCTCTCCAATTTTTTTCTCATAATCTCATTGTTTTGGGGGCCCAGTTCCTCCAAAAGAGTGCTTTATTTCCCCGGAGTGGGGCCAATTAGGCCAAGCTCAGTTCTACCTTTAATTACTCTTGCCTTCATTTGCATTTGTTTTGTCTCATAATAATGCCATTAGCAGAGTGCAGGGGTCCCATAGCTGGGCAGTTTGGAATGGTGCATGCACAGTTCTGAGGCCTTGCTTCTGTGGTCTTGGCTTCCTTCGAGTAAAATGAAGGATTTAGAATAGACAATAAGCAGACATATACCCGTGGGCCAAAAGCAATCTGCTGAACTCATCCATGGCTTACCTTCAAATTGTTTTTTAGCAACTTTATTGTTGGAAAACAATTTGTGTTTACTTTCCTTGTTAAAAAAGTGAAATCATATTCATTCTAGAGAATTAAAAAAAGATAGACAAGTGGAGAACACAAAAATAATTTATAAACCTTAAGCATTTTAAAAATTTAGTAATATATTCTTCCAGATAGGTATAGCGCTTGGTTCTATGAATATGCTTGGGATAAACACACCCTGCCTGAAGGGCTTGGTGATCCCTTACCCTCTTAGTTGACACATGGATTTTATGGGCTAAGAAGAAAGCTTATGGCATAGCCTCCCTTCCCCCCAAAAAAAAATTAGTAAAGATTTTAATAGGAAAATCAGGCAGTGGTACAATACGAGTATAAATTATGTCAAGTGCCTGTCAGCAACATGTGTGCCAAGATGACGGGGTGCAGTTTGATGGGCATGCAAGCTGGCTGCAGCTGTGTTGTCCCCTTCCTCACCTCTTTTCCAGAGTAGGATAGGACAGCATTCATGAAGGTGCCCATATTGGGAAGTGTTAGAGCATGAATGTGTTTGGCCGGGAAAGCTCTGCCCTTTGCCAGCAGTGTGACCTTGGCAGATTACCAGGCATTTTTTTTTCCCCTCCTCTTTGTATGTTTCATTTTGGATAGTTTCTGTTCCTGAGTCTTCAAGTTCATTAATCTTTTCTTCTGCAATTTGCCAGTGACACTTTTATGTGGCCACACCTAGCTGCAAGGGATGCTGAGAAGCTTAGTCTCTGTTTCCACCAGATGGCCAGGTAGGTGCCCAGGAAAAAACTGATGTTTTTCTTGCTAAGAAAGAAAGAAAGCATAGCTATTAGGGGACACCAGCCATTTCTGCCATACTTCTGGTTTAGCTGCTATTCTGCTTTTGGTTAACAAATGGAAGTTGGTGCTATTGGCTTTGCTAGCGATGGCAGTAATGGGATCAGTTTCATTGGAGAAATGGGGAGAAGTAAAATGTGGAAGATGCTCTCTACTCAATTTTGAAATTCTCCCCCTTTTTGGATGAAACAGAGTCATCTTTATGTTTAAGAAGTAAGGTAGTTAATTACTTTGTGTCCCATGCTTAATTTTCTCTTTGAATCTAGGGTGTCCTTGTAGCATGGAGGATTAGATTTAACATTGACCTATGTCCTATTGATCAGCTACTGGTCAGTACTGAGAGAATTTGATTAAATCGGGATTCAGACTCAGGTCTAAATCTTGGTTTATTGCTCAACTGCCATGTCATTTGGGATGAGATAAACTCAGCCACTTCGTATGTAATATGTGAATAATGGCTACCTGGCTCAGTTAACAGTGGACCCCAGGTTTACAAACTTCAATTTTAAATTACTCTTTCTGTGTCATTCGGTCTTCCATTGGAAGAGGAGAATAAAATTTATTTTCTTGGCTTCCCATGACTTATTACTCTTTCTACCTTGTTGGGACAGTTTCTAGTATGACAGTTGACATCAATTAAATATGAATTATACAAGGTTCCTTCTGTTTGCAATGGTAAAAGTATTAAATGTATCAGAATTGATTTTAGTGAAAGCAATCACTGCATAGCTTGTATTTCATACATTTTTATTGAATATTTTATTGGAATTTTAAAAGTAATTATATGTAGTCTTTATAACAAGCCCAACAATACAGAGATGTATAAAGAGATTAATAATCTTTCCCCAAATCTACCCACTTTAGACAACCAGAGTTAATTGATATATGGAAACTTAACACAAATCTGTACTCTACAAACACAGATATACTTGTTCTACCTATTTCTTTTCGCACCCTGCAAGATGGGATTACAGTTTCTATCAGGGGTTGGTAAACTGTGGCCCACTGGCATGTCATCTGTTTTTGTAAATAAAGTTTTATTGGAACACAGCCACACCCACTTATGTATTGTCTATATGTGCTTTCTCAATATAAGTACTAGTTCAAACACAGAACACATGGCCTGGAAAACAAAGTATGTAATATCTGGCCCTTTAAAGAAAAAATTTGCTGGCCCCTGATCTACTTTGTCTTTCTCAGGTGATAGTATATCACTCAACAGTTACGAAGCTTCCTCCAGCTAAATAGATACAGATCTGAATCATTCTTTTTAATATTTGCATATTAGAGTCCATTGTGACTGCTATAATTTTTAAAATCATTCTGCTTTTGATGGCATTAAGGTTTCCAGGTTTTGGCCACTACAAGCAGTATTGTAATAAGCTCTGTATACACAAGTCTTTCTATCCTGGGGATTTCATTTTGCTGGGAAAGATTTATAGAAGCGTAGTCACTGAGAGAAAGCGTGGATTCTGTGCCCAACAGTTGCCTTTGGTTTGAAATTAATATGTCATGTCATCAAATGTCCTCTCTGATCTGACATCTTTTTTTAGGATCTGACATCTTTTATAAAAGTGGTTTTCAATCCTTTTTGACTGTGGCTCACAGTAAGACATACACTTTTAAGCATACACGTATCTATGTAATTGAGACAGTCTTCCTGGACCACTACTTAACCTGTAGTGCATACAAGACATTCTCGTGTTTTATATCCTGTTCCATTCTAATAAACATCAGTTGTGACTCACTGAATTATTTTTGCCACCTTACTAAAGGTTATGGCCTGCAGTTTGAAAACATTATTTTACAGGAAGGGGTATTCTTCTGGAGTCTTGTAATCTAGTTCAGAAGTTTTGATTATTGTCTGTTGGCCAAGGCCATTCCTCCCTCCTTCCCTTATTTAAGGTCTAAACATCGTTCCTCTTACTGAAAAATCATACATGTTTTAATATATAATATCTTTATAATTGTAAAGGTGGGACACAGACCGATTTCCTTTGGCAATGGGAGTTGTCCTTTGGTCATCTGAAGAGAGTGCACCTGGGGGCTTTGCCACCATGCAGTATGGACACACCTGTTAGCCTGGTCATCTCACAAGTGATCCGTCCTCAGGTCTCGCCTAATCACTCATACATCGATCCTGACGATCCCCTGACCCCAGCATTCATGTGCACACACACACACACATGGCCACAACGCCTACTGTGTTCCTTGCTTAGGCCTCTGTGGGCTTTGGCCTAGACCAGCCATGGGAAATGTGGTTCTCCTATTCCCTTAGGAGCCATTGAAGTCTGCAGCCTTATTTTAGTCATGGAACTGCCCCGCCCCACCCCGCCTTTGACAAACAATAGAAACTATTGAGGCCAACAAAAAAAAGTATGTCTCACAGACCTAAAAAGCATAGGGTGCAGGTATGGCTGGATCGAGGTACGCAGACAGTTTACCAGGAACATAGAGCTCGCTGCCTCTCGGTTCTGCTTCCAGTGTAGGTTTATTTCATTTTAACACGGGTTTTCTTTCTCAGTAGGAGGAAGAGGTGAGAGATGAGCTGGAGAGACAGGCAGGGGTCAGAGCAAAAGGCCCTTCGTGCGACTTGCAAAGAGGCTTGGATTTTATCCTCAAGCCCGGGGGGACCTGGTGAAAAATTTAAAGTGGGAAGTGAGATGAGCTGATTTATATGTTTCTTTTCCTCAAAGATCTTCCCCAAAGTGTTGTGTTGTTTCTATGCATGTCAGAAACTGGATTCTGCTTTTAGAGGGATGGTTACTTTTAGACACCTAAAATATTTTTCTTTTTTTTTCTTTTTTTTTTTTGAAATTTCTGACATTGTTTGAATTTAATGATTCATATTACGAATTATTCATGAAAATGATCTTTTAAGCTTCTTATAATAGCTGAAATTATCCTTCATTAGATACTGACAGTTCCTCTGATGGGTGTAATTATAAAAAAATATTCTTAGGCCAGCTATATTTTGCAGTGTTAAAATTACGCAAATGAGCAAGGGATAAGAATAGAAGCTGAGTAGGATGGTCAGATTTTATGGGAGAAGGAGGGTGGCAGCATTGAAAATTTTCTAAAAATGAATAAATATGTGCTGTACACATTAAGTGCGTTTTTATTACAGTCTGCCTCGATGCTCACCCTCTCTTCATTGGCAAGGGAGCGAATTAATTTTAGCGCCCTGAATTGTTTGTAGCTCCTGCCCGTATATGAATCTCGTGAAGGAGGAATTTTTTCTCTCCTTCATTCCACTCAGCACTTTCTGCAAGGCACGCTGTAGTAAGTTCTCATCGTTCCGAAGAGTGGTGAGCTTGTCACCAGCGCAGAGAAAGCTGAGTGGGGAGCGGAGAGACTGGAGGGCGGGGCTGCAGGCCGAGGTCTAGCGGGGGCTGGCGCGCGGCTCTCCGTGTAATTGAGCCTGAGAAAAGAGGACCTCCTCATGTTCATGTCCAAAGGCTGGCCGGATGGGACCTCATGGCTTACAGGGGACAGCCTCCCTAGGTTTAACCTCGACATCGTCCTGGGGGGACATTGAGTTCAGAAGACCTGGGCAGCAGCTGTTATAAAACCCTGATGCCCAAGCCCCCATGTGGCCCGGCCCTGCCTGCCTCCACGTGCCTCTGTTAGCAGTGCCCCCTTTCTGCCTCTTACTCTGGCAGTCGGTCCCATCCTTCCTTGCGGACTCTGAGAAACTCCTGAGAGAGGGATTGGATAATGAGGTGCTATCACTCACCATACAATCTCGCTTCAACTCGCATGCAAAGCCGAGGGTGTAAACGTTCTCATCTCTGTCTTTAAACCGGACCAGGCAGCAAATGTTCGGCAGAGAGGGTGCTGGAAAGGGAAGAAAGGCTGACGTTTAAGTCGTGCTCACTCTGTGCCAGGGACTATTTGATAGATCTGTCCACTTACTCGTCTAATCCTCACATCTGTCCTCTGTGGTATGTGCTATTGAGCTCTCCCTCCTGCAGATGGGGAAACAGAAAGCTTAAGTCACTTGACCAGGATCGCACAGCACATCAGGGAGGTGCACTAGCGCTGGTACATCTGGTGATCGGTGGCAGTGGCACTGGGTGAGGCGCCTGATCTGCCCACCCAAGCGATTCTCTGACAAGCTCGAACTTCCTTTTGCCAACAGGTCTCTTCTTTTTCTGTTACCTCTTTTGACTCCATCCTCTTTCCCATTGAGGTTCTGGGCACCCGCTGTGCTGTCTGCTTCTGTGCCCCAGTTTGGCATGGACAGCCATTCCTTGCACAGGGTGAAACCGTAGCATGGGGACGGCTTGGTGTCCTCCTCGCATTGTCTCTGTGCAGCCCTCCTTGATGTTTGGGGTCTTCCAAAATGTGCGCAAACCTTCAAATGACAAGAGGTAGATGTTGACTTCGTTATATCGTCGAGAGCAGAGGCTGGCCAACGTTTTCTGTTGAGGTCCGATCGTGACTACGTCAGGCCTAGTGGTTGGGCTCTGTCTCCTCATCCCCTTCATCTCTTCCTCCTCGAATGTGTAGTTTTTACAACAAAATAGACCGCAGGCTGGATTCCACCCATGGGGTGTAGTTTGCCAGTGCCTGTTACAGACATTTGTTGGTGTTAAACCACCTCTTTTAAAAAAATCTAACTGTCCTTGTTCTGCGAGTCTGACTTTTGGTTCAGGTTGTTCTTCCCGTAGTTATGTCTGCTTATCCCTGAAGCGCCGTGGCCCACTGTTACGTTTTCTGTCATTCCATTGATCTCATGCCACTCTCATCTGTTCTTGTTTTGCTCCAGCCACATTGGTGCTCTGGAAATTTCTCTGAGATTCAGAGCTAGTGGAATTAAAGGCGATGGTTGTTTGCTTCCTCATACTTTTCTTTGCACAGTTTCCAAGAAGGATTTGCATTTTAAGGAAAAAAATCCACTCAATACAAGGCAACCACCATCCTCTGTGTTTTGCATCAAAGGGACATTCGTTTGGGCCACTTTCTCCCTGAGCTTCCGATGAAGCAGGAACGGGAGGGCCGGCTACTTCATTTTGGAGTGAGACTCGATGGTTTGCAGAGTGCTGCCGTCTTATCGATCCTGCCAGCCTTTCGAGGTCACTAGTGTAGATATTCTCCTCACTTTATAACTGGGAAACCTGAGCCTCACTACGGGGCTCTGCAGCTAGCAAGTCGCAGGGCTGGAAACTGAGTCTGGGCCTTTGGATTCCGTGTCTGGGGCTCTGGCTGTCGCC
The DNA here is from genome assembly GCA_028627145.1 of Eidolon dupreanum. NCBI lineage: Eukaryota > Metazoa > Chordata > Mammalia > Chiroptera > Pteropodidae > Eidolon > Eidolon dupreanum. The sequence continues at coordinate 5,304,872 of CM053501.1, read as the reverse complement.
TTGTGCAGACATGAGGAACTCTGAGATGCTTTTCCCCGGTGAGGGCGTGGTTGAGAGCGGGTTTTCTGGAGTCGCACTGTGAGGGTGAAGCCCGGCTGCTCGCAGCCGTGTGGTGCCGGCCAAGTTACTCCTCACCCTCGCTGGACCTCCGCTTTCTTGTGTGTAGAACCGATGCGAGAACAGCACTGCCCTCGCGGGGCTGTTGGGACCGTAGAATGAAATCAGTGAGGTCATACTCAGTAAACATTCTCTGTCGTTGCTATTTCTTTTTAAAAAGATTTTATTTTCAGTTGTAGTAAAAATACACGTAAAATGTACCATCTTAACCATTTTTAAGCGTGTCCTCCGGTCGTGTTAGCTACATTCGTGTCGCTGTGCGGCCAGTCTCCAGACCCCTTTGTGTCCTGTGGAACTGGAATCGGTACCCATGGTCCCCAGTACCGTCTCCCCCGCCCCTCTCACAGCAGGGTGCGCTTGAAAATAGCACCTGAAATTTGGAGACAGTTGTCCTGCTTTTTGCCCTGAGTGCGCGCCCAGCACCGCACAGAGATGAGGCGCTGGGACACGGAGGGACCGCCCTGTCCCCGGCCATCGTGGCAGCTGCCACTTCTAGAGCGCTTATCCTTCCTAGGTTGTTGGCTCAGCACTTCATGGGCTGCGTCTGGCGGAATCCTTAGCACGGCACTTTCTGGCGTGCTCTCCTAGTTTTCCCCTATTTTACATACAGAGAAACTGAGTCTCCGCTCGCATAAGCAGCTTATTTAAGGTCACGTGGCTAATGGAAGGCGGAGCCAGAGCTCTCAACCCTCGCCCAGGGCAGTGACTGCATTTGGTGGCCGTTCACTCCCTCTTGGCCTTGTTGTTGAACTGTGTGATACTTCTTTCTCAGCATATGAAATACTAATTTACTTGAGTAGTAGGTTATTGGGCACCTGTATCAGACTTCAGGAATGGAAGAGACATGACAAATAACACATCTCCCTCCCTACTGCCCCCTTCTTCCTCTTCTTTCTCCTTCCTTCCTGCTTCTTTCTCCCTCCCTCTCCTTGCTTCATTGTTTTCCCTGACACAATTATAGAGGGACTGCCATGGACCAGGCCTAGTGCAGGATGCTGGATGCAGACACGCGACATGGACACTGCCCTCGGAGCTCACAGACAAGTCGGGGAAGTTACAGTTCAGCATGACACATCCCTAAAGTGGCACTGAGGGAAGTCCAGGTGTGACAAGAGCATGGCAGAGAGCCCTTAGCCATCTCGGCCTAAGGATAGCATCAGGGAAGGGTTTTGGAGAAAGTGACATCTGTGTTGAGGGCGGAGGGTCGAGTGAGTATTTTCCAGATCAAAAAGAGAAGACTGAGATGGCCATAGCATTCCGAAGAAGGCAAAAGAAACCCTATGTGCAAAAGCAGGAAGGATCATTGAACTTAATGATTGATCTTTCTTTAGTCAAAAGATTTTTTTTTAATGACAGGCAGGCACAAAACCAGGTAATCTACGAGTACATGCTTAATGGGGTCCCAGCTCTGTGATGTTTTGGATATTTCCACAGTACCTTGTGAAGGGACCTAAGGCAAATGCAACAATAATCTAGGGGCAGGATCAGTTAACATTAGGGATTCAGACCAGTGGCCGCACACAGGGCCAGTTCAGAACTGAGGCTGGTTCCCCCAAAGAATAAAGGCAGCCGTGCTTCTCAGCTGTTGTGCTCCGTCCAAGCAAAGGCAGAGCACTATGCAACATTTCTAGCTCGTCTGTAAATCTTCACCTCCTTAACCGCAGTGAAAAACCTTCTCTAACTCCCATTATTCTAATGAACAAAGCCTTTGGTGTGGTGATCAGATGGCTGAGGTCTTCATGTACCTGTCTTTAAAAGGCACTTTTCTTACTTGGCTCTGGATGTGTTGTAAAGTTTGCAGCAGGCATGCAGGTCGGCCCAGGGCCAAGATGAAAGGGTAGAGGCAGCATCCTGGACCTTTAAAGAGGTTAGAGGTCCTTTTCTAAATTGTTCAAAGATCTGGGCAGCTGATATAGAGACCTGATCAGATCTCAGCAAAACCCAAACAAGTCTTTTTCTTAGTTCTGAACCTAGCAAGCCATCCTTGATCTATTAAAAACGCATTGACTTTGCCATCCTCGTTGTAGTTAACTCTATGGTAAAACACCGGCGGTAATGAAGAGGTCCTCCTGCTCTTTAAAAAAAACCCCATTAGACAGGTGAAGCAGTTGAGCTCTGTGTTTTACACTTGGAAACTAGCCAGCATCCAGCCTTCGTCCTCTGGCATTCTAGCAAGAGACAAATTCATCCAAGGTTTGAAATCCTTCGCATACAAATGACTTCTTTGCTGTCCCACTCCTTCCTCCTGATCAGTCCTGGTGATGACTAATCTTTTAGCTCTTACATTATCTAAAGAACAGTCTTGTTCAACATTTGGTGATCTGAAAAATGCTGTTTTTAATGTTTAACGTGTTTAATGTTAATAGGCAGCTGCTCAGAAAGGTGCAGAATAAATTGAATTACTATTGTCTGGGAGTTTGGGATGTTGTAATGAGCAGAGGCCCAAAAGCAAGGTGTGTGCTGACTTGAGAGCATGCATCACCCCCTGGAACAGGAGAATGTTCTCATGATTTTTTAATGGCCCCCTGAAAATGAATGTGCGCTATTAAGGTAATCTCTTGAAAAATTAAGGCTTTTGTAATTCTGTGAGTTTAGAAGGGAGAGAGAGAGACGGAGAGAAGAATCTGTAGACTGTATGATTCATAAGAGGCAGGCAGCTCTTGGCGTAACTGGGCCTGCGTGGAGTCACAGGGTCTCTGTGGAGTTTAGAAAGGGCTCTGGTTTCCAGGGATGCCGAAAGCCTGGGCTGAGCCTTCAGGTTTGGGGAGCCCACTGGCCAGCTGGTTCCATCTACGGGCAGCAGCGTCTGGTTGTCATCCTTGATTTCAGAGCTGATTTGGATTTGTCTTCGGAAGGGACATTTGGACTTGGCCGATGCTCATAATGAGTTGGGATTATGGCCCAGGAGTGTGGTGGAGAACGGACGTGGGATGCAAACTCCCCTGGGCTTTTGTAAAAGCCCGTGTTACTGTCATAATGCAGTGCAGCCGAGGGCCAGCAAGGGGCCCAGCGCTGCTCTCCTGGGGCCTCCCAGCTGCTCTTCTTTCCTTTCCTGGAATATTTCCTGTCGTCCACACATCATAACCCTATGCTTAGAATCAGCCCTGCTAAACAGCTAGATGTCCAGCCTTTGCATTTTCATCACTTCTTTTGGTTTTGGACACCTTAGCCCCACCCAGATGCTCTTCAACTCTGGATGAGGTGCAGCTCCACAGAAGACTTACAATACATGCACGCAATGTTCGTTGTATTCCAGGGTGATGCTTTTCTAAGGTCAGCTATCTGGAAATTTTCGGAGTTCTTTTTATTACATGTTGAGGGCTGATAGTCCACACATACACACAAAAGACCAACTCAGTTCAATAAACATTTGTTGAGTTCCTTTCTATGTCGAGCCCTGGGAACTGGTGCTCATCCTATGCAAATCTATGGAGAAAAAAAGAGTAAGACCAGCAGTCCCCAACCTTTATGGCACCAGAGACTGGGGCTCCTATGAGAATCTAATGCCTGATCATCTGAGGCGGAGCTGAGGTGGTGATGCTAGCGCTGGGGAGTGGCTGCAGATACAGATGAAACTTTGCTCTCTTACCCACTGGTCACCTCCTGCTGTGCAGCCTGGTTCCTAACAGGCCACATACTGGTATTGGCTTGTCATCTGGAGGTTGGGGACCCCTGCCCTAGATCCTTGCTGTTCAAAGTGAGGTCTCTGGACCAGCAATATTGGCATCATTACCTGGGAGTGTGGTAGAAATGCACAATCTCAGGCTCAACCCCACTTTTTCAGAATCTGAACTTTTACTAAAGATCCCCAGGTGAGCTGTACACACATTACAGTGTGAGAAGCACTGCTCAAAGTTTCTGTAGACAAATAGAGGACAGATACTGACACGTGTTGCTGCTATTCCCCCTCAGTGCCTGTGGCAGGCATCACCAATCAAACCGGATGCTTTTCCCCAGTGAGCCTGTCTGAGCTTCATAATACATCTCAACACAGTGTCCTGGGTCACCACTTCCGGTTGTTTAAAGCAGGTCCTTGAGAACAAATTAGGCCACTCTATCCCACCTCCACCACAGCCGGCGATTGTCTCTTATGCGGACAACAGTGACACTCCTTACCCCCTCTTTCCCCATCTCAGCACAGTCATCTTTTAAAAGTACAAAATTTCCCTGTTAGTGGCCTCCCCTTGCAATTAAAATCAGAATTCCTTATTGTGACTTTTAAGACCCTGTATGACTTGGCCCTTACTCACCTTCTGGTCCTGTTTATGCCTCCCTTCCCCCTTTGCTGGCTGTTCTCTGGCCCTCTGGCCTCGTTTCAGTTCCTGGAACATGCCACGGTTTTCCCATCTCAGGGCTGGGACAGACCCAAGTCATAGTCTCCCCACTTTTCCCCATTGTACACATGAGAAAGGTGAGGAGCACAGAGGTTTGATCTACCTGAGGCCATGCAGCCCGCCAGGGCCAGAGATGCTCATGTAAGGTACCTGTCTCCAGCGGACCGCACCAGGGCATCTCCAGTGAGTCTGTCTGTCATTCCTGCATCTAGAATGCCCCTCTTTCCCCCGTTCCCCAGTGCTTTGCGTGGCTGGCTTCTCCCCTTTCCTCAGGGCTGGCCTCAAGCCCCTTACCTGCTCAGAGAGGCCCGTCTTGGCTGTTCTGATCACACAGCCCCCCACTCTTTTCTGTCTCAGGGTCCCAGTTGTGTTCTCCAGAGCACTTGTCATAATTTGCAATTAGTTGTATTTATTTGTTGTTTGGCTTGTCTTCAGTCTCTCTGCTAGTATCTAAGCTCCATGATGGTAGGAATCCTGTCTGTGTTATTGGCCCCACACACAAAGCACCAGCACAGTGCCCAGCACATAGTAGGTATTCAATAAATACAACTTGGATGTGTGCACGGATGAGTCATGGAAGTAGAAGGACGGTTCGCAGATCCCTGTTCTAAGATGTCCAAGTTAAAACCCAAGCCCAGAAACTAAAAGTTAGATAGCTTTCATTTGTTGTCCAAATGTGCTTGCAAAGTGCCTTGGAAGATGGCTTTGAAGCTGTTCCTTGGACTTGGGAACTGCTTCTTAAACTTGAGAAACATTGTTTTTGGCTTCCTGTTTGGGCAAAGAGTCAAGCAATGATTTATCAGTTGCAAAAATAGTTTTTGTTTTTCAAATAAACAATCACATTCTCTTCATTAGTAATCCATCTGCTGGGTCCTCTGCAACGCTGAGGAACGATTCCTTGGTAAACACAGTAGCGAGATTGCGTAATCCTGGCTCACCCCGGTTCTTCAGTGCTGGCTGTCCCCTAGACACTGGACTCTCCTGCTGATGGGTCCGTCCTCCTTGCCCAGAGGCTGGGAAGGCCCAGGGAGCATCAGTGGAAATGCCGGTATGCCTCAAGATGTTAAAAAACACGGTTGAGCTGAGTAAATTTGAAGGTCCAGTTTGGCTTCATGACAAGCCCCACGAATCGGGCTGCGTCCCACCGGGCCCCTGGAAGAGCACTCCTTGGAGCTGTGCAAAATGGGAAGGTGGGCTATTAACAAAAGAAGATGAAGGATTACTTTGGAGCCAGGACCCCTTTTCTTTGGCGGAGAAAAGGGGAAGGGTTCCTATTGCGTAGCTAGCCTCTTCCTTCTGTGAGGAGTGGACAGGGCCTGTGTGACAGGTTGCGTTACGGGTGTTTGACCAGAAAATTCCAGACTGGTTGATTAAGATTGTTTCTGAGAGAGGTTGAAACTTCAGTTAGATCAGGTATTAAATCTAGGTTTGGTATCATGAGCTTTTAGCATGAGTGATGCCATTTTGGGCCTGTGTTTTGTTTTGTTTTGTTTTTTCTTTAACAGGGATGTAGCAAACAAAGCTGCACAGGGACAAATGTCAGCATTTATTTTTTGACCAGCGAGCAGTTGATGGGCTTTGCATGCCCCAAACACTTATCTCTGAGTTAGGTTGGAAAACAAATACAAAAACAAATCCAAAGTGAGAATTAATATCACTCTATCACATAGAAATGTTTTGGGCTGCAAGTAACAGTCGTGACTTCTAAGAATAAGGATTTATTTTTCCCTCAGAACAAGTCATTTAAAGGTTCAACTGATGAGAAAACTGAGGTCCAGGTTGGTAAAATAGGGAGCAAAGTTCACTCATTTGGGCTCCAAAGCGTGGTCCTTTCCCACCACAGTTCTAGTGCCAGTTCACCAGAGAACACAGGAAAACAGAACTTCCTCCAAAAGATTTTCCCTCCTCAGATACTTTAAAAAGTGTATTATTATTCATGAAAATCATGATGTCGGTGTGGCATGAGAAGAATACGTGTATAAGCATATGTCTTGCCTTTCTGAATGGTAGCGGGAGGGACTTTCTCTTGTTATCTTTTCTTTTTCCCTTTTGATCCTCTTCACCCTCCCTCCCCCACCTCTGGCAACCACCAATCAGCATCGTGCTCTTCATGCGTACCACACAATCCTTCCTGTGTTTGTGACACGGAAGGCTAATAGAAGTACGTTTCGAATGAAATACTGTGCCTTCACGTTTAGAGATAGTCCCTAGCTTTTAACATTCCGTGTTTATCCGGAGATGTCCGAAAGCTCGTCTGTTCCAAGAAGTGTCAGCACAACGCTGAATCCATCAGATGTGTACTTCTCACACTTCAAGAAATAGAAATATTACCTTGTACATTAATTTCATTAAAGAAGCTGGTAAGAAATGTTGTTGGGCTCACACCGTACATATAATTTTACCTCTTGTATCTTCCCCTTAATTGTCTGTCTCGAGGCTTTTTCTGTCCTCGTGGAGGCTACACAGCTCTAACTTGTGACAACTGCATGATAGTCCATCGAGGGGAATATCTCCAGAGTTTAGTCTATTTCCTATCATTGGACTCTTTTTTTACTGTTATTTTACTGAAAGATGCTTTAGGAATATCTTTTGTATACAGATTTTTTCCATGTTTCCAGTTATTTTGGGGGATGTGATAACAAATGGAATTGCTGGATGAAATGCAATGTTTCTTCTGACTTTTGTTGTAGATTTTCATCTTCTCCAGAAGGATCGTGTTCATTTCAGAGTGTCACCAGCAAACAGGGCCTCTTGACCACTCTCTCCAGCATTAATGATGATTACCATTTAAACACCAGTAGGCAAAAATCTAGCTGGTTGCATTTGTATTTCCTGAGTTGCTATGGAAATGAAATACTTTTCTGTATTTATAAATTAGATTTCCTTTTGGTGAATTACCAGCTTATTTCCTTGGCTTACATGTTCTCAGAATTTTTGTTACAGGTTTTATGAATTTTTGCTACAGGTTTTATGAATTTTTGTAGAGTTTAAAAGCTTAAATCCCGGGCTTGCTCTTCCTTCAGTAAACAAAAGAACTGCTCTGGTTTTTAATCTCCCGGTGAGCCTCACAGTGGGGTAGTTGAAATGTCCAGAAATCTGGCCATTCACGAGAATGCAATTCTCCCCAGAGCTGCAAGGACTCTGGCACTGAGTTCCTGTATGGAGCCCGGTACTGTGAGGACAGAGCAAGGGTTTCAAGATGGCCTGTGTGACGAGCGCCGATGGCGGAGTGTTTGATGAGCACTTGCTTTGTGCAGAGCTCTGGAGTGTTGTAGAGAGATGCTCCATGAACAAGCTGGCTGTGGGGGTGTGTTCTGGCCATCCCTCCTTTTTTTTGAGCTGTGTCCATTGACAAGCCACTTCTCTGAGCTTCATATTCCTCATCTGCAAAATGGGTGTGCTGATAGTTGCCTGAGAACTGTCTTTGCAAAGCTCACAGGGGATGAGCCCGCCTGAGTCTGGCCTGGCCTGATGAACAGTGTTCTTCCTGTTCTTCATCTCATGTCCACGTGCCTAGAGTTTGTAAAGGGGTTTTGTATGTATTACCTGTTTTCACCTGTAAAATAGCTTTATGGATTCTGGTCTTTTAAATATGTAATTCAATTTATACCATCTTGTCACTGCTTAAAAACCTTCCACGGGCCCCACATTTCTCTTAATGCCTGCACTCCAGCATGGCCCAGCCTGCGGCCTCCTCAGCCCCGCCCCCTCGCCCCCAGCTCCCTGCCCTATACACACGCCGCTCCACCCTTCTGTCGCTCCAGCCACGTGGCCTGTTTCCTCCTCTCTGTCCCTCTTCTGCTTAGGGCATTTGCACTGACCTTTTTTATTTTCTTGAAACTTCCCAGAAAAAAAAAAAAAAACAGCAGCAAACTCCTTCCTCTCCCTGACCAGCCAGTGCTCGTATCCTTTAGGTCTCCGCCAAGGGTACAAGGCCCGAGGGGTGCAGAGGCTGGTCAGTCAGGGGGTGCGGGGCAGATTATGTCTCCTGCACTTGGCTCGTTTGTTGGTCTCCCTTAGCCCGATCGCAGTAATGTCATTTACGGAACCCTATGCTCAGGTTCTGTGTTCCTTGCTGGACGCGGCCACTCCGTACCTGCTTCCTCCAGCCCCTGGCAACTACCAAGCTACTTGCCATCCCTATGCATTTGCCTGCTCTGGACGTTTCATATAAAGAGAACAGCATAACACGTGACTTTTCATGTTTGGCTTCTTTCATTTAGCATAATGTTTTTGAGGTTCATTCACATTGTAGCAGGTGTCGGTACTTCATTCCCTTTAGGAGCCAGTGATAGTCCACCGTATGGATAGACCACATTTTGTTCATTCATCAGTTGCTGGAAACTTGGGCTGTTTTCACTCTTCGGCTATCGTGAATAATGTTGCTATGCACGTTCACGTGCAAGTCGTTTGAACGTGTTTTTCGTTTCTCTTGGGTATATACTCAGGAGTGGCATTGCTGGGTCCATTGGTAACTCCTACGTGTAACTTTTTGAGGACCTGCCAGACTGCTTTCCAGAGTGTCCGCACCTCCTACCAGCGGTGAGCAGGGGTTCCAGTCACTCCACACCCTTGCTAACGTTTGTTACTCTCTCTTATCTGTGATGGCATCCTGGTAAACGTGAAATGGTACCTCTTTGCGGTTTTTATTGCATTTCCCTGAGGGGCGATAACGATGATCATTTTTTCATGTGCTTTTGGCCATTTGTGTATCTTATCTAGAGAGACTTCTCTTCAGATCCTTTGCCCGTTGTTTAATTCGGTTGTCTTTTTGTCAAGTTGTGAGAGTTATTTGTTTATTCTGGACACTAGACCCTTGTCAGGTATGTGATGTGTGAATATTTTCTCCTATTCTCTGGGTTCTTTATTCACTTTCTTGATGGTGTCCTTGAAACACATATGGTTTTAATTTTGGTGAAGTTCAGTTCATCTCTATTTTTCAATTGTCACATGTATTTTTGGGGTCATACCTAATTGAGTTTATTTTTAAATTGATGTTTCTGTCAGTCACTTTTATGTCTCAAATGATTTGATATTTAGAGATTACATACTTTTTGGCTCCGCCCAGTGATTTTGGGGGTCTTTTAGGTGGAGAGTTGTTTATTCTCTCTCTGGACTCACTACTGCGCTGCATTTACATACTTCTGTTGCCAACATTCAATGCCCAGGCATAAAATTACTCTTAGGGTATGACTCTTTCCCTACTGAGCATCACCATACATGCTCAGAAGTTATATGCTGAGTGGACAATGGAATAGCAGACTTCCTATTCTGGTTCTTGTCTTCCCGTCATGCATGCGTCACTGATTCTGCTGTTTATTGTTTTTTTTTTCCCCTTTTTCGCTCTCTGTCTCTGAGTGTGTGTTTGTGTGTATGTCTCTTCCTCCCTCCCTCTTTTCCTCTGCCTCCCTCCTTTTGGTTCTCTTTCTGTCATTCTCTCTATCTATGGTCCCTCTGGCTTGGTCTCTTTCTCTCTCTCCTGCTGTCTCTCTTTTTTCATTTTTCTTCAACTTCTAAGCAGCTTACCCTATCAAAGGTTCAGAAATAGCCAAAGTAAAACCAGTGAATCACTGAGGTAATAATGTTTGAGCACTTGAATGATATCACATCACCCCAGATAACTGGTCACGATTTATTCTGCACACTTCAAAAAAATAAAAGTTTGCAAACCGGGAACACTCAAACCAAAACATGGAATGAGACTCCCAGTATACATATTTTACAAAGCACCTTATATAGTGAGAAGATAGTAACTGTTTAGTCTTCACAATGATTGGGTTAAAATGTTAGACTTTCCAGAGGTTACTTTATATGCACCTTGGAAAACAGTTCAAGTTCTGCCTATGATCTCCAGAGGCATAAGCAAGAAATGACCAAGGGCAAGTTAGTCTTGCAAAATAAGCTAAATAAAAGTGTGACCAAACTGGCTCTGTCTGCTCAGGGAACCTTCAAGGTTGGTCTTCATTTGTTCTTGATTTTAACGACCCATGAGATGATCGGTGCAGGTGACGGGAAGCAGAGCTGCTCTCTCTCTCTCCGCTGCTTTTGTTCCCCTCTCCGATCGTCCTTGGTGTTTAATAAGCTTAGGAAAACTGTACACAGAGTGTCGACTTCCTCTTCACTGATATGGACCAGCACTGGTAGGAGTCAGCCAGGAGTATCCTGCAGAGCTCAGGTTTGCACCTTACCAGATAGGCATCTCCTGGCCTGCAGTACTTAATGTGAAATTTGGTTCAGAAACCACGAGGCATTTTCACGTTCTGAGGTACGTTTTCGGTATGTTGGACGGGAGCATTGCAGGCCCAGTTTTCCTCGTGTGCTACTGCTGGAGTTTGTTAGGAGTTTTATTGTGTAAACCACCGTTTCTGCCTCTCCATTTGCCCGTTGCTCTCCTCACCGATATATTTTCACCTGCACAGTGTTGGAATGTTCTTCAAGGTTCTTGCCTTCTGGATCATTGGCAAGACTCAAAATAACACAGAGGAAGGAAATGAAAAAAACTTCTGGGTAAAAAAGATTTGCATTCCACCTTTCTTTTATTGAAAGGAAAATTAATCAGTGTTTTGAACCGAAAACTGAAACACAATAAAAGGTGGTTGGAAATATAGGTTGTAAATTTGATCTGTGCATATACGTGTGTGTTCGGTGTATGGATTCTGATTTATAATCACAGCTCTTTTTGTGTATGGAAACCTTAGGGAGCTAATAGTAACAGATAAGGATTGAGAAATAAATAATATTTTAGGGGATATTGGAAAAGTAAAATTTTCTGTTTCTGTAGGACTTGTTTCTGCCTGAAGGAGGGGAATATGTGTGACGTAAAACCCAGTCTCTCTCTCTTTTTAATATATGCTGCCTCTGGTTACATGGATAACCCAGAACTGCTTTCCATATTTATTTCCCAGTACTGTAGGTTTTCATTTTATGTCTCGGATTTCTTCATGTCAATCTGACATAAATCTCATTAAATAAATGTCTATCATCTGTTCCAACAGTTAATAGATCTTGTTGGTTGAACCAAAAGACTGGATTGCGGAAAGGAAGGCAGTCAGGTTCAGTCTTTGAGTATTTATTTAAAAGTTTTCATTCGAACACGTGTCAGCAGGATAAAGCAGGTGACCCAAAGGGCTCCTCGCCTACTGTCCCTTGGTTCAGGAACTTTCTCGAAAGTCCCGTCTGACATTGAGAGTTTACATCTAACTGGCTGGATTTAGTGGCACCACTTGGACATAAGGGAGGCATGAATTGTGGTCTGTGGGCCTCGTGCAGGGCCCTTCTGAGGGACTGGGCCCCTGCCGTGGAGGGAGAAGGAGGGGACGATGCCAGGCAGGGTGTTGAGCCGTGGTTGTCTAGGTGGTGCCGGCAGAAGCCGATGTTCGCTGAGTGATTGCCATGTGCCAGGAAGTACACTAAGCACATCAGTGTGTCGGAGATGGCATGTGGGTAACTGGTGGAGCCTACATCCGCCCCAGCAGTTAGCAGTAGGTTGACTGGTAGATTTTTAAATTGTTCAGCACCGTTTCTTGCATTGTACCTAGCCCTTTGCTTTGGACTGTGAACTCCTCGAAGACAGGACTGCTTGCTTTCGTCCCCCACAGTACCTAGCTCAATACCTAGGAAATGGCCACCAAATGTTGAACTATTAAACCAATGCTATTTCTACTGAAAAATGGGTGAGCGTATATGTCTATATATTTTCTGATTATAAAGGGCTATATATTTATTAGGAAGAATTTTTAAGACAGGGACTAGGACAAAGAAAAGAAAAAAGAAATCGCTTGCAATCTCATCAGCCAGAAATAGCCACTGTTATGATTTTTGAAGTACCTATTTCAATCTGTTTGCATTGTATTTACATGTCTGTGTAAAACAAACTTGGATCATTCTGTGTAAGTCATTGTGTATTCTCTCATTTCACTTAGGATTGTGTCATGAACATTTTTACATGTCGTTAAATATTTTTCCTTAACACCATTAATGGCTTCATAATGTCTCATACTTCCTGTGGCTGGGCATTGAAGTTGTTTTTATCGTTACAGCAGCTATGGTGGCTATGCAGATATTTTGGTATGTGATTCTGATGATTTCTCTAGGGTCAGCCCCTATGAAGGGAATCACTAGGCCATTTAAGGCTCTTGACAAAGATTGCCAACACCCTTTCCAGAAAGTACGTCAATACCAGCTATGTGTGTGCATGTGTGCCTGTTTTTCTTCACCCTCACTGGCATCGAGTGTTACTATTTTAACTCTTTGCTGATTTGATAGCAAGTTTTATTTTTTTTTATATTTCTACAGTGATTGTTCAAGAATGCTGATGGCCTATTTGGACCTTCATCATGGCTCAAACATCTGTGGGACATTTAACGGGTTGAATAGCTTGGTTGGGTTTCAGGCCCATCCGTTTAGGAGACTCCAAGGGCGTGGCTTTGCCTGCTCAAGCAGAAGAGCCACTGGTCTCACCTGCACCAATGAGTCATATGGATTAAGTAGGATGGTATCTGCTGAGACCTTGTGTCACTGTGTAAGTCCATTCGGCACACAGTGTCCATTACCTGACATCAGAGTCCTTTGTGGCTCTGGTAGAGATTAGGTTCCCACCAACAAGGAGCCTGGATGGTGAAAATCACCAGTAGTTAGAATCACTCTGGGAAGTCCCTTAGGAAGGTACTGTTTTATAGAGGCTCCTTCTTCCAGTGATGGAATAGAGTGTTGCTTCTGAAGTTGACCACCAGGCGAAGTGGCTGGCAGGTATTTAAGAGGTAGTTGTGTACACACACACACACACACACACACACACGGTCTGTTGAACCCTACACCTCATTTTAGGAGGAGCCTCGTACTGGGAGAAGCACGTGGCTGCTAAGACTCCTGGGAGCAGTAGTTCACACAGCTGTTTCATGTGTGTCCTGGCGCACAGGATCATGGAACGGAAGTGTGGGGTGGCACATGCTGTTGGCATGATGTCTCCCCTTTCCCTCTCTTCCCGCATTTTTCATTGCTGGCCTGGCGTCTGTCTCATGCATGCACCAGTCCATGCACTTCGTGGATCATGGGTAAACACATTGGGCCGAGGACTCCTGAGATGTGAGGTTGCGGGATAACTTTGGGTAGATCCTGGTGATTCCTCTCGTGCCCTCAGGGCGATAGAGTGGGATCTAGAGTTCTGAGAACGGAGAGACGATTCTGGGTTTTCCTTGTATAATCACATAAATCACACGTGCTGAAGGGAGGATTTCTTGTGCTTCCTAGAAGCAGAATTGTCTTTTCAATATTGATTTGGGCCTAGGATCACCTAAGTGAAAGATGGTTTACCACCTTTGAGAGACTGTCCCCCATCCTGACAACCATCTCCCACTGGAGGGCAGGGCGGGGTAACGAGGAGGACCACGAGCTAACGTCCTAGCACAGATGTGTGTTGCTCCCAGAGTCACGTTTCTCACCATTTGTTACTGTTACTTAATTTGAAATGACAGTTTTGTGTTCTCAAAAGAACAGTCACGTTTCTCATTCCAGATTTGTTGCGGAAATTTATTAGTGGATCTAATTATGATGTTTGTTTGACGAGGCCTCAGGTAGGACCCACCTAAGTGGTAACAGCACTGTTTTAAAAATAAGTCTGAAAGGGCATGTTTTTCTTATAATGACAGAGAACATTGATTTCTTTCTTCCCTACAGAAATTGCTCCTAAATGGTAAATTGATTCCTGTTTTTGTTGGATCGGGTATGTGATGGATGAGAGCTTAGGTTCTGGAATCGGCCATTCTTAAGGCGGAATCCTAGCATTGCTCCTTATTATCTGCGTGACCTCGGCCAAGTTAGGTCATGTGGTCCAGCCTTAGTTTCACCATCCGTCAGATGGACTATTAGGGGAGCTCCTCACAGGCTTGGCAGGACATTTATATGTCTGTGATATGCTGTGACTGTGTGTCAAGCACGTAGTAGGGTGGTCTCCTCCCTTCTCAGAAACTGCCCAATATGTGTGACTACTATTATGATTACTTTGCTTTAATTTTTATCATCTCCTTGGGTTTTGAATTATAGCGACTTTTTTGTTTATTTTCTCTAGCTGACTTTTCCTAGTTACAATTAAGATAAAAATTCTTTTAAACATATTTAAAGTATAGTGCTTAAATTTAATTTTATTCTTTTTTGTTTTTCCTTTTTGGTCAAACCAAAGCCCGTGGTTGACGTTCAGCTTACATAGCTGCCACCCCGCCTCCTGATTCGTGGCAGTCCTCACAGGCCTTGGTCGATGAATTCTGAAATAAAGGTTGTGTCCTGCAGGAGCAGCATCTGCTTCTTTGGCTGGAGACACACGCATGTTGGCTGCTCTGGGGTAGGCTGGATTTGTGGTTGGAGGTGTTTTCTGGAGAGATGGGTTTGGGGGTGTGTTCTGGAGAGATGGGTCAGTTGGAGGGACTCAGAGTTTCTGCTGCAGGACCTGGCTGTCTTGATTGGCGGTGGGAGGCTTATGTGTTTGGATTGACCAGCTATTTGACCTTGGGTTAGTAATTTCCTTCAGCCTCATTTTTCCCGTCAGTGAAATAGGGATTTTAACAGAGGTTACTTTGTAGAGTTTTTGTACAGATTAAATGAGTCTACAAAAGATAATGGCTACCCATAGTGCCTGGCAGGTAGTAAGTACTCCATGAATGTTAGCTGTTGTGTTTTTATTTCTGTTATTACTCTACTTGTAAAACACTAATGGTGACTGAGAGGGTGTCTGCATGTGTCAACCTTGTCATCGCTTTCCTTGGAGTCTATAATTTGGGCTGATATATATTAATACTGAAATTACTTCACTGATAAAATAAGGTGGTACTTGTATTTCAGAGATGGGCGTATATATTGATGTCTCCAAGAACATCTGGCTTGCAGAAGTTTTGACACGTGACTTTCCATGGTCTGAGGAAGGGAGAGGATGCTAATGGGAGGCAGAACTAATAATAGTCACAACAAATAACCCCCTCCTCCTGTTTGGGTGGGTCACAGTTGGAATAAGCTTTTGGATCAAAACCAGTGCTAAGCTTGATCATTAATGATTGAATCTTAGAGTCAAAGTGTAGCCTTTATGCATGACCAGCACAGAAGGACCAATTTGTGCTATTCTGAGAAAAATTTCCTCAGACCCACAGCAGTCACTGTCAAAAGCAACAGCTTCAGAGGATCTGCTCAGGTGTGGAGGTTGGGGGCGGGTCAGAGACAGCCTCTCTGAGAAGGGATGCTGGAGCTTGGAGAATGAGGGGAGTGGGCTGGGGCCTGGAGCATGGAGAGTCTGGGACCTCAGACGGTCCAGGAAAGGCTGTGATCTTTATTTGAAGTAGGGGACTGACAGAATCAACTCTGCATTTTAAATTTATCGCCTTCCCTGTACTGTGGAGAGAGAGTTTGAGGAAGGCAAAAGCCTCCATGGGTGACCAGTTTGCCCCCTGCTGCAGGCCAGGGAGAGTGCTTGGCACATGGGGTGGAGGCGATGGAAATGAAAAGACAGCCAGAGGATTTGGGAGAGATGTGGGGGATAAGTGGTCAGGACCAGGAGTCCATGTCTTGCATTTTTAGATAGAACTCCTTCAGACCACGTTCTTTCGTTAGTGTTTCTGCCTTTCTGTAATCCCTCTATGGCCTGCGCAGTTGATTTCCTCCTGCTTTTACCTGAAAATGATTGTTTGGGTAAGGATGAGTACCTTCCAACTTGGAGCAGCTCCTCTTCAGATGAAGCAAGCACGAGTGACTGAAATGAGCAGTGGCTTGTAACGAGGAGGGAGCCGGTGGTCCATGATTGGCAGGTGCAGTGTCTCCTCCCAAGGAGCCAGCGGGTCCCTGTTCCCGTTTAATGGTGCTCAGCAGGGCCCGCATGTCGTGGTGACGTTACCCAGCAGAGCGTTGCAATACTCCGTTTATTTTCAGCTTCAGTGAAGGTCTCACTTCCAAACAGTCTCCAGAGTAGTTTTGCTTTCCTTTAGGTTGGGTTCTTTACGTGGTATACCCAGGAGGCACTAGTGGAGCGTGTCTTAGAAAAGAAAGCCAGCCTTGACGGCAGTGACTTGTGTTTCCGGCTCCAACCCTGCAGTTGTCCCAGAGTGACGAGCCATCTGACTTTCATCCCAGAGAAAGGTAGAGGATCCCCCGTGCGTTATTCGCCAGCATGGGATTACCATACCTCCTGCCCACACTGTCCAAGTCGTCCTCATCACAGGTTTGGATTGTCGCAGCAGCCTCCTCACTGGCCTCCCTGCATCCGCCCTGGCTGTGCCCGCCTTGCTGTTGAGTGTTCACTGCCTTCAGAGTGACCCGCTGCAAACAGAAGTCAGGTCGTGTCACCCTCCGGCCTCCAGCGCCCGGCTTCCCCTCGCACGGCCCGCAGAGCCCCGCACAGTCTTGGCCCAGCCGTCTTCCTGTTTCCTCCCTCCGTCCTGCCCCAGACACCAGCCCTCCCCTGCTTAGGCATGTCTCAGTCTCAGAGCCCTTGTGCTTGCTGTCCCTTTGGCTGGAAGGCTCTACTTCCAGACCTTCCTATGGTTTTCTTCCCCTTTTCCTTCGATTTGTTTAAATATCACTTTATCAAGAGGCCATCCTTTCTAGAACGACACCCTGACATGGCTTTGTCTCTCTCTGTAGCTCGTAGCACTACCTGACATGAAATTGATTTGCTGGGTTGGCGGATCCCCACCAGGATGTCAGCTCCTCGAGGGCCAGGCCTTTAACTACTCTGTTCTCTGCCAAATCTGGGCCCAGTGGCCAGCGCACAGCATGCTCCATGCGTAGCTGTTAAATGAATGAGTATCGAGTAGTACAGCAAGTCCTCCTTACTTAACGTTAATAGGTTCTGTGACTTTAAGCAAAACAATGTATAATGAAATCAATTTTACCTTAGGCTAATTGATATAAACATGAGTTAGGTGGCATCTCATCTAATATTGAAATATTGAACTAATCAAGGTTGTTAGAGGACCTGCTGTATCCCCCAGGGACTTCATGATCCTGCCTGGGAAAGAAAGGCAATGTTTGCATTATCCACTTTTGTGCCAGAGATGAAAAGCGGACGGGTCTGTGCACAGGTGGTTGAAACTGAGTTGTGACTGCTCCAGTTGCAGCATGTGTGAGCGAAGAGGGCAGAGGGATGGGCTGTTGGGTGGTTCAGGGCAGGCTTCCAGGAGGAGGTGACATCTGAGTGCAGTGCAGAAACACCAGAGGATTTTCTGAAAGAGTCTGTCCACGTCCAGTGACACCAGTGGTGGTTTGGTTTTCTTCCCAGAGAAATCAAGGTTGCTCATAGTCAGCCTTGGGCTGGTGCACAGACCCGGGGGACTGCAGTTACTCATGGAGACCAAGGGATGCTGGGTGGGATGGCACAAGAGCGAGCGGCCTGCTGCTCCTTCTCAGCTCCCTGAAGTCCCCGCCTGACCTCCAGGGCCCTGCCCTCTGGGCCACAGGTCACACTGGAGCACAGTCAGAGGTCAGACTGCGTGGGTTGGAGTCTTGGTTCTGCCACTTCCTGGCCTTGAGCTTCTTGGCTTTGAGCAAAATGCCTTCGCTCCCTTTGCTCATCTGTAAAGTGGGGCAGTCATGGTTCCTGCCTCACAGAGCTGTTCTCAGGTTTAAACGACATACTATGTGGCAAGGACTTAGACCAGCAGTAAGAACTCGATAAATATACTTGTCGTCATGACTGTTGATGTTACTGACTCTCAGTGGACTGCTCTTCAAGGTTTTTAATGACCTAAACTTTGTAATACAGAAGCTATTCACTAATTTCTTTAAAAGGAAATTGCCACTTTGCCCTGGCCCTGCTTATTGCCACAAACCTGCCCTTACCAGCTTCCCCCCAAATCCGTGAGGATTTCCAGCAGCAGAAGTAAGTGCCAGAACAGTCCACAGGTCACATCCTCAGACCTCACTGTGGTAGGTTTGGAGGAAACTTTCACAATCCCCGCCCCGGGTCCCAAAGCGTTTGAACTCCCTGGGTGTAAGCTGGAAAACTGGGAGCTGCCCAGAGTCTGGTCTGGGCTCCCCACCCGGCAACCCTGAATCTCCCCTGGGACTCTGAGCTGTGACCTTCACACCAGCTGGCTCTGTGACCTTTCCTGTCTCCAAGGTGGCGAGTGTACATTTTGGCGTCTACTAAATGGGATAAACGAGAGAGTTAGTGAGGTAATGTGTGCTACTTAGTTCATAGTAAGTGCTCAGTAAATGCTCACTATAAATAATAATCTAATAATCGTTATTGGTGACCGTGAACTCTGTGAACTGCGCTCATCCCCTGACCCACCAGTGCCCTTTGCTTCTCACTCCTGCCTTGGAACCGCCTCCCCCCGGTGCTGGCCGCCCAGCGTCGGTCCCACGCGTCTTGGAGCAGCTCCGCAGCAGCCCTGGCTCACACCCCGAAGAGGCAGCGGCCATCTGAGGGACTCTGGGCGCTCGGCCACGCGGGGCCTTCGGTGGGCCGCCAGCTGCCTCTCCAAGTGGCACAGTGCCCACGACAGGGAGCAGCTGCCTCTCCCAGCTGTCTAATTGCTCATCTGATCCACTTGAGCACCAGCTTAACACATTTGTGCTTTCATCCCAAGCCATCTTTCTCATGTATCTGGGCTGCCGAGCCGTGGGGTCAGTGTTGGGGAGGTTTCGTTGCGTTTGAGGGATCTTCAGCCTCAAGGAAGAAGCTGGTGGTGTATGGGTCCCCAGGTCATGTTTGTGGGCCTTGCGACCCCACAGGAATGGTCGTTTGTTCATTCAGCAGCGTCTTCTAACCCCTACCATGTGCTAGACAGATCTTGAGATGACAGAGAACAAGATGGGCCAGATATTCTTCTAAGCATTTGGGCTAACAGTGGACAAGATGGATGAGGACTCTGCCCTTGTAGGGTTACATTCCAGTTAGGGGAAGACACATGTCAGTCAGCAGGCATGATAAACAAACAACATGTAGCATGTTGGAAGGTGATAGTTGCTATGGAGGAAAAGTACAAATAGAGCGGGCTATGGGGCGTCAGGAACGTGGGGAGATTCTGACTAACCAGTGAGGCTATGCCTCATCGAGAAGGCGCTATTTGAGCACAGGCTTGCAGGAGGGAGGGAGTGGCCATCAGGTGGGAGAATGTTCCAGGCAGAGGGGACAGCCTTGTCATGAACTAGGGTGGGAGTGTGCCCGGCATGTCCCAGAAACATCCTGATGCCAGCAAGGGAGGGAGTAGGAGGTGAAGTCCCAGAAGCTTCCAGCAGGCCAGATCTGCTGTGTGGCGGTTGGGTTTTGTCCATGTCAAGGAGGCAGGGGAGGCGGGGGAGGGAAGGTGTCACTGGAGGGTTTTGAGAGAGAAGGGATACCATCTGACTTACGTTTTCAAGGCTGGCTTTGGCTGCTGTATGGAGACTAGAGTGTCGGGGACAGGGTCGGAAGCAGGGAGGGGAGCTCGGGTTGTTGTAGGGATCCAGATGCGAAACGGCCCGGACCCGGGCGGGTGGGCCGTGAAAGTGGTGAGAGGCCGTAGGGCCTGGCTGTGTGTCGAAGCTGGAGCTGGAAGGACGTCCTGAGCGTGGGCTGTGAGGCGCAAACGAGGGCAGTGAAAGGTGGCTGCTGGGTGTTCGGCCCGAGCACCCGCAGGACTGACTTGCCTGCAGCCGGGATGGGGATAGCTTTGGGCAGAGTACACTTTGCGGGGGCCGAGCAGGGGTCATAGTGTGACGTCCTGAGTTTGAGATTTCTGGATCCCGTGAATACAGACCTCCAAGGTGTGGACATATCATGGTATTTAAAACCCCAAGACTGGGCGAGATCCCCAAGGGAGCAAATGGAGGTGGACATAGGACTGAGCCCTGGGGCCTCCCACCCTGAGAGGATGCAGGAAGAAGGAGGAGGTGCCAGCAAAGGAGATGGAGAAGCAGTGCCCAGGGAAGAAGGGGGGTCCCCAACAGAGTGTGGGGTCCCGGAAGCCAAGTGAAGAGCGTGCCCGAAGGAAGAGAGTGAGCAACCGTGTCACAGGCTGATGGTGGCTCAAACGAGATGGCAGCCCTTGGTAACATTGACCAGAACCGGTCAGTAGACTGGTGGGATGAAAGCTCGATTATTGAAGGGAGACGAGGGGAAGAGGGATTGGGGACAGTAAATGTGGGCAGCTCTTTGGGGCAAGTTGGTTGCAAATGATAGCAAGGAAAAGTGGCGATGAATGGCAGGGACATGGCGGGTCAAGTTTTGTGCCTGGGACTGTGCTGCTGTCTGGCTTACAGTGGATGACAAGGCCTGAGCACATAGGTCTTCTGCCCACGGGGGCTCATGGTATAAGGCAGGTGTGACCGCTGACCTCTGCCCTTAGTTCCAGCTGTGCATGACCACCGGCCTCCTTGCCTGGTCCGCCTGGGGTTATGACAGCTGAAATGGCACCCTCTGCATTCTTCCCAATCGTATTAGCTTCCTCTTGCTGCACTAACACGTGGTCAGAACCTCAGTGGTTTAAAACAACGCAGCCGCGTCATCTTACAGTGTTGCAGGTCAGAAGTCCGACAGGGATCTCTCTGGGCGGAAACGGGGGTTTGGCAGCATTGTGTTCCGTTCTGGGAGCTCTAGGGGAGAGTCCGTTGCCTTTCTCATTCAGGTGTTGCAGAATTCAGTTCCAGGTGGTCGTGGAACCAGGGTCCTCACTCCTTTTTGCTGGTTCTCCCACCAGCCTCTCCCCACTATCTGCACATGGCCTCTGAGTCTCAGAACCAGCAATGGCACCTTGGCTCCTTCTCACTCTCGGAATCCGACTCCCCTTCTGCTGCGTCTCATCTGTCTTCCTTCCCTGCCACCTCTCTCTCTGCTTCCAGCCAGAGAAAATTCTCTTCTTTTCAGGGTTCATGTGATTAGATTGCACCCACTCGGGCAATCTGAGATAATCTTCCCAACTCAAGGTCTTAAACATCTTCAGGGTCCCTGTTTCTGTTTAGAGTAACATAGTCACAGCTTCCGGGGATTACAGTATAGGCATTTTGGGGAGCCATCCTGCCTGCCACACCCGTCTGTCAGTGCCACCAGCTGGGTGCTCCCACCGGAAGTCTAGGAGTCCTTTCTTTCTCTGCATACTTCCTCTCTCATTTCAATCCATCAGGAAGTTCTGTCCGCTCCAAAATGCACCCCAGAGATGACAGACCTTTTCTGACCATCTCGCCTGGAATGTTGTACGAGCTCCCAGCTGGTCCCCCATTGTTCATCTTCTGCCTTTGCAGTCCCTCCTTCACACAGGAACCGGGTGACTTAAAAATAAGCAAGCGTATCACACGTCTCCCCTGCTTAAAGCCCTCCATTGGCTTTGCCTGCCCATGAGAATAGGTGGAAAATTCTCCTCACAGCCCACGAGGCCCTGTGTCATCTGGTTGCCACCTGCTGTCCCGTCTCATCTCTCACCGTTCTCCTTGTTTATCATGCTTCAACTCGACCAGCTTTCTTTCTGTCCCTCGATCCCATGTTATAGCGTTCACCAGTCCCTTTGCCAGAATGTTCTCCCCTGTGGTATTTCCATGAACGATCTTGTCTCCTCAGAGAGGCCCGATCTCTCATCTAAAGAAGCTCCCCAAGGCACTTTCTGCTGGTTATATTTTGTATAGCTTCAGAAATTGTCCTCTATTTATTTGCTCATTTCCCACACACCAGATGCAAGTGCTCGGAAGGTGGCGGCCTAGCGTGTCCTGCTCCCTGTGGGACCCAAGCACGTGATCCACAGCAGCCACTTAGCAGTCCGTGCCGGGAAAACGCCTCTGTGGCATCGGGGTTCCAGAGCCTTTTTGGAGAATGAATTGTGTTTTAAAAGGAAAAACGCTTTGTTTTACCCTCCTCATGACACTTCTGACGCCAGTCTGTGGGGATTTTTTTTCACATCAGCCAACTCTCCAACGGGTGTCCTGCAGCTCAGCTCAGTTCTGATGCCAATCAGTGGCGCAGACCCCACAGGTGAAGGGCGCGGTCCCTCGACCTGCTCCGTTTAGGTGCCAGCCGCGAGGGCCAGGTCACCAGTGCACTTCTGGCCCCCCGGCTGCAAACTGGGGCTTTCCCCAGCCTCCCGCTCCGGCCCAGTGGTTTGTTAGGATGGATCACAGAACTGGGGAATCTTTACGTCTGTTGACCAGTTTATTGTACAGACTCTCACAAAGGTTACAGAAGGGCCAGCCGACGAGGCGCCTGGGGCGAGGTCCCGAGGGGCCCGCATGCAGGAGCCCCTCGCCTTCCTGCGGGTCAGAGACCCGCCGAGCCCTGCGGCTCAGGGGTGTTCATGGAGGCTTCGTCAGGTGGGCACAAAAAGTCAGTACCTTAGTTTCTAGCCCCTCTCCCCTTCTAGGGTGGCATGGCTGAAAGTGCCAAGCTCCTAGTCACAGCTTGGTCCTGCTGGTGATCAGCTCCACCCAGGAGCCATCCAGAAGCCCACCCAGAGCCACTCGATTAGACCAGAAGGCTCTCCTGTCATCAGGAAATTCCAAGGAATTTAGGAACTCTGTGTCAGGAACCTGGATCAAAGACGTATTTACAAAAAATTAGTTCACAATTTTAGCTAAGAGGAAGAGATACTTTCCATCTGCTTAAGTCACATGGGACTTGCAAAGTTTTGAGAGTTGGTTTCTACATCTCATGTCTCCTCAGTTAGAGGTGCCAAGTGTGCAGAGTGGTGAATTTTTATCTAACACACAATCAGACACTTGCGAGGACTTCCGGCCCCCCCTTGGGAAATTTCCTAGAGTCTCAGTTGGAGGAGGACTTCTGTCTCGTGTCACTATCTGCCTGTGACGATCAAATACAAAGGGGCCACCGTAAGCGGACAAGAGATGTCCCATCAGCGCAGAGACGGGTTCAGCTCTCTGGGTGTGAATGTGCCGGTTCCTTCCCCAGGTTCCTCCTGCCTGGCCTTGCTTTGGCTTCTGAGACAGAATTAAGATTTTCTGAGGAGTTGTCAGGGCTGCCGAACGTCTCTGGGCTGTTTGAAATAGCCTCTGGTTTGTCATTTATTATCATATCATACATACCACGTATGTCCTGGCCTCTTTCTCATGTGGGAAGGAAATGCTCTCAGCTTCCAGGCGTCCAGGGGAGTTGGTCAGAATCCGGAGCGGCCGTGGCTGGGCCGCTGGGTCCTCCTGCTCCATCTTTGAGAGGAGGCGGCGCAGGTTTGGTTGTGTTAGGGGGTCGTGGGCTGACATGGACTCCTCCCTCTACCTTCCCCCTGCTGCACAAGCCCTTAGGTGTTGGGTGTGGGTGCCAGGTGTGTCTCTGCCTCCCCTCCCCCTACAGCCTTGATGAGAGCTGTGACAAAGGGTACAGTGCCGAGGAGCAGCGTTGGGGCTGGCCCTGGAGGGCCATGTGTGGGTCCTGCAGGAGAGCCCTTGGGTGCTCTCCCATTTCTTGGTCAGTCTTAGGACACTTTCTCATCACCGAGTGCCCTGGCTCTCAAACTTCTCTAAAACCACCTGGGTATTTTATTAAAATGCAGGTTCCTGCCCCTCCCCTCAGACTCACTTAATTTCTGGGAACAGGGGTCCAGGAATCTGCATTTTAACGCTCCCCACACCTATCCCATCCCTCACCAAGTGATTCTGATGAGGGTGGCCCACGTTCCACTCTTAGGGCCTCGCTGATCTAATGGACCTCCCTGCTGGGGTCACCGCCATGTCCACAAGCCCCGGTCCTCCGCCCCACGCCAGCAGCCTTCCCCTCCTG
This sequence comes from Eidolon dupreanum, assembly GCA_028627145.1. Lineage (NCBI taxonomy): Eukaryota > Metazoa > Chordata > Mammalia > Chiroptera > Pteropodidae > Eidolon > Eidolon dupreanum. The sequence continues at coordinate 5,280,746 of CM053501.1, read as the reverse complement.
CCCCCTTGTGCATGCGCCTCTGCCCCGGGGCCTACGGCTGCTCCGGCCTCTGCTCCTCCTGATGAGCATCTACTCATCCTTGTTCCTCCTTCTGTCCCCTCAGGAGGCGGCTGCCACATTGAGGCTTCTCTTGTGCTTCTTCGTGACCCCTTTTTTCTTTCAACTGTGACCTGACCCTGTGGCATTCTTTAGAATTTGTAAGAGACGTGAGCTTTCAACATGATTTCTTTTCTAAACCAATCCTTTTTTGCCCCTTGAAACGTTTGACTTCACCATGACCTTGAGTTGCAGGGATGGTGATTTTCTTTCCCTGCCTGGACGTCTCCGTTTCAGCCTTGACCCTGCCCTCCTGCGGGTCCCTGCAGCAGGGACGGACTTCAGTCTCAGCGTTAGTTGCGTGAGCTTTTTTGAACCCCTCCTTTTGACGGGTCGTCTTCCTTCCCAGTCTTTTGAGTTACTGGCATCTGCTGACTGCCCTCACGCTCTGGGCATCGGGCTGCAGGTGCGATCATCGTTGCATACTGCTTGAGCTACCTGGTGGGTGAATCACTTCTCGGAGCCCAGACCTGTGTCCCTCACTTTGGGGATGGAAGTCCCCGCCCGTGGCTTATTAGTCCCGTGGCTCAAGGCCTTGTTTCTTTGAGTATGTTTCAGGCTTCTGGTGTCTTCCTCCTGCTGCTTGCCTTCTGGGCTTGCTGAGCCAGGCCTCCCTGGTGCAGTGGCTGTGCTGTGACTCAGAATATTTCCTCCAGTTCACCTTGACTCCTTGCTACGCTTCCTCCTGAGCTCGTGGTTTATGAAATGAATGTTAGAACTGAAATTGACCTAGAAAGCCTTCTGCCTGGTTTCATCAATGAGGACCCTGAGGCCTGTGGAAGCGAGATAGCTGTTAGGGTCACAGAACACGCTGTGGGAATTTGGGTTTGGGGAACATTTGTTAACTATCAAAATTTTAACTCTGTGTAACCTCTGACCCAGCTGTTCCATTCTAGGATTCCATCACAGAGAGATTATCACAGGTGCACCAAGAGACAGGTGCGTTATTTGAATTGGGATCAATACAAGGTTGGGGAACCAGATCGTGCTTCCTTCCTATAAGGCAGCTGTGATGAAGAGTGAGGCTGGTCTAGCTGTGCGGGTGGGGTGCCGTCGCCAAGGCCGGCTGTGGAGTGAAAGGTGGCTATGTGACGTGCCCTTTATGCTTTATAAAACCAAACCAAACCTCTCAGTATGTAAATATGTATCTGTAATAGAAATACACGGGAAAGTGTGTGGCCCGGCAGAACCATCCGTGACAGTGGTGAGGAGGACGGGACTGGGGGGAGGGGGAGGCTGTGCTTGATAGTGACCTGTGCTTTCTGCATTCTATACTCAGGTATTTAAAATTTTTTATTGAGATATAATTTACAAGCCATACAATTTGCCTGCTTTTAGTGTACAGTTCAGTGTTTCTTTGTATGTTCACAAAGCTGTGTGACTGTCACTGCTATCTAACTCCAGGACATTTTCATCACCCCGACACGAAATCCTGTACCGTTAGCAGTCAATCCTCACCCCCCTCTCCTCTCCCCAGCCCTTGGCAGCTATGAAACTACTTTCTGTTTCTATGGATTTGCCGATTCTGGACATTTTATATAAATGAAATCATACTATATGTGGCTTTTTGCATCTGGGTCTTTCACTTAGTATAATATTTTCAAGGTTCCCCCATGTTGTGGCATGTGTCAGTACTTCCTTCCTTTAAAAATTTTTTTAATTGTGGTAAAAGACATATGCAGTGGACCATCTTAACCATTTTGAACTGTCAGGTCAGTGGTATTAAATACGTTTATGTCCTTGTGCAGCCACCACCACTGTCCATCTGTGGAACGTTTTCACTGTCCCAAACTGAAACTCTGTGCTCACTGAGCAGTAACTCCCATTCCCCCTCCCCCGAGGCCCTGGGAACCACTGTCTACTTTCTGTCTCTATGAATTTGACTACTTTAAGTGCCTCATAAAGTAGAACCATACAGTATTTGTCTTTTTCTGTCGGGCTTATTTCACTTAGCATAATGTCATCCAGGTTCATCCATGTTGTTGAAAGTGTGCCATTTTCCTCATTTTTCAAAGCTCAGTAATATTCCAATGTACGTGCATACCACACTTGGCTTATACATTCACCCACTAATGATTGACTCTTGGGTTGCTTCCACCTTTTGGCTATTGTGTGGATGTATATGTTCAATTCTCTTGGATTGAACTTTTTAAAACAAACTTGTGCTTTTGTATTACCTTTGAATTGATAATGAAATGAGAAACAGAAAATAAGTGGTTCCATCTAGTTTTTGGACTCTTATGTTTTTTTCTGCTATGTGGCACTCATGTCACGTGGAAAAAACAAATCCTGGGGAACAGCACCCAGTCTGTCTGAAGCTTGCTCAGGCACTCCCTCTGGAGTCGAGATTTGCATCTGCCTGTTCCAGGCAGGCCGGACTGGTCTGGTCAAAGGCTGGAGCTCCTGTGGGCTGGTGTAGCATAGCGGTTAAGGGTGTAGACTCAGTTTCCTCACTTGGAATAGGAAGGAGGATGAAATACATCAGTACATGTAAAGCGCTGTAATAGTGCCGGGCGCTTAGGAAGCATCCAGTAAGTACTGACTGCTGTTGCTTTATTGCCGTGTCTTCTCTTCTTGGACAGTCGCCCAGTCCCCGAGTAGCTTTGTGGAACAAGTGAGAGAGTGGGCGTGTACCCACCTTTGAGAGGATGTGAGCTGTTTAGAAATATAATGGATTCTCATGTGACATGTCAGCTGCGTTGGGATTGATACCCTCTTCCTGTTCCTTGATTTGCAGAGCTCTGGTGTACATACAACAAGAGCATAAAAATATAAAAAAGGAGTTTGTTTTTCCTGCAGTGAACATGTGTTACTTTTATCATTTGAGAAAATAAACTTGTTAAAGAAACAAAGGAAAACGTGGCGACAAGGCCATGCTACACACGCCGGTCAGTCAGCGGCAGCCCCAGCAGGAGTGGCAAATATTGACCGTTATTCTCGGTAGGCTGGTACATGCAGACTCAAAGCGGTGTGGGGCAGGCAGTCGGGAGGTATTGAGAATTGAATTTGTGCCCCCTCTGGTTCTGAACATTTTGTGGGTTGAGAGAAATAAGATGGAGCCTTCGCCTTCAGGGCACTTCTAGTCTAGTAGACAGGCAAGGTCGCTCCGAGACGTGCCATCACTTAGCGCAGCGACCGCCCCCACCGGGTGTGGCGCATGCTTTCCGCAGCCTCTGCTAGTTGCTTCGTCTGCTTCCTTGTTTAATCCTCCAACGGGACCCTGCAAGATGGGTGCAGTTGTCCCCTCTTTATCGAGCAGAAGGCTGGGCTCGGGGCAGCTAAGTGCCTTGCAAAAAGTGGTCAGACTGGGATTTGGACACAGGTCCGTGTGACTCTAGCTCCTGTGCCTTTGGACTGCTGTGTCCTCATTCTGTTGACAGATTTCCTTTCTAACTGCACCGCACCTTACTGCCGGTAGTACGGCTCGGAGTCCTAGGATCGAGGCCCTTGGGAGAAATCCTCTGCACGGGTGTTTGAAATTCTAGGTGTCTCTTCCTAAGGGCAGGTTGTACAGTGATTTCCCACGGAAGGCTTCGAATCCTATAAACCCAGGGCTTACAGATGAACAATTTCTGCCTCTGATAAGGGTCGCTCTGCTGTTTTAAGAATGAGCCGCAGGAGTAATATGTGCTTGTTGTTTTGAATAAAATGAGTCCAAGGTTTGGAGTAAAAACACTGGTGGGTATCCACTGCTCGGCAGGCCCCAGGTTACCAAGGCTAACAGCTCAGGTATGGCCTTGCTCAGACCACCAGGTACACACCTGGACAGTGTCCTTCCTTCTCCCTTCTTCCCACCCTCCCTCCCACCAAAATCGAACCACATCGCTTACACACATTGTTATTATTACTTTAATTATTGAACCTAGACACATCTGCATTTCGGAATGAGCAGTTTTAAAACCATCTGGAGCCATCCCCATCACCTTGTCCCTCTGCCGACAAGCCAACCCTCCCTGGGGCTGTCGAATGTGGTCGGGCCAGAGTTCTGTTCAGCAAACACTTTTGTAGCAGTTAGCTCAGAGCAAGAAATCACTCGTCTGGCACGCCTGGCTGCATGTTTTATTTCAGCAAAAGAAGTGATTCTCACCGTCCAAGTACTTTTCACTTAGGGGGAAAAGCACAACTCGAGTTTCTGTCGGAGCCTCTGCCGGGCTGCGTCACATGAGCAGGTGAAAATGCGCTTGGCGAAGGGTGTGATGACAGTTCTGGTTTTATGCAACAGCCATTCCCAGCTGTCCCTGTGCATGTGTTATATATTTAGCTGATCTTTTGGAAGCAAGATGCGGCATCTAAACAGGTGAGCAGATTTCTCTGGAAAGACCTATAGGAGGTGGAAACTTGTAATGAAAAGGCGTCTTTATTTGAAAAAGAAAGCAAGCTGTCACTTTGTATTTGTCTTTTAAAAAAATTACCATGTCTTTAATGCTTGGAGTGAGACTATAAAGTAGTTTACATTTTCTTGTTTCGTTTTCACCGGGAGGTATCCCTATGATATAGATGAGGAAACTGAGGCTCAGAGGACTGAAGTAATGTGCCCAAGATCTCACTCTAGGTAGTGACAGAGCCAGGGTTTGAACCCAGAGATGCCTTGTGCTCCTGCCCACACTTCTCATCATGTACAACTCCTTGTCAGTTATTAAAAACACCCCTCTCAATCCATGGTTCCTGGTCCCATTCTTGATGGATGCAGATGAGTCTGCATTCTCTGGGTAGATTCTGTTGGTGTGGATATCACACGTTAGGACGTTCTTTGAGTAACATTTTCTTTGCGTGACATTTTCTTGGCTATCACATGAGCCCACTGCTTTGTACCAGAGAATCATCTTTCCGTGAGGTGGGTGGGTCTATATTATTTGGTTTCAACTTTCTGGAGAGTTTGAAGTTTGTAGTGTTCTCATACCATGGATTGGCAACCCAGAATGTGAGGGTACGTGTGTGGGGGGTTGGTGGGGGGAGAAGGAGAGAGGGAGGGGGAGGGAGGGAGAGATGCCCGTAGGGAGGTGGGCTTCCTCCGGCGTTCAGCACATGGCCCTGGAAGTCTGCCACAGCTGTAAGTTGGTACCACACTGGCGAGTAGGCTCCGGATGGTGGGAGGCAGTGTGGCGAGTTGGTAGGAGCCTGGGCTTTGAAGTCGGGCAGACCGGGGTTAAAGTTGCACTTACAGTGTTTAAAAAAACCACACCTCCGTTTTCTACTCTGCGATGGCGACGTCATGCGATGATATTTCAGGACTTAAGTGCGATGATGAGAGTCATCGGGGTGGTGCTGCGCTCGCTGTGCCCAGAGGGCTCGGTGGGCAGTGGCTCGTTTGCCTTACTGCCGCCCGTAGACGTTTGTGCCAGAGCCTGAGGCCGGGGCTAGGTCGTGAGACCTTCTCCTGCACTGTTCCTTTGCAGTGCCACGATCTTGCTTCTGTTTTATGCTGCCTTCTCCCAAAGTGCAGCCTGGCTTCTCCTGAGAAACTCTACGTGGAATAAAGCGTCCCAGTTTGGGGGGACGCCCTTCCCCAAAGTCGAAATGAGCTGAGCAGTCACTGAGTTCATCTATTGTTCCATCCCTACAAAGCCATCCCTCGTGTTAAAGCAGAGAGGCCCTGACGGACACTGTCCTGAGATGCCAGAGACCTGCCTGGTGACACCTGATTGTCGTGAACCTGGAGCAGAGCTGGGTGACAGTGGTGTTTCATCTTGTGGCTCTTTGGGGTTGGGCCTGTTATTATTTTGTAATAGGAGGAAACTCAGCTTTCAAAGTTTGGGTGACCTCACCCAGTCCTGTGGTTTCTATCATCTTCATGCCATTGACTCCTAATTCTACATCTCCAACCCTAATTTCTCCCCGAAAGTCCAGACTTACAGGCTACTGCATTTGTGCTGGTTTTTTTTTTTTTTTTTCAGCTGACTCATGGTTGTATCAAACCTAACTTGCCTGACAACCAACTTCTAGTGGTCACTCATCTCTTCCCAACCACACATTAGGACATTCACCTGCTCCTTCCCCAGACTTGTCCAGACCAGTAAAATGATAACTTCATTCTTCCTGGTTCCTGAGGCCAAAAATCTGGGTGTTACCTTGACTCCCGTTTTCACCCAAACCCCACATCAAATCTCAGCAGTTCTTATTTCCTCCTTGCCTTCTTCCACTCCCCTGACACCCATCGCCATCACCGTGGTCCAGGCCAGCAGCATTGTCTCCTGTCTGGTCCACTGCCACAGTGCTCTAACCAGCTGCGTGTTGCATCCTCTAGGAAGAAGATGCCGAGACGTAGTTAGCAGTGCACAGGTGTACTGGGGGATAGTGCCTATGAAAGATGAAGGGGACAGGTGGCATCGGGCAGGGAGAGCCTCAGACGTGGTTGCAGATCTAACAGTTTTGCCCACCCAGCCCAGTGGGGAGCTCTGTGCAGACTGCTCGTCAGAGGTGTCCCCACATTGGACAGAGATACCGCTCTGTGCTCAGCTGTCAGCTAGGGTGGCCCAGGAAGGGTAGCACAGCTGCAAGGTGCTGGAGCTGGATGTCGTCAGCTAACGGACTCCTTACAGCAGAATGGCAAGTTCCTCCTTGAAGGGAGGCCTGAACTGTGCGTTTCCCCTTCTGGCCACTTTCCCCTTTGTCCAGCCAGTAGAATGATCTTTAAAAAAAAATAATAATCTGATTAGAATCTTCCAGGGCTTCCTGTTTTGCTCAGAATAGAATACCATAGCCTGAAAACCCCTGCCATCTTCTCCGTGGTCTCACTTCCTGTTAGTCTTTCCGTCATCCATTATTCTTTAGCCACACTGGCCTCCTTGCTGTTCTGGGAACACGCTAGGCCTGTGCCTACTACCTCAGGGCCTTTGCACTTGCAGTTCATAGAAATGCTGTCCCCCAGAGCTTTGCATGGCTCACTCCCCCTGTTTATTCCGGTCTCTGCTCAGATGGTATCTCCTTAGGCCTTTCCTTACCATTTATTTAATTAGCGTTCTTCTACCATCACTTTCTCATGCTTTAACCTTCCTTTCACACTGCTCACAGCCTGACCTATTAAATAGTTCTTTATTTCCCGAGTTCCCCCACTTGAGCATTCGCTCCCCACTTAATACATCTCTGTATCTCTAGGGTCTAATGCTTGACATGTAATCTTTAGCAGCTAGTCGTTGAGTAAATAAGAGACTTTCTCAAGGTCACTCACTGGCGAGTGGTAGAGCCAGACTTTGCATCTGGTATCTGTCTTGATTGCAAAGCTCACGCCGTCTTGTTTACCGTGCGCTCCACTTGCCACGGAGAACGCTTGGATAATGGAGGATGCTATTATTATGAAGACGGTTCCCTTGCTGCAACAACTGGGGGCTACCTGCTGTCTCGTAGGGATCCTTGTCACCTCACCCAGGAGGAACCATCTCGTTTGGAATCTCAGTGTCCCAGATTTGCCATCACACAGAACCTGGCCCCCTGGTACAGGGCTGGGCGCACCGCCTTTGTCCATTAGAATGTTCAAGGGCACCGTCTCTGAATTGAAAACGGTCTTTATCCTCTTTTGCCACCAGCATCTCCCACTGTTGGTATCTGGGGTCATGCTAAGCTTGTCCAAATTGAAAGCAAAACAGTAACCTTATCATACTGTTTGCCGTGCCGCTCTCCATGGTATTTGAAGTTTTGCTTAAAATAATTTAGGCAGAAAACCCCATGTGTTCTCTGGTGCCTGCTAGTGAGAGCAGCATAGCGTCTACTTATTTCAGATGATTTATCACAGATTCCTCCAAACAGCGATGGGGGCCTGCAAGGAGCTGAAGAACCGTATCGTGTTGTGTAAGTTTAAATGACCTGCTCATGGTGCTAGCAAACCCACAGCTTTTCTGAAACAGAGAAATGGTTCTGATTTAAAGTCAATGTTTTTTGTGCTTTCACCAAACACATTTTCAGCATCTGACTGTTTAGATTTAAAAAGAGAAAGCTTATTGTTTTTGCCAAAATTTTCCATTTGAAGCCTAATGTCTGTAATTACGCCATCATGGAAACATAGGAGAAGTTAGCTGACTACTCAGCGCAGGCAAGTTAATCGAGTGCAGATTTTCCTGTGAGTAACGTGGATGTTGACCAGGTCAGTTGGGTTAATGGGGCATCCTGTGCTGGACGAGTAATGTGGCCATCTTCACCCTTGGCACAGGCTTCGATGGCCAGACTGAGCTCAGCAGGCCAGGTCTGTGTGATGGGAACTCTGGGACACCTTGAGCTTCGAATGGAGAACCTTCCTCCTGGGTGAGGTGACAGTGGTCTCTCCAAGACAGCAGGTACCCACACTTGTTCCAGCAAAGTAGTGTTCATAATAATAGCATTCAATGAGATGATGCATTCGAAGATGGTTAATAAATGCCAAAGTGTTACATAAGATGAAGCAATATTATTTTATCTTTATGAGAATCATTGTATATGGATGCAGCCCTCAAATCTTGGTCAGTGCACTAAATACAGCCCTTCTTGTTGCTTTTGGACCTATCCTTGTGTTTTGGCCTTTTCAATACAGCTTAAGGTTCTCATCCAATGTTGAAATATCTAACCACGTAGATGGCAGGTTCTGCCCGGTTAGTTGCCGGCAGCTGTATTCCTCTTGCAGTCCTTGATCAGGGTGGAATGGCAGGCTCTGAACACTGCCAGATATAGGCTGAGGTTGTTAATGATTCAATTTTAGGCTTAAGATTGCACTGCTGACCAATGTTTCAAGCTTCGTTTGTGTTCTTGGATTATTGACATGTAGAGAGATATATTCGTTTCTCCTGGGCTATTGTCTCTCTCTCCATTCTAAAACTAACAGACAGATCACTCTCAGGAAACATGCATCTTAAAAAGACAACAACACACTTTTCGTTTGATCAGTTACAACATCTGTGTTCATTGTTTAGATTTGAGTTTCAGAATTCAATCACAACTGATCTTCTCCAAGTTCATTGACTTATTGGGGGATGTACAGGGATTATGGGATGGAATGGGGATGTAACTTGCTGTTTTTGGCTCTCAAATGACTTGACGTTACTCAGACTTTTATTGTGCTGCTTTCCTTGAACACACAAATGTTCTCTTGCAGATGACACCTTGACTTGAAAATAAACAAATCTTAGGTGGCGCTAGTCTAGTATAAACTTAATGGGATGGCTGACCTCTTGTGCCTCGCACGTAATGACCTTGCTAATAGAGAGAGGTGGGAAGTCTCTGGCCAATTAAATGGCTCCCTCCACTTTCCTGATATTAATCCATAAGCTATAGAGATATATTGGCAAAGTTCCCTCTTAGTTTTCCTTTTTATAAATGTCATGTATGGAACCTGGTCACCATCTTTGTAACTTCAAGGTCTAACTCAGAGTCTTAGAGTAGTCTCTAAAGAGGTTCCTGCTAAACAGTTGAAGGCACTGGTTTAGTTACCCCGCGTTAGCTTAAACCAACAAACCTTTACTTATTTCAGTTTGTGTAGGATGCGAACCCAGGTGCGCCTTAGCCACGTGCTCTGGCTCAGTCTGTCACAAGGCTGCAGTTGTCATCTCAAGGCTTTACTAAGTGGATCCATGTCCACTCATGTGGCTGGTGGCAGACCCCAGGTCCTTGCTGGCCGGTGGCTGGGTACGTCATTTCCTTGCTACGTGGGTCTCTCCTTAAGCAGCTCATAAGATGGCAGCTGGCATTCCTCAGAGTGAGTGAGGGCACCCAAGACAGAAGCCACAGTCTTTTCATAACTTCATCGCAGAAGAGACATCTTGTCCCTTCTGCCTTATTCTGTTCATTAGAGATGATTAGTCAGTCCAGCCCACACTAAGGGGTGGAGATTATGTAAAAATGCAACTTCCAAAAGGAAGGAATCCTGGGGCCATCTGAAAGGCTGCCCTCTGTTGAGGAGGGTGTGAGGTTGTTGGGATTAGTCTTCTGTTATGTTGTATTAAACATGGAGTAGAAGTTCGTTAAAGCTGCAGGAGCTGAGCCAGAGCAGGAGGAGGTCAGATGGTTGCAGGGGAAGGTAGGCTGGCTAGTTTCTAAGAGACCTATAAATTCATGACTGTCCAAGGTCTGTCCCCCAGTCTTAGAAGTTAAAAAGCTTATACATGCCTCTGTCTCCTTCAGTGCAGAAGATTGCTGATTCCTCTTAAATGTGCCTGGGGCCTGAGGACAAAAGGCCAGTGGCTTGATTTCTAAGGAGATGTACAGACATCCGCAGGCTGGATGGCCATGTTTTCTGATCAGCAGGGTCCCTTGTGGAGGAGAGACACCTAGGCCAGGCAAGGAGCTGAAGGCCATTTGGAGAGCAAGTCAGCCTGTGTGGTTATATGTCCGTTAAACGCCAGCTACACCCACCTTCGCGGTGGGGGTGCCCGCCCTGCTCTGCTGGGCTCTGCTGCGGTCTTATCTAACTTTTCTGAGTCTCATTACTAAACGCAACTTCCTCCCAAATCCTGCTTTGTGTCGAAAATCAAATTGTTTGTTTTTCTTAAATCAGACTTTTATACACAGTTTATTCTAAAAGACCTGACGCTTCCCACCACCTTCCTCCCCCATTTCCCAACCCCACAAGCAACTTTTAACGGGTTCCTTTGGTGATTGCCTTGATATCTCAGAAAATGTGTCCATTGCCACTTGTTGCTTTCGCAGTTGTAGGTGTTATTTATTGATTTCTCGTTCTGGAAGATGCAGATTAGCTTTCTTTCGCCCTCCACCCCCACCACACACACACACACACACACACACACACACACCCATCACAGACATAAATAATCTTTCCGGTTTGATCCCTGCTCCACGATTACGTTATTATGACTTGGAAAATGCTATCCAACCGAGACATGAGGTACATAATTATTATTTTTACACAATTTTTTGATTTCTCTTGAGTTAATACCATTTTAAGGGAAAATTTTGGTTGGTGTCTATGTGCTTAATACTAATTCAACTCCAAATGCTCTCTCAGTTAAGGAAATCTCCTTGCTGTGTTCAAAACCTTGGCACCTCGGTTTCATCCCGAGGCAGCCTCGCCTGGAGGCCTCTGACCTGCTGTTGCTGGAAGAAGCCCGGCTGCTCTTTGGCCCTGTCCCCTCCAGTCACTGCTGCCCACCACCGCCTCCCTTCCCCCGGGTATAATTCATACACTAGACAATTTACCCTTCGAAAGTGCCCAGTTGAGTGGCTTTTGGTGTATTCACAGGGTTGTGCAACTATCACCACCATCTAACTGTGCAACATTTTTATCACCCCCATCCCCCGAGAAACCCTATATACTTATTAGCAATCACTCCCCGCCCCTCCTTCCTCCCTCTCCCTGGAAACCAGTGCCCGTCCTGGACATTTCGTGTAAGTGGCACGTGTGGCACGTGGCCTGCCTTTCGCCCAGAATGGTGTTCTCAGGGGTCACCCATGTCGTAGCAGGTATCAGCGCTTCGTTCCTTCCTCTGTAATGGCCGTACGTGTTGTTTTCACCTTTTGATAGTTAGGAATAATTTTCTCACTCATGTTTGTGTGTTGGAGCCCCTGTTTCTTGGAATCCATTTCTTTCTAACTAGATTTCTTATCTTTTTGGGGGGAGTGGGAAGTCACATTTTTGAGAGGTGGCATGTCTGAAAACGTCGTTACCTACCTGTCGCTTGGTTAAGCTTGGTCTGTAATCCTAGCTTGGAACTGTTTCCCCCCGAGGACGCCGACGGTGTCACTCCGTCGTTTCCTAGCTTACCGTTGGGCTGTTTAGAAACCCTATACCATTTCTAATTTTCTCTCCTTTGATGACTCTGCTTCTCCTCTGGAAGTGTGCGCCCTCTTCTCTCTGTGTCCCTGAGCTGTAAGCGTTCACCCGGAGGCAGGAGAGCGCGGCCCATCCCCGTGCGGTGCTCCCGCAGCGCGTCCATCTCCGTGCCCCGTCTGTCGGTTCCGGGCCATTTCCGGAATTGTGTTTGATTTCCTCCTCTTTGTGTCACCCTCCCACCCCCGCCTGCCACAACTGGAGCTTTTTTTTTTTAATATGGTAAAAGCTCCATTTTAATTTTTATTTTCCATTTTGTTATCCTTTGACTCTATTTTCTGGAGATTTTCTTACTTCCTAGCTTTTATGTCTAGTGTTCCATTTCTGCTGTCTCGATTTTGCTTTTTTTTTTGCTCTCTCTGTTATTTTTTTCTTCTTTTTAAATATCTTCCTATTATTGTTTCTCAGCTACACCATCTTTTCTCTCTCTGGAAATATTACTGCTAGTTTGCTTTTGAAGTGTACTTCTCCCTAAATTGTGTCTCTTTCCTCCAAGTCATTTTTCTCTGTTTACTGTGGTCCCTATCTTTCATCTTAGGTGCTTGTCTCAGTTGGAAGGTGATTTCTGTCTGGCTGCACAGAGCAGGAGTGGAGTCTTAAAAGCCAGCTTAAAACTCTGATCATTTCTTGGTGGGATGATCTGGCTACGCTATTTTTTTTACTGGAGAGCCCCTGAAATTGGTCACTTCAGGTCTTTTTACTTCAGCTGTTTAGAGTTTGGGAAAATACTTTCTATTCCCTTCTTATGGGCACACGTTGGCTGCCTGCTGCTCAGCAAATGGGGTGGGGGGAGAACGGAACAACCTCAGAATTTTGACATGTTTTATTTTGATCTATTTTCAGTTAGATACCTCTGCCTTCAACTCAGTAGATACCTGCTGCTTTACCTGTTCCGGAGACTAAACCCCTGGTCTTCTGTTTAATCCATTTTAATCAGGTGGTATTTTGATGTTGCCCACTTGAGGCTAAGAATAAAATTTTCTCAGGTCTGTCAAGTTATTTACCAGTTATCTACCTGGTTCTCAGCTTCTAAAATTTTGTTGTCTTATTTCCTCTCTCGTTCTTTTTCCTTAAGGGCAAGGCCTGGAGAAAGAAATTTTAAAATTGGCATTTTAATGGGATTCTGAGAGGATATGAATGTAAATTCATGTGTTCCGTCTGCCAATTTCAACAGGAAGTCCTGTAAATTTTTTCTGAATACCCATTTCAGGTTTCACATTGTTATTGGGTCATTCCCTGTAGTAGTGGTTGGAACTGTAGTCACTACTACCAGGTCAGAAACCATTTAGCGTTTCATTCCAGCATGTTCTTTGTTGTCATTCAGGGGCCTCGATGCCTGTACGGGCTCTAGCTGGTTGAGGCTTGCTGGACGATTGCTTAGAGGAAGGGTTGCAGATGGAGCCACGGGTCAGTTCCGGCTCAGCGACCCCCATATTTTCTCAGCATGTCCCCACTTCCACATTCTCTCTCCATGCCTCTCCCTTTCACCTCGTCCCCTTGTCTCTCAAATTCCAGGCGCTGGATGGCGAGCCTTAGATTCTTCTTTTGCCTAAGTGGCATCTCATTCTCGGTCAGGGCATCCAGGAGCTTCACCTCCCAGAACACGCAGGAAACTGGATCTGTGTAGTTGCCACTGGTTTTCAGACTTGGGCTAATCCTTGGACTGTTGGAGCTTGTCCTTAACCACTGGTGCAGGAGTTCTTTCCTGCTCTTGCTCTACTTTTCCTGGAATTATCTGGTTTATTTCCAATTTTTATTTATTTTCTCTTCTCCAAAAAGTGAGCATATATGGATATATACCTACAAGTGGAAATACCTCTTCGTGTCTACCTTGCTAATTTTTTTTTAATGGAAGTTTTTCTTCTAAGTTTTTCTTCTGGCTCCCTCCGGGGTGGGATCCAGTTCTGTTCAGGTAGCTTCAGAGAGCACGTGGAACATGCTGTGTTCAAGAACATCGAACAACTCCTGTCATTTACTGACGCAGTCTGTGCCTCAGCCCTCCTAGTCCCTTGTATCATTTGACCATCTTTTCCCCTGTTGTCAATGTCACACCTGTGTAAAGGCCTACATGCTAATTCAAGCCTCTATCATATCATGCCTGGGTGAATTCCCTTTGGTTTTTCCTTATTCACCCCCTTCCATCGGTCCTGTATAAATAAATAAAAACTGGGGATGAGCTAGATAATGCCAACCAATATTTATTGAGAATGTACTATATGCCAACCCCCACCTCTTTATCATTTATCTTCTTAAAACACTTTTGCAAATAAATGTCATCGCATGTGTAAAAACCTGGCGAACATCTGTTCATTAAAGTCGAAGCTTCTTAACCTGGACTCCGTGGCCCTCATTCTTCTCTTTGTTTCCTCTCTCGATATCCTGCTGACTTTTGCGCTGACCCGGGAGCCAGTCTCGTTATGATGCCTTTGCGTTGCCGTTATGCCTTGGTTTTAGAGGTTTTCCCAGATGCTGCCTTGCTTTTGGTCTAAGATGGTTGATCAGTGCCAGTTCTTATCGGCCCTCCACGTACTCTGACCCTTACTGTCATTTCAGAGTGGGCTGTAGGCAGGCACCACCTCACCGGAAAACTTTTTTTTGTTGGAGAAGAAGAAATTCGACCAATGCAAAAGGTGCATGTGTAGGCTCTTCTGTCTTGCCAGCACATTGTCCGTTTTCCCCTGCAATGGGAAGTAGTGACAAGGTTGTTCCCCAGACTCATGTGCATCTTTCTGTGACGGTTCTTCCATTTTTAAATACAGCTCATCATTCACTTCACTGCACGTGTGTGAAAGTGTTGCATTGTTGAAGAAGTCAGTCATTGTCATTCTTTTTCCCCTCAGAAAGAGCTTTCTCTCTGGAGAAACCATTTGGAAAAGAAGAAATTTTTTTTTTTTTTTTGACTGGGAAAAAAACTTGATTACTGTTCAAATATTTATGGAATGTCTTTCTTTTCCTAAAGTTGTACCAAATCTTTGGAATGTCGATGGAGAAGTTACCGTCACTGAGCAGAAGCCGGGGGAAGTCGCTGAGGAACTAGCAAGCTCCTATGAAAGGAAGCTCATCGAGGTAAGGCTGGCAGAGTCTGCGTGTTTATCACTGATGTCGGCTGCTTTGGGAACTTCCCAGAAACAGGCCCAGCCTGATGAACAGATGTTAGCAAAACATCCAAACCATTATACCTGATAAAAGGAAGAGCTGGTTCTGTGAAACATACCATTTAGTCAAGATGTTGGGTAACATCGACCAAGAAATAAGAGAAAACATCAATATGTAATGTTGAAATTAAGAAAGCAAATGTACACTTGGATTTGGAGAAGATTAAAAACAGGAGAGCATACCACGTACAACTATGTGCTCATCAAGGTGACGATTTGGATGAAATGGACTGTTTTCTAGGATAATGTTTATTATCAAAATTAATTAAAGACGAGGCCGACTGCCTGAAGGGCAGCAGAAAAATTTGTTTTAAAAGTAATTCAAGAACTGCTTCTCTAGAAGGTAGCAAGCCTGCAGGTTTTTATGGTGATTTCTAGGAAACCCTTCAAGGTATACACGAAAGCCCGTCCTTATTTATATTTACTTCATGCATTATCTACATCTATACCTATGTCTGTATATTTACATTTATTCATATCTGTGTATTTTGGTTCAAGTGTGCTTACTTTGATATTTAAAAAAAAAAAAAAAGCCCTGACAAAGATAGTATAAGAAAAAATACTGTAGACTAGTCTCATTTGTGCATAAATGCGTAATAGTTTTAGAAAGCTATTACTCAATCAAATTCAGTCGCACCTTAAAGGAACAATCCACATAAAAGTAGGATTTATTTAGGATTTCAGGGATGACTTAAGTTAGGAAATTCATCAAGTCAGCTCATTATTAGGTCAAAGGAGAAAAACCAGATACCCATGATAGGTATGAAAAAGTCATAGATGACGTTCCCTGTCGATATCTGATAAAAATATTCTTGATAAATGAGGAGTAAAGGTACTTCTTTGATATGATACTGTATTTTTATCAGAAACCATTAATTATTCCCATACTCAATGGCAAAGCTAGGAGGCTAAGTTTTTGATGAGGTACCTAATACATAAAACATAGGCGTTTATATATGTCGCGGTCACACGGTGGTAGTGTTTATTACAAATCACGCGTGTTTGTCTGCTTACACACTCGTAAGTATAAACTGTACTTTCAAGCCGCTGTCAGATCCACTTGTGTTAAGTGCTGAACCGCCATGTCAGAGTGTAGTTTTTCTTGCCAGCCTTAACTTCGTTTTTTTTTCATTTGTTTGTTTCATAGGTAAGATGTTTTATTTCAAAATGACTACTTCAAAATTTTTAAATTCTTTTTCTTTTATTACATTTATTGGGGTGACCTTGGTTAATGAATTACATAGGTTTCAAGTGTAAAGTTCAGTAACGCGCCATGTGTGTGTCACACTGTGTGTCCTTGTGGGAGCCCCGAAGCCCGGGAGCAGTGGAGTTGATGGCTTTGGTCTGTGTGCCAGAGGTGGGGTCGAGGCAGAGCTGTTCCTTCAATGGCATCTACTACCCCAGAGTGATTTTTTATTTTTTATTTTTTTTATTTTGGTTGCAAAGCGAAGTTCTATCAGTGATCTTTCATCTGTGGAGATCGTTAGCATTTCATTACACCAAGACTTTGGCCAATCCCTCTGTTAGCATTAATGGAGCTCTTTGTGATGCTTATCTGCCCTTTTATTAACGGGTTGGCTTTTACCAAGAAAGAGTTGTAGACACGTGTGGGAATGGAGTCATGAAAGAATGTGGGGGGGGACAGTTAAAGTACTTCTCTTTTTTTTTCGTTTGTCGCCTACTGCCATGTATTCCTGGGCAGGCCACCTACCCTCCATAAGCCTTGTCAGTAAAGTGTAGTCAATGGTATATACTAGTAGGGTGGCTTTGAGGGCCCGGGTCGGTGCCAGTGGTGGAAACAGGTGTCTCGATGCCTTTTCTCCCTTCTGTCCTGAGTTCCTGGAGAAATGACCTGCCCACCACTACTTGCCATTTTGGTGGAGGAGTAAATCTAGGCCCTTGCCCTCCTTTGGCCCAGGGGCGGATGTGTGACCTGAGCCAGGGCGGCGGAGGCTCTAACTCCGGACTTACACAAGAATGGCAGAAGTGCTGGCAGGCCACTTATTCACTGGCGGGACCCCGGTACTTCCCCCATCATTCCTGCGTTGAACTCGCCAGAGCTATTTTGCTTCCAGTCCCTCCCTGAGCCGGATCCCCTCTTTCTTGACTGCTCATGGTAATTCCTGTTTAGCTCAGGTAGACTCTGTTTCTGATACCGACGTCCAAAGCTCATACGTGGCTTTGATCGGTATGTATATGATCGGTAGATGTCATTTCCCTTTGTTCCCCCTCCCACTCTGTGCTTACCAGGGCTCCCTGATGCAGCCTTCTTCGTACCGTCCCACATCTCGCTTTCCAGCCCCGCATCCCTGCCGTTTGCTCACCTGTGTGCTGCACTTCGGTGCTGCCGGTTCATCCTCTGCAGACGGATCTTTCCTCCCTCCCAGGCCAGCTGTTGATTGATTTTTCAACTATAGGATACTTATTATTTACTGTGCGAGTGCAGTTAGGCCCCGAATTTTTGCTCATGGGTGACATAAATGGCTTATTAGCCACATTTATTCTCATTATGATGACAGAGTTACTATTAATGGAAAAGTGAGCTTAAGCATCAAGCTGGTAAAAAATACATTCATAATCGCACACAGTAGATGATGGAACGTGATCAGCATTTTAATAAAATGTAAAAGTTCCTGAAGCAGCTCAGACCTTGGGAGCAGTTAAACCACCAGCACTTTGCTTCATAAATTGGCACCAATGGGTTCCAACACTCTTGATGTATTTGAGAGTCATTTTTATACAAAAGAAGGATGGGCTTTTAAATCCTAAATGTCATGTAAGGACTTAGGATAAAGAACTCTAAGCTGAGATCAAATGGAATTGATGCTCAAAATGAAAAGTATAGTGTATAGTGTTTTTATTTATTTATTTAATAATATGATGCTGAGTGATTGTAACCAGGTTCTCACCTCAGGTAAGGGGGAAAAATGGTTTTTTCATGAAAAAAAAAAAAACTGAGTATTTAAGCGCTCGTTATGTGTGAGTGAAAACTGGTTGGGAGTTCTCTTTTCTAGAGGGATAGATGCAATTCTCACTAAAGTGTGAATGACTAACAAGGGTAAACCTCCAAGGAATTCTTAAAAACTTTTTATTTTGGAAAAGTTGAAATATGTCCAAAAATAGAATAGCATAATGAGCCTCTATGTACCCATCACCCAGCTTCAGCAGTTCGTAACTCCTGGCCAATCTTGCTTCATTTCTGTCCTGGCCTGCTCTTCAGTCTCATGTTATTTTGAAGCAAACCCAAGATTTTTTATCATTTAATTTCTAAATATTTCAGAATATCTTTGTAAAAGGTAAGAGCTCTTAAAAAACACACAGTATCATTAAAAGCCTTATAGAGGGAGTCCCATGCCGATTCTAGTGAATCTCAGATTGGAATATCAGAGAGGGGGACATCTTTTGACAGAGCACCTTTTAACGGGGCCCCTTGCTTACTGTTCCCCCTCAGTTGCTTGGGGAAGGAAACTTAGCATCTAATCCATGCAAGATGGCCACACTCAGGTCTTTTCTGACTCTTGATTCTGCCATTTGCTCGGATTTATATGTTGACTCTAGTTAATATCAACCACAGCCATGTCATCGGCACAGCTGCACTGGCCCTTGGGAATTGAGAAATTTGGAGATAAGGAGGTGTGACCACAGCTGGCAGGTCTCCACCAGGGCTGTGGGATTCTAGGCCCCCCATATGCCCTGGTTCATGAATGACCTCGTTCCCTAATGACGGTCTCTGAAAGAACAGCGGGTAGGCTGTATTGTACGGGTGGCTCCATCAGTATTTTTTTAAAAATATTTTTCTTATGCGTACCTCAAATATTTGTAAGCAGAGAAGAATATGTCGAGCTTTCAGATGCCCATCACCTAACTGCAGCAGCTGTTGCCTCAGGGCCAGTCCTGCTTCATCCAGACGTCCTTCGGCTGTCCCAGCTTCTCACGGAGCTCTGAAGCACATTCAGAGTACAACGCCAATGCCATCCCAAAGTGTCTCGGAATTTCTCTCTAATAAAACATGAGGCCCCCTTTAAAAAAAAAAAAACCCTATAATATCATTATCACATCTGA
Source organism: Eidolon dupreanum (assembly GCA_028627145.1). Classification (NCBI taxonomy): domain Eukaryota; kingdom Metazoa; phylum Chordata; class Mammalia; order Chiroptera; family Pteropodidae; genus Eidolon; species Eidolon dupreanum. The sequence continues at coordinate 5,261,687 of CM053501.1, read as the reverse complement.
AATTCAGCACTAATTTCTTAATATCCTCAAATATCTGGTGAGTGTTTAGCTATCCAGACAGATGTTTGGATAACGTTCTAAATGGGCTCCATCCACATGTCGTGACAGGTTGATTGACCTCTTAAGTCTCTCCATCTAGTTTCTCCCGTCTGTATCTCCCCTCCCTTCCCTTTCTTTACTTGTGATTTATTAGTTGAAGAAACTGGTTTGTTGGTCCTGGAGGATTTCTCCCACCAGTGTTTTCTGAGGATCTATTATGTACTTGGCACTTTGTGACCTATTAGGCACTTCATGATGTTTACTTAAAGAAAAGCAGCCATCAGACATGATGATGGTGATAGCAGTTAGCATAAGTTGAGGGCTTGTTCTCTTTCTCAGTCCTGTATTAATTGTGTTACATGGGATCGTCTATTGTAATGTTTGCTGCATCCTTTCCAATGGGAAACCGGAGCTTGGAGGTGGTAAGTCACGAGTCCAGGGTCACAGGACTTGCATGTGTAGAAGCGGATGTGACCCTGGCAGTCTGACTGTGGAGTTGGCGCTTTCCATTAACACTTCGTTATGCCTGGCTAGAGACAGGAACCTGGTCTTCCTGGCCGCCTGGCTTTCCTTTCTAACTGTAAAGGAGAATAAAGGAGAGCCAGGGCCAAGAAAGCAGTAATGAGCGTGCTAACTATGAACTCGTCAAACCCAAGGGAATTTCACAGGGATAAAGAGCGATAATAGGAATAAATTCTAGTTGACAGACACAGTTAGTTACCTGATGGAAGCCTTATCGATGTAAACAAACCTGAGTGCTTGCTCAGGAGGCAGGGCCGTTCTGATGTCCCTTGTGCTCATCAGATGTCTGCAGTGTGTTCCTGTGTGCTTAGGTGACTCGCCAGGTGTAGCAACGGAATGCAGTGGGCGATGCCCGTTTGTCACCAGGCAGGTCTTCTTTCTTTCCTCCGTGTCCCTTGGCCTTCCATCGCCCATTGCACTAGGCAGGCCATGTTCAGTTGCAGGTGGCAGTTGTGCTTCTGTGACGGGCGTGCCCACGCCCCCGAACTTGTTGGTGTTTGTCCCTGCCCATCTGCTGATTTTTCTTGTGGACCTTTGGGCATCTGTTTTCCCACTTCAGGGTGGAGTCGCCACCCTCTTCGGTGATGGTGCCGCAGGCCCTGCTCTTCGCTCAGTGTCTCCACCCCGTGTGTTCGGCTTGGCTTCCATTTCTGTTGTAGCCTCATTTCCGGTTGTGTCTCTGCACTGGGAGTCTGGAGTACTTGAGAATGAGCACGTGAACTTCCTTAGAGAGACACTTGGAAAATGATCCAGTACTCTTTTTTGGGAGATAGATAAAAATAGTTGTAATTATGGTGGCTGGTTTTCAGCTTCTCAGACTCACACTATTTTGGGCCTGTTTTATATTTGCTTTCTTCCCGAAGGCAGGAAGTAGCTTCTTGAAGCAACTTCTGGGCCCCCAGAAGGATTTGTGTGGTCTGGATGGAAGGGGATGCAGGAGGTGCTGTCCTGTCGGGGTCGGGCTCAGTGCTCAGAATATGCCAGGTGAAGAGACAGGGCTGTCCCACGTGCCTGAGGAGCCCAGCTCACTAGTAACATATAGGGATTGTTACTAATGGATCTGGAGGGCAGATGGCTGAGACGTGGTGGCATAATGAAAAAACTACTTCAGGCCCTGTTGGCTTGGGCCATTTTCTTGTTAAAAACTCTCCAGCTGCTTACCTTTGCCCTTAGGTTCATTTAAACATCACACATTTTTTACATGTTAACCTAAGACACTGTATGCTGTTGCCTTCCTCTTCAGACATAGTTCTCAGCTCTGAGCTTGTTCGTTTCCAAATGCACATGTGCTCGCTCATCTCCAGACCTTGGCACAGGTGGTTTTTCCCCTGGAACCCTGTTCTTTCTCCATGTCCTGCTCCTGCCCATTTTCCCTAGCTGACATCTTCTGGTCTTTCAGATCTCACTCTAGAAGGCTTCCTTGATCATCCCTCTGCACTCCTGAAGACAGGTCAGTTACCCCCAGGTATCTCGTTGTACCCCATGTCCCCTCTCCTTGTCCTGACAGTGTGGTATATATATTGCCTATCTTGTCTGTGTTCTCGTTTCCCTCATTCTTTCCCCCGCCGTTCTCTGGGCTGTAAATTCAGCTCTTGCATTGTCTTGTTCGCTGTTGTGGTCCCAGTATCTACTGTGATCCTGGCACCTGGTGGGTGCTTATATCATTTGGGAGGCTTTTGGTTGCAGGTGACTTGGCTCAGACTGGCTGTGGTGGACTATCCTATGTGTTTATCAAGCCTGTCTCGTTTTTCTCTTCCTGGACGAACAGGACCGCTGCACTTTCCTCCCTTATGTTTAGGTTGGTACCACGTGACTAGTTCTGCCCAATGGACTCTAAGTAGAAGTGATGGGCCTCATCCAAGGCTGAAGCAGAGAAGTGTTGGTATGAATTTTTTTGTTCTCGTTTCCTATTCACGTTGCCATGATGAGCCTGGAAGCTATGTGTTCCATGTGGCAAAACTACAAGATGACATTGGCCTAGATCCCTGAGTCACTGCATGGAAGGGAGTTGCCCTCTTGTGCTGCTGGGCCCACTACAGACTTTGTAAGAGCAGGAATAGAACTTTAGCTGTTCAGCCACTAAGATACAGGTTTTGCTTGTTATTACAGCAGAGCATAGCCTATCCTGATTATCCCCAGAAAGAGAATTTTTTGATAGAAGGGAGGGTCTGACTTTAGATGTGGGGCTGAGTCATGGGATGTGAACTATGTCTCCAGGCTCCTGTGTGTGTGTATCTGTCTGTCTCTCTCATCCCTGCTTCTACCATTTCTGAGTTGATATCATGTTTGGCGGGTTTTCCCTCCATGGTCACAAATGGCCATGATAACCCTTGGATAGATAATTTTTCTTCCAAGTTCACATTCAGAGGAAAAAGCAAGATCCTCTATTGCATTCTTACAGAGCTAGCCTTGGTTTCACTCTCCCTTTTCAACCAATCACAGGATCTTGCCCATGTGCTAAGGATGAGGGAAGAGCCCCAATCAGATGTGGAGAACGAAGGCTGGGGAGAGGGCTGTGTCCCCATGTGAAAAGTGGGACTATGTTAGACAGTGGGACTATGTGTGCCAGAGAGGCAGACAACCAGGGTTCACTTAAGTGCTCAGTAAACGTTTGAATGAATGTGTGAATGAATGAGCGAGTGCCAAATTAATGGATGCATTGGATGACTCAACCCTCTCTCCTTGCCTTAAGGGGCTCAAAGCCTAATAGGGGAGTTAGCTTCATAAAACGGTAATTTATAGCGGCAAGTCATGGCCGAACTGAAAGAAGTAATCAGGGGAGAGGGGATTTACTCTGAAATGTGGTAGTAGAGAGGCATGGTTTGGGGTATCTCAGAGAAGACGTTGCAGAACTGGTTGCTTCTAAATGAGGTTCTGAAGGTAGAATAGGAACTTGTCAGAGAGACAGGGAGGGGAAGAGCAATTGGGTTGCAGGAACAGCATGTGCAAAGGTTCAACCAAATTGTCAGAGGCAGCTGACGTATATGGCAGAGTGAGACAGAATCAAACTGTCTTCAGATTTTCTTTTTTACTAGCAGTATTTATTTGTCATTCCTGTTAGAGTCTTTTTCAGTTTCAGGTGCTACGATTAATGTTTATATTTTTCTGCACACGGTGGGATTGGAAAGTTTGCTGTTTCCTTTTCGTCTCTGCGTGAGTCTCCCCGATCCAGCACATGTGGACTGCTGCACCTCTAACCCCTCACTGGTCTTGGGCATTTGATAGACATTTACCTCTCAAGTCCAGCCAGCCATTTTCTGACTGGTTCAGGAAGATATGGGTTTGTGGGTCAAGTCAATGATGCTGAGACTTCTGTTTCTTCCAGAGCCTCTGCAGTTTGGTCCTCAGAGACAGCACCCAAAGGCCTCCAGCATGTGTGGCTGGTAGCAGTTCAGCTGGGGTGCTCTTAGAAATGGCCCTCACTGTGTGACAGTCAGGCTTGGGATGCCAGTGGCTTGATATTCTGTTTTTTTTTTATTTAAAGGAGCTAGAAACCTTTCATCACCTGCCTGTTCTCTTTCACTGAGAGGCTGACACAAAACACAGTGGCTCTGGTGATAGGCTTGCAAAAGCCAGACAGGTTTGATTAGTGTTGTCCTATCTGTATGGCAGAATCACTGCCGACGGCCATCTGAGCAACTTTCTTATGTGGAATAAGTATAAATTTTCCCCAGAGTGGCTCACTCACCTAGAAATGAGTGAATAAATGAATTGTGAAATAGAAATTAATACAGTTGATGCCATTTAATAAGCACCTACTGTGTGCCACAGACTGGATTGGGGTGTCGCATGCATCCTCTCATTTAATCTTCACAACAGGTCAGGAAACTGAGGTTCAGAAAGGTTGAGTAGAACATCCCAGTCACACAGCAGGGAAGTGGGTAGAACTGGTATTTTAACCCAGTTCTAATGACAGCGGTGGCTGTGATCCTGCTACCTCGCTGTTCAGAGCGCGCCTTCACTTACGAAGATGTCACTGTCATGCGATGACCCTTGTTAGAGGTTAAGCACACCATTTCTGTTTCTTTGACACATTTTATGACTGTCTTCCGGCGGAATACTTTTTTTCCTAATGCTTGAAATAGACTCGAAATTGGACTTGGAGCGACATTGAGGGTTTGTCGCTTCTCTTGGCTCATTACAGTGCAAATTAATCAAATGAATTATGTAGCTTGGCTAATAACTTGCTTTGATCTAATAGCTCTGTAGAAAAAAGGAGTTGAACATTTTTATTTAATCCACTTTGGGGGCATGTTTGAGTAGATTAAAAAAATTAAAAGCCCAAAGAATCCTCCTTGATAATTAATTTTGAGCCATTCTGTTCTTTTGGGTAAGTATCTTTCTTAGTAGTCGTTAAGCTCTTTGTTGGGCCAGTTTGCTTACATTCGTTAAGTGCGTGCTGTGCAGGGCATTGTTCTGAGTCCCTTATTGATCCCGTTTGATTCTTACAATCACTTGATGGGATAGTGTTACTCTTATCCCCGTATTACAGAGGAGGAAACTGAGGCAGGATGAGATGATTGATGTTTAGGGTCGTGTAGGTAAGTGGTAGCAGAGAGAGAGATGCCGGACCCAAAGCTCATAACCACTATGTCGAACAGAACCTTGAACCTAAACTGTAGGACCTGGTGGTGTCTCCTCGGTGACCAGAGTACGAGGGTTCCCGCCATGGCCTTAGGTGTGTGCCCCGGCCCTGTTACCCTGGGAGCTTCAGATGTCCTCATCTGTAGCCTGAGAATAATTTCTGATGCGTAGTGTTCACAGATTGAATACAGAATCATGTGGATCGCTTCCAGCAGCCCCTCTTCTCCTTGGGTGGCACGCATGTGGTGGAGAAGGACTCTCTTATTTACTTACTGGGGGACGGACTTACTGTCCCTCCTGAGTTGAACAGCCCTGAGCTCCACCAGACACAGAATAGCTACATGACTGGTCTTCTCTTGGCCTTTGTTCTCTGATGGATGGAGACGGATCAGCTGTGGTTATTGGGGAGAATGACTCATTTCTGGTTTCTGAGGTCGTGCCCCTTCTGCCTGAGGCCAGGGAACTCCTAGCGTCACCCCACCGCAGTCTGTGCGGGAGTCTGGACAGCTTTGGGTTGATGCTGTGGCCACTGCTACCACAGAAGACATGGCTCTGCCCCTGGGAGCTGGTCCTGCCTCCCGGCCCTGACCTGCATCTGAGGGATGAGGACACACTTCCTCTTGGGGGCGGATTCAGGCCCTTTCAGTTACTGCCTGGACCTGTCTGCCTCCCGCCGCCCTCCTGGCTCGCTGCCACATGGCTGAGGACAGCTCATTCCACCGCCGGAACTGCTCTGGACCTCTCTGGCTCCTTGAGTCCAGGCCCAGTGCAGCCAGAGCCCCAGGGAAGAGGCGTCTCCCCATTCCCACCTCCTTGGTTCTTCACTTCCGCCTGTCGGGTTGACTTCACCAGGAGGACCTCGGCGGGGTCATGGGCCCCTTTAGGGGAGCCCACACCCCAGCACAGGCGGTGGGACCACCTCCTGCTGCGCTCGGAACCCTCTGCCACAGCTTTCCAAGAGCCTGCATGTTTCCGATCGTCACTAGGGCGGTTCGGACAGGCCGCCAGAACCCCGAACCTCCTCCCCTCTCTACCAGCCTAAGAACTTTCGTTCGCCACGTTCTCCCCAGCTCTCTTAGTTTTGTTTTTCAGAAAACAACTCTGTCTCACAACTCTCTCTGTGGCTGGTTTTTTTCCCATCAGCAGCCTGCTTTTTCCACCGCTTCCGTTGATAAAGGTAAATTTTACCTCTGGAGCTGGTGAAGCAGCCGAATGTACTGTCTCCTCAGGCTTCCTCGACGTGACTCACAGGTTCCATTTTCAGTACCAAAAAACTCAGCTTTGCCAGGGCAAACTGTCAACCCCCCTTTCACAGTGACATGGACTTTTTGCAAGTTTCTTCTCCCCTTCACGGAAACTTTAAAATGTCCCGATTCCCTTCTCTGGGTCATGCCGGCAACTCTGTGGCCTGCTTGGGGGCAAAGAATGGTATTTCTTTAGGCAAAGAGATTGAAATTGGGGCCAGTTGATTCTCTCCCCGCACACCTTCCAGGTGGCTTAAAGGAAAGATCCGTTTTTAACAACGTAAAGGGAGGGCAGGGAGGGCAGTGTTGCAAAAACTTGAAAACTTTTTCTGCAGAGACCAACTTCTGTGCACCGGCGCTTTCATTGCCAGCGCCTGAGATTAATGCTTCTGCAAATCAGTCTTTTAAATTCAGTTCGTCTCCCTTGAATGAAATGTGCTCTGTGGTAACAGCCCCATTCCTACTATGTAATGCGGAGAAACTATTTTTTTCCTTTGTGCAGAAAACTGGATTTAAATGCTAAAATATTACCTTTTTGCCTTCTTGAAAAATCTTTTCTGCCTTCGGTAGTAAAAGCTTTTAAAATTAATGGAAACTCCCACCATTCCTTTGCTGTGGCTTAGGACGAAAGCAAGATATCGGTTTCTCTGTAAATAGCGTAACAACTGCCTTCCTGCTGTTTGCGGTTTGAACTGCTTCGATGGCATATATTTTCAAGCAAAAGTGGTGGTCAGTTTGGATGAAAAATGATCAAATTAAGTGGATTAAATTGGTTGTCAGCAGTTGAAATGCCATTTTGCATCTGAAACTTTGTGCCAACAGCTTTTATGTATGTAGGGAAAGAGAGATAAGTTTCTTACATTTTTTTTTTTTTTTTGGATATTTCAGAATGATAACAATTTTTTTTTGGCATAACACTTTACAGTTTCTAGATCATGAGTCCGCAAACTTTTTTCTCTAAAGGGCCACAAAATAAGTATTTTAGGTGTTGCAGGCCACATTGTTGTACCTGCTGACCCTGTCCTTGTAGAGCTAAAACTGTCCTAGGCAGTTTGTGACAAAGGGGCATGGCCGTGTTCTAATAAAACTTTATTTATAAATCAGGCAGCTGGCTAGAAGGTGGGAGTGTGCTGGTCTCTGATCTTGATGATTCTCCTACTTCATGATGATGGTAGTGGTGGTGGTGGTGGTGGACATCATGCTGTCAGGGTTGGCTGCTGTTTTGGGTGCCTGTCACGGGCCTGGCAGTATGCATATTTCACATTCATAACACTTGAATGAACATTAATGAATGAAGGGTGAGGATGACTATCGCCACTGTCCAGAGGACTAAATAAAGTGAGGCTTAGCTGTGTTCTAAGAAAACTTTATGAAAACTCATTTGCAAAAATTAAAAATCAACTTCTTTAGTCAAGGAGGCATGCTTCTGCATGCTTTTTGCACTGACACTATAATCTTCTGTATATTGTTGCTGATCTGCTTTTCTGTCATTTTGTAAACTTTCTCGTTTAATACCTTTTACAAAGCACAGTGGACTATCTTGGAGCCATGTTTTAGGGTGAATGCTAATTTTGAAAGAAAGCTCACTGTTTTCTGAAAGCATTTCTAGTTCAAGAAAATACATTCTGGGCTTTTTAGGAGAATGGCCTTCGCAAATCAAAGTAATTGGGTTAGTCACATTCTCATGTGACTAGGAATAAAAGTGATCGTTGGAAGAAAAATACAGGTAAATAAAACTTTATAAAAGAAAATTCACTTGCAGTTCATCCCAGAGATAATCCCCATAGATGCTTTGAGGGTCTATGGTGACATCATTCTGTTTACATGTGTCGATATAATTATATAAATATGGGCGTTATGCATCACATGATACATTTATTTATGATGGTAACGTGTTGAACCTTTTGAACTTGGGATCACACTCCCCGCAGAGTTTTCTAGTCTGTCGTTGCAGTCGAGCTCCCACTCCGGAGGTGATCTGAGCCGTTAGTGTGGTAGTGCCATTTCCGGGTGCGTTGTGTGACCTCCCAGCAGGGTCAGATTTCCCTCCAACGCACCAGGCTCGCTCAGCACCACATATGTCTTCCCTCTGTGTGTGAGTGAGTGTGAGGTCAAAATTTTTTCCCATCCAAAAGGCTTCAAAAACTCATTTTTAAGAAATGATATTCCCGAATACTTGCCTGAAGGTCATATGGTCTGTCCACATGAGACCCTCTTGTCCTTGAATTAAGCTAGATCATGGGCGGGAGCAAACGTGGCCTGACGTGTTTTACTGCTTATAGAGTTATTCTTTTGCCGTTTACCACGAAGCTGTCAGCCTGTGTTGAAGGCTGCAGCCCAGCAGCCAACAGATAGCACCCAGCCCACAAGCGTGTTTTTCTTCTACATTAGAGTTGGCCCATGTAATGTTCTTTTTGAATTGGAATTGGTCTGGCCGATATCAACATCCAGATTTTAGGCCCACCCTAGAGAAACGCTTGCCCTTGTGCACCAGGAGACACACACGTAGCCATGTTGGTGGCTTTGCCCTAATGGCAAAACATCTGACACAGCTCAAATATCCTTCAACAAGAGGGGAGATTCAAAACGCAGAGGGCGGCATAGCACAGAAATCAGTACGGCAGTGAGGTTCAAACATGTAGAATGGAGAAGATGGGTTAGGAATTCTCACGTGGGGTCAACTGCACAGAAGAGCAGGAGGATGCCGAACGTAAAAATCAGGGTAGCAACGATAGAGGTTCTCAAAAGTGCTGGAAAGTTCTGTCTTAAGGGTTACAGGCAGTACACAGTACACAGATGTTTGTTGTATCACTGTTATTTCCTACAGGTATATAGGTGTTATTTACTCTTTTGTAGGCTTGAAATATTTCATAATTAAAGAATTCGGAGCATTCGGAAGCGTAGGGCCCACATTCCTGCTCAGCAGCAGTCGGCTGGAGCTGAGTCACTGCTGCCTCCTTCAGATGCTGCACAAACTTTCCAGCTTACTACAGTCCTCAGCCACCTCCTGTCTCCTGCTGTACCCCTGGCTCAGCCTATCTCGCCCGTTTTCAGTGGCATTTGAGCTTTTGACCTCTGGCCTTGGGGTATTAGGGGAGTCAACCTGCTGGAAATTATTGTATTTTCTGCAAGCATGTAGCTAAAGCCATGGCTGATTTCTGGAGTTGTGTGTTATGCGAGTAATGTCTGTGCAAGAGAAGTTTCTCTCAGATGTAAGTACTAGGAATAGCTTCTTCATTAAGTAGTCAAGTCTTTTGGATTTTGTGTGTGCTGTCACTAATTATGTTTTCTTCTTTACCTTGGCTGCTAGGAAGCTCAGAACCAAAAGTGGGCTTATCTTTAGCTAAAGTGGAGATATGTGGCATGTGTGTTTGATTCCAACCTTACTCTTGGCTTCATCTCTTCTCCTGCTTTTTCTCTTTCCTTTATTTCTATGCTTAATTTAAAAATACTATTTTATAATGCAGTGGTTTGTAAGTGGCCATATTCTTTTATGGAAAGAAAGAGGGTATAAATTAAAATTCTCATCTACCTATAATGATGGCAGAATATGGATTTGTGAGAACATTCTGGAAATCTGAGCTCTATCCAGAATATTTTATTCACAAAGCTGCCTTGATCATCTATTTCAGCCATGTGAGTTACTAATTTTCCAAGAATGAGAATATAATTAAAATACACTTAACTCTAAAATGCAACTGAACATAATTTGTTCTTCGATAATTTAGAAAGCAGTTAAGGAACTTGCCGTGCCTCAAGGCCATAATTACGAACATCAATTATCGTAGTGTGACACTATAAAAAAACTTGGTTATTTCAGCTTTCTGATTATTTGAAATCTGTAGGAACTAGAATTTAGAGTCTCCACATGCAGCGTATATATAGGTCCTTCAAGCCCCCACATACGAATAGTTCATATATGATTTTAAAGCTGATGAGTATCAGAAAAGGGGAGGCAGGTGAGTCACAGTGAAAGAGTTCAGTTCTCCAGACATCTCCCAGGTAGTGCCTGCTGTGTGTTGAGTGCTGGAGAAGTCTTTACCTTTTGGTTTGATGCAGAATACAGGAATGCGAATAGATATATATTTTTAAAAGCGGCCAATGCCTTCGCAGCACAGATTGTCCTCTTCCCTTGGCGTGAGGGGAGTGGTGAGGAGTCACGGAGCCAGGAAGTAGCATGTCCACTGGGAGACAGTGTGGGCGGATTGGGGTGCGGAAAGGTAGAAGACCTCAAACAGCCTGGTTGGTTTGAGGGCCTTATTTCCTTTTTCATCCTGATCCTCACGGTCAGAGAGGAGGTGATGTTATTGTTCAGGCAGAGGGTGGGGAGGAGCGGTAGCGGTGGTCATGGAGGTGATGGTAGTGAAGGTGTTATTGATGGAGAAGGCAGTGGTGATGGAGGTGATGGGGGAGGTGGTGTGGGAGATGGTTTCAGCATTTATCAATCATCTCTGTGCCAGGCATTACGCTAAGCACTTTATATATACTATCTCCTTATGTCCTCATAGCAACCCTATGAGTTTAGGTGTTTTTTTTTGTATTTTCTACTTTGTAGATGAGGAAGCTGGGGCGTGAGGAAGTTAAGTACGTTCCTCAAGAGATGGGAGTGAGAAGAGGGGCCCCAGGCCTGGCTGTGGCTCACTCCCTCATCTCCATCAGGCCCATACTCAGATACCTGCTTCTTAGAGAGCCCTTCCTTGACCACCTCTCTCATCTCCCAGCCTTGCTGGGTGTTACTGATTGGAGCGTGTGTCAGTTTAAGGTGTATGATGTGATGATTTGATCACGTATATGCTGTGCAATGATTACCCGAGTAAGGCGAGTTAACACCTCCATCCCCTCACATAATTACGTTTCCTTTTTGCGGTGATTGCATGTAAGATCTACTCTCTTTACGACTTTCAAGTGTACCATACGGTATTGTTAACTATAGTCACCGCGTTGTTCACCAGAGCCTCAGAACTTACTCATCTCATAACCGGAAGTTTGTACCCTCTGACCAACATCTCCCCATTTCTCCCACCCCTGGGCCCCTGGCCATCACCATTCTACTCTGTTTTTGAGTACAGCTTTTTTAGACTCCACATGTGAGCTCATATGGTATTTGTCTGTCTTTATCTGACTTCCCTCGCTGAGCATAACGTCCTCAAGGTCCATCTGTGTTGTTGCAAATGGCAACTGATTTTAATCGTCAACACCCAGGGAGTCAGACGACACACATTTGCTTGCTGGATTCAGCTTGCTGCTGCCCACTTGCTCTCCTGTGTGCATCTGGGAGAAGCACCTGAGGAAGCAGAGGTTTGGCCAGATGAGATTTACGCTTTGTGACGATCACCGCAGCAGTGTGGCTTTAGCACCGGAGGGGGCGGAGGCTGGGGCGCGGCAGGCTTGCGCAGTGACCCACCCAAGGTGGCAGGGTTCCTGAGAGTGCAGTGCAGATGCCCTTGTGACCTGGACACTTTAGTGACCAGTGACAGCGTGTCAGTGGTAAGTCACTTCACTTTACTGGGCATGTTTTATCGTCTTCAGAAAGGGCAGCAGCGTGAAACCAGCCCTATCGGAGCCCGAGGCAAAAGAAAAAACTAGTTGTGCTGATCCTGTCCGTATTTTAAGATTTTGCTCTTTCGTTCATTATATTTTTCTGTTAACTCTGATTTTTCAAATTATTACATGAAAACATTACTGTGATGGCTGAGGTTTTTGGCACCCCCTTAAGTTTTGCCCCTGGCCCCCGGCACCCTGGTCCAACCCTAAAAAGCTAATTGCTCTTGACATCGGGGCTTGTCGGGCTCAGAAAACCTCTGACACAGCACAATTACAGTTTCCTAATTATGTTCTCTGGG
>CM053501.1:5206637-5248955 GCA_028627145.1 Eidolon dupreanum | reverse complement strand
GACGAATCAAACAAGCAGCATTGAGTGACCCTGGATACGTTCCTTAACCTCTAAGCCTCAGTTGCCTCATCTGAACAACGGTGGTGAGAATCACACATCCTTCCCTGTGCTGGGAAGTCGAAATGAGATAATGCACATGGACCAGGACCTACTAGCGTCTATCAGCACCTCGTGTTTCTAGCTGCTGGGTGGTGGGGGCCACACTTGGTGTAGCTGGTAACAACGGCAGGGCCAGCAGTGAGGTCACAAGACCTGTTAGGCTGTGGGTGGAGTTCCGGCCTTGAGTTCGGCTCCATGCTGGCTGCTGGCAGTCTTGGCTCTCAGCAGTGCTGTGATCGAGGCATCGCTGGCCCATTTTACAGATGCGTCACTGAGAGCGTGAGCCACTTTGCCAGAGGGTGCACTCTGAGTGTGGCAGAGCGTGGTCGAAAGTCACATCTTGCTCAGAGCCGCACATGCTTGGGAACCTCGTCGTTCTTGCTGGAACTGGCCGCCAGGGGGCCCTGCTGGGCCACACGCGGCCGCCTCTGATCAGGCTGAGGTTCCTTGGACATTGTTACCCTTGTTGGCTCCGGGCGGCAGGAGCCCCGCGGGCACCATCACGCCCCATCGTGGCGCGTCAGCTGTCTGCTCGAGGCTGATGGGACCCAACAGGGAGGGTGTCAGCTTTCCGACTCAGGTGGGCGACGCACACGTGACCGGAGTACAAAGTCTGCACAGAGAGGAGAGGTAGCCTCTGGTGCCGGGGAAGGACCGAGTCCGGAAGCAGAATGCGCCCCTCGGTTCATGTCACTTGTTAGAGAAGAGCGTGCGGCCCGGCAGCTAGGGCTCACTTCTCAGGACGTCGGTTTCTCTCAGGGTGGTAGTCAGGGGAGCTTAAAATTCTAGGCTCCCATCCCACCGCTTCAGAAGGAGCCTCGTCAAAGCACCAACGACACTTCCAGTTGCCATTTGTCGAGTGCTGCTCTCCTGAGAGTATGAGCGACAGTGTATCTCTGACGCTGCATCAACTCATCCTAGGAGCCGGGCGAGGTAGCGATTACGTACCCATTTTACAGACGGGGAAACCGACGCCCCGGAGGAGAGGAAGCCACATCAGCAGCGACCATATGAGGGTCTGCTCTGTGCTTTGCACGTGTCAGCTCAGGCCCCCTCCGCGGCCCAGTGAGGCCGACATCACCTCTTGCTTTGTGGACCACGGAGGCATGAAAGCCGGAGAAGTGAGAACCAACACTTTATCTCTGGGAAATTTCCTGTCTGGCAAGGATCATCTGGGCTCAACCGTAATGGGCTTCTTGGTGGCAGGTTTCTAGGAAGTGCCCCTCGCTGCCAGCCCCAGGCCAGGGTGGCTTCTCTCGTCACCGCTTCCCCTGCCCTCCAGGAGCAGCTGCCTTTCAGTGAGCAGTCCCAGCGCAGGGGACACGGCCCTCGTTCAGTGAAGAAAGTCAGCGGCTCCCGGCCGACTCATTGACGGTGGAACCAGTTTTTCAGTCAATGAAATTTTCATTGAGTGATTAGTGAATAAAGCCAGATGGGTAGAGCTTGCCTGGTGGTGGCACGGACCGGTGTTCGTCCCAGCGCTCCCCACAGGGGACCTGAGATAGAGCCCGAGAGGCCAGCTGTGCTGGTGGCAGCAGTGGGGGAGAAGTCCCAGACTGGCTTAACCTAGTCGTATGTTCCATCCTGGGGCTGGGTGAGGAGTCACTTTCACAGAATTACTTGGGGTTTCCCGTGAAAATCAGGAGCCATCACAAAGAAAGGCAAGAAGTGGGTGCTGGGGATGCCAGGTGGCCACGGCAGCTCTCTTGGGGCTCTGCCCTGTGGGAAGTGGGGGGAGGCTGGCCCCGAGGTGGACAGGTCTTTTTGACCAAGTATCCAGCTGCTGAGGAGACCCTGCAGTATGCGTGCTTGTTTGCTGTACCATAGTTAGATTATTGGTTACACACAAAGCGAAACCCAGAAACTTAAAGATGACGAGTAAACGTAAACCCAAATTGGAGCCGTGGCGTCCCTGTCGGTGCCCAGGGGACTGAGCGCCCTGCTGTCGCGATGCGAGTATCCGAGGCTGAGTCATTCCCACGCCACTGCGTTTTAACACTGTCGCCCTGACTCACTCCTATTGTACTGTCATGATTGTTGCTGTATCTGCCCACCAGTACTGATTTCATACTTTCTTTAAAGTGGCTCCCGTTTCTTGCCTAAAGGAAATTTATTCATAAAGAAAGCCAGTGCCATTTGCTATGGGTAGAAAATTACCGCAAAAGTACCATAATGAATATGAAACAATTGTTAGTTTCTGGCCAGAAGCCACCGCCTGCTCAAAGGTCGGAGGGCAAAGTTGGATGAAGGCCAGACCGGGGTCATCTTCTCACTTCTTCAGAGAGACTGAAAAATGTGTCGAGGGAAAAGCTTTGTCTCTGGGGTCAGCGTTGCTTCCTGTGGTGTCCGGGCCCCACAGCAGACGATCCTGAGGCCTGAGCTCTGAGCCTGGCGAAACGCCGTGGGGCCGGTTCAGAGCTCAGGCTCTGAAGAGGGGTGGACGTGAGCTCTGTTACCGCCCTTATCACTTCACCTCGGCCTGTTTTCACACCTATCCCGCGGGCCTGCCTCACAGGGTGGTTGGGACTAAATGGAATCATGTTTTCAGATCTCTTCACATATAATGCGTGGTTGGTAAATGCAAGCTTTTATTTTTATTGGTATGAGTTCTTTTAGCTGTCCTATACTTTTTAAGAGTTACTTTTAGTTTAAAAATATTAAAATAGAGATAGATTTTAAGTTTAAAAAAAAAAAAAAAAAAAAGACTGACTCCATAGAAGAATCTAGCGAACTTTCTCAGTTTCTTGAGGCCTGAGACCATGCTGGTCTGCAGAGACCCAAAATGAGCCATTACGGGGTGTGTGTGTGTGTGCGTGTGTGTATTTCATGTGAGCATAACTTTCTTAGGAGTCTGTCCCCTTTCTCAACATTCCACGAACTCTTGGGGTCCCATTTACAAGGAGGATGACGTCCTCAGAGCCTCAGAAAACAGCAGCCCGTCATCACTGGTCCCTGAGGGCTGCAAAGGCAGGCCTCACCAACACATGCCGACGAGGTCCAGGCTGGTGGCGTTCGTGGGGGCTGGAGGCCGTGGGAAGACTGGGAGGCAGGCAGGAGTGTCCACAGCATGGCCTGTACTCAGTCAGCTCCAGCTGACTCGGCCATGGGAACGCTTTGGGCATTTGGACGTGAGCATCTGGCTATTGCTGTCTTTCACCTACACTGGGTGAGCAAAACCTATTTGCAGTCTTAGTCCTGAGCCCTTCTGTTAAATTGATGTCACCCCCCTCTTTTGCCCCCACACTGTTGACCTCGAAACTCAAGTATTGGCTCTTTGCTCATCTCATAGCCCCTTTGATGGTAACCAGTGCCATGAACACAGCTCAGAGCTGACAAACGGTCCTTCTGGCCCAGGAATCCATCTCTCAGGGAAATTACTGAAACCTTGCAAGCTACCTAGACATCCGTTTCTAAAACCCCAATAACTCCACCAGGTAATGAAAGATATCGAGGGAAATTAGAACAGCAGAAACAATACCAGAAAAGGTTCAACCAGGACACAGCTCTGAGTGACTCCACCCAGAGGCTTTTGTTTTCCTCCCTTTGTTCTTGTGTATAATTCCCCTTAATGGTAGGTATATTCTAGCAATATTGCAAAGGGACTACCTTGTGTAAGGCACAGAAAACCTGTAACTATTTTCCAAGCCTTTCCCTTGCAAAATTTTGCCCTTCACCAGCAATTCGTCCCATTTCTGCAGTTCTGCTGGCCCCTCTCGAATGGGAAGAGGAAATAAAACTCCAAAATATCTACGTTTTGACTGTAGCCATTCCCGTCGGCCTCTTCTCAAAGGCGTTTATAAGAATGAGGGCAGCATTGTTAGAATGTCACAAGGCATTTATTTGCACGGTATCATAGCAGATTTTAATTTGACAAGGAAACTGTGCCCAGGAAGAAGGATTGGAAAGCCAATGCGAGGTGATTTGGAAAAGGTTTGCTTCGTAAAAATTGGTTAAATGCGTCCCGGCAGCTCTTCTTTGAAGGTTAATTGTGATACTGACTGTTAGGGAAAACCTAATTAATAATAACAGAAAAAAACCCCTACATTTCAGTAATACTAAGGTTGTGACAAGCACTTTATAAAACCAAGAATTCAACATTAAGGCTTAGAGAAGATCTTCCAACCTGTGGCCCATTGTTCCTAGGTGGTGAAGCAGATGAAACACATTAATTAAATATTTGGGAAGTACTTTGCTGGTTCTCCTTATTTATTATCTTGTATGAGGTTGACATCTTGGCAATTTTGGAGAACAAAAGGATCTGCAGAGAATTAGATTTGTTCTTTGTTTTATCAGCAGGATTCTATTTAAATATAATTTTTGTCTTTTTCCTTTCTTCTGTCTGGGTATGAGGGGCAGTCAGGGTTGGGGATTGTCCTGGGTGGGTGGAACTGGGTGGGCATGGTGTGGGGTTAAGAGACCAGAGCGAGGTTGGCCAACTTTCTGAAAAAGGCTGGATGATAAATAAGGTCAGCTTTACGGACATCTGGTCTCTGCCACATCTGCTTGACTGTGCAGACACAGTCGTAGACAACACAGACGTGAATGGGTGTGGCTGCGTTCCAATAAAACTTTATGTATAAAAACAGGCGGCAGGGCTGCATCTGGGCCATAGGTCGTAGTTTGCTAATCCCAGCTAGAGTTGGAGTCAGCAGCCGGGGTTTGATTATAGGTCATTCCCGCGTCTGCAACCCTGGACAAGTGTCTCTGTGTTTTAGGTTTCTTGGAGTAAAATGGAGCTAATCATAGCACCTAGTCTCCTGGTGAGTCAGTGAAGGTGGCACAGAGGCCCCAAGCAGTGCGGACAGTATGCACGAGTGATGGTGACGGGTGGCAGGGTCAGTGGAGGCAGCCCCTTTTGCTTGGAGCGTTTATTACTCTGGGCCATTGTCGAAGACATTTGGGAAACATCAGACTGGGGGCGGGGGCAGCTGCTAAAGGTGGAGAGAACCACTTACGGCTCCCTGTTGGGCTGATGGACTGTGGGCTGTTCTCCAGACCTGGAGGGTGACTCCATAGGACCCACGTGACCCAGCTCCTCGAGGTCATTTTACAGCCCATCTGATACCCTCTCCCTCTGCCCCCCCCGCCCCACGGGTCGGGAAAGCAGCTCCTGTCCCTCAGGGCCCCACGTCTTCTGTGTTGGTTATGTTAATTTCTTGGTCAGCATTGATGGAATAACCACCGCTGGACCGCTTCTTTGTCGGTGGTCGGGGTCTTTTTAAGCTTCTGAGTGGCTTTTGACCTCTGCAGCAGGATGGGAGCTTTTCTCATTTGAGAAGATTGGATGGCACAGTAGTTGGGCTCGGGCTGTCATAACAAAGGACCACCCCGGGTGGCTTAAGCAATAGACATTGATTTTCTGCTTCTACGAAGTCCAGCGTCAAGGTGTCAGCTGGGTTGGTTTCCTCCGAGGCCACTCTCCTTGGCTTGTAGACAGCGGTTTTCTCTGCACATACACTCCATCCCCCGAAGCCTGCGATGGGCTAGCCTGGGGTCCTCCACAAGGGCGGGGGACACTTGTGGGTCCCCCTCCCTACTAGGAGACATGGGCAATGTCTGCACATATTTTTGGTTGTCGCAACCGGGAGGGGGCGGTACTGGCTACACGAGTAGAGGCCATGGGTGCTGCTAAACACCCCGCAGCTCACAGGACAGCCCTGCAGCAAAGATTATCTGGGCCCCAGTGTCAGTCGTGCCGAGGCTGAGAGGCGCCCGCCTAGTCTCCTGCGAAGACGCTGAGTGCAGACGGTTAATAGCCTGCCTCGGCGACACTGGGAGTGGCAGAGCCCAGACTGGAGTCAAGGCTGGCCTGGTGGCCGAGTGTCTGCTCTGCCTCGCCGTGCTGTCCTGTGTGTATCAGTGAAAATAACGTGGATGGCGATGATGGCGGCCACCACCTATCGAGT
The DNA here is from genome assembly GCA_028627145.1 of Eidolon dupreanum. Classification (NCBI taxonomy): domain Eukaryota; kingdom Metazoa; phylum Chordata; class Mammalia; order Chiroptera; family Pteropodidae; genus Eidolon; species Eidolon dupreanum. The sequence goes on along the minus strand of CM053501.1, from coordinate 5,242,950 downwards.
GTTACCTTTCATACTGATCAACACTAAGCCAGAGGTTGACACACTGTTTCCGTAATAGGCCAGTGACAAGGTATTGTAGGTTTGGGGAGCCCTATAGTCTGTCATTGTCACAGGAAAGCAGCGATAGGCAGTATGTAAATGGGTGGTCCCAGCTGAGTTCCAGTAAAACTTGGTTTGGAAAAACAGGCCTCAGGCTGCATTTGGCCTGCTGGCCAAAGTCTGACGACCCTGCTCTGCATGGTTTGATACGGTGCTTCTCATTTTCTGGGTGGTTCTCATTTTCTGGACTGTTTGTTAGAGAGCATGTGGTGTCGTCAGAAGAATGTAGATTCTGTTTTCAAGAAGGTCTGGGTGTGCATTTTGCTCCTGTCATTGACTTTCTCGTGATTGTGTCCCTCAGCTTCTCAGGCTGCAGTCTGCATCTGACCTCAGTGATGCTGGGAGGCTTGGGAAAGGCCTGACACAGAGATGATACTCAGGAGATACTGGCCCCTCATGGCCTTCAGCAAGTGACTTAAGCTCTCTGAGCCTCAGTTGCCTCACCTGTGAAATGGGCTTGATGGTCATAGGTAACAATAGCTAACACGCATGCAGTGCATCTTTGAGCCAGGCTTTCTGTAAGAGGTAAGCCATTTAATCTTTCCAACAGCCCTATAAGTAAGTGAGCACTTGTCACCATTTTATGGAATGAAGAAACAGTCTTAGAGCATTTAAATAGTAGCCTAAGGTGACATCCTGGCAGGTGATTGCGCTGGGCAGCCAGTCCGGGAGCCCTGGTTAACCAGCGCCTGAGTCCTGGGTCTCGGCCCGCACCTGCGGCAAGTTCCAGAGTGACGGCCTGGCTGTCAGTAAGTCACATGAGACATATTCAGCCATGGATTCGAACCGCTCGCTCAGAGAGCCCATTGCGACTGGCTGGTGGATGAGTTTTGGGGCACGTTCATGTTCATGTTCATGCACTCACTGCTTCAGGTTCCCGGGGCAGAGCCCTGCCTACAGATGCCACTCGGTCCTGCCATCCCTACGCGCCCGTGGGCTGCGGGAGGTTCCCTAACCGCCCTCCGCGTGCTGGGGATGGTCATGGTCTGATCCGTGCAGCCAGCTCCAGCTCCTCTTTGGTTCCCAGTCTGTGTCTGTGTTTGGCAGGGGCTGCGGCTTCACCCCGCAGGCTCCCACCGTGGACCCTGGGCTGCAGGGAGCTGGCAGGGCCCTAATGCCCAGGCCTTTTCGGCCTGTCTCTAGAAAGCATCTTGGCCGCAGCTGCTTTAGCTCAACTTCTCAGGCTGCTGGATTTGGCCATGTTTCATGCCCAGAACCTCCTCTGTGGAGATTCTGAGATTATAGGACAGAGATTACAGGAAAGACTCCAGCACCTTCTCTGTGTGCTCCAGGTGGGTCCTCTTGGGTATAAATTGCTTGGGCCTAGCTGTGCCAAAAATGGATGCAGAGATTACCCAAATCTTGATTCATTTTCTATTTCTACCCTGTCTTATTCCAAAACGTGTTTGAGGCAGCATATCTCACTTACAGATGCTGGAGCATGGGCCATTGCATGAGGTGCACTATCGTCATGGGCATGTTCCTAACCTCTCTGAGTCTCAGTTTTTGTCATCTATAAAATGGGGACAAGAGAAGACCTAGTGCAGAATGTTGTTTGGAGAATTAATAATTTACAGCATAAGTATCAGTTACCTCTGTTATTAACATTACTATTATGCTCATCATAGAAATTGACGGTCATAGAAGGCGAGCTGTAGTCTGGCTCAGATCTAGGGAGTGTGTGTGTTGTGTGTGTGCGCACGCGTGTGTATGTACATGTGCGTGTCCTGACCTCATTTCCATTGCATCTACTTTGCCCCCACATGAAGTACCATCTAGTTCCATGGATTCTGAGCAAATTCACATTTGCTCCAGCTGAGATTGCTCATTAGCAACCCTTTCCTAAGAAAGTCTTGTTAAAGCAGTTTTGTTGGTGGTGACTCTGTGTATTTCTTTTGCCTGTCGCAATGATGTCTTCAAATTCTTCCTCACCCTGATCACATTTAAGGCCATGATCAAAAAACTGGAGAAAGACCCCACACTTGGTAGGATGGCTGTGAGCGCCCCCGGGGGCCTTCTGACTCTGGCAGATGACTCTCTCTTGTAAGAACCCTATCGTTAGGGCCACCTGCCAGGGTCACTGGCTCCTGGATGGACACCCCGTCTTCCCACCCTTCATTCTGCGGACTCTGGTCTCCTCCTCGGTCCTCACAGCCCCGTCTGCTTTTCCGCCATCTCCTCTTGGCCGCAGTTGCCCTCTTCCTCCCTCAGCGTGTCTGCCCCAGGCCTCCAGGCTTCAGCTCCAGCTGAGACCCTCAGGTCAGTCCCCTTCTGTTGTCAGTGCGTGCTCACGCGGCCGTTCAGATGGGAGGAAGCGGAAGAACAGGGGGAGGAGGGAAATAGTTAACACGTGTGGTGGGCTGGACACCATGTTTTACAGTCAATCAGTTAATTTTTACCCCAGCTCTGAGGATGCTGGTGGTGGTTTTCTTGTTTGAGAGATAAGAAACCTGAAGCCCAGAGGCATTAAATGATTTGACCAGAAACAGTGAGGATGAAGTGTTGAATTCAGAGTTTGTTCATTCATTCAACAGCTTTTCATCAAGCTCCTGTGTTGGGTCTGGTGCTGTTGCAGGTGCAGGGCCTGTAGGCCTGATCTAAAGGTTCTCGCTGCTCTTTTTATGGCACCATATCATCTGATAAGGATTTCTCTCAAGCAGGTGATAATGCCATACGTACACCATTATTTACATCCCTCACAAAAGCCTGCATTTGGGGGGGGGGGGTGTGGCAAGCTCCCATAGGGTTGAATGACTGACTTAGGAAAGATTGCATTTAGCCAAGTCCAGTCTGGTTGTCCTGGACACCTGGCTGAGGATGCCAAGAGCAGCTGCCCAGTCAGATGCATCCAGCCTTCCTGTGTCCCGTGTTTATCTCTGTCCTTCCACGACACTGAATGCAATGCCGTGGGAATGCTTGTAGTTCCTCCTGGAGCTGATGGGTCTAGTTAAATATCTAGGTGATTGACGTTTTGGATAGCTTTTTAGGGAAGAAAAAAGGAGGATCATTCCTTTCAGCCAGAAGGAAACAAGTAGGAAGTCACACTTCAAAGGCAGTGTCCCCTCTGAAGGCATCCCCTCCAGATTTCTGGGTTTTGACTGATGACAAGTGCAATGGAATGATAAGTGTTTATTTAAAAACCTAAGCAGCGTGGAGAGTATTTGGATGGGATTATTATTATTATTAGTTTCAAGTATACAGTGCAGTGGTTAGACATTTATATAGTTTATAAAATGATCCTTCTGATTGCTCTTTCTCTCCTCTGGCTTTCCACCTAGCCAATACATTGCTGCTGACTGCATTCCCTATGCCATGCTCCCCATCCCCATGACTGTCTATCAGCTATTAATTTGTACTTCTTTAATCCTTCACCCCAATGCCCCTCCCCTCCAGCCATCACCAGATTGTCCTCTATATCTGTGAGTCTGTTTTTGATTAATTTGTTCTTTTTGTTCCTTAGATTCCACATATAAGTGAAATTATATGGTATTTGTCTTTATCTGACTTATTTCACTCAGCATAATAACCTCTAGGTCCATCTATGTCATTGCAAGTGGTAGAATTTAATTTTTTTTAATGGCTGAGTAATATTCCATTGTATGTATGAACCCTAAGTGTTTTCCCCAGTCGTCTGTTCATGGGCATTTACGTTGCTTCCATGTCTTGGCTATTGTAAATTGTGCTGCCATGAATATTGGGGTGCATAGATCTTTACGAATTATTGTTTTGGTTTTCTTTGGATAAATACCCAGAAGTGCAATTGCTGGGTCAAAAGGTATATCCATTTTTAATTTTTTGAGAAACCTCCAGACTGTTTTCCTTAGTGGCTGTACCAATTTACAATCCCACCAACAATGTACAAGGGTTCCCTTTTCTCTGTATCCTCGCCAGCACTTGTTGTTCTTTCATTTGTTGATGATAACCATTCTGACAGGTGTGAGGTGAAGGGATGTTTTAGAATGAAGCGCAATACAGGTGAACATTCTGAGCTCTGGGCAACTTCTGCAGCCACTGCTCGCTGATGGGCCTTTTGATGGAAAAACACTGGCGACTGAGGTCTGGGGCTTCACTGTTCTGAGGCCCCGTCTTCCCCTGTAGACATCCCACTTCAGGGAAGAGTAGTACTTGCCACATTTGAACATTACTGGGCACAGTGTAAAACACGTCGCATGGATCATCTCATTTATTCCTGACCTGTAAAGCAAATGGCCAAAGGGGAGATTATTCTCATTACAAAGGATTCTTCCCCTCAGTGATGAATTCATTTGCGATATTCCTTTAAATCACAGGTTGGAATCTGGCAAACTAGGCCTCATCCAGCCCATAGGTTAGTTTCATTTGACTGATACAGTTTTTCAAATTGCATTTATTGACAATGTGGAACAACTAAGACCTTTCCCATAAAAATTTTTGATTTCTCATTTCTCTTGAAAAAATGGAAGATTCAGCAGTTCACCCAGGGCTAAGTAGTGGCTGCCCCCAATGCAGATGGCCCTGGCTGCATCGTTGTGTCCCCACCTGTTTCTCACTGCTTTCACCTGCCTGGTCCCTGTAGTCATAGGCATTTGCGTGGCCCCCTCTGCTTTAAATTGTCAGCCTTCTGAGTCTTTTTAAAGCAACACTTTCTCAAATTTGATTTCATGTACAAACTTTCAGACATGTCATTGATTCAGCATTCATTCAGCAAATATATGCCAGAAAACGAAGTCTGCCAAGATGCACAGGAGGTTGGTTGACTGTCACCTCGTGACTTTTTCTGTGGGAAATGACTTAAATTGCAACAGGGGAGGAGCAGACGTCCCCGCAGCAGCGCTTTCCACAGTGTGTCCCGTGACAGCGTGGCTTCTCCGGGCATCTCCGTGCTCACCGTGTGTGCTGTTGTCTGAGACGGGTGGGTTATAGATCTATGAGGACTGCAGACTCCAGGCCGGCGGGGGCAGGGGCGGGCGCGGTTCTTCCCCATGTGGAAAAGAACCTTGGATTTCACCCACAACTCTTGCGGCATGGAGTACACGAATCCGTTCCTTTGACCAAAAAAGGCTCTAAGTGATGAAGCTCAGTGGTGATAACGGCGGCATCAGGAGACGTTGTTTGTGCTCGCATTGTGTCAAGGCAGCATGTGGAGGCCCCGGCCCGGATCGTCTCAGTCGCTCCTGGCAGTAACCGCCCCAGATGGGCGCCGCGATTCTCCGTGTTTTACTGATGAAGACGTCAGGGCCCAGCAATGATCAGTCCATGGTCAAGGTGAAACGACTCGCAGCTGGTGGGATCAGAATTTGAACCTGCAGCCTGACTCGCCACCTCCATTCCCTCCTGCCTCCCCTGAGTCCAGGCACATCCACAAAGACAGTCTGCCTGGATCTGTGTGTGTGACCATGGCCAGGACACTTTATGTCTTCATTAAACCATTATCAAATTTGAAGAAGAATCAGCTGGCGTTTAGGAAGGTAGGAAAACATAGCATTTCCATTTTAAATCAGATTAAATTCAGACCATCGCCAGAGACCCAGAGGCATGGACTGTTCCCAGAGTAGCTAACAAGGTTGAAATTACTTTACGTTGCAGTTTTTCAGCTTGTAGGGAGAAAGTTTTGGTATGGAACCCACTGTAACACAGGTGGAGCCAAGGTATTCAAAATAGACTCAGCATCTTGCGATGGCATGGGAGCCATAAATAAATTTGACTGCAGAGCAGTTCTTGGCAGGAATTTTTTTAAAAAGGCAAGCTAGTAGCAGGTGACACGAAACTCTGTTCTCACTGCCCTGTACCTGTCACGATGCTGTTCAGATTGGCCTGAGCAGGTGGGTGTGATTCACTGGCGGCTCCTTGTGTTGTGGTGACTCTAATACCTTCAAGTTCTGTTCTCTTCGTGAAAAGTAATTGGCACACTGTGTTTTCTCTTTGTCCAGGGTTTATATTTAAGCTGGAGACATTTGCTCTTCTTTGTGTATTCTGAAGGGATTGCAGGTGACAGATTGTTTGTTCTCCCATTTTCGAGCTGGAACACCAAGGTACAAGCATGCCATGTCTTCTTGTAGCTGTCCCTTGAGGCTGGTACCACAGGAAGCCAGAGAAAGCCAAGGGACTCATCATGACCTGAGTACCAGCAGTGGCCGGGCCTTTGAGAATTTTTTCTCAGTTTTATCTTCTTTCCCAGCCTAGGCAGCAGGTAGCAGCAGTAGATGCTTTTATAGACAAGGACACTGAGTATGTGACACTAAGCATACGTTATGTCACCTATTCAAGGTCACCCAGATGATAAAGCTGGGATGCAAAACTAGAGTCCTCTTCCTTCCAGAAGCCTTGTTTATGTCACAGTGCCACATCGCCCTGAAGCTGTTAGCTTTAAACATACCCAGTGAGGTCCCACTTTCTGCAAAGCGTCAGTTTGACTACTGTCCTCAGTCTCAGTGCTGCCCTTCCTGAATGTCGTGAAGAAGACAGCTGCAGGGGAGGCGTGCTCCAGCGGTTCAGAAGTCACTCCGCCCAGAGGGCGGTAGAGCCAGCTCGTCTTTCCAGAAGCTTCCACAAACATCTCCTTGCTTCTAGACTCTGAAATGGCTGTCCCTGAACTGGTCACTTGAGATGGGGGCGGGATCGATCCTGCCAAATGCCTGTGGCGGAGAATGGGAGAGGGACCCTTTCACTCTAATTTGTAAGAGCTCTTTGTCATCTGCGTTATAGAAACATTTTCCTTACATTTGTCATTTGCTTACTGCAGGGCTGGCTACATAATTTGCAGGGCCCGGTGCAAAATGGAAGTGCTGGTCTTTGTACAAAACATCAGTATAAAAGCCTCTTCCTCCACAGTCTCTCTCTTAACCAATCAGAGCATTTTTCAGAATCCTATTTGCTATTGGATGTCGTGTCCCCTTGGGCATGGGAATACCACCCTTGCAGGTACCTCCCCCGTGATCTGATACATGGGGACAGGTGCTGACACCCAGGCCCCCGTTGGGGGCGTCCAGCGTGGCCACACTTGCCAGGTGAGGACAGAGAAGCCGCAGTCAAGAGCCGGCGTGTCTCTGCTCACGCACATGCTCCGTTGCCCCATGAGACTGCATTTACGAAGCACCAGTTCAGAGATGAAATTGTTGAGAATCTCAAGATTGAGAGCACAGAGCAGTAAACCCCAAGCGCAGGGCCTGGCCCTCTGAGCTCAGAGCACCGGGTGACTGCACTGGTCACATGCCCGCAAAGCTGGCCCTAGACTGTTGACTTTGCTTAGCGTCATTTTTGTACTGATGTTTTGGCTTTTTACGTAGTTAAAGGTGTCCATCATTTATTCTTGTTTCTGCGTTTCCAGGTTTTACAAAGGCAAGGACAGACAGATTTTATTGCAAGAACGAGGAGTAAGTGTTGGGCAGTAAATAGCAGATGCCCGTTACAAGGAGATGCTCATGGCAGGTGCAGGTTAGAGGTACAGAGAGAGAGAGAGGGGGAGGGGGAGGGGGAGGGGGAGAGAAAGAATGAATGTGTATGTAGAAGGGGGAGTTGATGTTATTCAAGGAGTGGATGAAATAGAGATATTAGGTGACCTTCAAGTTAATTTTTGATATAGTAAACCTGTTGCTACCATATTAGCTCAGACATGCCTATTTCATTTGAGAAATGTACCCCCTCTTCCTCCCACCCACCCCCCCCCTCCCTGCCCCGGGTGGTGCCATCCTTGGCACGTGCAGTATTTCCTTTGGCTACAGTCAGGTCCTTCCAGGCCTCTACCTTGAGAGAAGAAGCTCGTACCTCTCTTTGCAACTGAGGCAGCAGACAGCTAGTCTGACTCGGTACGGCCCCTATCTAATAAAACACCTTTCCTTCAGGCAGAGGCCCGATGGAGAGTGAAGAACAGTGTGCCCCACAACCCCCCTCACCTGCTCAGCCTGTCACAGCACCTAGGGGTGGGGGTCAAGGTGACGGCTTCTGCAGCCCCAGGCCCATCTCCACCCTATCCCTATTCTCTTCTTCAGATGATTTCTTTTTTAAATCTTCTGAAACCATGAGAATTTGTTAATGCCCCTGGCAGAGCAGCAAGTTGTTTTTAAAGATCTGTTTTATGTTGATTTCTGGCTAAATTTACAGGCTCATATGTATGTATTAGTCTGTCAATACTGAAATCACATGCCATTCCCTTCCCGAGTAAACTCAAAGAGAGGGGACATCTGCAAAGTTGATGACTCTTCCAGACTCATTTTGCCAAAGCAGTAATTTGAGGTTCAGTGTTGTGTGGAGGGAAGCTCCCCGCTTTGGGAAGCAGACAGACCTATCTCTGAATCTGACTAGCAGGGTGGCTCAATGTTCTCATCTGTGAAATGGGGGAGAATGACCGATGGTGAGAGGACCTGGTGAGACATCTCAGAGAGCGCTCGGCCCGTTTCAACAAACGCCAGCTGTTCTCGCTCGCCCGTAACTTCGGGGTGTTCTCCCTGATGGGGGGAGCCCCAGCGCAAAGCCTCCCAGGGGGCTTTCCCAGGGGATAATCTCCAAGGACGGCTGGGGTCAGGATCCTAACCCTGAAAGAGGTGGGACCCAGAGACCCTCTGAATAACCTTCCAACCGACATAGAAATTTTGTTGGTTGATGTTCTTTTGTCATTTTACAAATACTTGAGTCCTTTTTTTCCAGCACTGGTGTGTGTGTGTGTGTGTACGTACACATGTGTACGTACGTGTGCACGCGAGCACATGAAGCAGACTTGGTTTCGCCTTTATGAGCTTCTATTCCAGCAGAAGGAAGTGACTATAAACAAGCTGTCAACAACTAAGTTAGTCTCGATGCATTAGTTATCTATTTCTGTAACAAATTACTCCAAAATTTAGTGGTTTAGAACATTCTATTTATTGTTGATTTGTGGCTAAAGTTCCCATCCAACCTACGTAGGTACCAGTCTGTCAGTATGGTCATAGGCTGGTTCCCTTTTGGACCTCTGTCCTCGTTGGCTCTTGGTTGCAGACAGCCCTCAGCTCCTGTCACATGGGCCTCTCTCTAAGGCAGCTGACACTTGGTAACTGGCTTTATCAGAGAGAGCCACTGGGAAGAAGCAGAGAGAGTGAATGCAAGAGGGAAGTCGATGTTTTAGAACCTAATCTTAGCAGCGTTGTCTCAAGGCTTTTGCCATTTTCTGTTTAGAAGCAAGGCCCTGGGTCGAGGCCACACTCAATCGGGATGGATGACATGCAGGCATAACGTGAGCCGAACTGGTGCTGGAGACGAGGTGGCACTAGGACGTTGGTGGGCGGGGACAGGCCTCTGTGCGATGGAACGTTTGTGCTGAGTCCCGAGCTATGAAAAGGAAGAGCGAGGAAGATTGGTCGCACTGAGGAAACAGCAGGTGTAGATCCGAGGGAGGGAAGGGTGCCATTCATTGTGTTGGGCATGTTGAGTAAAAAAAAGAAAAAAAATGTTGTGGGATTTGGCCGGAAAGGTGGCAGGAACCAACCTTTGCTTAGGAACCTGTGGAACCAGCACCTTACAAGGGGGCCTGACTGTGGAGGACCGAGTGTCATCGTCAGGGAGGCTCATGTTTGTGTTGAGCTGGAACCGGCCGTCTCACCCTGGCTGCAGGTCCCAACCCGGTTACCTGTACTGAGTCCTGAAACTTACCGAACGCAGCAGGCCTCCGTGTGCGGCGGGATGGTCCGGGCGTCGCGGGCTTCATACCGCCGTGAGCACCCCTGATGCTGGAGAGCCTGCGGGGTGGGACGGAAGGGCCCGGGCCCAGGCAGAGGCGGTTCCGGAGGAGAGACACGTGGCCCGCTGGCAGCTGAAGGCAGGTCGATCATGTGGGTGGAGGCTTCTGGAGGAGACAGCTCTGAAGGTGCTTGGCACGTGGGGGTGCCGGAGAGAGACCCTGCCTGGTAAAAGGAACAGAACACGTGACCTCAGGGGCCGATGGCGCTGGAAGGTGGTTCAGGCCCGGGCAGGTCCAGGCCGGCGACCTGGCATGTTGTGGGGCGGGGGGATCTCAGAGATGATGTCACATGTGGCAGTTCTTGGTAGCCTCTGTTGAAGAGGCCCCAGAGCGTTCCGCCGGCTTCAGAAGCAGCTTCTCCAATGCGGAGAACGCCCGGGGAAGCCAGGAGCCAGCGCGTCCGGTAGCTGGGTGTCCTCCGTGCTGTCTTCCCTTCTTTCTTCCTCACTCCTCTCTTCCACACGCTTGCTGCGTTCCAGGCACTGGCCCGCGAACCTTACGGATGCAGTTTATTGAATCGATCCTTCACAACGCCCGGGAGGTGGGCATCGTCACCGCGTTTGCTGTGTGGGCCCCGAGGCCCAGGAATGCGGCCAGCCTGCCTCACCTCACAGGGAACAATGGAGGTGGGGCCGCCGTGAGGCTCCCTGCCTTCAGGCCCATCCGCTTTCTGATGGCCACACACCTTCTTTTCTTTTCCTTTGCAAAAGCCTTGGGTCAGAAAGCATCACTGGCGTCCATTAACAATGCCCAGAAGTCACTGCAGCCCATGGAGCAGGTGTAGGGAGGGGCTTTGCTTCTGGGCGGAAGACCCTCCTGTGCGTGGGCGGTGATGTAGGCAGCCATTCCCCTCACTTCCTTTTGACCCCAGACCCTGGGTGCCTGCAGTGACTGACCAGTCAGTTCACTGGTGAGTGGGTTTTGGGTTTGGACTGTGTGCCGGGTGCTGCTTCGTTCTGTCCCAGGGATTCAGCAGAGAACAAAGCCAGAGTCCCCACCTAAGCTACTCCAACTCCAGTCCGGTGGGAGACCCCCACACACAAGAGAGCTGAAGTTGTGTGCTGGATGCTGTCATCTGGGAAGGTGACTGAGGCCACCCTTCTACGTTCCCACTGGTGATTTGATGACCTAAGCTGAGCTGGACCCAGAGTCTTTGCGTGGTTGGCCAGACCAGTGGGAGGTTGGTCAGCCGGAGAGGCCTTGCTAACCTGTGGGGAAGCACAACTGGGCCTGTGACCCCCACCTGAGGCTGCTGGTTCCCACTCCCCTCCAGACCCTCTGTCAAATTCCTCCTCTTTCCTTGAGCGGAGCAGGCCCCCTGAGTGAGGTGTCTAACTGTCTTAGTCCATTTGGGCTGCTGTGACAAAATGCCACAGGCTGAGTGGCTTGTAAATAACAGACCTTAATTTTCACAGTTCCAGAAGCTAGAAGTTCAAGGTCAGAATGCCAGCAGATCCATTTCTTGGTAAAGGCCTGCTTCCTATTTGCAGATGACCATCTTCTGCTTGTATCCACTCATGATGGAGAGAGAGAGATCAAGCCTTCTCCTCTCTTCTTAAAAGGGCACTGCCGTGATCTGGATGTTTGTGTCCGCTCCCCCCGCCCCCCAACATACACACTGTAATTCATAGGTTGAAAACCTAACGCCCAAGGTCATGGTGTTAGGAGGTGGGGCCTATGGGAGGTGCTGAGGTCATGAGGACAGAGCCCTCAGAAGTGAGATTACTGCCCTGATAGAAGACGCTCCCTCGCCCCTTCTGTCACGTGTGGGTGCAGAAGTCGGCAGTCTGCACCCCAGACAGGGCCCTCTCCGGGGCTGTACGTGCTGGCACCCTGCTCTCGGACTCCCAGCCTCCAGAATTGTGAGGGGTGAATGCCTGTTGCTTATAAGCCACACCGTCTGCAGCATTTTGTTACAGCAGCCCAGACAGACCTAGACGGGCACCGATCCCATTCACGGCGGTGCCACCCTCCTGACCCTCTCACTCCACAAAGGCTTCATCGCCTACCAGCACCCTGGGGAGTAGATTTCAGCGTACGCGTTTCAGGTCAGGGGACAGACATCCAGTCCATAGCCCTGACTTCCGTCACAGAGAATGAAGATCATTCGTGTGGAAATAAGTCCTGGAATTCTAATGCCATCGGAGGTTTCTTTTTTTAACATTTAAAACTGCATATAGGCAATTTCTCTTCCTCTTTTCCACAAGCTGCACATATTTATTGAGCCTTTACTGTGCGTCAGGCACTGTTTCTGGCATGGGGAGGGGAGAGTGCAGCAGTGGACACAGTAGACAAGAATTATTGCCTTCCTGTTGTTTACCTCTTGTGGGGAGAAAGCGCGTATGGGGGAACAGCCATCAGATGATAGTAAGGGCTCTATCAAAATCGGAACAAGGGTGGGGAGTGATGGGGAAGGGGAGAACTAGTTTACACGGGGTGGACATGGGAGGCCATACTGATGAGATCATCTTGGAATGAAGGCCCATGGGTGAGTGCAGGGAATGGGCCAGGTTAGTTATATGGGTGAAGAAAGTCCTATGCAAAGGGGACAGCAGGTGCAAAGTCTCTCATGTTTAAAGAACAGAGCTGCGGCTGGTCTGGCTGGAGAAGTTGGCAGGGGGCAGGCATTGGTAGGAGACGAAGTCAGGGATGTAAGGGCCTGGTCAGGTTATATGGGCTTGGCTTTGACTCTGGGTGATATGGGGAGTCACTGGCGGATTTTGAGCAGAGAGTCAGTGTGCTGGCCACTCTACTGAAAGCAGATGGACAGGGGGCATGGCGAGGGCAGCAAGACATTCTGGGGGCTTTTGCAGGAGTCCAGGGGACACAGCATGGTGGCTTGGACCAGTGTGCTGACAAGAAGTAATTAGGAGGTGGCTGGGTTCTAGGCTTGCTTTGAATAGAAAGCCATCGGACTTTGCTGTGGATTGCATGTGGGCTCAGAGAAGGAGTCCAGGGTGATTCCTGTTCCTGGCTCAAGCGAATGGGAGGTTGTGAGTTGTTTGGTATAATGCGGAAGGCTGCATGGGGAGCAGGGTTGGGAGGAAAATCGGAGTTTGGTTTTCAGGCCATTGACTTTGAAGTTCGGGATACCTCGTAACGTCCAAGTGGAGCCGTTGGCTAAGCAGGAGGATAGATGAGTCTGGGGTCCCCAGCGGGAGGATTAGTTTAGCAGTCGTCAGTGTACAGATAGTATTTAAAACCATGGGACTGGCTGTGGTCATCTAAAGAGGTTCTTAAAATCTCACTTTGAAGAAGAAAGCCTGCAGACATCTCCTAACGTATTTGCCTTGATGTTTGATGGGGACACAAAGGATCATCTGCCTGTGACAGCAAAGGGGGGGTCTGCCTGGCAACACGAGGACAGCTGCTGGCTGGGGAAGCCCTGCGGTCTGGCAGTCCTTAGCCAGCAGCTGTCACTCTCAGCATCTTCCCTCATCCTCTGAGGTCTGGAGCGATCCGTCTCAGGGACTAGGAATAAAAGCAGCAGGGAAGCAGACAATTTGCCACGAAGCTGGTGGAACGTGCAAGCGTCTGAGGCTGAGTAACCGTTGAGTAACACCTGCAGGGCCCGCCCTCGGCCGCTTCAACTTGAATGTGCTACATCCCTGAGCCAAAGTCGTGTTCTCTCTGCAGCTGCTTCCCAGAGCCTACGAGGCGTCTGCAGTGGGTGCATGATGAATAAGTCGCTTTCTACCTGTCTCATTGGTGTTTTGGGGGACTGAGTCATTCTGAAGGTGGGAGGTCGATCCCTTGTTTAAGCCAGGCATCACCGTTTTAACTCGCTGAGGGCAAGGCCTCTGTTTTCTTTGAAAAGGAAAGTATTAGAGAGCAAACCACTTCTGTAACCAGTACGGAGCTGACGGTGAGACCTAGGGAGGGAGGGAGGGAGGGAGGAGGCGTGCCCTGTGCAGAGCCTTGCTGATAAATAACGAAGCTCCCTGGCACCTGGGCCGGCAGGGGACCCGGCCTCCCGTGGCCACCTTCCCACTGTGGTGTCTCCCAGTCACAGCGAACTCACCTTCTCTTGCAGTGCTTTCTGCGTCTCAGGTGCTGTGCAGTGTATCACAGTCTCCTAACAGCTTTAGAAAATCCAGATGAGAAAACCAAGGCCGCGAGAGGCGACACAGCAGCACTCACACCGGTGTGCCCGAACCCACAGCCCAGACACCGGTCGACCACGGCGAAATCGACAGCAGCGTGTCTTGATAAGGGCCGTCATCCTAAACCTGTTGATGTCCTGGATGGCCGGGGCCTGAAAGAGGGGGCTGTATCTAATTCTTCTCTGCAGCCCACTCCCTCTCGCCTTACACGTGTGAGGCCCACCCAGAGTGTTTGCTCAATATGAGAGGTCGAAAGAAGTAGATGTAGAAATGTGTAGCCCAAGACCATGCAGTGTTTCCCGGTGGAGGAGCCAAGGTGCCACCCGCAGCTCAGGCCCCTGAAATAAGGGTGTGCCATGCGCAGGGGGGATCGAGCCGGCCCCAGCTCTGGTCCTCGCGTGCTCCGCACAGACGACGTTGAGCTCAGAGAGAGGAGGACGCGCTGTCGTCACTGCGTGCAGTTGAATGGTGGTGAATTTCTTATTATTGGAGCTGTTCAAGCAGAGACAAGACAGTTACCTGGTGGCCCAGTCAGCCAGGACTCTCTAAGCCAAATGACAGAAAACTCCCCCACACTGGGTTTTAACCAAAACTGGAGTCTGTTGTTTCCTGTAAACCTTGGATGTCCGCCCAGGGTTCATGTAACCTCAGGCCACCAGGCAGCATCCAGGGGTCAAATGTCATAACGTGGGGAATTCTTTCTGCTGCTTCTCTCTGCTTGCTGCTTTGTGGCCTTTTCTCAGGCAGGCTCGCTCTCGTGATGGTTTCCAGCAGCTCTTTGAGCTTTGGCAATGCCGGTGATAAGAGAGGGTTTCTTTTCTCTTGGCACCAGCAAGATTCTTGGAGCCAAGTTCCACTGGCTTGGCTTGGGTCTCCTGCCATCCCCGAACCGATCACTGTGGCCAAGGGGGTGACGTATGCGGAATGGTAGGGCCAGGGCACGTGCCCGCTGGGCATTGGGAGGTGTGGTCAGCCCCCCAAACAGCTCGGACTAAGAGTAGAAGAGGGGTGTTTCCCCCAAGAAAAAGCAGTGTTCTCTTAGCTAAAGAAGCGGGAAGTTGATTCTGGGCCGAGAGAAACAAGAGCTGTTTGACACGAGGGCCACTGGTGGACGGTCTTTGAGCATCAAATGGTAATTGGAGAAAATCCAGTTCTTCGAATTTAAAATGTGGTGAACAGTTCATATTCTAAGCCAAAAGTGTTTTCTGCTGCTGCTGTTTCTTCTTCATTGTCATCTTTGTCTCCATCTCCTTTCCTGGGGCAACTAACCTGGGTAATTTCCAGATGCAGAATTAGGACTCTGCAGAGGAAGCAGAATATCAGTTGAAGCCCACCCTTTTGTTTGAAGTTCCTCATTCCCTGTGACTGGGCACCCCATTCCTTGGTCAATAAACATTTATAACCTTGGGAACTAGAATGTAAGCTCAAGGGAGGCAGAGTTTTTTGTCTGTTCACTGCCGTATCCCCATTGTCTGGACAGTGCTTGGCACATAGTAGATGTCAGATTTAACTTACCTGTTGAGTGGGTGGGTGGATGATGGATGGATGGATGGGGAAGTGGAGTGAGAAGAGCGTGGTTTTGAGTTGGACAGTCCTGGGTTTGAATCTGGAGTTCTGTAGAAACTGGTCTTTGATTCACCTGGTATATAGTGACCACTCAGGGACATTGCATGATTGTTATCAGTCACTTGTTCCTGGTGGCCAGGTAGACAAGAGGCTGGAACCTCCAGAACAGTCGGGAGGGCCCAGAAGAGATTATATCTCCCTCCCCCACCCCAGGAAGGAGTATCTCTGGGAATCTGACCAGACCCCTTGACTGTGCAGAATCTGGGGCACACAGACATCTTTGTGGGCTCACGAGGGCCAGGGATCCTCTGATAGGGACTGTTTCTCTAAGTCTCTTGTTTTGTAACCATTTTTGTGGAGTATTTTACTTTACCTTCATCAAGGGAACCTGTATTTTTTGTTCATCTCTGTCAGCGTCTTATATCACCATCGCATTATGAGAACTCTTGTCCATAGTCTCTTTAAACCTCTGTTTTCTTATATAGAATGGGAATGTGCCTTTAGGAGACGTGACTGCTACAGTGCAGGAATGTTGGCGAAGGACCTAGGAGAGTGTCTGGCACATGGACTGTGTCTAACCTATGGTTACTGTTGTTTTGGAGCCCAAAAAGAGAGTTGTATTTGGGGCCCTAGCACAATGTGAAATATATTAGAAAGTGCTTATTAAGCCCATGCAGTAGACAGAACTCAAACCTTGGGATGGATAGATCTGGGTTCAAGTTAGTTGTTAGTTGTATGACCTTGAACAAATGATTTAATTTAACATGTCTGAGTCCAATTTCTTTTTTGGCGAAAGGAGAACACAATACCTACCTCCCACGGGTGTGGTAAGGCATCTGTACACAGAATTCTCTGCCGTTCCACATTCATTCATGCCCATTGTTGGACAGTCGGGGAGACACAGTTGCTGAAGGATTGTGTTAGGATGGGCTTGGTTCTGCTGCAGTAACCAACACCCCCTAACGTCAAGGATTTAACAGAAATGACAGTTCATTTCCTCTTTATCTTACGTGCCCAGCATGGGCTGTCCAGGGCCCAGGGTGGGAGTGCTCCGCCCCATGTCACTCAGGAATCTGGGCTGACAGAGGCTCCCTCCCCTTCCGGCCACAGCATCTGGAGAACGTGGCTTGCTCATTGAGTGTAGCAGGGGAGGGACAGCTGCAGGGTTGCCCAGCTGCAGCCCTTTGCTCAGACTCGGCAGTGACACGCGTAACGTCTGCCTGGAGCCTCTTGGCCAGAATAGTCAAAAGGCCTGTGCCCGGTTGCGTGAAGGGGGCCGGGAGGTGTGGGGAGCAGGCGGACTGCTCGGCGAGCACCAGCACCTTTGCCTCGGGGCTCCGTTTGTTGTCTCGGTGTCCTCTCCATTTTTGAGCTAGAGCAACTGTGGGTTTGTGGCTTCACAGCCAGCCAGGTCACTTCCAGGCCAGTGCTTTCTGCCAGTAGGGAAATAAATTAGGCCCGAATCCCCCAGCTTGATGGATGCTGCTGAGAATGTGAGTTCCCTTTTACCGCTACCAGATTTCAGGAGGCGGCTGTGGTCTTATTGGGTAGCGGATTACTCAGATAATAGAAAACAGGAGTATTAGACTTGATAAGTCACCCCATTGGATCAGTTGAGGGGGCAACACTGTGATGTTGCATTTATCTTCAATAAATATGTCATGAGGGCTTGAATGACCAGGAGAAAAGTTATATTTCCTGTGGCCTTCTGTGGAAGGAAGAAAGGTAATTGATATTTGCCAAATGCCTGCCGACGTACTTAAATATATATGACCTTGGTGGCATCCCACAGCACCCCCTGCAAGAAGAGGTTATAAGCTCCATTTGCTGGTGAAACAGTGAGGCTCAGAAATGTTCAAAACTGTGGAGAAATAATAACTTCTATTCATGGGACACAACCAGCCAAGTATGGTCCCAGATTGAAACCTAGTCTGTCTGCCTTTAACTTCCATTTTTTTTTAACCATCTCGAATCTTGTCTTTTTATTCTGAAGGCCATGGAGCCTAAAGCAATTTTAGAAACGTACATATTTTCACGAGTTAATAGAAGAATCCAAATCATAATCGCAGCATTGTTTCTTGAGCCCCCGTTATGTATCGACTCATTTACTCAGAGCAACCCTACGACGTTGCAGAAACTAAGGCCCAGAGAGGTTGAGTGCGTGCCCAAGGCCACCCAGCATGTTAATGGCAGATCGGGATTCCAATCCTGGCCATCAACTCCAAGTTCACCCTCCCACCCCAACCCCACTCTGCCCACCCATGCCTGAGCCCAGCCTTCCTCCCGTACAGGTGTTTATGCCCACAGCTCACTCCTTGGCCCGAGCGAGCGACTGTGCTGTCCCCCAGGGGGAGCAAGGTGGTCAGTCCCTGAAAGGGGCTCTTTAAACGCGTGTCGTTTGGTGCAAGAAAGGGACCCTCTGGGGAGAAAAACATTTTCTGATGCTCATAAACTTTAATGTTTTTCATCTACTGTCTTTCTTTTGAAATTTGGGCAAAATTTATTGAGCCATGTTTGAAATATTCAGGTCTCTAAGTATTCCTTCCGAGGGAATATGATTAAAAATGCACACTTGGCCTCCCCTGATTTCTGGAAGACATTGGAATATGACAGAGGGCCACATAATTTCAGAATTTACATCTTTATATGAAAATCTGTGCTTTCTAGTGTGCGGCACAATATAAGAGCAGCACTTGAGGGTGAAATATTTTCTGTAGAAAACTCTGAATTGGGGAGTGAGTGTGAGATACATGCTATTATAACACTTCCTCCGTCTGGTAACCGGTTGCCAGGAATAATAAGCTGTCCCTTGGCGACCCCCTACCGCGTGCCAGCCGGGAGGCTCCGAAGTCCTCCCGCCGGCCGCCCGCTCAGCGTGACGGACTCGCACTTAGAGCCGAGGAGGTGGAGCAGATGAATGCGGGGCCTGGAAGCTGTGGGCCTGGGCTTGAACTTGGCCTCCTGCCTCACGCTGGTCACCTCCCTCCACCCCACAAGTCTCAGCTTCCTGTCACTTCTGGAACCCTCCCCTGGCCCCTGGGCTGGGCAGCTGCTGCTTCTTCACGCTCCCAGGACCTCAGTGTTCCTGTTGTGCCTTTGGCCACACTGCGTGGGGACTGTCAGGGTCCGAATCCTCCAGCCGTGGAAGCTCCCTGAGGGCCACCACTGATGCCCGGCACCCAGGACAGTGCCTGGCACATGGGTGGATGATGTAGTAGTCCCCAATGTGGCAGGAGGCGCGTGCGGGCACAGATTAAAGGACCCCAGGGCTGAGAGAGGGTATGCGTGGCGGGTGCGGGCCCCGGTTCCGATGCTGTTAGTCCTGCCGAGGACGAAACGTGCATGAGGCCCCAGCCCCTCACCCCTCACTGGGGCTAGCAGCTGGAACGTGGCAACCGTGGGCCAGGGGTTTTTCTCTCTCTAGTTTGCTGCTGTGTCCAGGGTGCTGAAGACAGCACCTGGAAGGTGGTCCATGCTCAGTTGAAATTTGTGGAATGAGTGAATCTGTTGGGACAGCTTGGGGAGTGAATCTGATGAATTTTTAGGGAAGAGACTTTGCTGCGGCCAGGCTGCATAAGGTTGCCTGTGCACAGGCTAACGAAGGGACAGTGCTTAGACTTGGGGCCAGCACGGAGCACATGTTCAGTTAATGGTTACTCCTGATGCAGTCGCCCCCTCCGCCTCTCCCCCGCTGGCCTCCCCTCCCCCCACCCCCACTGCCCGTCCAGCAGGCCGGAGCAGGCTTTCTGTGCTGGGGAGGCAGACGGGCCGATGCTGAGCTGCCTTCCGACTCTGGGCCCCTTGTAGATCGATACTCATCTCTGTGAGCAAGCGGGAACAGCGGTGCTTTCAAAAGGAGAGGCCAGCAGAGCCTGTTAAAGTAGTTCTTGACCCATTTCCACAGCCAAGCAGTGTTTTGTACTCATAATGGGTTGTAATTACAGGCATTGTACGATGCCAGGTAAACCACATTATCTGTTCTGTTAACAGAAAAGAATTTTTGGCCTCTTCTCTGCGTCCCGCCACCCAGCCCCACTGACTGGCAGACACAAGCCCTGGACGTGTCTGCTTTTGTCGGTGGCTTTGGCAGCAATTCCAAGTAAGACAGTGCAGTCGGGTGAGACCCTGTGTTCCGTGCCCGGACTGTGAACTGCCTGGGAGACGGTGGCGCCTGCGGGGGTGCCTGGAGGCTCGCCACGCGGAGCCACAGCTCCTCCTGTGGGAACGCGTGTAACCAGGGGTAGGGGTCTGGGCAGTGCCTCCTGCATTCGTCTTCGTGTGATCAGAGGCAAGCGTCCCTTTGGACCTCAGCTTCCTCCCCCGTAAAACAGGAGTGACAGCACCTGCCACATCGTCTGAGCTGCTGTGCGCACTTGTGTAAATCGTGCACTGCACAAGGACATGTGGCTCTGGGGACCGGGGGTGCTCTGCCAGCCCGTGCGCCACTCACTGAGCCTAAGCCCCATACGCTGCGGTCACTCAGAGTCAACTCCTCCTTCTTACTTGTACAAAGGAGCCTTTATCTGTGGCCCTGAACGTACTTGACATAGAGTAAGTGCTCAGAAAGAAGTAACTGTGTCACTGCGACTGAGGGATCATTTACGAAGAAGGCGGATGAAGGAGTTGGGAGTGAGAGAAACCGAGATTTGAGTTGAGCTTTGAAGGGTGGATGAGCCTCTAGGAGGTGTGCATGGGAGGGGGCGGGGGTGCGGGACAGAATCTCAGTTGGTCAGTGTCAGTCTTTCCCTTGGAACATTTCCTCCCCCTGCCGCCCCTTCCCTCCCCTCCCCTCCTCTTCCCCCCTCCCCCTGGTGTATGCCATGCCAAGGAAATTAGTGGGAAGCTATTGAGAGATGTCTTTAAACCCTGGGTTATAGAGACACTGTAATATCGGCGAAGCGGTGTGACGCACCTCGCGTACCCTTCGCAGTCCATTTGTGTCCGTCTCCGAGGCCGGTCCCACTCCATGTTCGACCCTCCGTTGCCCCACATCCACATTATGGAAGCAGACTGCAGATACTGTGCCATGTCATTCGTCAGAATAGTGTAAGAGTTTAAGCAGAGAAGGGGCATGATCTGGTTTGGGGTTTAGGGGGGTCGTTTGAGCATCAGCTTGGAGGCGCAGTGGTGGACAGGAGGGGCAGCAGCATGCCAGTGGAGAGGCTGTCATGCTTGTCTAGGTGGGAGGTGGGGGCACTTCTGAACCAAGGCCGCAGGGATGCAGGAGAGGCGGACAGATGAGAGAGGTTACGACTGTGGATTCTGGGGAACCGGTGGCACTGGATGTTTTCATTGGTGCCGATTTAATGGCATAATAATGGCTAACGGTCATGGCGTACTTAATGTATGCCACGCTGTAAGCTAAGTGCTTCTTGTCTATTAACATTTAAATTTCACAGAAGGCTTGTGAAATGTACACTCTTATCACCCTCATTTTATGGATGAGAAACTGAGGCCGAGAGAGGTAAAAGCGACTTGCTCGAAGGCACAGCTAGGAAGCAGGGAAGGTGGGTTTTAATCCCAGGTCACCTGGCTCCAGAGTTTGCTCCTCAAACACCAGGCCATGCGGTCTCCCTGCTAACGCTCCAACAGGACAGGCGACAGTCGGTGGGAGCCCGTTGACAAGCTGCCCAGTTGCGTGATGCCACTCATGTTCTCAGAAGCGTGCACCTCTCAGTGGCTAAGGCTGGAACTCATGGTTCGTTTTTGCTTTTTCCCCCGTCATTGCTCATGTGTCTCAGGTGACCTCCAGGAAGGTGCTGGCTGCTGTCTTATTGTTGCCATTTCTGTGTACTCCGCCTTTGTTCTTTAAGGGCCGTTAGCGGGAGGCAGGAGAGGAGAGGTGTCACCTGGGCCGTGAGCAGCTGCTGCTCTGTGCGTCCTTTCTCCCCGGCTCGCCTCGTGTGTTCTCTGAACGGCCACACGCCAGGGCTAGGGACTGAGACCCGCAGCCGTGTGGCGGAGCTGTACCCGGTACCTAGACATCTGTTTCTCAGAGGTGTCCCATTGGTAATCAAGCTGTTGTTAGTTCTGGGTATTTCTTTCTCCACATTGGAGCACAATCCCAGCTAAATGTTTTTAAGTATCACTTCTCTAGAGCTCAGCGTTCTGAACACAGAAAGGCTTGTTACAGGGGACATTAAGGACGTCCCTTTTAAATGTGAATTTTTCACCAGGGTTTCCTTATAAGCCTCTGTTTGCCTCATGGGCTTTGGATGAGCATGTCGTTTAGCGGCTTCATGATTTGTGTCCAGGAGGATTGTCCAGAGATACCAGGGCTCCTGCCCCGTCAGGACGAGCCTGAGCAACCCCCGGGGT
The DNA here is from genome assembly GCA_028627145.1 of Eidolon dupreanum. Taxonomy (NCBI): domain Eukaryota; kingdom Metazoa; phylum Chordata; class Mammalia; order Chiroptera; family Pteropodidae; genus Eidolon; species Eidolon dupreanum. The sequence goes on along the minus strand of CM053501.1, from coordinate 5,221,176 downwards.
CAGCCCCATGCACCACAGAATCAAAGCAAAAGGCAGATGCAAGGAAGAAGGAAACTGGAGGGACTGGGGAGATGTGAGACGCAGGGCGGTGAGCTCTGGAGTCGGGCCGACCCCCTCGTACAGGCTGCTGGCTGTCTCTTCATCTCTCCGAGCCTCACTTTCCTCGCCTGTGAAGCGAGCATGCTGCTCCATCTCTGGGCGGCCGAGTATGTGAGGTGTGAAGACCTCACGCACTGCCTTCCCCAGGAAGTGCTCGTTATTGTTTAAGGCTCATTCTCTGGGGCAGGCCCTGCATAGTTGCCCGAACTCTGTTATGTCTTTGTTCCTCATGACAAACCTGTACGATAGCGGACAAAATCTTCGTTTGACAAAGATGACAGCAAGAATCAGAGACTGAAATTATTTAGTCAGGGTCACACAGCAATGAGTAGACAGGACCTGGGTTTGACCTCCATGCCCCTCCCCTTAAGAGGGCTCCTGATGCCGAGCATCCTGAAGTCATACCTGCCTGTCCCCTGGAACATCTTCATGTTGGAATTGTCATTCTGAAACTGGTTCCAAAATGCCTTCACCTGAAGCAAAACCACTTTGAGGAGGGTTCATCTTTGGCTGCTGGAGCTCCTGGAATCTTCTCCAGTTTCTTCTTTGGCCCTTGAGTCCCACGGGAGGGGCTGCCTTTGCTGAGGTGCTCGCTTATTCTAGGTACTTCTGTTATTAACAGGGTCTCCCTGAGGGGGTTGTTTGCAGAGCGGCCTCTGACAAGCTCAGAAGGCAGTGGGAGCATCTAGAGATGGTGCCTTGGGCGATGCTCTCAGCCTTGATCCCGGAGTTCTCCGCTCCTCCAGGTCCTCTGCTGGTCCACTGATATCTTGAGATGCCAGCTCAGCATCCTGATGATGGTGTACGCTGAGAAGCAGGGTAGAGGGTTTGAAACACAGACTCAGAAATTTGAAACCCAGTTCCGCTGCTTGCTTTCTGCGTGGCCTCGGGCAAGCTGCTTACCTTTTCCGTGCCTCAGTTTCCTCGGCTATAAGACTAGGGAAGAGTAGCAGCACTCACCTCCCGGGGCGCTGTAGGGTTCCCACGAGGTGCCTCACGGTGAAGGTGGAGCAGCCTCGGTGTGGAGCGAGTGCTCCCTGAGCCCAGCCTCCTGCTCCCCACTGCCACTGGGCAGGTACTGCCGTGTCTCATCTGTGAGAGTCTTGTGGCCCCCAGGGAGGGGGCGGATTGGGTTGGAGCAGGAGACCTGGTCTAAGCCCTGGCTCTGGGAGGGAAGAGGCCGTGCGGCTTCAGAGCATTCAGCCCCTCAGCCCCGGCTTCCTCTACCCAAAAGGGGTACAGCGTTTCTCTTCCCGGGTTATTTATTGTTGCCTGAAGAGTCACGTGGTGCAAAGGACCTGGGTTTTGAAACTACAATAACGGGTTCAAATCTCAACTGTCACTTGTGAGCTCTGTGACCTGGGACCGTTTTTTTTCACTTAGTCCTTGAGCGTCAAGTTCCTCCCCTGGGAACTGGGCGTGACCAGGAACTGTGCGAAGGGCTCAACAGCCAGCGTCGAGGAGATTGATGGCAACTCTAATTTTTCAAGGACTTCTGTGACCCATGTTTAGGACTGGGTCTGGAACAGCACTATTTTAGTTATTTTGAATTCTCTTAGTCGTCAAGCCTAAATTGATACCCTTACAAGAAAACAATGTCACTGCACCTAAAAGAACAGCAGGTATTGATAGCATTGGTTCCATCTTATTTTTTAGGTCTCTTAAAGAATTTTATCCAAAATGGTCATATTTTGGCTTTCTTTTTCCATCATGATTATTCACCATTATTTTTAGTAATTATTAATGCAAGGCATTGTTTTAAATATAGTATATGTGTTGTAGATAGGTTCTTCTCAAACTATCTACAATGAAGAATCAGCTTTTTTTTAAAAAAACTTTTTCCCTGGTTGTCACAGACCGATACTTTGGTCTAGAAAAATCTAGAAACAGTGTGGACTCCTGGATCTCACGGCAGTACGAGATTGCTGTACGTGTGTCTGCAGGCTTTCCGTCGACTTCTGTGCCCGTCCCCGCAGCGAACGGTCCTCGGCCCCAGGTCACGGGCGCTGGGCAGCGCCGCTGCAGACTGGCCTCTGTGCCGTTGCCAAGAGAAGCGACCTGCAGGCTCGAGGCCGGTTTTCTCTGGCTGTGGCTTTGCTCACCTCAGTGCGAATTTGGAGGTTGAGAGCTGACAGGTGGTGGAGCTTCCGGGACATCCCTGCTTTACAAAGGGCCCAGTGCCATCCCGACCTAAGTGTGAGAAGTCTTTCTCCTTCGTCTTTGCCAGTGGTCTCCAAATCTGATTGATCGTCACAATTACTGGGACTTTTAAAAAGTACTGCTTTGGACTCCCTCCTTGCTGAGTCGGAGTTTCTGGGAGTGAGGCCCAGAATCCTTCATTTCTCAGAAGCCCCGCAAGTGACTAATGATCAGCTGTCTTTGGGGGCCACGGTCCACACCGCTCTACTTCCCTCTGCTCTGCGGGACGAACTCATCTCCTGAACCCCCAAAGGCCTCTGCTATCTACCACACCCCAAGATGGAGTGCAAAGAGCACATACAGTGGGCCGTCCCCGCCCTGCCACTTCCTGGCTCTCCGAGCCTTGAGGCCTGAGGCCTTTTTGTGGGCAGGCAGGCCCACCCTGCAGGAGGGCTGTGAGGGTCGCCTGAGCTGACAGGTGTGCGGCCTGGGAAAGGCCTGCCATGTAGTTGGTGCTCAAAGGTATGATAAGGCACGTGAGCATCGGTGAGCTCTTGGTCTTTCCTGAGGCAGGTACAGTGCTGTCACCACAGAAGGGGATTCCAAGTCCCCCCCACAGCCAGTGTAAGTGGGACCAAAAACAGCTTGTGGATTTTATCAGACTCACGTAGATTCCGAGGCATCTAAGTAAACGTTTTCGGGGAGTTTGGGTACATGACCCAAAGATCTTTGGTTGTTATTAAAATTTGGGGGTGGGGTGTCTTGATCTAATTGATCTGGAAGTGTCTAATTAGGGAGACCAAGGAGGGCGAAGCCTGATTTACTTGAATGCGATTAGATAGAACATTCTGATATAAAGGGAAATGCCAGAGGCACTTTTTTAAAATTTATAATCCTTTCATGATTTGGCAGGTAATTATGATAATTTCTGGGATTTTCACAGACTTAAAAGCTTTTTCACAGCCACATTATTTTTGGATATCATCTTCCCTGATGATCCAGCTGGAATGGATTGCTCAGTCTCCTGAAGCTCTAAAGGCATCATCTTCCAAAACCCAACTCAAATGTCACCTCCTCGATGACGCTTTCCCCCATCCCTTATGCCAGGGATACCAAATAGGTGTCATCCCGTAAGCCAAAACAGTGGATTACGGCTGCCTGCTGTCTTCTTGAGGAAGGAGAGCAGCAGTCGACTAGTGATGTCTGCCAAGGGTCAGGCCTCAGGAGAGAGGAGCTGAAACTGTTCTCTCACCAGTCCCCAGCGATTGGGCATTTAGCTGGATTCCAGCCATTGAGAGCTAAACTTGTGCACTGAGCACATGTGTAAGTTGAGGGTCAGGATGACTCCCCAGCAGGGGTCGGCCAAGTCACAGATGAGTGATTTAAAAAGTTTGATAGATGTCGCCAACAGCTTTGTGACTTAAACTTCTTAAATCTCTCTACCGTCTTCTCTCCAGCGTAATGGATGTAACCCAAATGGTGACTGATAAGCATTTTCACCTTATTAATCATAAGCTGTGTATCCTCCAAGCACAGTTTGGGAACCTCGTCCTCTATCAGCCAGATGTTCTCCCTGGGCCTCCCGGAGCATCAAGGCTCCATGTTCAATCCTTTGGCCCACATTAGGCCAAAGGATTGAAAATGCGTTTGAAGCTGCATGGGCTGTGGTTAGCGAATCTCCACTTGGTATTTGCTGTTGATTTGTCACCGTCGTCGGTGTTGTCAAATGGCACCTCCTCCTTAACTGCCTTCAGATTAATTTTCGAGGAAATCAAATCGCTGAGAGTAGAAAGAAATACGGCTGACTCTCAAAGCGCCCCTGAGCATTGGGGTGCGAGAACACAGAGCGTGCACGGTGACGTGGGGCCTGGCCCGGCCGCAGGGCTGCCTGGCACGTGCCAAGGCAGATTACAGAAGCGCCTCCTCGGCGTTTTCTCGGGGGGCGGCCTTCCCTCTTCCCCGTCCTCCTTTCGGCTCCTCCTCTCTCTCTGAGCTCTAAATAAAATGACCTTTAAGAAGTGAACCCCATGACTTTCCTGCCCCCAGCACCTAGAATAGCGCCTGGCAGATGGCTAGCACTTCTGCTGCTGACATTTCTACTTTGGAAACAGTGCGCTTCTCTCCACAGCCGCCCGAGCTCCTTGGTACGGCACATATGGCCCTTTTCCATCTGGCTTCTGGAGACCTGCCTGGCCCCCTCCTCCTGCGTTTCCCTGTGCGTGATCCCCCATCATGTAAAGCTGGCTCTCGTTCGTTCACTGAGCATTTGCCGGGCCTGCTAAGAGCAGCGGCTCGTTTCAGCCACAGTGGCCCAGTGAGGTGGGGATACTTTTTAAGTCCCATTTTGTGGGTGAATAGCCCCAGGCTCGTAGAGGTGAAATGACCTAGGCTAGCCCACGCTGTTGGTAAGCGATCAAGCCAGGCCTGGCTTGTACCTGAGTCTGAACCCTTAATAACTTCTCTCAGCAGCCCCCCCCCATCAATCAGCCTCTGGGCCTTTGTACCCACAGTTTCCTCTGCTGGGTGTGCCTTTCTCCTCTGTCTCCTGGGTGACATAAGAAGACCTGTGGGGCTGAGTGGAAGTTAGACACCGGGAGGGAGGGGGCAGGAGATAAGGGGAGAGAGGCAGTGAGGCTGGCACCAGATCTTGAAGGCGTTTGTATTCTATCCTTAGGACACTGGGAAGCCTGAAATGTTTTAAACAGCAAGTGACAATATCTGGTGTCGTTTTCTTGGTGGAGAATGGACTGGAGGCCACCTATTCTCTCTCTTCCTATTCCCTGCGATTCTCTGTAGCTGTTGTAAATAAGGAATACAGGTCAGATGAGACTTCTAAGTGCGCTCAGCACCTAATAGCAATTCCAGTAGGCGATAGTTGTGTTGCGTGCTTTTTTTTTTTTTTTTTTTTTTTATGATAATGGCAACTATCTGTGATCTCAGATTCCTCTTTTGAGACTCACTCTGAGTTTTGAATTCATTTCTAGTTATACTGGAGTTTGGAAAGAATTATTTGAGGAACAGTAAGCTCAGTGTGGTTTATGTAAGATGAAGGCTGTTTCCCAGTGGCCCTGTATAGGGATATATAATAAAAAAAAATTCAGAATTTCAGAGCTTATCTTATTAACAATGAACCTGCGATTTTAATGGCTGCTGGAGATTATTTCATCAAATTTTGTCTAAGTTCCTTTGGATTTTTTTCCCCATTCCCTCATGAAATGAAAGCTTCGTCTGATGTGGTCAAGTCTCTCTTCTGGTTATGAAAGAGAAGCAGGGTTTTGACAGCTCACGATAAAACACCACTTGAAGCTGGGATGTTTTGATGTCTTATGCATTTATGGAAAATTGTTTTATTACTGGCTCCCGCTGCAAAACAAAATAAAAATGAAAACAAAGCAAAAGCCTGCTTTGCTTTGGAAATGACAGTGGCATTTATTTAAAACTTGCATTTCGTGGGGGCATATTAGCGGGTATTTAGCAGTAATATTGCCAGTGGCGTGTTTCCGGCTGACTGCGGTAACTGGATCCTTGGCTCCAGGAAGCTCTTGGAGGGTTTATGTGATTACTGAGTGGAGAATCCACATAGGCCTTATTAGCTATCTTGTATTTGTTTGTGAAAGGCCGAAAGAAAATCATCTTAAGCTATTTTTATACAAAAGGAATAAGGCGACTGGGGAATATTAACTTGAGGTGTACAATGGAAAACGCTGTTTAAAGGCTCAGTGACTCGTTCTCCCTTTGTTAATTGCATGGTTCTTGCAGTGTCTTTTGTGCCATTTTCACTTTGCATTTCACACCGATTTAAAAGAGGTGGCACCTGAGGGACAGAGGGGATGCCATGCACGGAGCGGGGCTGCACAGAGCAATTCAGTGGACTCTCAGGATTACCACGGGGAGCCTGATACAGTTGCTGTGGTGGCACCGTGGCTCTCTTCAGTTTTAAGTGAAGGTTTTTAATTCTTTTAAAGAGACTAGGTTATCCTGGCTGATAAAAGAGGACTCATTATTAGGAAACTAAAAAGCAAGAAAAAGTAGAAAGAATGGACTTGGACTATGTTAATATTTTTGTATATTTCCTTTTGTGCCTTTTATCCTTTGTATAACAACATATCCAAAAAGAGGGGGGTGCTCCCCTTTATTCCTCCTAAGGCGTCAGGACTCTGGTTAACAACCCCTCCCCTTTTATTTTACAAAGCGTCTCCCCATAGCCCTTTTTATTCTGAGAGTACATTTTATATTTCACATACTTATTGCAAATGGCTATTATTTATTCATTATATAGAACATCACAAATGCCTTGACCGTGTAGGATATCTTTGTGCTTTTTATAAAAGTTCTGTTGTTTATCCTGTACATCAGTCACAGACTACCTTATGGCCACCTCCATTTTTATTTAGGATCAGCCGATAGTATTGCATAATGTGGAAAAATTTGAGGGCTCACGGCAGCCCTGGGTGGGTTGCATCAGGGCATGGTGGAATGGTAGGGTTGTGGCAGGTAGCCCCGTGGTCAAGAGCCAGGCCTTTATTAGCTATGTGACCTTGAATCAGCGCCAACAAGTTCGACATTGTTTCTGTTCCTGTAACAAGGTATAATAATACCTGCCTCACAGAGCTGGTGTAATGAAGACACGGGGAGCACAAAAGGACTTCTCCTGGCTTGGGATAATTAGTGGCTAAAGAGTCATCTCTGGTTCTGTTTCCTTGGTTTTCAGAACCAAGTCTCCGCTGAACAGAAATGGTCAGTTATTCTCATTGTGCCATTAGCAAGGAAGTTCTCCACAGGCGTAACTCAGACTAGAAAGAAAATCTTTGCTAGAAAAGTGTTCATTAATTAAGAATGAAAGCTTAAAGTGCAAAAATGACCCGTCGCGGGTCATGTTCTGACGTAACTCAAACTGGACCGTTGATTCCACAGTGTTAAAATCAACCCAGCCAAAAACGAAGTCCTCTTACGGGTGGGTTCGCGTAGCTTGGAGGCGAGCAGTGTAACATCTCCAGCCGGGTCTGCCCCGTGAGCCTCACTGTTCGGTGCTTGTGTGTTCCAGGTGGCGGAGATGCACGGCGAGCTGATCGAGTTCAACGAGCGCCTGCACAGGGCCCTGGTGGCCAAGGAAGCCCTCGTGTCCCAGATGAGGCAGGAGCTTATCGACCTCCGGGGGCCGGTGAGTGTTCCCCTCGGGCAGATCTCAGCCTTGCCATCCTGCCCGCTGTCTGTCTGTCCACCCAGCCTCTGCTGCCCACAGCCCCTCTGTTTAGTTCATTGTCAGCAACATCAAGGGTATAGAACAGTACAGAGAGCAGAAGAGCGAGCTTCCACGTACCCACCATCCAGATGTTACGCACATCAGCCTTAACCACCCTGGCCTCTCTCCAGGTGAGAGGGATGAGATGGATAAAATAATGCTACACGTTCTGTCGAAGCCCCTTTGCAACATGCACGCCTTTGCTCCCCCACCGTTATCAGTATTCTGAAGCTGACACATAGCCTTCCCTTCTGTACTTTTATAGAATACTACGCAGGTACATTTCTGCGAGCAGTGAACAGTCTTGGTTTTGTGTAACTTTTACCTACATGGTATTGCTTATACATATCTCTTTGCCCCTAGTTTTTGTTTGTTTTTAATTCAATATTATGATTTGAGGGAGGACTATCCCATGTAGATCTAATACAGAGATTTTAGACTATGGCACTCTTGATATTGTGGGTCGTATAATTATTTGTTGGGGGACTGTCCTGTGTGTCGTGGTGTGTTTAGCAGCGTCCTTGATCTCTACCCACTAGAGGCCAGTAGCAGCCCACCCAGTCATGGCAGCCAGAGATGTCTCCACAAGTGACCCGATGTCCCCTGGGGGCAAAATCACTGCTGGTTGAGGACCGCTGATCTAATTCATTCAGTTTCTTGACTAAACTTTAGTTTTCTGTTGAGTGAAACACCACAACATTTTAATCCAGTCATGTGTTCATGGGCACTTAGATTGTCGCCAGTATTTTGCGATTACAAACCGTGGTGCTGAGAGCATCTTGTCCTTTTGAACACATTTATAATCGCTTCTTCTTCATTGAAAAACTTTTTTATTATGTCTTTTGTTAAATGCCAGAGGTAGGCAGATTAGCGTAATGCATCTCATATCCATTGTCAAGTTGAATTATCATCAGTCTCGGTCAATCTTGTCTGAAGTTGTCCACACTCACTTTCCCCTTCTTTGTCATTTTGAATCAAATACTGATTGTTATTTCATCTATAGACATCTCAGTATATATTTAAAAAATAAGGAAACATAAATACGCTATCACTGTCACCCCTCCATTACCCATAATTCCCTTATACCATCAAATACCAGTGTTCAACTTTCTTATTGTCTCATCATTTTTTATAGTTTTTATGAATCAGGGTCCACATGAGGTTCATGTATTAAATTGGTTATGTCTCCTATGTTTCTTTATTCTCTTTAAATAATTGTTTCAAATTGTAGCAAAGTACACATAACATAAAATTTACCATTCTAGCTATTTTTAAGTGTATAGTTCTGTGGCATGAAGTACATTGATCCATCTCCAGAACTTTTTCCATCTTCTCCCAACTGAAGTTCTGCCCCCAGTCAGCACTAACTCCCCATTTTCCAGCCTCCCACCCCTCCCGCAGCCCTGGAAACCACCATTCTCCTTTCTGTCTCTATGAATTTAACTACTCTTTTACGCTTCTTTGCATCTACAGAGCCCTCTTTCATCTCTCCTTTTCTTATAACTTATTTATTGGGTCGTTTCACCCCCTGAAATTTGCTGATTGCATCTCTACAGTGCTGTGTCACCTGCTCCCTCTCTGTTCTCTGTGTTTCCTTATATTGGCATCTGGATCTAGGGGCTTGGATTCAGGTTTAATTTTGCTGAAAACATAACTCTCATTGGGATGATGTTTTCTATCAGGAGACACGCAGCGTCGGCTTGTCTCTCTGTTTGTGACCTCAGTGGCCATTTATTATCACTTCCTACATCCGTTACACAAGTGTTTTCTTCAAATGCACACCTTCGTGCGGGAGTGCTGAGTCGTAGGTAGGGCTTGATATTTCAAACTTCACCGAGTTTTGGTGTATCGTAAAGTAGGAATACCTATTTATGGCCCCTCCGTCAGTGCGCAAGCATCCTACCAGCATTTTTACATCCTTACTGACAATTTTAGGTGCGAGGTGGCTTTAACGTGCATTTCTATGGTCACCAGTGAGGTGGACCATCTTCGCATTTGCTTGTCACCCATTTTGCTTTCCACTTCTGTGACTCACTTCTCATAGCCTCTGGTCATTCTTCTGTTGGATTTTTTGTTTTTCTTACTAATTTTTGGTAGCTTTTATATCCTGTTCAGATATACATATTGTAAATATCCTCTCACAGCCTGCGGCTCAAACATTCACTTTTTGCAACAGGAAAGTTCAAACATACGCAAAAGCAGAGTTGGAACCATTTGTTGAAACCCCAGCACTTTGCCTTAACATTGATCAACTCTGAGTCGTTCTTGCTTCATTCATAATCAGTTCAATCCCTTCCCAATACAGAGTGTTTAGATCATGTCCAAACCATGATACTATTTTATTCATAAATGTTTCAATATTTATCACTTAAAGGTACTTACAGTACCATTATCATGCATAAAAATTATTGGTAACCCCTTAATATTATCAAACGTCCAGTCAGTGTTCAATTTTCTGCAGTTTTCTCAAACGTTCTCTCAATTTCTGTGCTCTAATCAGGGCCCTAATAAAGTGCATATTTGGCAGCAGGGTGACAGGTCTCTCGAGCCTCTTGTGATCTGCATGGTCCCCCCCACCTTTCTCTTTTACCCCCCTTGCCTTGTGTTGTTCCCATCGAAGGAACTTGGCCCTTTGAACTATAGTCTTCCTAGGGAGGATTTTGTGGATTGCCGCCCTGCGGCGACACCATGTTTCTCTGTCCCCTGCCTTCTTGAGATTTGGTCGTGAGCTCTGGAGGCGTGAGTTTCTGCTGCCCCAGCAGCGCACGGGGGCGGGGGGGGGGGTATGTGTGCACTGCTGTCAGGAGGCGCACGCGTCGGCCTGGGAAAGCACTGTTGGTGATGCCACGTCACACCCGTGTTTGTGCGAGGCCAGCATGCGGCTGTCGAGAGCCCCAGGGCACGCCCCTGATCGGGTTTGTTTTCCTGACCCCTCACGAGTCCGAGGCTTTACACAGGCCTTTGCGGTTCTTTAACTAGGGAGATCCACGTTCCCTAAGAGGGCAACACACTTAGTTAGCACTTACTGGGCACTAAGACCCCTCCGTGGAGGTGACGTACCTCCGTTCGTAGGTTGTCTGAGCCTCAGAGATGCCCCAGGTTTTTCAGTGAGTATTTTGTGGAGTCAGATTCAAACTCATTTAATCACCAAGCCTCTTTCCTTTCTCCACGCTCCACTGACCCTAGGGAATTTGGAGGAGCAGGTATGGGAGGTCCATTGTGTTACCCATTGACCTACTGAGCAAGGGCCCACAGGTCCCTCTGCAGCGGCCTTCCCAGCTGGGCCCCACATCAAGACTTGAGCGGTGTCTTACATGGCTCCTCTGTTTGCTGAACCTGCAGCCAAGAAAGGACAGCAGGCTTGCGGGGTGGGGAGGGCCCCGTGCTGACTGTTTCCAGTGCGAGGGGGCTGGTCTGAGGGTGGGCCAGTCTCCCTATCTCTGTCCGATCCAAGGGTCCTGGCATGCCCCAAGGCCTGCCGTGGGTGGAGAGGGACCTGATGGCCAGTGAGGACCAATGAGCGGTCCCATCGCTCAGGGTAGGTTCAGTTTGGACCCTGTGGGAGTCCCTGCACGTCCTTTATGCTGGAAGATTGGTGACTACCGTCAGTGCAGACGCATTTCCAGAGAGCAGCCTTAGTGCTTTAGTCCGCCGTGCACGACAGAAACAGTAAACCAGCCAGTGCAAATCAGTAACTCCAATCTGAATAGCCGACATTTATTGAGTGATTAATGTCCTAGCAGTAATTACTATTCTGATCCCATTTTGCAGAAGAGGAAACCGAGGCTCAGAAACGCAGTGACTCAGCTACTGTCACACAATGAGAAGTGGCAGATCTGCGTCTGTCTGCCTTGAAAGACTGCATTTTTCTTTAAACAGTGTAAGCTTACAAAAGTTTGGACTCTTGACAGAACTTGTTACACCCGTGTTAAGTCAAGTGGTATAAAAGGGCGTTCAGTGAAAACAAATCTCCCTCCTGTCCCTGTCCCCGTTTCCTGCCCGGAGGCAGTGACAACGACCCGTCTTGGATTTGTTTTTCTAGACGCCTACACACACGGTTTAGTAACATTAGCCTGCTGTTTTCACTGTTCTGTGCATTACTTCCCCTGACTTAACAAATCCTTTAGAGATCTTTTTATTTTACTTTACATGTAGGTCTGTGTCATTCCTTTTAAGAACTGTATCACATTCCCATGAATTAGCAATACCGTATTATTTACCTGGGCACCTATTGATGGATGTTGAGTTGTTTCCCAGTTTTAGTTTTACAACACTGTTGGCACAGCTTTCTTGTGAAACCCTGCATTTAGATGAGAAGATTGTCTGGCAGCTTGTGGGGCTCAGCTGGGAGGGCCGAAGCCCCAGAGATGATGTTGGGGAGGACTACTGCCTTCGTCCATCTTCCTCTGCCTTTCTGAGGGCCCGCATCGATCAGGGGCTCACGATTTATCAATTTCCAGCACTGTCAGGCACACTTTATGTCTTTGCCTTTATTCTTATTTATCTTTGAAGGTAAGCACGTGAATCAAGTGGGATGTTTATCTTCTGTTATAAATACGGCGGCTGAGACACAGAAGGGTCTAGCCCCACTGGCCGCCTCGTTATGCTCCACCGCGGGGCCAGGCCCCCTGCCCATCAGCTTTCTTCTGCTCCAGGCCCCTTGCTTCCTGTAGGGCCTTTGCTCCTGCTGTTCCCTCTGCCTGGAATATCACTCTGGTCCCAGGTAACTCACCCCTCAATATCAACTCATCACTTCTCGGGAAGCCTTCCTGCTGCTCCGACAAGGTCACAGTTTCCGTGTTGAGTAGGATGCTTGGATGTGTCTTTCCCTTCTTCTCTTAGTGTAGTTCATCTGTCACTGAGCAACATCTGCCTCCCCTGCTCCCTGAGGGCAAGTTCCGTGTCTCTTGCTGTTCCCCTCGAATCCTAGCAATTCACTTAGCAGGTGCCCAATAAATGGGGGAGTGAATGAGTGAGTGAGTAAATCAATGAACAAATGAAAGGCCACAGGCAGTCTGGGCGGAGTCCAGTTGTTCCCTGGGCCCCTGTGACATGCGGGCCCACCTTCTCTCCTCCGGGCCACACTCCCCTTCACTTCAAGTCTGAATGCCCCTCAGGGCAGCAGCACCCATGCTCACAGAGGTAGCTCTGATTGTCCTGGGTTCCTTTCTTGGGGCAGATTGTGATGGCCAGAGGGAGGAAAGAGGAAAGCTGACACAAAGGGCCTGAAGGCTGCTGGGGAAAGCTGGCCATTTGGGCAGTGGCTCGAAGGAGACCCCTTGATCTTGCCGTTATTGCCTCGGGTCCACTCTGAGCATCTCCCCAGCATCAGGGCTGGGGCGAAAGGAAGGAGGAAATTCCACGTTCAGCTGCAGGTCTGGAGCCTTCTCCCATCCTGAGAGCATCTGTCTGGGAATCTTAGCCTCTCCTCATCACTTCCACTTGGCCTGGCTGCCTGCCGACCCTGGCTCCAACTTCCTCTCAGACCAACAGTGTTTGGGCACCTCGAGGACAGCACTTGGGGACCCCCAGTTTCCTCCTCTGTCATGTGGGGCGGAATGTGGCAGGTGGCAGGTGCCAGCACAGCAGCTCAGCGGTGGGCATGTGGCACGGGCCCCGCCCCATTTCATCTCTGAACCCCAGTGCCTAGCACGGCGCCCTGCACGTAGTAGGTGCTCACTGAATGTTCGCTAAATGAGAACTTCCTCTTCATAGAGCAGAAAATGACTGCACGAACCAAATAATCATTTTTTTAAAAGGTAGGCACAGGAATAGTTTTTTCTCAGTGTTATGTTTTTATAATATTACAGACTTTTTTTTTTTTTTAAGAAAGAAGTTTTCTGTGAGTTAATAATGCTGTGAAGTAATATTTAGATATGTTCCAAAGCACCTTCACATATATTATTAATTCTTTTTTTACAGCTTTATTGAAATATAATGTACATTAGTTGCTTATATTTACATTGTACAATTCAATGAGTTTTCTTCGTTTATAGTTGGCATACAATAATATAGTAGTGCAGCGCAGTGATTAGAGATCTATATAACTCACAAAGTGATCACCCCACTAAACCCCTCTTCCTTCTTACATGTTTATTACAACATCGTCAACTTTTTCCTCATGCTACACTTTATATCTCCATGACTATTGGGTAACTGTCCATTTGTACCTCTTAATCCCTTTGCCCTTTTTTAATGTCCCCTGCAACCCTCCTCCTGTCTAGTAGCCATTAAAATATCCTCTGTATCTACGAGCTTGTTTTCATTTTTACTGTTGTTGTTGATTTTGTTTAGATTCCACGTGTACGTGAAATCATGTGGTATTTGTCTTTCTCTCTCTGACTTTTTTTCATTCAGCACAGTACTCTCTAGGTCCATCAGGGCAATGTCTTTTTCCATCCCTTTTAGTCTCTGTGTGTTGAGTCTCGTTTCCTTATCCATCAGCCACTCTATCGTTTGGTTGGAGCACTTAATTCTTTTCATTTGTACTAGTTGATAGGTATGTAGTTATTACCATTCTTTATTCCTATTTTTGGTACATGTTTTTTCTTCTTAAAGAAGTCCCTCCAACATTTTCTGTAATACTGGATTGGTGATGATAAATTCCTTTAGTTTTTTTTTTTTTTTTGTCTAGGAAGCTCTTTATCTGTTTTTTTTTTTTTTTTTTTTTTGACTCTAAATGATAGCTTTGCTGGATAACGTATTCTTGGTTGTAGATCTTGGGTTTTCATCACTTTGAATATTTTGTGCCAAGCCCTTCTGTCCTGCAAAATTTCTTTTGAGAAACTAGCTGCCAGTCCTACGGGAGCTCCCTTGTAGGTAACTACTTTTTTCTTGCTGCTTTTAAGATTCTCTCTTTGTATTTAACCTTTAGCATTTTAATTATGATGTCTCTTGGTGTGGGCCTCTTTGGGTTCATCTTTTTGAAGACTCTCTGAGCTTTCTGGAGTTTTATGTCTATTTCCTTCACCAGGTGAGGGAAGTTTTCCATTATTATTTCTTCAAATAGATTTTCAACTTCTTGTCCTCTCTCTTCTTCTTCAGGTAACCCTATGACAC
>CM053501.1:5143752-5206137 GCA_028627145.1 Eidolon dupreanum | reverse complement strand
TTTTTTTTTTATCTTACAGAAAGATAACAAATGAAAAATAAGCCTTCTTTTCTCTCAGTCCCCTCTTAATCTCTTTTCAGTGATAGCCACTGTTACTATTTTCTTATGTACTTTTCCAGAATTATTTTTATGTTTGCACCCTCATGAGCGTGTGTGCCCCATTGTTTAACTTGGCCGTTTCATGTGGACATGCCATAATTTTTTGAATTATTCCTCAGTAATTGGACCTTTAGGTTGTTTGCATTTTTCTTTTTTCTTTTTTTTTTTTTTTTTAACTCGTCCAAGCAATGGAAAGAGGATTCATCTTTGATGTAATGTTGGTGTCTTTGGTGGTTTCTCGTAGATAAATTCTGGGGAGTGAGCTTTCTGAGTCAGAGGATGTGGATGTTTTTAGGGATGAGGCAGGTTTCTCCTGGGGTTGGAAGGACTATCCTAACAGCAGCTTCTTACCAAAGTCTGCTGCCCGGAGCCCAGTTTAATTGCTTAGCTCCACACGTCTGTAACCCGCTCAGGTTGGGTGCTTCTCCCTCTGGGCTGCCATATCCAGGGCGAGAGATACCCGTTGGGTTGGCAGGACAGATTCACGTCTGGTGTCAAGGACAACAGAACATACTGCTCTTATTTTTCAGTAATTGCCATATTATTATAGTGCACGAGTCAGTTACTGAGAACTTTCTACCTGCCAAGCACTGTTTTGCATACTCTATAGGTATTAACTCATTTTGTCCTCAGAATAACCCTGTGACTTTTACTACCACTGTACCCACTTTACAGATTAGGTCAGCGTGACACAGAGAAGTCAGGGAGAAGTGGAGCTGGGCTCTGATCCTGAGTCATGTGGCCCCAGGGCACAAGCTCCAAAGTCGATGGATTCTCCTGCTTCCAAAGAGAACCCACTGTTTCTTTAAGGCGTACCTCCTAGTGTCCCCTAACCCTCTGTCAGGACAGAACTTCTTCATGTCTCACCTCCTTCCACCATTTAGCTGGCTTTCCTCTGTGAGAATTTGTAGCAGAAAAGCCTTTGAGATCGGACAGACTGGGCTTCGTATCACTGCCTACATGTGTGACCATGGGCATCGTTTACAGCCTCCCTGAGCCTCACCCTCCTCATCTGTGAAGTCAGTAGGGGGTGGTGGTAGCACCCACCCCTGGGATTGTTCTCCAGGCCGATGAAGATCGTGGATCACACGAAACCTCAGAAATAAACGTTCTCTTCCCCACACTACCCCGCACCCTCTCTGTTCCACCTTGTTCCTCTTAGTTTTGATCCACACTCATAAATTCTAGCTGGTTCAGATTCAGTCAGCTCACAACAGGAAACTTAATCCCTGGGCGTGATACTGTCATCACCGTTTACTGAGCATGAACTAGTGCTGGCCATTTCGCTGTCTGTTTCATGTAACAACTGCCACCACACCAGGCAGTTTAGTTTCTTTCACCCAGTCACGTCCTCAGGGGGCTATTCTGAGTAGAAGAGGAACTGTGTCATGCTGCCTTAAATTGCACAAATTTTGGGGGGTGGGTGGGAGGGTGGAGCCCGAGGGGCAGGCACCGGCCTTTTGTGTTTGCACGCTGGGTGTGTCTGTGCGTGTGATGTTCATCTTGGCGACAATGGATATTTTTCCACTGCATGTTTGATGTCTTGCACTTCAGACCCTAACTAGGCCTTTGTAGCTCTAACACAAGCTTTTACACGCCCGCGATGACCTTGGTAGGATCAACGGTCCTTTTTCCGGAAAGATAGTTGAGCTCTCCCATGGTGGCGTGTTTTTGTTCCTCTCTAACACCCTTCCACGAAATCTCTTATTGTTTTCCAGTAACTGCTTTTTCACCTCATTCTGAGCAAGAAGTGTTCAGGGATCACTTAGAGGCAGGATTCTCTCAGGATTATGCAAACCGTGGTAACCATGATGCGTTTTCTCTCTCCCTCCCCCCACTCCCAATGGCAGGTGCCTGGAGACCTGAGTCAAACATCCGAAGATCAGAGTTTGTCGGATTTTGAAATGTAAGTCCACAGCATCCGCTCGTGAGGGGCACTTCGGGGCTAGGACTCTGCTGTGTGGCTTGTGTCCCAGAAGGACCGCAGAAGAAGCAGAGACCGCTGTTGGAGTCTGCACGGGCCGGTTTGGTTATTGTACAGGTGGGGCCCGGCTTGCCTGCAGCCCGAGTCTGGCCTTCAGTTGTGTTTTCCATTGGGTACCAAATGTGTTTTCCATTGGGTGCCGACATTTAAGAGCTGGAAGATATCACATAAAAATGTAAATTTCTCTGTTTTCCTTAAAAGAGGACGCACGTCCCTGCCAGGCCACAGTCAGAGCTGAGCAGCCGCTGCCCCCTTCACGCGGCGAGTGCCCTGCAGCTGCCGCAGTCCCCGCTTCTCCCTATCGCCCAGCTCAGGCCCTCTCCACCCATTTCATCGTCTGTGTGGCTCCTGTAGGAATTTGAGCGGACAGCCCCTGGGTTTTTGGAAACAACAGTAGTTCAGTACATAGGTCTGATTTCCGATTGGACTTAATTCTGTCTGGTGCCTCTGCTGTTAACCCCCTGAGGAATTTAGTTGGCTTTCAGACTCGCTGTTTCTGACCAGGTTGCCATGGTGTTTGGACAGATGATCCCCTTGGGATGGTAGAGTGGAGTGAGTCCTGGGTTGCCGTGCAGAACCCCACTCCTCGCTCATCCTGTCATGCTGAGTGGAAGAAGGCTCAGCCTCCAAGAGAGGGTGTCACCTGGGAAGAGCCTGCTTCCAGGGAGAGAGGGCAGGACATCACCAAGAGCATTTTGTGAGAGCCAGTCTGGCCTCTGCTGAAGTCTCAGCTACAGGACTCACATAGGTGTGACCTCGGGCAAGTCACTTAACCTCCCTGGCCCGAGTTTGTTCTCACGAGACGAAAGTCATGATAACCAGCCTTGCAGGGGTGTGGTGGCGATTGGAGTGAGATTATGAAGAACACGAAGGGCATTAAGAGGCCCCTCAGTGCTCGGGTGGCTGCAGTGGAACTGGAGGTGGCCGTTGGGTTGGTAGGATGAGGAGGTCGACGTGGTTAAGAAGTGAAGGATGAAAATCAAAGGCGAGTTTGCCTTCCATGGGCCAGAGAGTCAAGGGAGTGCAGCCCGAAGAGGATAATGGAATGGCAGCCTGGTCGAGGGCCAGGGTGGGAACATGCTAGGAAGAGAGGTGAAAGCTGGACAGGGACAAGTCAGCTGCGACCAGAAGGGACTCATTATTAAAGAATTGATCAGGCACCTAGTGCACGTGGTGTCATGCCAGGCCCCTCATGGAGGAGGTGAATAAGCCACAGCCCCTGCCTGGTCCAGTCGCATCGTCTCTTTCATGGAGATTTGCAGCCTCCCCCCACTGGTTTCCTCATTTCTACTAAAGCCAGCAGGAGATGCTATTTCCCTCTCTTAAGATGGAGACCCAAATCCTCTATGTAGCTGACAGAGAAGGCCATTGCTAACCTCCCGTCTCCGCCCTGCACACTAGTCACCCAGGCCGACTTGACTGCCCTAACTCACTGGGCCTTCCCTACTCAGGATCGTTACTTTATTTCCTTAGCTCACACCAACACAGCATTTTCTCTGTGCTAGGCATTGTTCTAACTTACTCAGTCCTTGCAACAGCCCTCTGATGTGGATGTCATCTACAGGTGGCAGATTTGAGCCAGGATTTGGACCCAGGCAGTCCTGACCTAGACTCCGTGCCCTTCACAAATGTTAACCCCCTGCCAGAAGTGCCTTTCCCAGCCTCAGCCTCCCCTCCCCAGCTCGGCTGACTCCCAGCATTCCTAAAAGTCCAAACATTGCTTCCTCAGAGAAGCCCCCCGGCATTCACTTGTTAGAGCCAGTATTCTTTGGTGGCACCTGTGACAGTGGTAATTAAATAATATATTTAATAAAATTATGTAACAATTATAAACATATATGTACCTAACAACAGAGCCCCCAAACATACGATGTAAAAATGGACAGAAATAAAGGGAAAAAATAGGTAGTTCTACAATAATAGTTGGAAATGTCAGTGCCCCACTTTCAATGATGGAAAGAACTAGAGAGATGATCAATAAGGAAATAGAAGACTCAAATAATGCTGTAAACCAGTTAGATCTAAAGGATACATATAGAACACTCCACTAAATAACAACAGAATACACATTCTTCTCAAGCACACAGAGAACATTCCCTAGGATAGGTCATATGTTAGGCCACAAAACAAATCTCAGTAAATCTTAAAAGATGGAAGTCGAACAAAGTATCTTCTTTGACCACAGTGGACTAATAATATTTGTGGGGCTTTGTCTCTCTCCTGTGTTAAACTGCACAATCCATGAGGGCAGGGGTTATATCTGCTTTCTTCATTGCTCTGTCTCCAGTACCTGGAATAGTGTCTGGCACATAGTAGGTTCTCATGAGTGAACAAACAAAAGAACAAGCAGGTGAACTGGTATCTAGGAGGGCGATGGCCATGTAAACCACCAATTGTAATACAGTGTGGTAGCTGCTCTGAAAAGGAGGAACGCCTAACCCATCTGGGGTAGCCTCACTATAGCTATGGGAGATTGCCCAGCCCTAGTTAATCCAGAAAGGTTAATGTAAACCGGAGTGTTTGATATACTTCTGCACCCCTCCCCCCACTGACGGACACAAAAGGGGAACACTCTGGGCACTAGAACACTCCGGGGACATTTATAGGAAGAATATCATTAGACAAACCAATTTGGTGGCTTGGAATTGCAGTTTGTACTTGGAGCCCTGGAGCGGTGGTCGGTAGGGCTTGTTTTGCCTCATTAAGGAGGTCAGCGCCTCGGCTCGGAGCTGAGGAGAAATGCTGCTTCGGGACAGGATCATTTCTTTGTGAAAACAAAATGCTCTTTACTGTGAAGGTTGTGAGACTCCTGAGTCATGGAATCTTCCATCATCAGTGGCTCATACTGAGTTTCAAGCACAGGAGGTTGGCGCATTTTTGTGAGCTATTCTTTAGAGAGGAGAGGAGCTTAGGAAAAAGCATTTAGCTCTGGAACAGCTCTAGGTAGAGGCAAGGCCTGGAACCTCCCAGCCCTTCCACAACGGCATGGTGCCATTTCGAATGCTGTTGTGATTGATCTTGAAGTTTCAGAACAGCTAACGTATCAGCTCCTTGTAGTCCAGGCCCAGCATGTTGGAATTACAGTGGTGGTGGTGGGCGTGCATACCCAGGGACTCACAAGTTAAGTTTAAAGTCATTGCAGGAGACAAAACTGTCATATAACCAAAATAACCCTTGAAAATTCTTGAAATAGTCTATGAAGATTAACTGAGATAATATACATAAAAGCGTGGAGCCATAAGTTGTTAGGTACTTCGTAACTGATTTTGCATTTGAATTTAAATCTTGTTTCGTTAGGCCATACATATTGTTTGTAGAGAAGTCAAAAGAGGGGTATTTGCATCTGGCTTCCCCAGTGTCCCGTGTCCCTCCAACCTACCCAACAGCTGTTGCTTGTGTAACCTTGGCTGTTGGTATCCTGAGCTCTTTGATGAAGTCTAATCTTAAAATGGGGGCCAGGGTCTAAAGTGGGCACAACAAGGAGGCAGTACAACTCCTCTGGGTGCTCCAGAGACCCCGTGGGCGTTGCTGCATAGGACCCTCCAATCTCATGAGGGGCTTCTGGTTGTCAACCCCTTCTTCAGATGAGGAAACTGAGGTTCAGGTAAATTATGAGCCATGGTCACTCACAACTGAAGTTGCAGCTCTTTCTCATTCCATAACACAAACTGCATATATAAATTTAAATGTGTGTGTATATATATATATGTTGTGTATATTTTAAACTAAGTCCTTTCAAAATAATCTTGGAGACAAAGTAATGAGACTTAGGTCTTTTAGCTTACTATTAAGTATAATAGATATCGTCATAGATCATTTGTGCATAATGTCTCTTAGAAGAGAAGATACTTGCCTTTATTTTCTCCCTAAATTGAAATGACCACTTTCGATCTTTCCTTTGGTCAGATCGAACCGGGCGCTGATCAACGTCTGGATCCCATCCGTGTTTCTCCGGGGCAAAGCCACAAACGCGTTCCACGTGTATCAGGTAAGCGCCTGGTTCTCAGTTAGACATCACGGCTGGGGTGGAACCGGCACACATCTGTTGGGGTGCTGGTGCTGAACGCAGGAGGCCAGCCTTCCGCAGCTCGGCCCCCCCGAGGAAGCGGTCCTTCCTCAGGCAGACAGGAAGGCACAGGGCGGAGCTTCCGTGTGTGTGCCAGGCCTCTCACTGTGGCTGTGACCCCTCAGCTCGGACCCCTTGAGCAGAAGTGATGTTAGTTGACTGGTGTTTGCAACTGAAAAGTCTAGGTGGAGGTCTGGCCTCGGGCGTGACTGGACCTGTGTTCAGGAACCTTCTGCCATCTCCTGTTTCCTCTGCTGAGGCATCCCTTTCAGGCTGGCGCTCTCTGCGGGTTGATGGGTTGACTCCTGGCAGTGCCTGACCCTGGGCCTGTCAGGGTTTCAGCCAAGTCCTGGGCGTCTTTCCTGGGTCTGTCTTGGATCACGAGCCCGTCACTAAACCTCAGGGTTGGGTGATGGACTTCTGTAATTGGCCACGTTTGGATCACATGACACCCTCCTCCCCCCATCCCCTGCACTAGGATTGGAGTTGACCTTATCTGACTACGTGTCCAAGAGAGGGGAGAGGTGGCTCCCCAAATGTAAACAAGGCTACTCTTTTCCGAAGAGGGGGCAACGAGTAGTTGACAAGAAAAACTGCAGACAATTTTTCTACCTCCCTCAGGCTACCCCCTGGTTGGGCATCCTTGTCTGGGACCGTGGGACCTTTGCTTTGGAGGTGATTCTGCTCTATTACCTGGGACCCCAGTTTTCCATCTTCTCTTTGATTTTCTGATGCCTCTTCCAGCCCTGCCTACTTACCCTCTTGTCTTCTTTTTCTCCTTTTCTTACCTTGGACCCTAATTTCCACCATTGGCGTTCACTCTCCTGGGACTGTTTTGATTACAACTCTGACTCTTGGCTGCTTCGAATTCTACTGTCTCCTTGTATCACAGAAACTTTCATAAGGTTTTATTCTTATTCCCCATGAGCTCTGTGAAAAGCCTTGATTTTGTTGCCATTTTTCTTAGCGGGGAATTGACCCGCTGAAGAAGTCTTCTCATCTATTAGGATGTTTTACCGAGACACTGGGGTGGTGAAAAAAAAATGACGCTGAACTTGAAAATAGAAGCCCTGGTCACAACTTTGTGGCCTTTGATAAGTCTTAGTTTCCTCATCTGTAAAATGGAAATGATGATAATACTCACCTGGCAAAGCTGTCACAGTCTGCATTAGAATTCTATGGCGCCCCGTGGATACTTAGCTTTCTCTCCTCATCTTCCAAAGCGATTGTCTTGTTTGGTCTTTGGTGGCAGGACTGGTGGTGGGCCTGTGTCCTATAGGAATAGGGATAAGCGTGCCATGTGCATCTTTCCTAAAATCTCAGGGATGGGTGAGTGTGGCCAGGAGGCGTGCAGCAGAGGTGTGCCCGTTTACTCGTTCAGCTGGGCAGCAGTAGCGCTTTGATAAAGTATGAGAGAAGCTGACTGTCCACGATGCTCTCAGCTCCGGCTTACAAAGGCAATCAGATATGACAGATTTCCAAATATCATCTTCTCTTTCTTTCTCTCTTTATCCTACCCCCACTCAAAAAAACCCCAAACCAAAAAAACACCCTCTTATTTGAGTGTCCTTTCAGTTCTGCTTTGTGGTCATCAGAAAGCCGGGAGGTGATGCCTGGAGGATGAAAAAGTGAAGCAGACAGCTTTATTTTAGAGTGAAATTTAAATGCGATATCACTTGAGAGGTTCCCTTGACCTTTTATTTTTGACTTCCCACCCCGCCCCCCATGCCAGGAAGCAACTTGGCAGGTTTTAGCTTCTGAAAGTCAGTTATGAAATGAGATGGACACAACAAATATGCCGTTGCCTGGGAGACTGTTTCCATGGTGGGCACAGAGGTGTTCAAGCCACTCTCTCTCCATGCTCCGTTTTCCCGGGTTTGGTCCGGACGGTGCACAGAGGACGTGGGGCCTCAGGCAGCTCCCACGTCGCCCAGCGCACCTGCAGCCCTCAGCTAAAGATGCTCTGGTTGGTACCTCAAGAGCAAAATCTGAGCCCGTGTTTGGAAGCATTTTAGAAAGACTTTGTTACCGTGCTTTTTTCTTTTCTTTTTTTCTTTATTCTTTTTTTCTTTTCTCTTTTCTCTTTTTCTTCTTTTCTTCTCCTCTCCTCTCCTCTCCTCTCCTCTCCTCTCCCCATAAATGATATTGGATAGAATACTTAAAATACGGTTAGCATTGGTCATAATTTTTCCTAGTTAAAAAATGTATTCTATATAATTTCACAAAAGATAATTTCTAGAGAAACTCATAGAAAAGAATGACAAAATAGAAGTAAGAAATAAAATATCGGAGTCGGAGAAAATGTGAAGAGAATTCGCATTCAGGAACCAGTGGAAAATCATCTTTATCTCTCATGAGATGCTACATGGTTGCTCTCACTGATTTATAATTTCCTATGAGCTTCCTGGAAGCCAGTGTGAAAATGGAAACATGGCTGTTTCAGGTAATGCCATTACTAAGGAGAAGAAACTATGTTAGTTCCTCAAAGGGAGCTCTAAAAGAAATCCCACAGGGCTGGAGGTTAAGCAATAGTGAGGTGCGAGGTCCCCTGTAACACCCATGGACACATCAGGTTTTGTAAGATCTCCCTCGAAAGAAGCAAGGGCGTAGCCTCAAAATGAACAGGATTTCATTTGACGAGCCAAGGTGAAAAGATCAGCACGTGTCGTTTTCTCAGTAAGTCTGCGCTGTCCAGTATGACAGCCCGTAGCCACGTGTGGCAGTTTAAATTTCAGTTAATTAAAATGGAATAAAATAAAAAATGCAGCCTCTCAGACACACTAGCCACATCTTAAGTGCTTCCTGGGTACACGTGGCTGGTGGCTGCCATGCTGGAGAGTGCAGATGCAGACCGTTTCCGCCACTGCGGAAGGTTCTGTTGGGTAGTGATGCTCTAGACAGCATCTCCCGGAGTGGCGGGAAGCAAGATGGTTCTGTGTGTGCTTGTAAGGTGTTACAAAGACACAGGCTGGGCAGTCAGCAGGAGGAGGCCCCGCGCTTCTCAGCTCTTTCATTCGTCGTGATCACCTGGAGGGGGACGTCTCAGGGTGTCGTCCCTGTGCCTTCAGCACCCTCTAATCTTTCTTTTTAGCAAAGACAGGCCTTGGGTCAAGATCGCCCCTTTGGCAGACAACAGACTGAGCTTAATTATTTACACTGTTTTGTTTTCACTTATTTATTTTTACATTTGCTTTCAAGTTATGGTGCAGAATGCAGTCTTTCCATTTACCATGGTGACGTACAGTTCCCTTTGAAAATACATTTGAGTAGAAAGTGATTCAGCTTAAGGAGAAACACTAAATAAATGATGGTGAAGACAGCAAGAAGTTTAGGACGGTGCTCGTGAATGAGTGACGGTTGGGAAACACTGCTCTGGAGGACTGGAGAGCTCGCGAGAAGCAGCCGCCGCCCTGCGGGGTCTGCGTGCGTCTCACAAAACAGCTCATGCAGTCCTCACAGCAGCCCCGTGAGGTGAGAGCCTCTGATTATCCCCATTTCATAGATGAGAAAACAAAGGCACAGGAAAGCGTCTCATTCTGTAACATGTTTCAGTCCAAATAGCATTTTTCCGACAAGGGACCAGGTTGCAGGTTCCGTGAAGGAAGGTGGAGTCCAGCTCCTTAAAAATCTAAAGAAGCAGACGGGACGTTTGCTTCCTTTTGAAGGGAGGGCCCATCCTGGCCAAGACGCCGCCAATGTGGATGGCCCCCTGCATTGCTGAGGTGGCCGGCGTGGGGCGCCCTGCAGCCAAGCCAGGCGTGTTCTGTGGGACTGCCCGGCCCCCTGCAATGCACACAGGCTTTTCCGCCAAAGCCCTGCCGGTCCCAGAGCCAGGCTGGGCAGTTCGGTTTTGGGAAATCATTGAAGTTGGTGCCTGTTCACAGTGCCTGCTCTGGCCACAGAGGGGTCTCGGGGATGCTGTCTTATAACCTCCCGTCAGGGGACAGTGTCTGAGAGCCTGGCCGGATGCTCGGAGATGTGCTCTTAAATGCCAAGGGAACTAAGCTGTACTGGGGACGAGGTCTGGAATCGTAGTTGGCACAGAGGGTTCTGGCGAGTGCTGGTCCCTTCACGGGACCGCACGCAAGTTCTTAACGAAGGTTTGTACCTGTGAACACGTGTTCCACTCGCTGCTCCCGTGTCTGGAGCTGGGGGCCGACGAGCATTCCGGGACTAGCAGGAAGAAATGGCAGCATTCGACCAGAGCTTTCCGGTTTAAGTTTTTCATCCATGAATATATCTGATGCTTCTGGCCCCTGCGATTGCTTGGCTGCTGGCAGACGCCAGCCAGAGGTAAAATGATTAAGCAGCAACAAATTGAATGGAAAAAAGAAGACCAAACTCAGTCTACTAACTGGTCTTGCTCAGTTTCTCTCTCTCTCTCTCTCTCTCCCTTTTTCCGTGTTAACACAGTTGTGTTTCCAGGTTTGATTTTTACTCACTTCCGTCTGATAGAGTTACATCCATTGTTGATCAGTTGGTTCCTAATTTCTGCCTTTGCAGATGTGTGGTATTGTCTCCCCAATGCCCTGATTTCCAAACAAGTTTGAGGTCCACTGTCTTAATATCCCACTGTAGGGTTAATGAAGGCATGTTAGACCGTAAAACAACCCACTTGTTTTCTCTCTTGAGCAAATATTACAGCCACTGGATCCTCGGGTCTTTCCCTTTAAGAAGTCCGTCGGTGTAAGCAGAGCTAGAATCAGGCCTCTGTGTGGGATTAATTCCAGCCTTTGAATTTAGCCACCAGAAACCCTGGCTTCTGTACAGTGTTCCATTTGCACAGTGCGAGTAATTAGGTCTCTTTTGTAAAGGAGGTTGCTTTGTTTCAGCTAAGCCTTTTCCTTCTCGCATAAGCCCCCTTTCAGAGAGACCACAGGGTGTCGTCTTGGCTTAGAGGAAAGGTGGTACCCCAGGGAGACACCTTGAGTGTTTGAGGTCTCCCTAGTAGGAAATTGTGTAGCCTGGGCCATTATTTCCAGGGTCCATTCTACAGGAGGATATTTATGTATGCGATGCAGGGGAAATCCATTCTTTTCCCTGTTAATAATAGATCACAGGGTCTATGTAGGCTGCGTGGGGCTGCAGGTGGTTTGGAGGATGGTGAAGCTTTTGCACTTTGCTGGCCTTGGGTTTCTCAGCTCTTCCTTTTCATCTTCTTTTCTAAGATGACTTACCCCTCGGGCCCTCAAGTTCTTTTGCCTACACTCTGTCTTTAAACCCGCTTCGCCTATAGCTCTGCATTAACTCGGGAAGGATGAAATGGTTGAGCCAAGCACAGAAATGGGGCCACAGCTGCAGCAAACGTGCACCATAAGAAGCCCTCGCCCCAGCATGGATTTGCCGGATTTGCGGGGAACGAGGACCCGTTCTAAGGGTGAAGCGATTCTCTCTCGTTCACGTCTGGTCCTTCCCGCCAGACCTGTTGTGTGCAAGGCTGGCGGGAAGGGCAGTGTGGATTCTTTGATTTCTGAGTTTCGTTCCAGCCAGCGTTGACTTATGTGCTGCATGGTAAGCAAACCATGGAAGCTTGTTTCTTCTTTCTTGCTCCTTCCTCCAGAACTTTCCATCCCACAAAGTCAAGCACCTCAGCACCTCTGAGGATTACAGCCCATTAACCTCCAGCCATTCTGGGAAAGCCCAGTATAGGGGAAAACAAAAAACAAAGCCTGTTTTCCTCCTCTTGGGTGTGTGTATGTGGCACTATTATTGTTACTGTTTTTGTCTTTCTAAACAGGTGGAACTTCTTTTCCTATCACAGTATAACCCCTTTATCCATCCCAGACCTTTTGTTTTGAGGGCCTACTGCATGCCAGGCATGAGCAAAACTCTGCAAAGCCCGTGGGGAGTGAGACCTGACACTGAGCTCACCCTTGCACCCTTGTAGTCTGCTGGGGCAGACAGATGCTGTGGGATCAACATAACATTCTCTCGCGATGGGGCTGAAGAGAGGTTCTGGTGGGAGGGACAGAATGCCACTCACCTTGCAGAGTGACAATGTACGATGACGAATAAATGTTTAGCACAGTGCCTGGCACACAGCTCCTGTGCGAATACTACCTTCAGTGACCTGGTAGCTCAGAAGTAAACATAAAAAGAATTTCCCCTGTTTAATTGAGTGTCTCTGGTGTGTTTGTGTGTTCAAACATGCCTTTATTTCACATTGACTTGATCGAGGGCTGCACATCAGCTGCCTTAGGTCTGCAGGGAGCCAGATACCTTTGTCCTCAAGGGCGGTGTCTGCACAAGACTGTGTGAAGGCTTTGCAGAGGGCTGAGCCTTCTGGCCGGGGAGTCCAGTGCCCAGAAAAGAAAATCTAGTATCAAGATTAACTTTGCAAGCAGGACGCCCTACAGGTCTGAAAGAATTAGCGCCCAGGCCCCGGTATGCTACAGTTTTGCCAGCTGGGTTTAGTCCTGCTCTGAATTTAAGTACAGTCATTACTTACTGAATAGTGAGTTGGACCAGCGGCGTTATGCATCAGCGTCTCCAAGGTTTCTGCACACTATCCCATGCATCGTCGCCCTCTCTGCCTCCTCCCCTGGGGGGTTTCACGAGGCGGCATCTCCCTTTGACTCGGCCTTTGTCTGGAGCCATGAGCATGGCGGTGTGCAGGTCTGGATCACCTAAACATGTGTATGTCCTCAGTTGCAGTTGCTGCCTTTATAGTGCCTGACTTTTATGATTCTCCTGGTTTCCTCTCCCCCTCCCCCCCCCCGCCCCCCACACACTGGGCCTGTGAACTGGCTTCTGGAGCTCCTAGCACTGTTCCATTGTGAGACCACGTCCAACTTGGAAAGAAGAGAAGTGCTTGCTTGCACGTGCTCTTGTATCAGAAAGGAGAATGTTTGCCTGAAGCCCTCCTGCGGCCTCCCCTTAAACCCTGTTGCCCCTTGTTCTAGCTGAAAGCAAAGCTGGGGAGGGGGTGTCTGTTCTTCAGTCTCAGAGCAGAGGTGGGCTCTGCTGGCTGGTGAGGTGGGTGGGGCCCTCCCATTGGGTTGGTGACCACTGGCCTGTGTCACAGGCGCTTCAATGTACATTGTCATTTAATCCTTTCAGCCACCCGATGAGGAAGGCACTATTATCATCACCCCGTCTTATACATGAGGGGGACATGTGTCCGTGGGTTAAATGCCTCCTTCTGGGTCCCACACAGGCTCCGCCTTGTTCCTTTTTCTCCCCACTGTGTAGCTCACTGCCCCGCACACGGGCGTACGTCACGAGTGTGTTTCCATGAAATGAATCCGTTTCTGTCACTCGTTCCCTCCAAGGGATTCTGCCCACAACTTCACTGACCCGTCACTCATTGTCAAAACTGCCATGGGCAGTTGATATTGGTGACAAGGTAATTTTCTCACAGGGTAGAGAGAGCTGCGAAGACCAGAGAGTGGCATTGATGAGTCCCTGAGAATTGGAGAGATTCATTGAGGCAGAGACTTTCAGTCTGAATTTATGAAGTCAGAGGGTGTTAGAGTTTGAAGAAAATGGAGAGCTGACCTCTGAAAGAGTTTTTTGAGTTTCGAAAGATGTATTTAGTACTATAACTTTATATTTGGAAAACTGAAAAAAAGACACAGGCTTTGTAACGCGGTCCATAGGCAGAGGTGGACATGCTGTCTTGGATTGGGATATCCAGGTTTAACTCCCTTTTCGTATTTGTTTTTCACACAAGGAAACCGGAAGTGCCTCATGTGATCATACTGCACCAGAGTAGAGCATGTTCTGCTGCCTCAGAGCCCTTGGCCTCCTGCTGTGTCTTGGGGCTGCTTCACCCTCCGTCCCTTTCCTAACTCGCTGTGCCCCCAGCGACCCAAGTTCTCCCTAGAGAGCTGCTCAGGGCCGCTGGCTGTCCCGGAGGGTTAGAGTGTGGCACTAAGCAGTTTGCTCGTCATGGAGACCGGCGGCTTTTCTCTGTTTTGTGCCACCGTTGTCACTTACTGAACGTCTGCCTTCAGTTGGGAAGGAAGGGTTGGGGCTGGGCGAGGTGCACCTGTGAAAGAGGCAGCTACGTTTTGATGGAGAAGGTGGATGTTTGATAATGGCGAGTCTGGGGACGTACAAACCCAGCAAAGGGTACAGCCACGCCACCCTTGCTGACACAGTGGGGGTGTCTCCTAATTGTAGGCACACCACTGTCCACCCTGCCCCATCCCCCGGCCTTGGTCCCCTTCAGTCTGGTGGTCTCTTAGGACCCCAGAGTGCAAAGTCATCGCTCCCCTGCCTGAGCTGCAGCCGAGAGGCCCTGGGCCCCGAGGCAGCCTGCCTGGACCCCCGCTCCAGGGCCTCTGTCCCGGCCTTCCCAGCCCCTCCTCTGATGTAGAAACCGGGGTGGAGGGCAGGGAGGGACAATGGCACCTCTGAGTTGGAGAAGGAGGTGATCAGTTTTACTCTTCCAGGCAACAGAAACAGCCTCGTCCCTCCCCCTGCCCTGTGTGTTACGGGCACGGCGGGCGGCATGTGTGAACGGACACAGACGCTGGTGGACCTCGTGCCAGGCGCCACAGCCCAGGCCATCTGTCCTTTGTCAGCCTGTGGCTTGCGGAGCTGCCTCGCTGACAGTTACCATCTTCACTTACTGTTTTTAGTGGTGTCAGTTTTTCTGAGTCTACCCGAAGTCTTTCTCCACGTGAGGCAGGATGTGGATAATGACGTAAGAATGTCAGAGGGGTGTTGGGGAGACAGCCTCTCCTCGTAGTGCAGTGAGCATGGCCTCGGTGGCCCCCATCTGCGTGCTCCCCGTCCCCATCCCTGTCTTCACCTCCACCGTGAGAGAGAAGGAAACCTCAGGAGGAATAACTGCCTGAGGTATCCACCTGCCTTTCCTCCGGCAATTCTCGTTCCCAGGTCCCCCAGTCAGGCCCAGCTGGCCCTGGGTTGTCCCCTTGCTTGAAAGGGGATTTCTGGTGAAAGTGCAGGTCCTGACAAAGACACTTTCCACCCAGACTTCTGTTTTTCAGAAGCCTGAAGTTTGTTTTTTGTTTTTTGTTTTTTTTAAAGAGAGACTTCTTTGCATTTTGTTGGCATCCTGAGGGGACAGGTGGGGGCCGGGAGAAGGAGCTGAAGCTCCAGGTGGTAGGGTCCTCTCCTCACCCAGAACATTCAAGACCTCTAGGTGAGGCTAGGGTCCCGGCCTGGGCAGAAGTTCCAGCCTGCCTCGTGTGGCATGGGAGCAGAAAACCAGGACCCCGAAGACTGGCAGCAGGCATGCCAGTGTCTGACGGTTGGAGGCTGGATGCCCCTCTGTGTGATCTAGGCACCATGCAAGCACCCACGTTATCCTGTAGGCCCGGGATGGAGGCAGGGCCTCAGTAATGGCTCAGATGGCCCTTCCCACCGATGCAGCAGGACCGTCTTGGAGTCTTGATTGAAATGCAGTCAACAGTGTCTTCTGGAAATCTTGACTTTCAAGCCCACTGCAGGCTCCATACGACATCTTTGAATGGAGTCTTGCAATTACACAGGAAGGACAGGTTGTCCTCTCTCCCTGTTCCCTTTCCCTGAACAAAATATATTTTTAAAAAATCCAAGATGAATTAATTCAGCCAGGAAGGTCTCCTTGCTGGAGGGTCAATGTTTACATCTCAGGATGCTGCACGGTCCAAGGCCCAGCGTCTGCATCCGTCACAGCTCCATCCTGCCTGGTGACAAGGGCCGGCCTGTTGTTTGCAGCAGGAAGAATGAGGTGCACAGCCTCCCGGGACATTATCTCCCTCCTGCAGGGAATGAAGTAAGGCCAGGAGAGGGGACTTGGCCAGGAATGATGGGTAGACGGAGTCTTCTCCTCACCCAGTCTCCACGGAGGAAAGATGACGTGTTCCATAAAGTGCCACTCCACGTGTTCCCTTGCTCCCTAACTCAGGTCGGGAACACCCAGTCTTTCCTTTAATATACCCAAAGTGGTTTGATTTTTTTATATGGGGTGGTGAAAGCAAATCGCAGAATTCACATCTGTCCCAGGGAGGAGCTCTTAGGCTAGAGGACATGACAGGAAGTCTCCCCCGAAGCTCGTCTGGGGAGCCTTGGTGGTGGAGAGCGACTCCCTACCAGCATGTGTCCAGACCCTGCCCCTCTTTCTCTCACGCCTGTCCCCCGCCTTGGCAGGTGGGCACAGAGGACGTGGAGCTCTTGTGGGCTCGTCCTCAGGTTTTGTGACCGCAGCAGCCCCTCACGTTAGCCAGCGGGGAGAGAGCAAACCTGAACGGACAGTACTCTGCTCACATCTGGAACCAGCAGGACCGCTCATGGTCCCTCCTCAAAAGCCGAGTCCCTTTTAGCTTCTCTTAAACTGTCTCCTTCAGTCCACTTAGCACCGAGGCAAGGAAAGCGCAGGAGTTTGGGGCCACAGCGCAGTCACTCATTCTGACTGAGCCAGTCCTGCGTGCCAGGCCATGCTGGGTTCTGTCATCAGGAGGAGCTTCCAGCCCGGAAGCTGCCTTGAGTGCTGGAGCGTCCGGTTCCCTGATATTCAGTGGTGGACACTTGCATTCTACTCCATGCTCCATCCATGAGTTATCATTTTAAAACTGTCGTGTTTTCTGCTGGCCGGCTCTCTCTGGGTTTCACATGAGTAAGCCCGGACTTTGCCCGCAGCATACCGCTTATATTCAGAGTTCAGAGGGCCCTGGTTCCAGAACGAGCTTCAATGGAAGCCACCTCTTTCCAGGCGTACTTGCTTCTTTCATGCTCTTTGGAGCTCCTGGTATCCCAGCATCTGTCTGAGGACTGGGGGATGACAGCCTCCCTCTGGGGCACTGGGCAAGGAAGACAGGCGAGGGTGTCAGCATGGCGCAGGGTCGTCTCATTTTCTTCCTCGCTTCTTGCTCCAGGATTCCTCGCCCTTTCTCACCCTTCTCCCCTCTGTTCTCTCCCTTCCCCCTTTTCTAGTCTCTTCCTCTTTCCCTCTCTCTTTCTCATTCTGCTTCCTTCTTTCTCATTCTTCTTCCTTCTTTTCTCTGCTTCCTTCTCCTTTCTCCTCTGCCTCCCATTTTCTTCCTTCCTGTTATTCCATCCTCCTCCTCCTTCCTTTTCTCCCTGTTTTGTGTCTCCTTTCTTTCCCCGACTTCTTGGCCTCCCAGTCACCTTCTCCTTACTTTCCTTCTCTCTCCTTGTCCATTTTTTGTCCTTGACTCAGAGGGAATTCATAACTCACTGTACCTGCCCGTATGTCTTGTGCCCTGGGAAGGAAAGCTTCGCAGCCACAGGTGTGTGAGGTGTGTGAGCATTTTCTACCTTTCGTTGTGGGGCGGCTACTTGGTATTCTTTCTCTTCCTTTTGGCTGCAGACTTCCTTCTCTGACCTTTTGGGAATGGGAGAAAGGGAGAGGATTGGATGAAGTGTGGGGGATGGTTTTTTTTTTCCTGGAAACCTGAATCCATGCAAATGTGGCAGTCCCAAGCTGCCTGTCCATGGGAGTTGTTTGAAATTGGAGGACCCCTGCATGCTGGGAAGACATTCCCTGGCATGATTACCTGGTTATTTCCAATGATATTCACCTGCAATATTTTAATGACCGATTATTGTTCTATAACAGAGTTAAAATTAGTGTCAATTGATTGGAGATATTCCTATTGTTAAAATGGGAGGAACTTTAAATATTGCTTTTCATCAATTGCTGTAAAACCAGATGCCAGCATCCCCTAAATTAATCCGATCAGTGAAGAAAACAGATTCCAGTCACAACATGAGTCATAGAGGATGTTTGTATTGATGATGAGAGCTTTTTTTTTTTTTTTTTTTTTGACAAAAAGTTGTTTTCCAAGTAGAGCAGTTAGGAAGGGGAAGAGGGGCCTGTTTTACCTGGTTGTGGTCTTGAGGTTTCTGGGCGTAGTTTGGTCATCTGCACCAGCGGCTGGCGGTTTCTTCCGTGTTTCTGGGGTTTTCTGCACATGCCCAGTAACAGTTCCAGTCCTGGGAATTTGGGGTCTTCTACTCAGAGTCAGCTGATGTGTCCCTTCTCCAAGAAACTTCCCTGCCATCATCAGCAGCGGTCATGGAAAACTTGCCTAAACTTGTCTGATGTTTTTTTGCAAGACTGAGGACCTGGGGTGGGGTGGGTGGGGGTAAGGATGCTGCTCGACACCCTACAGTGCACAGGACAGCCCCACGACGGCGGCCGGACCGAGGATACTAACGGTGCTGCGGTGGAGAAACGCCGGTCTGTGGCAGGCAGACGGCTCATGCTCTTAGTTCTGATGCTTAGTTCGCTGGTCCTGGGCTTGCTCCCTGTGGGCGGGTCTGCCTGGGAGCTGCGTCTTGGCCCAAGGGCTGGCGGTCGTGGTTGCCTCCGAGCAGTCCTGGGGGCCTGGATGGGCAGGGCCCTCTGGATACAGCCATCTCTTATGTAGGACCCAGCCTGCTCCTGTGCCGTGATCCCCATTCACTTCCAGTCCAGGGCCCCTCAAATTGGGACAATGTGGGAGACTAGCTGACCACATTGGTTGCCTAGCAGAAGCAATCAAGGCCACGGATAGCTTGAATCTCAGGGGCTCAGTGTCATGGGAACTCAGCCCCCCATCTTCTGAGAGAGTCGCTTTGCTCTCTGTCGGCTCTGCTCACAGCCAGGCGCGGTGGCAGGACAGCGGTGGGCATCTCCAGGCAGGTGTCCCCTCAGCTCAGCCGCCCCCAGCGCAAAGGCCTCAGCCTCGGAATGGATTCTCATTGACTCTTGTGGGGACACAGCTAATCGCTGTGTCCAAATGAGCGCCATGCTTGCAGGTCACGTACCTCCTGCTGAACAGCAGTTTCGTGGGAGCAGGGTGTTTCCTCGAAGGCAAATGAGGATGAGGATGCTCTTGCCAGCGGAACTGGCATTGGTATCAGACTGGCCAAAACAGCGCACGTCCACTGAAGCCTTCAGGCCGCCTGCAGCCTGGCTTGGCTTGGGAGCCAGTTTGGTGATATTTATGCGTCTCTGCACCAAGGTTTCTCATCTGCAGCACCACCGATATTTTGCACTGGATAATTATTTGTGGTGGGGGCCCGTCCCATGTATTTTAGGGTATTGAGCAGCATCCCTGGTCCCTACACAGTAGCACCCATACCCTCTCCTTAGTCGTGATGACTCAGGATGTCTCCAGACATTGCCAGATGTCCCCTGGGGGCACAATTGCTCCAGGTCGAGAACTGCTGCTCTACGTGGATCCATTGAATGTTGTGGTTTTATTTTGTTTTGTTGGACATAAATTGGATCACATAATGCATGCCTTCCTTCTTGCTTTCTTTAGGCTTCTGCAGATTATTTACTAGTATGAGGAAAACATTATTTATATAACTATTATGATGATGGATACTTAGATTGTTTTATTTCCTGACCCTTGCAAACAAAGCTGCCAGAATTATCCTTATATAGACCTCCTTGTACATATTATAGCTTTTTTTCCAGGATAAATAGCTAGAAGTGGATTTGCTGAGGTGAAGAGAATCCACATTTTTTATTTTAATAGGCCCAGCTAAATTGCTTTCCAAAAGTGCTGAGTCAATTTTCAATCACACCAACAAGGTAAAAGAATACTTTGTCCCCACGTCCTTGACAACACTGGGTATTATCAATCTTTCAAATTTACCAATCCAATAGAGGGAAAAATTACATTTCATTGATGTTTGAATTTGCATTTTCCTTATTACTCGTGAGGTCAAGTGTATATCTACGCTTTAATTTGCCATTTGTATTTTCATTTGGCAAATTGCCTCTTTGTGTCCTTGTCTTATTGTTCAACAGTATTGTTCATCGCTTTCTTGTCAGTCATTATCCTTTGGAGAGTAATCCTTTGTACCAGTGTCCCCAACCTTTTTGGTACCAGGGACCAGTGCTCCTATGAGAATCTAACGCCTGATGATCTGAGGCGGAGCTGAAGCGGTGATGCTAGCGCTGGGGAGCGGCTGCAAAGACAGATCAAGCTTCCCTTGCTTGCTGCTCACCTCCTGTATGGTTCCTAATGGGCCATGGACCAGTACCAGTCTGTGGCCTGCGGTTTGGGGACTCCAGCTTTGTACTATATCTTTCAGTCTCTTGCTCATTTTTTGACGTTATTTATGAGATTTATTGAGTGTTTTTTTGTTTCCTTGTCTCCCAGTCCTGGGAAGCAGAGAGTTTCCTGGTTACCTGCTGAAGTTCTGTGCTTATTTCATTTCATTGTTGCAACAGCCCTGAGCTTTTTGTAGACATCCTTTCCATTTTAGAGGTAGGGAAAGAGATGTTCAGAATGGTTAGTAAATAAGTTGTGCAAGGTCACGGAACTCAAAAGTGTCAGAGCCAGAGTTACTGCCAGTCTCCCCACCTGAAGCCTAGGGTTTTTACCTGGACTCCCAGCTGCCTTCCGAGGACAGAACAGACACCAGTGGGTAAAAGTTGGAGAGAAACAGATTTTGGCTCATCTATCAGTCTCTCCTACTGTCTGTCCGAAAACTGATCCCTGCCTACCCTGCACCCCGCCCCCCCGCCACATTTGACTCATGTCCCATGCAGGAGAAACCAGATGACTCTGCCCTTTTCCAAGTTTATAAATCTGTGAAAACTTTGCTGACTCTCGGATTTTCCTGGTCTATGTGGGTGAACAGGAACATTAGCCACTCTCTGTCATTGCTGATTTTATTGTCACGGCATGACAACGGGTACACAGGTACCCATCCATCTTGAGGCTGACCCAACTGCAAACAGCAGCTAATATGCTGGCTGCCGCCCAGCCTTGCACTTCTTGGGGGTAGCTCTCTCTGAGCTCTTTGCAGCCATCAGAGTTGGAACTACAGACTAAAGACTCGCCCTTACACCAGGGTGTCCCAGAGCTGGGAATGTGGCCCAGCAAAGGCCAGATGCCTGGGTTCTCACCAAGGCCTTCTGGGCTTGTATCCCTGGCCTGGACCTGGCCCCCGAAGTCTAGATCCA
Organism: Eidolon dupreanum; assembly: GCA_028627145.1. Classification (NCBI taxonomy): domain Eukaryota; kingdom Metazoa; phylum Chordata; class Mammalia; order Chiroptera; family Pteropodidae; genus Eidolon; species Eidolon dupreanum. The sequence goes on along the minus strand of CM053501.1, from coordinate 5,185,107 downwards.
GGCCCATGGTGTGCCACCCCATGCAGGCTGTGACCTGCAACTCCGAAGGGCTGACCACCTAGACAACCACCGTTCACCCGGGGGAAGGTCAGCCCCTGAAGCCACAGCTGTGTGTCAGTTTGTTCACTGCTCTATTCCCAGTGCCTAGAACATGGGAGATACGCTCATTGCATATTCGATGATTGACTGACCGACTGAGGCTTTCTAGTAGGAGGCCTCTGTCTGCCACGTTGGTGTCATACTCTTGACTTCAGTTCTCCAACTGTAGTATATCCCGTTGGGAACCGCTCATCAGAGTTCTCACTTTGGACTTGTTATGAAACTCTTTCCTAAATTCCCGAGACCTCCTTCCTGGATCATTCCTCTTACCATTCAGGTTCAGCTTTGCCTCAGTGTCCTTACTGATTCAGACAGCTTTCCTCATTATTTGCAACAGGCCCAGCCCCAGGCGGAAAGTTTTGCCTGCCCGAGGTATTATGCTGTCCTGTGGTACAGTAGGGGTTTAGTTTCTATGAAGTTCAGTGGTTGAGGGTGCCCCATATCTCCAGCTGTAATCCCCAAACTTTCCCATAATCACCTTTATGCACTGAGGGCCCCCGTCCCAGCACCTGCCCCAACACCTCAGGTATTGAGGGTAAGAGTTTAGGATCAGCAAGAGGGCCTTTATGAAGGTCAGAGCATAGGATGAGCTGAAGTTCTCCTGTGAGTCAGGCTCTGTGCGAGGCCCTGGGGTTCCATCAGTGAACACTGTAGGTATTGTTCCCCCGCCCCCTCCATTGGAGCGTGCAGTCTTATCAGAGAAGGGGCTTTAAACATATTAATGTACAGATAATGTGCACATAAATATATAGTTACAAACTGTGTTTGTGCTCTGAACGGGTGCTAAACAGGCTTCCAGAAGTTACAAGAAGTGGCTCGGTTAAATCAGAGATAAGAAGGAGATTCTTTGAGGGCATCTGTTCATTCCCGGAAGACGACTTAGAGTTAGCTGAGTAACCAGAAGAGGACCATTCCAGGCAGAGGGAACCGTATATATAAAGCCCTTGAGGTGGGAAAGAATGTGGTGCATTCGAGGAACCAAGAGGTTGTTGTGGAGTGGAGGAGAAGCGGGCGACGGGCTCAGGGCACTGCAGACTGCTGGACCTGTCCATCTGTCCATCCACCCACCCACCCGTCCATCTACTCACCTACCCGCCTACCTGCCTGCCTAATCACTGTTGTAGCAGTCCAGGTGAGAGAGAATGGTGATTCAGACATGCAGGGTGGCCATGCAGAGGAGAGGGGGTGATGTGTCTGAGATGTAAGTTTATCAGGGTTTCTGGGTACCAGAGATCGTGGTTCCGATGTGGACTCTAGAATCGCTCCAAGCTAAAATCCCAGATCTGCCACTTAGTTTGTCGTCAGATGACCGTTTGTGATAGAAGCTATATAATCTTGTCGAGGTCACAATTTTAAGATAGAGATGCCGCTTCCTTCATAGGGCTGTAGTGAACATAAATGAAAGCATTTCGCTAAAGCACTGAGCACGGGCCTGGCCCACTCGGTCCAGGGATTATAGCCTCCATGACCATTTGTTCAACCAGACGCATGCCCCTGTGCGTGGGGTGATCTGCGCCCCACAAACGCACCTGTAGACTTACGGTGGCCCACCGCCTGCAGATGTGCTCCTCTCCGGCAGGGAGCCCGGAACCCACATTTCCCTCCCCTTCCTCTGGTCGATGCACTGTTTGGGCGCACGCGTCTGCCCGTCCTGCCTTTGCTGCCAGGTGTGATTGAAACTGCAGGACCTGAACTTCCGTCCAGAGCTTCCGGGCTGGGTGGCCATGAGCTGGGCACGTCTGAACATGGTGGTGCTGCTCGCTCCAGCGATCACCCTGAGGCTGTGGGCGCAGCAGGTAGAAACAGTTTGCAAGCAATTAGGCAGCTGTTCAGATGTCGGCTGTTATGATTTATGTTTATGTGATGAATGCTTCCCCACGGGCTGCGGCGTGGAAACAATCACTTTTATTTCTGCGTGTGCAAAAACCGCACGTGGAAGTGCCAGCTCGAGCGAGCTCTTCTACGAGCTCCAGACCTCGGATGGTGCTGGCCTCGGGCGGCAGGGCTTATGCATCACCCCAAGAGCTCTCACCTGAACTGAGGCACTTGCAGGACGGGGCTATTGTGTGTTTTTTGTCCTCTGTCCTGGGCTTGGAGAAGCCTCTGTCTCCTAACGAGGTAGAAAGGGTGGGGCTGTTGCTTTAAGCTTCGCATCTTTTTTTCCCCACCACTTCCAGATACAGAAAAGCATCTTGAGTCCAACCTTTAAAGGTTATCTCCTTTTGCCGCCGGCAGACTCATCCCGAGAGACTGTGAATTCCAGCTCCTTGCCAGACTTCCCGGCAGAGTGAAGTTCCGTCAGGCTGCTCTGTGTCTAGAGCCGGCGGAGGCCGTTGAGCTGGTGGCACGTGGAGGCTGCTTTTCAGGGGCCAACAGAGAGGAGTATGCGAAACGTGTGGGGTGCTGATGGCAGGCCTCGGGAAGTCACAAGGGCCTGGATTTGACTGTCACGCAGGACGGGGGAGCTGGGCGGGAGGCATCGCACCCCTGGGGGCGTGATGCTGCTGGTCTGTCGGGAGGTGGCTTGGAGGCAGAGAGCCAGGGAGGACTTGGAGGGAAGCAAAGTGCCAACGGGTCAGTTCCCGGGAGACATGTCAAGGAAAACAAGCTGCAGTTCGCAGCGTGTGTTTTAGAGGAAGCTGCGTGGTGGACTATGGAAGTAACTGCGTCATGGTACTGGGTCTGTCTCCCTCCTGTTTGTTTCTCCATGAGTCTATTTATGAAAGAGGAAGTGGGGAATGGATACATGCACTGCTGCGGAGTGAGCCCTGATATTTATGGAGCCTTCATATACATAATTCTGGTTCCTTGGCACCACCCCATGACCTGCCCAGCGTAACACAGCTAGTGAGTAGCAGGGCTGAGCTACACATCTAGGACTAGATGACCTTCCAGCTCTATGTTCTTTAAGAGGAAAATGTGCCTTTCTTACCTGAGGTTTCCTAGAGAGAACGTGAAATGAAGATGAAGATGGTGGGTGATAAGGATGGCGGGTGATGAGGAGGATGGTGATGGGTGATGTGGACAGTGATGATGTGGTGGTGATGGTTGAGGGTGATGGTCGAGGGCGATCGATGATGATGAGGTTGGTGAGATGATGGTTGATGGTGGCAGCAGATGCCTCCCAAGTGCTGTCCATATGCCAGACAGTGTGCCATGTTCTTGCCATGTTTTATCTCCTTAAACTCTCACAGCACTCCGAGGGGAAAGTTCTAATTACAGCTGTAGGAAAAGAGGAGGCTCGTGTTTTCCTTGAATATCCTGTCTATGTGAAGGAAAAGCATATCAAGAAAGATCCAGGAATCTTTTCACTGTTGAGAGGAAATTTTTTACACATCACAGCTATCTGGTTTTCAAGGATTCATGGCTAAAGGCTTAGCAGAGCCACGGGAACTGAAAGGCCTCTTGAGACCTGAGACCTGCCTTGAGACTTTAGCTCATGCCTCTCCCCGACTAGGTCTTTGCCTGGACTTGCTAAAAACACAAAGTAGGCTGCTTTGAATTTTCACCACCTTGGCTTTTCATAGTAGGACCATCACTTCGGACTTCTAGGTCTTTTCATGAAAAATAAAGACGCTGTGTCTGGCTTGGCGTCTGTTGATCAGCTTTTTAAACTCCCTGGGCTTTGGAGCCCAGGAGATCAGGATGCAAAGCCCACCTCTGTTACTCACCAGCTGCGTGCTCTTGGGTAAGCACTTTGCCTTTCTGCGCCTCGTTTTCTTCATCTGTAAAAGGTAGCTACTGACCGCCTCATGTTTAGGGCCGATGCAAGAATTAAGTGGGATTTATGGGAAAAGTGCCAAGCACAGCACCTGCCACATAGTAGGTGCTTAGCAACATGTGTCTCCTCCACGTTCCCATATTGCTGTCAAACTGCAGCATTATATTTAATCTATTCATGTGCTTGCTTGTTGTCTTTCACTTCCTTCATGAATACTGTCTTGTTTTTCTGCTGTATCCTGGTACCTAGACTGGGGCTTGTCAATAAACATTTATTAAATGAAGGAACAGGCAAACATATGTATACATGCATTAGGAAAGCCAGTGTTTGCACAGAGTCAAAGCATATGGCAGAAGGCGAGATAGCGAGGTGGGCACGGCCTTGTGTCTGGGCTGGTCGTTTTTCTCCCCATAGAGTGTGAGCTCCACGCAGGGAAGCCGTAAGGTGTCTTCTGAACAGGTTGGTCGGAGGGAAGCAGGACCACACGGGTGGCCTTGGCTTCGCATGGGTCTGTGTTAGAGCCTCACAGATGTGATTGGAAAGACTCAGTTGTAAAAGGAGGGCGCGTACTTCTCAGATTCCAGAAGCCAGTGTTTGTTTCCACAGGACAGTGCAGTGATTTCCTCTTGTCAACCTTGATTAGAGGTAAAAGGAAGAGCCCTTCAAAAGTGGAATGCAGGGTCTGTCTAGGGTGTGGCCATTGCCCGGGGCTGGAGTCCCTGGCCAAGTGGCCCACGGTCACTTCCCGTGCTTCACCTTAGGCAGGAGGGGTGTGTGTGTGCACGCATGCACGCACGCTCTTTCTGCCAGTGCGTATTTTACAAAGTAAATTGGAGAGAGAACTTAATTATGAATGGTCGTATCTCTCAAATGTGCTGATAACATGAGGACAATAATGTCTGTCTTATGGCCCCTCCTAAGGCCACTAGAATCTCGGTAAGCAGCCTATTTTGAGAACCAGAGACTTCAGAGACTTCTGGTACTGGCAAATTATTACTAATAACATCTAAGTGTCTTTATTGGCAATAAGAGGCAGGACTCATATAAGCACCTTGAGGCTTAATTTAATGTGAAATATGCACGGAGAGGAGCATACAGCAAGCAGAAATTGTGAAATTATTTACTTGATGGTTGAAACAGACCTTGTACTTGAGAGTGGGGCCCTTGGGTGTACTTGTCACCTGTATTCTTCTTTCCTTCCCTCCTCTCCTTCCTCCCTCCCTCCCTCTCCCCCTCTATCATCTGTTATGGATCAGGCACTATATTTAAAGACTGGGTTGCAGTAATGGGAGAGTGTAGACGAAGTTCTTATAACCATGAAGTAACAGTCTAGTGAGGGGAAAACAAATACAAGTTAACCACATAAGTAAATTCAAAATAACCAGGACGTGCCTGTTTACAGAAGCGTGAATAAATAAACTGCAGTACGTATATATTCACACGCTACAACACTGGTCAGCAAGGAGAATGAAGATCTGTAATTGCATTTGGTGATAGGAATGAATCTCACAATGTCGAATGAAAATAGAGAAAAAAACAAACAGATGATTGATTTGTATCTAAATACAAAAGTAGGTAGACTAGTGCTGTTGGAGATGCTCGTTGTGGTTAACAGAAACAGGTTTGGCTACTATGGCATTATGAAGTCTCCCTGGCCCCCAAGTCAGCCAGGAAGAAGCTGAAGACAACTGACACACTTTTTCATTGTGGATGTCAAGGCCAACAAGCACCAGATCAGATAGACTGTGAAGAAGCTCTGTGACACTGACAAGGCCAAGGTCAACACCCTGATCAGGCCCGATGGAGAGAAGAAGGCATGTTCGACTCGCTCCCAACTGTGACGCTTTGGATGCTGCCAGCAAAATGGGGATCATCTCAACTGAGTCCAGCTGGCTAATTCTACATCTAAAAATTTTTACCGTAAAACAAAATCAAACCAGGCCCTTGTGGGGCCTGGTGGTGAGGTGTGGCCGATGTGGGTTGCTAAGGTTGGTGGGGCCCAGGGTACAAGTGGAGGGGCCAGAGGAGAGGAGAAAGCAGGGTCACCACATACACGTTGAGAAACCAGGATCAAAGTCTGGGGGCGGCAGATTCCAAAGAGGTTAGACAGAGTGACACTGTTAATAGTCATGAGCTCAACAGATGTCATAAGGTCGCAGTGTCCTCTTTAAAGGCTCCAGCCTCTGATTATGACCCATGTGTTTATTAGTTAGTTGGGGGGCAGTGAGCCATTTTGGCTCTGAGACTCCAGGGTTCATGGAGGAGGAGGAGGAGGAGGAGGAGGAGGAGGAGGACGATGATGATGAGGATGAGGACAACGAGGAGGAGGAGGAGGAGGACGACAACGACGACGATGAGGAAGAGGAGGAGGAGGAGGAGGGTGATGACGATGACGACGACGATGACGACGACCAGGACCAGGATCCTTGGCCGCACAGGCAGCCTGTTGCGCAGTGTCCGTTAGATAGGGCCCTGTCTACTCCACTGACCTGAACAGTCAGAATGGAAAATGGAAGAGGGAGCCTAGCAGAGAGGCAGACAGAGACACCAGCCCAGTTTACATCCAGGGGAGGCCTGGACCAGTTCCCGCAAACGGGACTAGTCCTGGAATGCACACGAATGACACAGGTGGCAGGGGTCTGCTTTTCCCTCGGCCAGTCTCCACTTCTAAATGCCTTTCACACTGTGAGCATCTGACTCCTTAAAGCGGTGTGTTCGTGGAGACTGCTTTCTTCCACCCTTCGGCACCACTGACACAAAGAACCATCTCTGAGCACGAAACTCGGTTGTTTTCTGCAGGGCTAGTCTGGTGCCTCCCACGCTGGAGACGCATGGGCCGCTGCCCCGGCCACTGCCTGCCAAGACCTTCAGGGCCATGCTCTGGCTCTGGCCAGAGACATTTTTAAATGATTTTATTTCATTTTTTTTTTTAATTATTTACAAGTGTTTTAATACTTTAGCACATCGGTTAGCTGAGGCTAAGGTATGTCATTGTGACAGACAATCCCCAAATCTCAGCTCCTTACGATATTAAGTTTATTACGTTCTGTTCCCACTCGTGTTACACGTCCATCGTGGGTTCGCCGTGGTTCTGCTCCACATTGTCTCTCTGCCAGGATCAAGACGAAGAAGCTGCCCTGAACAGGGCACCTGCCCTCATGGCAGAGGGGGGCGGCGGCAGACCACACCTGGTCTCGAAAGCTTCTCCTCAGGGGTGGCATGCATCACTTCCACAAGAAGCCTGATGTCAAGGGACCAGGAGGAGTTAAATCTGCACAGGCCCTGCTGAGCAGGCCCCGGGCTCCCCGGTGGGGTAGCGATCCGAGATACCGCATGGAAAACCAGGAAAAATAGATAAGTGTCACGTAGCCACTGAAAATGATAGTGCAGGTCTTTTATGTCAGCTTGGAAGCTTATTTCTTATATATAATAAAATAGGGGAAAACGGGTAACTAAGTAGGATATATAGTTTAGTCCTGTTAAAAAGAATAATTCCCCAAATTAAAAATGTGTGTAATGACAGAGGAAAATAAAATGGGAAGATCCAGGCCAGATGCAGCACACCTGGATGTCTGCGGAGCCCGGGCAGAGAGGAGGGGAATCGGGTCAGCCTCTTCTCAGTGCCGGGCAGTTGTCCCTGGGCTCTGCGTCCCCCGACCTTTCAGGCTTTTTGAAAGAAATGAAAATCTGGATTTAAATGTTAAGACCTCTTATTTTTAAATGTTGACAAATCATTACAAGTTTTAACCTGCGTGGACTACCCGTTTTTCAGCCTCTGATGTGAACCCAAAATGATTTTCTCTGGTGAGATTTTGTATGCTTTTTATTTTTATTTTTATTTTTTACCTTTTTATCTATTTTCTAACTTTACCACAAAACTGGGCATTTCTTTGGGACACATAATGATGGAGAAAACAAACAAGAAGATCACTAATAAAAGGAAAAATATTTTTTAGCCACAGGACTTGCTCTTGACTTTGTAACTCACTATGCCGTTGGCGGGTAATCAAAAAGCAGTGAGCTAAAGCGTCCGCTGTACTTGGAGTTGTAAAACCACCAGGGGCCCCTTGCTGTGATCAGGAAAAGCTGAACCCCACGAAGTCACAGGGGAGGAAGCTCCTGGGTCCTCCTCGGTGGCTTGCTGGCCTCGAGCTTCAGGATGATCGGGGCTGGCCTCTCTTGACACAGAGCTCAGTGTGACTTACTCAAGTGACGTCGAGACTGGAGAGACGCAGAAAGAAGCCAGCTATGTTAGTGGGGGGAGGAGGGTTCTGAGGGCGGATTCCCAGACGTGCTGCTCAAGAAAATGAGACGAAACACTCGGGCCGTTTAGCAGGCATTTAAAGCACAGCTGCGTGCAGCCCCTCCATATGCCAAGTGCACCTTTTGCCGTTCAGGGTGCAGGGGATGGCAGAGAGCACGGCAGAAGGTTCCCTGGACGTGGATGCGAACGTGAACGTGAACGTGGACGTAGGAGTAAGCTTTAGGTTCAGGACATGCTGTTAAATATTCAGGGCTTTTTTTTTTTTTTTTTTTCCCTCATTTTCTCCCCCAATTGTAATTCCCTGTCTCATCACCCATCATGCAAATGTGATTCTTATGCATTTTCTAATGTGACTCTTTCCCTAAACAAGTAATCAAAACAAGGTTTTGAGCTGTATTTGAGCTGCAAATAAGTTTAGTATAAAATGCAATTATTCTCCTCAAAAAAATCAACCGAGACAATTTGGACATTTGAAAGGCTTGAATTACCCCTAATCAGAACTCAGAATGGCGTCCATTCCAAGGATTAAAATAAGCTAGGACTCAGCCCTAGTCGATAATAGCCAGTTTCTTAAATAAAAAAAAGAAAGAAAGAAAAGAAAAAGAAAAAGAAACATTTTTAAAATGCTAAGAGTAGTACATGCTTATTATAGAATATTTGGAAAATAAAGGAAAGTTAAAAGGAAGGAAAACAGATGACTCATGGTCCCACTACGTAGCTAAGCCACAATTAACATCTAGTCTTTTCTCTGCAGTTTTTCTCTAGATGGAGTCATGCTTTTGTTCTACTTTTTAACATAAAATTTCCCCTTTGTTACTATATACTTCAGTTAAAATCATCATTCATAGCTGTATACTATTCCACGAGAGTGATATAATTTCTTTGATCATTCCGTTGAAGGACGAACTGAACCGAAGCATATTAATTTTAAAGAGTTTCAGCAACCATCGATTCGAACTGGGCAGCAGCAAACCAGAAATGGTTAGAGTGCCCACCAGGAGCTAGGGGCAAGGTTTCCATGGAGAGGGTCCAGAAGCACAGCGAGGAAGTGATTTGACCACCTATAGCTTCCGCACTTGCTTCATTTGGATCACCTAGCTGGCTGTCTGTGGTTGGTCATTGGTTGTCGTTCTCAGCCTCGAGGTGTTCCCTGTGATTCACTGTGGCTTGGGCTTCGGCTGGGCAACCTCGGTCTCATAGCCTCCTTACCTGCTTGATTTAACGATTCCTATTCTTCAGCATTGAGAGGTTTTCCAATTTCTCACTGTTCCAGTTCCAGACAACCCTGTTATCCTTCAGGCCTGTTCGGTATTTTAGATTCTTTTTCTAGATAGGTCAGCGGTTGGAGGAGGTGGCGGCATTGTGGTACAGCAGAGCGGGCATGGACTTCTGGACGGACACACGTTCCAACCCTGGCCCTACCGCTTTCTTGCTTTGTGACCACAGGCAATGATTCCAGTGCCTGTGCCTCACTTGCTTCATCCGCACAGCGGGCATAACGGCACCCAGGCTTGCAAGTTCTTTATGGAATTTAAAATAGTGACTGTGAGGTACCTGGCCTCTAGGGGGCACTTCAATTACTCGGTATGTTGTTGGCTGCAAGGAGAAGACCTGCTTGCCAATGACCTTGGAATCAGACACACTGGCTTTGGAAGAGGGTCATCCTGAGTTTACATCTCAACTCTGCTCTGAGAGAGCTGTTAAATTGGGCAAATTACGTGACACCCCTGAGCCTCACTTTACTCATTGGTGCAAAGCTCACAAAGGGATTATAAGATTAAATGAAAGTAATAAAGTGAGATTATATGTTTAGCACCTCATATAGTGCCTAAACTACAGTTCACACTTAGTACATGAGAACCATTATTGTTATTATTTCTGTCATCATCATCATTCTTATCAGTGCTGTAAGTGAGCCCTATGGAAGCTGCTGTGGGAGAATGAGGAGACACCTCATTCTATCTGTGAGTGGGTCTGGGAGGCCACAGAAACTTCCAGGGGATGCTTGAAACAGTCTTTAATGCTGAGTTGGGACGAGCTGGGTAGGTGAGAGGGGCAGAAGGTCCAGCATGCTCCAGGCCCAGAGACGAGAGCATGGCTCGGAGAAGGGGTGGTTGGAAGAATGGCCAGGACCCCGATGCCAATGCCAAGTCCAATGAACTGAGCCGTGGCGGTTGGGAGGAGGAGGGTAGGAGAGCGTTACATTCTCCTTGCTGTCTCATTCTTAGCGGCTGGAGCTGTTACTTTTTTTTTTTTTTCTTTGCCATTATCGATCCATAGCACATGAATGATGCTCACCAGCTCTGTGGTGTAATGAAAACTCTGATGGAACATGTCGGAAAGTGAAATACTTACTCCTCCTTAAAAAAAAAAATTGAACTTTTGCCGGGTTTCAGAAAACAGGTCCACGTGTGTGATGTAGAGTGCCCCTCTGGTTTTCTGCCTGAGTTGAACAAAGTCAAGAAATAATGAAATAAACGTTTTTGCCTCGGAGTGGTGGGAATTCAGGGCCGCTGCTCTTGCGCCCAGTGTCTTTGGAGCTGTCACCTAACTCCCCCGCTGGTGCCATGAGCTCAGGCAGATGTTCACAGCGTGGGGACGGCTTGCGTGGGCCTTTTTGGACGTTCATTTGTACATTCATTCTTTCAACCAACCAGCCGAGGTACCCACTGATGAATATTTATTGAGCACTTTCTATGCTAGACTTTGTTCTGTGCCCTGGAGAAATATTCATGAGCCAAGTGGAAAAGACCCTTGTTCCCGCAAAGTGTACATTCTAGTGCAGAGGCTCAGTAAACAAACATACGTAGACATTGGTGTTTCATTGAGCAGTTAGTGCTGGGAAGGAATATAACGGGTGTTGTGTCGGGGACTGGGGCATCGTGAGGTAGAGGCTGCTTCAGGTGGGGTCGTCGGGAGGCCTTTCTTCCCTGGTTGGCATGGGAGTAAGTCCTTGAACTTATGGCAGTTAATCGAATGGGTCCTCCCCGCTCACAAACTCAACAGTTATCGTTACCTACAGCTCCTCGTACGTCTTTGTTTTCTGACTTGGCCCTTGTCTTCAGGAAAACTTATGGCCTGGTGCAGGAAACAGATGCATTCTGGGGGCAAATGCTGTCATCGTAATGCCCCGTGGTGATCGAGGGGAGAATGCCAGGACTGTAGAAGTCCAAGGTCAGGGCACTTAGCTCAGGCCAGGTTGGGGAGTATGTGGTCAAGACACATCTTTGGGGAAGAGATGCTTGGGCTGGGGGAAGGGCGATCAGGGAAAGGTGGGTGGGCAGGGCATCCCGTGTGGAGGGAACGGCCCAGAGCAGGAGCCATGAAAGAACACACATGTCGGAGGCCGCATTGCTGTACTCATAGCTGCAGTTCACATGTTCTAGGCCCTGAGTTAGACCTTCTGTTAACTGTGAAGTCCAAGTACAAGGCAGTCTTAGTCTGGATTCTTCACTGGCCAATGACAGGAACTTGGTTAGTGTAAATGTTAGAAAAGGAAGGAATGAAGGAAAGGGAATGAAAGAAGAAAAGAAAGAAAGGAAGGAAAGGGAAAGAAGGAAGGAGGGAGGGAGGGAGGGAAGGAGCAAGGAAGGAAGGAAGGAAAGAAGAAAGAGAAAGAAAGAAGGAAGGAAGGAAGGAAGGAAGGAAGGAAGGAAGGAAGGAAGGAAGGAAGGAAAAGGAAGAAAGAAAAGTTGGGCAAGAGAGCTGCTGGTCTGTGCAGCTGGAGTACCACAGAAACTCAGAGCAGAGAGGCATCAGGCCTCTAATCCCTGAGGCCGGGAAGCTGGACTCCCCGCCACCCCATAACTCACCATGCCTCTCTTCTGCTTCTCGCGCGATGGGCGTTCTTCCAGGGTGAGGAAGCATGATGAGCAGAGAACTTTCTCCAAGGTCGTGACTGTGTATCACTCTTAAGGAAGGGCTTTGGGGAGCTACCCTTGGATGGACGTGGCCTGCCCATAGGCATGGGGTGGTGGGCTTGGCCAGGTCCGGGGCCATGTCCTCGGGGCGAGGGTGTGGGGTAGAGGCAGGTTCTGTTACAGTTGCCTCCAGGACAATGGGACCCGGGCTAACGTGGTTGTAAGAGGGAGGGGCCCCAGGCAGACAGCACCAGCCAGTCCTCTGAAAAGTGTGATCGCCCTGTCCCTGCCCGACCACTGCAAAGATTCGCTTCCGCCGTGGGTAGTTACCGCTGTTGCATCTCGCTCGGTTAGCCACAGTCTGGGCAGCTTTGGTCAGTTAATAGAAAGGGTAGGGGAGAAAACTCTTGAGGGGATATAATAGTCCATGTAATGAGCCTCTTCCTCTGTTTTAATGTCCGCTAATTGGCATATGCCCTTTAATAAGTCCTCTAACAGGAAAATAATGAGGATTTTAGAGATCAAAGGCCCCATTCAACTTTCTGGTTTATGCACAAACACATTTCCAGGTTCCGGAACTGCTACAGAAACTGAAATTTAGCAGCTCCCACCCCCAACTCTCTCCGGTTTCTCTTATTCCAACTGCAGTTGTGTGCGTCACTGAAGCTCGTCTCCTCTGCTCGACCCGCCTGCCGGCATGCGTGTGCCCCTCTGCCACCTATTTTGAGGTCTTCATGTTGTCCGTCCATTTTAATACCCTCCCCAACTCATTCCCAAGGTCAAGGATGATGAGTGAGTTTACCAGGTGCTGTTCATTTCACGTCCTTTGAGATGCTGGGACCGCAAGGGTGTAGATTCTGTATCAAACACCTGGTTTCAAGTGCCATCCCACTGACTTCTCCTGTGTGTCCTTGGGCAGCTTATTTGACCTCTCCAGGCCTCAGTCCCTTCTCTGTAAAATGGGGATGATGATAAGGACATCTTATCCTCCTAAGGTAATATAAAATGTTAAGCAGAGTTTCTGCAATGCAGTAAGTTCTCAGTAACTTTTTCTTTCTCTATTTGCCCCAAAAAGGGAGTGGCTGATCACTGAGCCCCACGATCAGAGACCTGGGCCCTGGGGACAGCCCTGCACCCTAGAACAGCAGAGCAGGGTGTGTGGTGGCAGGAGCAGGGGAGGGAGGGGTGCTCTTGCCGCTCTTGTTCGTTCTTCCTTTGCCGGCTCAGCTAGAGCAGTAGCCGGGTGTGCGCCCCCACACACGCGAAGCCAGTCCCCCTGAGCGCTGCGGACCCTTGAATGGCCCTTAGAGGACTTGGAGCTTTCTTGGCCCTGCACCCTGTCACGGTGCCGCTTGTACCTGGCACCACAGGACCTGCCGACCTGACCCCAGGAGAGCGGGGAGGTGGGGCGGGGGGGGACCTCCACTTACTCGGGTCCCCTGAGAACACATGTTAACCTGTGAACGGGCTAGCACAGGGTTCTCTCGGGCTTGGCGTTTCCACTGTGCTGGGGGACGGTCCTCTATGCTCTCACTCTGTGGTGTCGGAGGATAACGTTAGCCCGTCGTGGTCCCCAAGAGAAGGGAACCATCCTGGGTGTCCTTGCTGTCAGTCCTGCTGGGTGTTACCGGGGCGTGGGCAATGACCTTCAGGGGAAGAGGCTGTGCCCAGGCTCCATGCCAGGGGCCTGACCTCGGCGTGGTTGGCCCTTCCTCGGGCCAAGGGCGGGTTCGGAGGAATCAGATCTGCACTTGGACCTCTGCAGATGTTGCTCAGTTAAAGAGCTCACCGGCCTCTCTGCCTGGAGAGAGCAGCTCACGTAACAGCTGCTGGGACTCTCCCGCTAGCCCGTGTCGAGAATGGAGGGAGTCTGCAGGAAAACGTCTTACCTTAAACCTTCTTTTTAAAATTCGGAACTACTCTGCCTCTCTAGCCTAGAGAAAGATCCCATTTATTAAACCGATGACCAGCAAGGAGGTGGTCAAGTAATTTACTTGGCCAAGTGATTTAGGGACCTGTCCCTTCTTAGCTCACCTTCGTGGGGACTCTTGCTGCCAAAGGGCATAGCAGAGGTTTCGAGGACCTGCTGGAGACACGAGCGTGGCTTTGGGTCCTTCCATTTTTATAAATACCTGTAACATCTCCTGCTACACAGCGTTGGTGGACACTGTTTAGAAAACAGTGTTTTGGGGACGTGTTCTCTCCGTGATGAATGCTGTGCCTCCTAGTGCTGCAGCCAGGAGCTCCCCTGGGTCCTTGGCCAGCGGTTTCTCTTACTTTGCTCCCGAGAGCCCTCGGCTGGAATGGTGGGACTTTGTCGTCTGATCCTGGGGCTCCCTGCAGAAGCCGGCCACTGCGTGGTGAGGACACTCCTGCTCAGTGCCCCTGGGCCAGTCACTGGGATTCAGATCCACTTCCCTCATGGCAGCTGCAGGAGTCAGGTGACGGGTCCGTGCGCTCAACCAGGGCCATGCGTGACCCCAGGAGTTTTATGCGGAGATGCAGGCATCTCGCAGGGGCGATTTTCTAGAGAGTCAGATGCTGGAACACACCTCTGCCCTGCTCAAGCCCCTCAGTGAGCGGCACTGGCACAGGTGAGGGCCACATCCCGCACCTGGACCCCCCGGCATCAGGCTCCCGACGGGAGGCCGCAGGTTACGGTGCCCACAGACGAGTTTCTGTGTGGAGAGAGGGGAGGGAACGAAGACAGGAGCATGGCACCACTTTTAGCACGGGCAGGCGTGCCGGCTTGGAGAAGCACGGTCGTGCCGTCTCTGAGCGGAAGGTTTGCTGCCGCCGGCGGGGTGGGGGGCGAGCAGCTGGCCGCCTTCCTCCCCAGCACGTGCCGCTCAGGAGGACGCCTGCGTTGCTCAGACAGGCGTTCGCATCCCCGACTGCTCGGGCGCGGCCTGGCTCAGGACTGGGGCGGCGGAGGGGGCCTCTGAGCCCCAGCTGTGTCTGAAGGGCGCTGCCCGGCCCCTGGCCTGCGGCGACGTGGCCGTCGCTCCAGGTGCCCTTCCACTTCTCCGGGCCTCCCTCTGCTTGTCCGTGAACTTGAGGGTTGGACCAGGGAGACATCTCTGAATACATGAAAGGAAGGTATCAGACCTGAGGTTCTGAAAGGCTGTTCGTGTTCCAGCCTATGATGAACTGACGTGTCTAATAAGACCTATTATTTATTTATTTATTTTATAAAATGTCACTGAAATCCTGTACCGTTTCACCTTAGTCAACAGGAACATGATCTGTTTCTTTCTCCCTCTCTCGCTTCCTAGTCTTTCTCTTTTTTCCCTCTCCCTTTTACTCTCGTCATTTCTTCACGCACTCCTTCTGTTCAACCTCCGCATACCGGCAGCGCTAGGCATGGGACTGGCCCCTCGCTGTGTTCACAGCCTGTGGGGGGGAGAGTCACGTGTTCAGGCCGTTGTGACGCGGGGTGTGGGGGTGTCAGGCGTGGAGAGAGGAGTCCCCAGGTGCATGGCGGGAGTACAGAGGTGGGCTGCCTTGGCCAGGCCTGGGAGTCGGGGAGACCTTCGTGGAGGGCAAGTGTCACCTGAGCTGAGTCTTGGGCCACATGTCCAAAACTGATTGCACAGAAGGTGAGGGGAAGGGCCAGGCTGGTGGTTTGAGCCTCACCCCTGACCCCTGGATGGCTGGGTAGCCGAGCCCATTCCGTTCCGTCTTTCTGGGCTCCTTCCTCACCCACAGCTGCTACCCCCACTCACTGGCCCAAGGCCCAGGGGCTCTGGGAGGTGCCAGGAGAGCAGCAGCACCCTGATCTACCTGTACCTCCTCCCCTTATAGGAAGATACCCGAAACATGGACTCTGGCTGCCCGTACTTGGTGTTCTTTCTTGCTGAGACCGGCAGTGAACAGAGCTGGCCTTTGAGCCACGTTGGGGGCACCCTTCTCCCAGCACAGGGCCACTATGTGCAGTCAGGCTGGGCTCCCCACAGCCCCCCAGATCTCAGGCTCCAGCGGTCATTTCACTCACTACCCGGCCTAGCTCTGCCTGGCGTGAGCTCCTTACCCCACAAGTGGGGGCAAATGCTACACCTCGGTCTTGGAGACGGGCTGCTGGGATCATGGAGGGTTTACTGCTCATCTTCCCAGACAGCCCCAGACACGCACCCTGGGCCGGTCCCCAGGGCTCCAAGCTGTTCTCACTTGCACCTGCCCAATGGCGTCAGGTGACAGCTAAGCAGCTACCCGTCCTGCAGGCCTCCAGAGCAGGCAATTCCCTGCAGACCTGCCAGCCCCTCCTCAGCCCCTCTCTGAGACCCGTTCACCTCGTTGACAAGCCCAGCTGGATTCTGCGCTCTCCCCTCCTTCCCTTTCTTTCCTTTCCGCTGTCGTCCCTTCTTTTTTCTTTACCGTTCAGTTTGCCTCTTTCTATTAACACCCTCTCACTTCCATCTGGGGCCCTGTTGCTGACAGACTGTCTTTTAAGTGATCGTTTGATCTCAGTTTATACCCAAGCAGCGCCTGTAATTACCCAGCGGCTCCCAGGAGAGGTAGCAGCACGGACCCGAGTCCTCATGCGACAGACTCACTGAGTGTGGCAGTGCTGTCCCAGGGGCCAGGCGTACAGCAGAGAGGGAAAACAAGTTCTCGCGGGACTTTGGGGCCGAGGCCAGAGCTGGTCATTGAACAGATGATGACAAGAGCGCACACCTGGGAGAGCGGAGGGGCCACTCAGCATCGGGGACCGCAGTGCTGCGGGAGCGTGTTGACATCAGAGGAGGCCGTGCTTGAGTTCAGATCCGACGGCTGAGCCCGAGCAAACCAGGGGTAAGGTGGGAGGGGTGTTTTGGACACAGGGAAGGTTCCAGACTGAGGTCCTGCTGTGGGCGGGAGCAGGGCTTGTTGATGAACTGAAGGAAGGCCTGTGTGGCTGGACCGAGAGGCCTGGTGAGTGAGCAGAGGGTGCCACGAGGTGCGGCAGACAGGGAGGCATGACCAGGGTTGTCGGGCCAGCCAGGTAGACTCTGCCTTCCCTCGTGAGTGTAGGACAGCGGCCCAGCGTCTGGGCAGTGGTCAGCTGGAGGAGCACGTTGCCCCTTCACCTCGCGCCTGCAAGGTCATCATTCCAGAGGCTCTGCCGGTAGACCTCCCAGCAGGCCCCGCTGGGCCACCTGGCTCGCCTGCTCCTGCCCTGGTCGCAGGAGCTCCCGGGACAGTGTCTGTCCTGTGGAGGCTCTACAGTGGGAGGAGCCTCTGACAGCAGGGACGAGACTGGCAGCCAGGCGTGCCAGGCCTGGCGAGGAGATGGCCTCAGCCCGAGAGCAATTAGAAGCCACCCAAAGGCTTTGGCAGGGTACAGTGGCACCCAACTCGCAGACGTGGCATTAGACCATGGCTTCTTACTTAGCTAGGGACTAGCAGTGTGACCCCTCTGAGCCTGTTTCCCCCTTTCACACGGTGGCAGTAATACACCTTCACCGCAGGGGGGAAGAGCCCCGGCCGCCTGGCACACAGTAGGTGCTCCCCAGACACCCGGTTCTGATTTTCTGGAGCTCCCCGGTGCCTGGCGGGCCAGCGATCGAGAGCACCAGAGAACAGGCCTGCTGGCAGCTGACCACCCAGCTTCAGGGCACAGCGGGTGTGGGCTGACAGTCTCCACCCCACCCCCTCGGGCCGCACGGCCTCGCAGCCTCGCCTTTCAGCCTCGTGCGTGAGATGCCAGTGGCACCACCTCGCCAGGCTGTTTTGAGACTAAATAAACTGATGGCCTTGAGGGCCTAAATTAGTGTGTGGCGCCCAGAGCAGGGGCCAGTGACAGTGCCTTTTCCTTCCCTCCAACCATCTCTCTTCCCTTGCTTTAAAAAAAATGGAGACATATTCATGTATGATAAAATTCACCTTTTAAAAATGTACAGTTCAGTTACTTTTTAGTAGCTTGCGCAAACCATCATGACTGTCTAACTCTAGAACATTTTCATCATCCTAAAAAGAAACCCTGTGCCTATTAGCAGTCATTCCTTGTCGGCCCCCTTCCTCCTCAACCCCTGGAAACCAGGAGCCAGCTTTCTTCTCTCTGTGGGTTTCTCTAGAGGTTTGCCTTTTTGTGACTTGTCATATAAATGGAATCCTGTAAACCATTCAAGACGTGCCTTTTGTGTCTGGCTTCTTTCACGTGACATAATGCTTTCAGGTTTCACCCATGTCGTAGTGTGTGTCAGTGCCTCGTTCCTCTTATATGGCCGAATAGCGTCCCATTGTGTGGACAGGCTCCATTCTGCTGGCCCATTCACCAGGTGACGGACATTCGGGTCGTTTCCACCTTTGGGCTGCTCTGAACAGTCCTCCGTGAAGATTGGAGAGCCGGCTTCTGTGTGGACAGATGTTTTGTTAGCGGCGCTGCGCTGCTGGACAGCTCCCGGTGCCTGCCGCGGGCAGCCGAGCGCCCTCCCCGCTCACACTCTGCTCTGATCAACAGAACGGCCATCGGGGCCAGCAACAGATTTCTCCTTTTCTTCTCCGGGGAAACCGCCGTCCTCCTCGCACCCCAACTGGTCGGCTCCGAATCTGGCTCGAGAGAACACAGATTTTGGAGCTCGCACAGACCTGCCGCGTGCCGTCTTGTGGGGCTGCAGTCAGGTTAGCCAGCCTGTCGGAGCCTCGGCTTCCTCCCTTGTCAGAGGGGGTGGTTGTGAGCGTTTGGTCCTCCACACCACACCTAGCACTCCGTGAGGACTTAATACTAGCTAGTCGCCCTTTTGCTGCTGTGACCGCGGCACCCCTCATTGTGACGGGTGGCGATGGGCACTAAGGTGGCAGTGTCCAGCACGTGGCAGTTCCCTGAGCCGGTGTCCTTGTCTGTGCCGTGAACAGACGCAGCTGTCTAAGCACCGGCCATGGGTCCCGGCGTGGAGAAGGCGCCCACTCTTCTTTGGCCTGGGCTGGGTCAGGCGGCTCTAGGGGAATTCCGGGTCTGTACCGGAGTGCCCATGCAGGCTGCCCCTGGCACGGTGCCGGATAGCTTTCCTGGGCCGTCTGAGTGAGGAAGACGTTTGCCCGCCTGGCTCCAAGCCTGGCTCCCAGGCCACAGGCCTTTCCCTCGTCTCCTTGTGTTTTCCTGCAGCCCCAGCTCCACCCTGCCGCTTTGCCCATCATGTCTTCCGAGAAGCTCGCTCTAGACCAAGGGGTGGCAAACTATGGCCCGTGACCACATTGCCCCCTGACAGTTATTGTCAACAGAGTTTTACTGGAGTGCAGCCAAACCCACGCGGTAGCGTGTGGCTGCTTTTATGCTGCAGCGACAGGGTCGAGGCTTTGCAACAGAGCCCATATAGTCCACAAACCCTGAAATATTTCCTGTCTGGTTCTTTACAGAAAGCGTTGGGCACCCCTGCTCTAGACGTCCCTCCTCAGGGCTCTCATTCCCTGGGGCTTCCCCCGATTTGCGCTGTTCATGCCGCTCAGTGACGGGCTGCCCTGTGTGTGTCTCCCCATCAGGTGGGGGCTCTTCGAGGGCAGTGGTTTCACCCCTGGTCCCCGTAGTACGTGCTCGTCTCTCCGTAGTGGACGGATAGATGTCTGGCCGGCTGAATGGATGAATGAAACACAGTAAATAGTTTACAAAGATGGAATTTTTCCTGTGTGAACCTAAGCTCGTCTTTTTCACCTGCAGAAATATGACCTGAGTGTCATTCGGTTCAGAAGTTCTCTGTCAGCACTTTCTGCAAACCTCATAATGAGCAGGTGTCACTGATAAAAATGGCTGATACTCAACATGGCACCTACTATGTGCCAGGCTCTTGTACTAGGTACTTGAGGGATACTGATCAATTCCAGCCTCAGGACAACTTGAAGAAGGAGGTGCTGTCACTAATTCCCTTCTACGGATGGGAAATAAACATAGGCAAGGCTTCCCCAAGGCTTCCCCGGGGCACCGGCTAGGGAGTTCACGTGTGAGGCTGCCCTCAGACCCGTGGCTGAGCTCCAGCATACCTGCCCTGAACCTTACATGTCCTGCGGCCCTGCGTGTGCAGGTGAAACAGTCACTTCTCGTTCCATTTGTTTTAAGACAAGGAAGCTCCTTTCAGCCTCTCCGCTTCAGATCCTAAAAGCACAGCACAGTCAGTAATTGTTCTTTATCATCTAGTGGCATATTTAATGCGTTAACCTCCTTTAATTGAATGGGTAATTCAGGATTGATCTGGCACTCCAAGAGGCACCCATTGTGTGCTCAATGAGCAGAGAAGAGAGTCGAAGGAGCTTGTCAAGAGCATTTCTCAAAATCAGAGCTAGCAGGAAATGTTTCGTCTGAAAGAGCCGGGCCTGTGGAAGGGACCCATGCGAGGCTTCATGGCAGTGGACCTCTAGTGACTTTTCAGATAGCTCTGGTTTTCCCTTTCTGGAACTCAAGGAATAGGTTGGCTTAATGTAAGGTTAAGGGACAGGACCTTGACAGCAAAACCAGGAAGCCCGGACCATAGAAATGGAGAGTGGACAGACTGGGAAGGAAAATAAAGCAACAGAGTAGATAAGAGAAATAGCTCCTGCTATTATTGCCGCAGAAACTGAAATACTGGAGAGAGAGAGAGAGAGAGAGAGAGGGAGGGAGGGAGGGAGGGGTGAGCTCAGGCACACGTGTGCAGTCACGGCATTCTTCTTTTGTTCGTTCATCCCTTCATTCATTCAGTAAATATGCTGATCGCTGAGTGCTGAGTATACACTCATGAAAGCTCTGGCAAAAGCATCCTGGAAGTCAGATCCTCGTTAGAAGGATGCTACATATTCAAGACCCCAGGCACCGTTAGATGAATGACGCGTCGATGGTGCCAGGCCAGGATGGCTGGGTGTTTCATCTCACGATAGGGGGAGGCTTGTCAGTGCAGTCTGAGTGACCTCTTGCCTGTTGGCAGGAGCTCTGTCTTCCTGGGGCGATGCTGGGACGGGCAGCGCTAATGTGGGCTTCCCTCAGCCCAGCACAGTACCACTTACATTAAGTTGAACTATATGAAAGTTTCGTTTTTGTAGGTGAAAAGGAGCAGGTGCCGGCAATTTCACACGGGTCAGCCCCACATAGGCCTTTACTGAGGTACCAGGCTGTTCCTACAGGCGGTGGCACCTCACTTTCTTGCAGGGGGTGTCCTGAGCTCTGCTCAGATCCATCGTGGTGACTTGCACTCCCGAACTTTCTGAAGTCAGTTTCCTCTCATGACTTTCTAGGTTCTTGGGAAAACATCTCACATACTTACATTCTGTCCTTTTGTCTTCATGTTTCTGTGGTCTCTTTAGAATTTAGATTCTCTCTGCCTGGATTCCCTCCCCCTCCCCCTCCCCTTCTCCGATCCCTACCCGTGCTCTAGGACCCAACTAGAATCTTCTTGCCTGGCTAGATGTCACCTGACCCTCTTCCCTGTCCCCATGGCACTGTTTGGACCTGCCTCAGCTTACTCACAGTCCGTCTGAAGCAGCACTGATCTGGGCATGTGCCAGGCAGGAATGTAGGCTCTGGGGCCCAACTGCCTGGGTCCATCACTGCTGGTCATGTAACCTTGGACCAGTGGCTTCACCTCCTCATGCCTCGGTTCTGAGGATTCCATGAGCAAACTTATGGAAAGCACTTAGAACACGTCCTGGTACGTACTAAGCTTTCAGATGAAATGGCTGTTATTTATTATATCCTGCTTTATTAAACGTATCCCAGCAAGCCACTTGCATTCTTTAATAGGACAGGATGTAAATATTCTGGATACCACAGCCTAGCACCACTCCTTGAAATAAAAACTGTGATTCCTGGAGCATTTGGGCAAAGGCCCAGGGGTGTCAGCATGAACTTCAGGTACCTTTTAACTTTGCTTTTTTTCGGGATAAGGTCAGGAGTACACATCGGTGGGTATTTGCCTTTAGTGGAATTCCAAAAATGGGAAACAAAGTCCTAGATCCCCTGAAGACTCTCAGGCAATACTTTATGGATCGATTTTTACTTCCCATCAAACCTATTTTCTTTTTAAGCTGTGAAAACAAAAGCCCAGGGAAGCCTTTTGGACGAGGTGGGTATTTCATAAATGGGAAGGAGATGGTATAAACCAGCAGCCCTCTCTCCTCACTCTGAAAGCAAAATCAATTTTCTCTTGTTATAGCAGAATCATGGAAGCCTGTTGGCCAGGAGACCTAATTGGATGCAGTTTAGAAGTCCCCTGGCCTGCACTGAAATGCAGGTTAACAGATCAGGCTGTCCGTTCGTGCGGTATGTTTCAGAGCTCACTCCTGAGATTGTTTTTGTGATGTGACTAATTAGAGGACTTCTTTTTCCTGAGCAGAAGCTGAGCCAGCCCTGCCCCTCACAGAGCACCCACTCCAATCTCTCCCCCGCCCGCCCCTCTCGACGTGCTTGAGAGTACCTCTATTGATGGCACAGTTGTCAGGCAGGGACAGGGGAGGGGCGTTTAGTTACGATGCATGTTTCAAATGGTCACCTAAAACATAAACTTCCCCAGATCAGCTGATAATAATGGAGACCGTCTTCATCTAGGGAGCCCAAAAATTGGGTCTCAGGAGAGATGGGCGCGACGGCGAGGTCTTCCTGAGCATGTATTGATCACTGTGAGTGTGTGATGCCCTCATTTCATAACAGCCCTGCAGGGCAGTAGCGACAGTAAAATTATCCCCATGTTAGAGATTGGGGCTGAGGTTCAGAGAGGTCAAGCAAGCTACCGATGCCACACAGCTTGCAAGCAACAAAACCAAGCCCTGAATCCAGTCTATCTTGAGTCAAAGCCTGTGCCTTTCCTGGTAACCACCCAGCCCCACCCCAGCCTCAGTGAGCCACCCCAGCGCCTGTTGTCAAAATCCCTGTCTCTGTCAGAGATGATGGTGACCATGGGAGACACTGGCTGAACATTTGACAATGTCTTTACATGATTCTCAACACACACACAGACACACATCTTCATTCGTTGCTGAAAGAATAGGTCTTTTTCTTAAAGTACAGATTATTAAAATTGTTCAAGGCAGTTGGAAGCTTTTGTGTTTTTTAAGACACCAGCTGGTGATCCCCCTTTGACTTGTGATTACCGATCGCTGTGACATCTACTTACGTGCAGCCCAGCATCTGGCAAAATACACAAGGTTCTGAGCTAATGCTGGGAAGAGAGCAGGTCATTTTTTCCCGATAATCCTCTTGCCCTCATCGTTGCCCGGAAAAGCCTGAGCCCATCATAGGGCCTCATCCCGTCCATTCTGACGTCAGTCCGCAATGCTAATCATAGGAGTGGCTGCCCGGCGCCCAGATACGCAACCGAGACTCACCATGAAATGTCTGATCCATCATAATGTCTGTCTGTCTTTCTCTAATACAACAAGCTGTCCCAATGAGGTGCTTAGAATGTTAACCCCTCGTGCCCAACCGTCCCCACTTTCTTCTAACTAAGCATCTTCCTTTCCCTTTTAGACAGTAGTGATATACTTGGTTTCCACACAGAGGGGCCAGTTTGGCTCCCAGTGATCAGTTTTCCAAGGCATTTGAAAGGTTGCTGGTTGCCAGGAGGTGGACAGTGGAGCATGACTCGGTTCAGTTTCAAAAAACATTTTTCAGGTGGCCCATTCCACTGGATGTGGTGCCCAGAACTGGGACTAGAGAGATGAAGAAATACAGCTTCTTACCCTCAGAGGGTGCTCAGTTCCAGTCGATGAGGGGACAGAGGTGACAGGAACAGCAGCAGCAATTGGGGAGAGGGAGGGACATTGTGAGGTCAGCCTAGAGCCCCATGAGAATATGGCTGTCGGGTACAGTTGGGAGCAGGAGGAGCGACCAGGGAAGGGTGTTCCACGGAGAAGATGCTTGAGACCTGCAGGATAAGTAGGACTTCTCCAGGCACAGATGGCAGAGAGCACAGTCTGGGAACAGGCTTAGCAAGGACAAGGGACAGGGCACAGGTGGGGAGCGCGAGCCAGTTGGTTCAGCTAGATTATGTAGTGCAAAGGGGTTGCTGAGGTTTGTAGCTTGCACTTTCCCTGGAAGTGGCAGAAAACGCAACCCAAACCAGCTTAAACAGAAATGGAATCTCTTCCTCCCTGTAAGTCAACCGTCTTGACGTAGGCTGGCTCCAGGCACAGGTTGGTCAGGGCCTCACACGAGGGTCACCTGCTCTTGACATCGCCCTGCTCTGTTCTCTGTAGGCACATTCTCACGTAGGCTTTCTTCTCCCTGGCACAAGTCATCGGCGGCAGCTCTAAATGATCAGCTTGACCTCCAAGCCAGCGAGGAAAGAGTAAGAATCCCCCATTAATCCCAGCAAAAGCTTCACCAAATTGTGGGAGGTCATGTGCCTATTCCTGAACCGGCCAAGGAATGAGGGGATGAGCTGTTTGGCTCAGGCCTGGGTCGCAGATGCCACCCCGAGCATGCAGTGTGAGAGAAGGGGAGACGGCGACTGCTCAAAGGCAGTCGGGCTACAGTAACCAAAGAGTAAGGATGCTGTCCAGGTGGCCCAGAGCCTCCCGGGTCCAGCACAGGCTGGCGGAGAGCTTTGCTGCACCGAGGAGCTTGTGCATCACCCAGAATGTGACGAGGCATTTGCAGAGTGTTTCAAATTGGGGAGTGACACGTCTGATTGGTGATTTAGCCCAGTCGTTGCAGCAATGGGGAAGGTGGAGTTGCTTGGGTGCCACTCGGTCCTGGCAAGAGCTGGTGGAGGACTGAGCTCAGGAGTGGGGAAGCGGAGGAGCAGAGCCGGAACGCGTGGACCGGGCACGCTTGTTTGCCCGGTGCGAAAACTGAGCTGGGCTGTGCCGAGCCGTCAAGCCGGGAGCCTCGTCCTGGGAAATAACTAGGCTTTTGATCACCATCTTAAGCTGAATGCTTTCCTTCCACAAGCAAGGGAAAGTCACCCACTGCCAAAGCAGCAGTCACTTCTGTCCTTGAATAAGAGACCTCCCAGTACTTACTGCTATTTTTATTTATCCACCAGTCTACTACCCCGTGGCCCCAAACTCTTGAGATTTATGTCCTCATTACTCCTCACCACATTCCTCTAAAGTACACATTAGGTTCATAAACACAATTTCAGGGCTCTGCAAGAAAATGAAGATGCACTGTAATAGAAAATTAGCTTCCCTGCTGGCCCACTGGGTCCACATTCATTTCCTTCGATGGCAGAGTTCCTGGCGGGGGGCAGAAGGCCGCCTCGGGTTAGGGGTGTTAGCAACTAATCACCCAGTGGGAACCACTGTCTGGGACTCACTGTTTAATGATCTGGTGGTGGCCCAGCGTGCAGGATGACCTGTGACCCTCTGGGCTTTATTTACCAACAAAAGGTATCCCACGTAGCAGCCTTTTGGCATCAAGGTAAACACGAAGGCCACCACACATGGTAGTACTGCCTTGAGAAACCGATGGTTTGCTCCCCAGCCGGCCGTGCTGGGCACCTCCCACTCTTCTTGTCCAAATCAAGGGGGTGATGTAGCTTATGCACCAGCAGCTTCAACCATACAGGTCTTTGGATTCTGTTCTGCAAATGGTCAGTTCCCAGCTGTTTGACTTTGGGCAAGTTATCGAGCCTCTCTGAGCCTCGGTGAGACTTTGTCGGGTTGTCGTGAGGCTTAAATGAGATACAAGAACAGCTGTAAGGGGCTTAGCACAGGTACTAGTTGTGTGACCCTGGACTTCGCTGTGATAATGTCCTCTAGTGATTCGCCACCAGGAGTGACGTTGCCCCGTGGGAACATTTAGCAATGCTTGACGGTATTTTTGGTTGTCACAACTGTAGGGCTGCCACAGGCATCTAGTGGATGGAGGCCAGAGATGCCGCTATGTAGCCTACTGTGCACAGGAACAGCCCCACAGCAAAGATTTATCTGGCTCTAAATGTCAGTTGGGCTGAGGTTGAGAAGCTCTGATGTACAAAAACACTCAGTGCAACGCCTGGCTAAGTGTGCTTCAGTGGAGGGTGACTGTCAAACGGTGGGCGCCCTGTGCCAGGGACAGCTAAGTTTAGAGAGCCAGAGCTCAAAGACAGATGTCCACGGGGTGGTGGTGATAAAAGCTCTGGAGCCCAGAAGAGTCCCCTAATGCAGCCTGGGTGGCAGGAGAGGCAAGGCGAGTCAGGGACTGCTCGCTGGAGAAGAGGGCATCCGAGCTGAGTCGTGAACTTGCCTTGAATCTTTTTCTCTGTCCCATTTGGCCTGGTCGACATCAGAGCTGAAGCACCAGCCCTGGGGACCGGGCTGTAGAGACAAGGCGGCCTGCCCGTGTGACTCCTGGACCCCTGTGGGTGGCAGTCACACGGGCCTGGGAGTGAGGAGAGGAGCCGGGTGGTGGGATGCTGGCAGGCATGGCACTTCAGGACAGCAGCTGTCACCTCTGCTCCTGTCTGGGATTGCAGCTCTGTCTTTTTAACGCTGGGTTTTAAAATAAAACTGCATCTTGTTCTGACTATGGCTGTCACTTCTTTTGTTACTTCTGAGGTTGTTTCTTAGTAAGAGGCACAGTGCAGGGCTTGGAGGTGGCCTTCATTTTTGGCAAGTTGCTAAGCACCCACCTTCTCCAGGCACAGGGGCCCTAGACGCAGAAGGGATTCTTAGCAACAAGACCCAGGGCCACCTCGCCATGTGTCAGCGTGTGCCTCCCCTCGAACCCCTCCATCTCCCACCCTCTGCGCAGACGTAGACACCAGAGTACAAACACAAATGCACTGTTTCCACAGACAAAGCAACCCCCGAAGTCTCTTAAAGAGGAATGCTCAATACATAGCCCTTCCCGTTACCGTGCCCACAGCAGACATAGCTGATCAGTCCCAGCCTTTCAGGGCGCTCAGACCCATTCTCGGAGCCCCCCTCCGCACTGCCACTGCCTTCCCCAGGCAGCCTCCAGTGGACGAGGGTAGGCAGATCCGCCATCCTTATTCTAAATTCCTAATGGCCATGTGGCCCTGGGCGCATCACGTGACCCTTTCAAGTTCATTTCCTCTTCTGGGAAGTGGGGATAATAATACCTACTTTGTATGGTTGTTAGGATTACTAGAGGGGTGAAAATATATAAAGCGCCTCGCCTAGCCCTCATCGTGCACTGAGTGCTCAGTAATCGTTAATCACCTTCCGATTTGCATACTGATCTTTCAAAGACTGAAATAAGACTTGTCCATTTTGTTCCCAGCTGATATTGTGATTTATCCTCTAGCTGCATTTTTAGTAGTCCTCAGTTGGATTGTAGACATTTAGAGAATAGGAATGGTGTCTTAGGATTCTTTTAGGCCACTGGCCTTCCATCGAGACATGGCACTTGGATATACAGGAGTGTGGCAGAGACTGGTTGTTTTCTCATAATGTTCATTTCTCACTAATCTAGTAACAGAGTTCTGGGCATCATTCCCAAGTGGAAAACAGTAAATTTCTCAGCTTCCCTTGCAGCTACATTTGGCCATATGACTAAAATCTGTCTAATGAGATATAGACGGACATGTTGGGTATGGCCTCCCAGGACTGCTTAAATGGAGATACTTCATCTGAGTGGTACATACCTTACTCTTCTCCTCTTTCTCCTTCCTGTTGCCTAGAATTCAGACATGATAGCTGGAGCTCCAGCAGCCATGTTGGCCCATGAGGCATCCTTGAGGACAGCAGCTATGCAGTGAGGATGGCAGAGCAGAGAGATGGAAGGCACTTGGTCCCTGATGACCTTGTGGAGTAGCCATATCTATCCTGGAGCTCCTCCTTCCAGACTGCGAGTACATGAGAAAATAAACCCCAAATGGTTAGGCCCCCGCTGTTTTGGAGCCAAACGCAATTCCTAATTGCTACAGAGTTCTTCAAAAGAAATTGAGAGAATTGCATGCCCAGAACCCTAGAGGTGATGATGGCACGTGGCATTTAGGGATTGTGGAGTTCAGTTTATTTAGTCAATAGCTTTTTATAAGTTTCCACACCTACCAGGTGCTGCTGGGCACCACGGCTCATTGCTGGGGTTAAGAGAGAAAATATCCAGCAAAGAATCCGAGAAGAGAGATGATCAAGGGAAGATCGTGCTCCTCCCTTTAAGCCACGTCTGGAGATTTAGCCTTAATCCTGAGCACTGTGGAGAGCTGTTAAAGGACCCGAATTCGTGCTTTGTCACCGTTGCTCTGGCTGCGCAGTGGGAAGGGGGAGGGGAGGGAGAGAGCTGACCTCATCCGTGCTCACAGGCTCCTTCGCCCCCGGAAGACCTGAGCCTGCCAGCCAGCTCGAGGACCTCCTTCCCACACCAGAGCCCCGAGTGTCACTCGGGCCATCAGCCAGACCGTGGTACAGTTCTGTCATATTCTAGAACACGCACAGCTCTTGGCGTTCTGTGCTGGGCCTTCTAGACTCTGGATCTGCTCCTGTCAAAGCCCTTTTCCTTCAGAACTCCTTCATTCCTGGTCAGCTACAGGCCAAGCAAACAATGGAAGAGTTTGGCCAACATCCACTGTATCTACAACTGACCTCTAGGTGGCAGTGGCTGCCTGTTGCCATGCGGGCTCTCATCGCCATGGCAACCAGAAGTCCTCTTTCCTCCACAATAGCCAGTGTTCCTTATCTCTTCGCTCCCTGAATTTTGGATCCAGGTATCTACCTGTTTCTTTGTCTTACCTGCTACCCTTTGGCTTCCCAGTTTCCACTGCTGTGAATCTTCTTTATAGAGCTTTACTTGTCCAGAGGGCTGCTGGGGGTCTCACACACAGAAATGTACATATGTAGACCTGGGTCCTGCCTGTCAAAGGCATCAGTCCATTGCTCACTGTCAGACAGTCACCCGTGAGGACAGGTGTGTTTATGTGTACGTGAGTGACTGCGTGCAGAGTGAATAATGTGTCTGCCCTCCCTCCCTCCTGCATGCCTTCTTCCTTCTTTCCTTCTGTTCATCTACCCATTCAAACATCCAGTAATCTCTCCATCTTCCTTCACACCCATCCAATATCCATTGAGCACCTCTAGACAAGGATTTCCAGGAGCATCTCACCCTTGAGTTCTTGCCTTTAGAGAATTTATCACCTGGTAAAGATAGAAAGACTTGTAAAGGCACAAATGCAGACAAATGTTCAGGCGATGTTCAGTTATTTGTTCATTCATTCATTTATTCACTGAACAGTGTTTATTGGGAATTGTTACATTCCAGGCACAGATCTAGGTACTGGGGCATAGTGAATACGAATGTGGAGTTTACATTCTAGCTGAAAAGAGACAGGAGTCAATAAATAAATATGCAAGATAATTGTGAATTATGCTAGATGCCAGGAAGGAGCAGAGGGTAGTATGGTAGAGGATAATTTGGGGCAGGGATGTGATAAATGCTTCCAGTTCACTGGGGGAACCTGTTGGGGAGGGTAGCAGGAGTTGAGTGGACTGTCTTGGGAAATGTGTGGGGTTTTGCCAGACAGACCGATGAAGCAGAAGCATCACAGGCAGAGGGCCTGGCATGGAAGAGGCCACATGGAGTAGGGCACTTGGGTGGGGGAGGGAGAATTCGGGGATCTCTGGGGATGTGGCCCTGGCTGCCGGGGGAATGTGAGAGGGGGTGGGGCCTCCAGGCAGGGTGCGAGGGTGGGTGTGGGGAGAGGCCTCACGTGTTTTGTTCTTCGTCAAGGACTGTGAACTCGCTCTTCAAACCTGGGGGCTTTCAGATTTGGGTGTGTGGTGACCTAGTACTCCACTGGGGTGCCTCAGATCCACTTTGGGTAGAGAGGAACAGGGAGGCCTAACCCCCTCCTTTAACTACAGCTGCTCAGCCTTCATCTCTTGCATGTGTCAGATCTACACTTAGGATTTGGTTTGCAAAAGGAGATTGGTAGCTAAAAGGATGCTTAAAAACTAAGAGTGCAAGTGGGGAGATACTTAAAAATTTCTAAGTTAAGTGTGGTTATTAACCATCTGGGATTTTGCTATCAGATCTGGCTCTGGGCCTTGGTTTCTTTGTAAGATCAGAATAACAGTAGTCCCTGCCTCTTGGAGTTTCTATGAGCATTAAATGTGGTACACGGTAAGGCGCTTCGTACCCGAGCCTGTCACACTGCGGGCTCAGTCGTAGGTCGTTGTTGCTGTTATCATAGTTACCATTCATTCTCATATGTCTTCTGTTTTTCCTGCTTCTTCTCCAGTACTTCACAGTGAACACTCAAAACGTTAATGTTAGTTGCCGTTTCTTGTCCTTCCAGCCCAGGACCCCAGGGCGGTAAATAGAGATCACTTTCTCATTTTTCTTTCACAAACAACACGATGGAGGTTGGAGGAAAGACAGTGCAACACAGTGGCTAAAAAGCTCAGGCTCCCAAGGTCAGACAGACCGGATAGAATCTCTGCTCTGTAACCATCTAGCTGTGTGAGTTCAAGCAAGCCATGTAACCCCCCTGAGCCTTAGTTTCCCAGTGTTTGGGGTGATTAAGTAAAACGCGTGGAAAGCAGTACAGTAAAAAACAGTGGCCACATTGTAGGTGCTCAGTAGAGTAGCTTCAGATGCGTTCAACTTATCCCATTCCATCTCTTCTAGCCAAGTGCATGAGTCAGCTATTGTCACAGTAATCTGGTGTAACAAACAATCCCCAAACTCAGCGGCTTAAAACAGTTTATTGTTGCTCGCGTATCTGTGGATCGTTTGGGAGTTGGCTGACCTAGGCTGTTCTTGGCTCCAAGCTGCAGTTGGTCTACTCTTTGCGTGTCTCTCACCCTTCCTGGGTCAGCAGACTACCCGGGACGTGCCCTCTGGTGAAGGCCGAGTGCAGGGACCACCCCTGCCATTCAGTGGATCCCAAGCCTCTGCCCGATTTACGTTTGCTAACTTTCTGTTGGTCAAAGCAAGCAGTATGGCCAAGGCCAAAGTGAAAGGAAGTATAATCCGCCTGTTGCAGGAGGGACTGCAGAGTCACCTGGGGAATGGCATGACATGAGTGTGGGCACACGGGGAGAACTGGGGTCACTAATTCAGTAGACTACAGTTGGCAAAGGAAAACTAAGTGTGGCCACCCTGCCTTTCTTTCATCAAGTACCTTCAGAGCGTGAGGTAGGAGACAGAGTGTGGCATATGATTTCATACACGACACTTTTCTATAATTAAAAGTCTTATTACATTTGGTACATAGCCATTATACTTTACACAGTACTGTGTGCATTATACATTTATATAGACAAATTACTGCTTGGAGTTGTAGACCAACTCAAGTTTACTGTACTTCGTGGGCAACTTCAGAATTCCCAGGTCGTAGTTTTGACCAGCCTTGCTTTTCGCCTGTGGGCAGATTTTAAAACATAAAGTTCAGCTTTATTTAAATGGTCTCTCTGATTGAAGGTCCATAACCCCTTATTCAATATTCTTGAGGTCAAAATTCAAGATATGTTTTGTTTATCTTTTCTTTACGGATTTGAGAAAGGAACCAGGTCATGTAAGTGGGTCTCAGACAGTGCCCTACACTCAAACACCAGTGTTTCTACTGTGAGACAGGAGCGTTCACACGAGGTGGGGTGAGTCAAGTGTGTAAACACCTTTCATTTGGTCAAGTCGAGTTTTGATGACAAATGAGTTTGCACCAAACTTCTTAAGAGCCTTTTGGTTTTAAGAACTTTTTGGATTTGGGAGCTGGGGACGGGGTTGTGGGTGAGGGGCCGGGGCTCTATTAGCATTGCTGTTGTTGGTGTCGCCACTCAGTGACACACAGGCCAGTTGGTCCTGGGCCCTAAAAGCTGGCCATTCCTCCAGGGCCAGCTGAGGTCATATCTTGGCCTAAGTCCATTGGCTTGGGTCAACAGGTACCAGATTTGTAGCCAGCTCCACTTCTTCCTGCCAAGAAAGCTGGTCTGTCTGCTGCTGGCAGCGTGGGCTCCGATGCAGACTTGGCGGCATGTCAGGAGAAAGCTGAGGAATAGTCTCTCGTGCTCAGCTGCTAGGTCACAGCGGGCTGCAGGGTCGTCAGCCGGCATTCAAAAGCACAGGCCTTCCCTCTGCCTCACCCTCTGTGCAGCTCGTCGGCCACCACAGTGGGGGCCCGGGCCAGCTGCTGGGAGCTGGGAGTGAGAGAGGTTCCTGAGGCAGCGCAGTAAGTGTCTTTACTGCCGTGGGGTCTTATTTGGACCTAATGGAAATGTGACACTGGCCCTCTGGGTTCTACGAGGAGCAAATGAGAGTGGGCGTGTGAATGCCACTGGCCCACGGGCGCTGCAGTGGCCGGTCTTCGGGAATTCCAGTGTTCGGACCTGGCCCAGCCCTGGGACTTTCTCGAATGAGCTGAGACAATCTGTACAAGTGTGTGTACCTGGTGTGTGTGCATGTGTGTGTGCGTGTGTGCGTCCACCTAGAGGGGTGTGTGTATAATTGTCTTTTTACAGGAAGGAATCCACAGGCTTTATGAATTTTTTCGAGGGGCCTGTGACCCAGGAAAGGTGGAAGGGTTCTGGGTACTGGCCTGCAGGAGGCCTGGCAAGGCAGACAGGCTGCTCAGACGCCCCCCGATCCCCCAGCCCGTGGGCTCCTGGAAGGATGGGCCTTCGTCACCATGGCTCCCGGAGGCCTCTAGAGAACATGCTTTGTGTGTCTCAGTGTGGAAGGAGTTTTTGAGTCAAGTTGCAGGACTGATTGTGACAACTCCTTTGCCATCTTTCGTGGGCAGTAAGCTGAGATATCAGGCAAGGGCTTTTCTCTTCTCTTACCAAGAAGCAATACAGTCGCGAGTATAGTCACATTATGTATCTATCTAACATTTAACAAGAGTTCAGCCTCTCACAAAATTACTGCTAATAAGATGATAGACACGTGTCATGCATTATGACACTGGGCTGTGGTAACCCTGTGACATCGATGCTTCTAGTATCCCCATTGTGAAGATGCTCAAACCGAGGCTTAGAAAGGTTAAGTAGCGTGGCTGAAGTCACCCAGCTGGATGGAGCCTGGGTTTGACTGAGGCCGCAGATCCCGTGTCCTGGGCTGTGGGATGCAGTGGTCTGCCAGACACCCACGTGCTGCATGAAGAAGGCCCGAGTTCCCCCTCTGCTGCTCGGGCTTTGTGAGGGAAGAAATATAGATTTGGGGCTGGAAAAGACAAAAGTTCAAATCAGATCTCTAGCACTGCTGGCTCTGGGCCTTCGGGCAAACCCCATTCACATGTCACGCACCACCTCACCCTAAGAAGGTGCAGACGAGACCAAATGACCCCATCAAGCGCCTACCTTAGTGCCTGGCACATGTGAGAAGTGAAAAAATGTTCCTCCCAGCCCCATCTTGGGCATCTGGAATACATATTTTTTTAAATGCTATCTTATGGGCGTCATTATGAGGGAGAAATGAGTACACAGAGCGAATTAACTGTACTATGATGTTTGTGGTCTGCCAGCAGGCAAAATCTGGTTGTGTGGGGAGATGAAAGAGAATTCTTCCTGGTGACTAATATGTCTCTCCAAGCGTACATTACAGAGAGGTGCACAGAGTTCTCATATCTCGTCTGAAATGTTCTATTGTTCTGTTTGTTTTTCATTACTCTGAAATGATTACTGCAAAAATTCTTAAATTGGATGCTTTTCAAAGACGAAGATTAAAGACATGAGCACAGGCTGGCAGCTGTGTAGGGAGGGACGTGCATCTGTGTCGCTTTGGATAGGGCTTTGGAGGCTTCACCTTGGGCTCTTGATAGCTCGGGAAGGAACTTGCAGGCCTGTTAGGGACTGTATCCGCCATGCTCCCTCCACAAGCCTGAGTGGAGCTACGCTGGCATCTTGTAGCATTTCTGCCCAAGCTCAATGCCATCCTTTTGGTGTTATTTAACTTCCAGACTCCTAAATGCTTTTCAATGGGGAATGGGTCCCCCAAATTCCAAGACAAGGATGCTGAGGCCTTATGAAGGAACCCAGAGACCCTGAGTGAATGCACAAGAGGAAGAAAAATCTGGTCTTGACCTGCCCACCAAATCACTTGCTTCAGTGACTGCCTGAGAATTCATGGCCATTTTATTAAGGACCAGTTCTAATTGGAGAGTCATATTTATTGTTCTCATTTTTTTTTTTTATTGTCGTTGGAATGTCACCACTTATCCTCTGTCTAGAGCGAGGAAGGAAGTGTTTGTACTGGTGTTGGCTCCAAGTTCGTCCCAGCCCACAGTTGCCAGAATCACTGCTAACAGTATCAGAAGAACTTTGCTTTGTTGTGTGAATAAGTTTAAGGGGCCCCTAAACCCAGAAGGGGGAATACTCTGGCACCAAGGAGGAGATATCCCTTGGGGTGCTTTACCAATCTCCTGCTGCTGCTCTGAGAATTGCCCCCTCCTCCCGCACTCACATGCACAGATGCACAGAGGCAGACGCTTGCTGTAGCTCACTGGCCAGAGAGGACACCCACCCAGGGAAAACTGTCCAGATTCTGGCCTGGTCACGTCCTCTCTTGGTCTGAATTCTTTTGATTGCAAGTGGCAAAACCTCATCTTAAACAAAGCAGAATTTATTGGCTTATGTTACTAAAGAGTTCAGGTGTGGCTTGATCCAGACGCCCAGCCACCCTCCCTCCCTCCCTTCCTGTCTGCCTGTCAGTCCTGCTTCCCTCTCTAATGGCTTTATTCTCTGGTAGTTCCCCCTCCTGTGGTGTCGCCAGCAGCTCTGAGCTGACATCCTCACCTACCTCCCAGTCCCACAAGCTTCTGAGTGGCCTGGCTTGGGCAGAATGCCCCTGCTGTGAGGACGCAGGGTTTCGATTGGCCAGACCTCCATCTCAGGCCTGCCCCTAGGGTCAGAGCTGGAGTGGGAGCCACAGGAAGCACGAGAGTGGATCTGTAGAGGAGAATCGAGGTGCTACTGCCAGAAGGGGGGGCATGGATGCCAGGCAGAGGAGAAGCCCCAGACTCCACCGCGTACTCTCTCTCCCAGAGCGTTTGGGACTGGGCAGGCGTTGGCTGGGCCAGCCTGAGTATATGTGGGACTGGGGTTGAGGGGTGCTGTGTTTGGACCGTGAGTCCAAGATGCAGAGAAAGTGAGCCTGCAGGCAGAGCAGAATCGAGTGGGCGCACGCACGGACAGACGCAGAGTGTAGGCATGCGGCTGTCTAATGGCCCTGGTTTTGGACAGCTTTCTGGCTCTGGGTCCTGCCCCTTGGGGGGCCCGGCAGCATGGCCAGCCCTGGCTCACTGAGATACCTTTGTATTCTTCCAGTGAGTCTCCAGTTCCCTGAAGCCATACTGAACTGGTTTTTTTTTCCTGGCAATCAGAGTTCATGACTACAAAGAGAGAGACCAGGGACAGCATTAGACTGGCTCACAGGGTGTCTCCCAGGGGAGAGCGCCTGGCTCCCACTAGGGATTGCCATGTGCAGAGCAGAGGCCTGGTGAGATGGAGCAGACACTGGTGGGGATCGAATGCTACATGTTGGGAGGAGCTACCAGTCCCTAGAGGACCATTAGCAGCGGCAGGAGGAAGAGGGTCACTTAATCGCATTAGAAAGTGACATGCTAATGGCCATCCTCGCTGAATTACTGCCTCCCTAGCCTAGTCGTTTACACAAGAGCTGCTGGAACCATCACTCAGCTCGCATCCTGCCAGCCAAATGCAGCCCGAAGTTCCAGTGTGTCTGAAACTCCTCATTCAGAAGAGGAAGACCTAAACCATCTTTTGGAGAAAGCGATTTCCTTGTTATCTTCCGAGCTGAGGGCAGAAATTCTTTTATAACTATTTTATTCTGACTAATTTCCTATTCTCAAGAACATTTGATCTGGAACGTCTTGATGTAATCAAGGAGGGTAGAAAACGCCTTCTCACCCAGGCCGGCTTCTCCCTTCCTTTAAAGCTTTGCTCAGACATCACCTCCTCCAAGAAGTCTCCCTTGGTTCCACCCTGCATTCTATGCTGCTTCTCCTTGTCTCTGGGCCTGTGCTTTCCTCCATCATAACTTATTCCACTATAGTGTTTTCTGTTTGTCTGTCTGCCTCAATAATGCGTGGACTGCTTTAGAAGCGGGCACGTAGTTTTTGCTAATAATAGCTAGCTTTTGTTAAATATTTACATTCCAAGCAAAGTGGTTGATCTTAAACACAACCCTAGAAGGCAGATGCTAAAATTGTCCTCATTTCACATTGAGAAATTAAGGCACATGGAGAGGATTAGTGAATGACATAGCTAGTAAGGGTCACATAGCTAGTAAGAAGGTGAAATCAAGATGTGAACCCAGGCAGCCCTGGTCCCCAGACTCCTCTGAACTGTTGTTGGTCAACCTCTATCTCCTCGCGGCCGGCACGGGTCCTGGCACTTAGAAGGTGCTCAGTAAACATTGGGTAAACTGAGGTGGATTCGA
Source organism: Eidolon dupreanum (assembly GCA_028627145.1). Lineage (NCBI taxonomy): Eukaryota > Metazoa > Chordata > Mammalia > Chiroptera > Pteropodidae > Eidolon > Eidolon dupreanum. The sequence continues at coordinate 5,148,946 of CM053501.1, read as the reverse complement.
TACCTCTGTACGTACGCTCAGCTTGGAGGGATGTCGTCAGAGGTGCCCTTTCGCTGCTTCTATTACCGTGATGAGAGTTAGGGGCAGGTTGCGTTTCCCCGTTGAGCAGTTCTGCGGTTCTCACCGGGGCCCTTCTCTCCGAGGCAGAGACATGCTCTGCTTTTAAAACCTATTTCCCATGTCGACAGCCTTCTCGCAGGTACTAGCTCTGAGGATACGGGGTGAAAACTAACTTCCCATCTGTCACGGCAACATGACAGCTGTTTGGGGCTGAAAAACCGTTGGGAACATCAGGTCTCCCAAAAGGCTTTTCCTTTCCATTTCTGTACATGGAAGGAATTCAGGCGTGTCTGGGGTCAGTGTCACGGACATCCTGGCCCCCAGCGCTGGCTTTAAACAGGTCGCCCAGCCCGGTTTCCTGCCATGGCCAGGGGTGCCTGGTCCCATTAGCCCAGGGTGAGGCCCTGCTTCTGTGGCTGGCTCTGCTTCTCCCTGTTCACTCTGGGAGGTTTCCTCTTTGTTCCTAAGTGACAGAGGTGGTCCTTTTATTTTCAGATGTAGCCATGCATTTCAAAATAGCTTTCCCTTTTAACTTTTACCCAGTTGTGTTTGAGGGGGGCAGAGGGTTGGGTATGCATTGTCTTCACAGTGTGCACTAGAAGTCCCATTGACTTGAAAAATGCCATTTAATTTTCCTGCTACCAAAGTCAGTATTTAATAGAGGAAAGAAATTTGGAAAACTCGGACAACTGTTAAGAAACCATAAAGATAATAGAAATCTACCAACATTCAGAAATAACCACTGTTAATATTTTGATTTGAATCCTTCCGGTCTGATTTTTGGGCTATAATTGCACATATATTCACATGTGATTGGTGTCATACTTATCAATATATCCTAAGTAATTCCTAAGTTAAACGATTTCAGAATAAACAGATGTCTGGCTTCTGCTTCCCCCTACTCCGGGAAGACTTGGCTCATATTTATATCTGCGAAGAAAGAACCAGAAGACTTTTCTACTTTCCCATCGAGCCTAAAACTGTGTAATTTCAGTACTACAAACAGAGTGACCAGCTTTTAGCTAGTGGACATCTATTGTGGTGCACGTGGCTACGAAGGTTTAATGTGCCTGACTCAGATATCTAGACTGCAACATGTGATTGCGGGAGGAAGTCATATTTCCTTCCAACATTCCCCAAATGTGATCATCGGAGCCCCGAGCAGCTTGATTGCCGGAAATTAGCTCCCATCGAAATGGCTCCAGCTATTTCTGAGTTCCCCGGAGACTGACATGTCCTCAGGGACCTGCCCCTTGTGATTTTCTCCATGGCCCCTGAGGTTGCTGGCCGGGCTGAAGATGACCCTCATCAGGCGGCCGAGCTCTCGGGCACAGCTGCCCGCCAGTGGTTATTGTCACTCTGGCTTGGGATGGGGGAAGGGTACAGTGCTTTCTCTGCTTTGTTCCTTAAACCCGAGTGTGATGCTGGGCCCATTCCGTATTCCTCCCTGCAGAGCTGAGACCAGGCTAGAGCAATGAATAAAACTCTGCCAGCTGGACAGGGACCGTGGCGGAGAGATACAGCATGGGCGGGAACTCTCGGTTGCTGCTGCTAGGCGTGGCCACCCTCATCTTCGGGGTCTCTGAAGCGTGTCTCCCTGCTTTGCTTCTGGTCTCCCACTCCCTTGAAAGGGCCAGCTGGCTGCTCCCCACCCCCTGAGGGAGGAGTCCACAACCACGAACCCCAGAGCATGGGACGTGTCGCACTGGGGCCTCCGTAATTCCCCAGCAGGGCCTGGTGCCTGTGGTAGGGACAGGGGGTGCTGGCGGTGGGCATCTGGTGGGGCAGAGGGTCCTCAGTGGTCCTCAGGCGGGCCTGATGTGAGGGGGCCTGCGGGTCCCTGCGGGTCCCCTACAAGAGTCCATCTGCACCTGACCTCCCTTGGAAGTGGTGTTGCCCATGACTTACTGAGTCACAGGCTTTATTCGAGAGACAGAGGGTGGGCACCAGGGTCAGGAACTCAGCAACTCGGCGCCAGAGTCCCGCCTGTTTCCCTCGCTTCCCTCGGTCTTGGGGAGGAGGTGCTGAGCCATAATGTGAAGACACGGGGCCTGGGGCCGGGTGGACCTGGGCTTTTGCCTTCGCGCCCTTTAGACTAGCGTGTGTTGGAGCAATGGCTCAGCCTCGGCAGAACGGCAAGGAGGGAAAGCGAATGGGCAACCAGGGTTCGTGAGGTGCTAAAGAAAAGCTTCCTCTCCTCTTAGAGACTTACGCCTCCGCTCCCCCTCCAGGCATCTGAAAGTGAGCGAGGGGCACTCGCTTACCTGTAAACACCGGCCGTTCGTTGAAGCAGCTATGTCTGCTCTCATTATTCCCCCTGCACATTCATCAGCGCTGTGGATGGCAGTTCCGTGCTCTGAGCAGCCCCTGCTCCGTGTATTGGACGCACATCTGTTGAGCAGGTGCTCGGACGCGGGAGGTGACATCCTGCTTTTGTGGGACTGAGAGGGGCAAGGCCTGTCAGCAAGCGACTGCTTGGCAGTGCTCCATCCAGTGTCTGAGCAGAGTGCCTGTTCCCACCCGGCCCTGTCCATTCACCTATCAGTCCATTCGTTCCATTCTTTTTAAACATTTCCGTTGGTGAATGTGTATCGGGTGCCTCCAGTCCTGGGCAGGGGCACAGCAGTGGACAAAATCGTCTAGATCCCTTCCCTAGGGGAGCTTATCCCCCAGCTGAAAGAGACAGATAGTAGACAGGTAAAGAAGTGAATATTTAGCAGCCCAGATGGTGGTTGGTGCTGGGGAACGGAGGTGCTAGTTGAGCCAGAAGTTGAAGGGAGTGAGGGGACAAGCATTCCGGGGAGAGGGACTAGCATTGGCGAAGGCCCTGAGGCTCTGCCCGTCCTTATCCTGTTGCACCTGAGACCCGGCTCAGCCCACCGCCAGCATCTCCCACCTCCTTCCTGTTCTCCTGCGCCGGCCCTCGGCCTCCTCTGAGTCCCCTCCTGTCCTGTGCTTCTCTCGTGGCAGGCTGGGTGGGCCCTGCCCTTTGCTGCCGAGCCGTTTCTCTCCCGAGACGCGTCCACTCTGACTCACTGTCCTAGCACAGCTGCGGGAACCGCGCCTCATCCCCTGCTGCCGTATCCCCACGTGAAGTGGCGTGTCCCTGTGTGTGGTCGTTTGTGTCACGTTGGCTGTCTGGCCAGCTGGGGGCTCCAGCAGGGCAGGGCTCGCGCCTGGGTCCCTTCTCCATGATAGCCCCAGGGCCCAGCCCTGAGCCAGCCACATAAAAGGCCTGGGGTTACCCAGAAGAGGGAACACGCCATTCTGCTTGGGGTCTACTCGGGGTGGGGACAAGAGGAGACCTGACCTGAGCAGGGCCTCGAAGGAAGAGTCGATGCCCTGAGCCCAGGGTCCAGCTCTTGTCACCTCCCGAACCCATGAGGTGCAGTCCGGTGGGCAGGCTGGCCGTGCCGCTCGCAGGGTGTTGGGATCGGCGTCAGACGTCCAGAGGGAGTAGAGCCTGGGAGATCTGCAGTGACCACGCGTGTGCGCCGTGACTCCGTCCGAAGCGAGGACTCCGCTTCAGTGATCACAGCGGCCTCGGTCCGGGGACAGCAGACCACACCGGGCCCGGCCCCCTTCTAAACCGCTCACTCTGCGCCCTTCTTTAAAAGCTGTGGGGGGTGGTGCTAGCCACTCACAGTAAATAACGCGCTTCTGACTTGTCTGCCTCATTTCCATAACCCAGTGCACTGAAAAGTCATTTTTCTCCGGCTAAGTTATTCATCTCGTTCCCAGCATTTGGCTGCAGTAGTGCCAGCCCCTCAGCACGGTCACACAGTAGTTCAGGCATCTCGTTCTAGCAGCGAGGACAGTTAGAGTTAATAACACATGAAGTCGTTTCATTAAAAGGAACGTTTTGTTAGGAGACATTAACACAGGCCGCCAACCAAAACACAAATCATTCATTCCTTGGATATTAGGGAAGCAAAATGAATTAGGAAACTAAAGCCATTTTTAAAAGAATCTTTGTTATCCTAATGTCATCTGACTGTCTTTAAATTTAACAATCCGTGTAAAGAGCGTTGGAGTTGAGAGTTTATAGCTCTTGTTTTTCTCCGAGATGGAGATGGTGTGGCGTGCGCCTTGGTGTAGCATCGACTGAGGGCCCGCCCGGTCCTGGCTCCGCTCCTCACGCTAGGTCCTGTGGGCACGTTGCTTAGTTGTCCCAAGTCTCTGCTTTAAGGCGTGTAACGTGGCAGTGCATCTGTGAAAACCATAGGTGAGACGGCTGGCACACGATAGGTGCCACCAAGTGGTATGCCATCTTCTCTAAGTCCAAGGACATTATCCTAGTTAATGCTTGCTTTCTCTCTTGAACATCACAACCTGCATCAAAACGCGTTTGCTGCCGGGGTGGAGGAGTTTGGGTATTAAAAGGTCGCCTGGATTTTGAAGTGGAGAGGGGTGAATGCTGCCGGAAGTGGGGGCCGCCCAGCCCGATGGTTTGTTTGCAAACCAGCAGCGTGTAGGTGAGCATTTTTTTCAGAGCTCTTGCCGCATTTATGTCCATGGGTTTCTCTGTGTATCTGATCCTTGCAGTGGTTCTGGCCTCCATCAAGTGTGTCCTGTGAGGTCCCCTCCTAACGTAGCTCTCTTGTCTGGGATCCTTGGTGCTCGCGTGGCAGGGCCGGGGTACGTGCCGGGCCAGCCTGCAGCCAGCAGAGAGGTGTACCGGGCTCGTTCTGAGTCACAAGCTCAAGTGACGCTTCCCAGGTTTTGTTTCAGTCCGTGGAAACCCACCGAAGAAGGTCATTTACTGAACTCTGCTGTTTCTGTTGACGGTGTTTTGGAAGCAAAGGGAATGTTTAACTGCCCAACCCACAGACTGTGCATTCTGTTTGTGTTTCCCGGCCTGCCTAGCATTTGACAATTAATTAGGCATGGTAATTACCTGCTTTAATTTCGTGATTGCACATCCTATAATTACCCCTAATTCTCTAATAGGGAAGTTCATGTACACAAAGGCAGATGACGACGAAGGTGAGGGGGTGACGATGTTATTAGCTGCCACTACTTCCTGCCTGCCAGGCACAGCATCTCAGACCAGCCAACCAGTCGTCCCCACTATACAGACTGAGAAGCTGAGTCTCAAGGTGGCTCCCCCAGGGCGACTGCTAGCCAGGGGAAG
>CM053501.1:5080987-5143652 GCA_028627145.1 Eidolon dupreanum | reverse complement strand
GAGAGAGAGAGAGAGAGAGAGAGAGAGAGAGAGAGAGAGATCTATATAGATGTGTGTGTTTCACTTTTACCCCGGAACATCCAACATTTGATGTTAGACCTGTTAACAGATGTAAAGAATGTTGTCCTACACAGGGTCACTCAGTTCTCCTCTGCTTAAGAAGTAGCTCCCTGCACTATCCTAATTTTCCAAACGCAGAATCGAGGCTTCGAGGGATGAATGAACTCACCCAGCATCACCTGGCTAGCAGGAGGTGGAGCTGGACTTTGGACCCAGATCTGCCTGAGGCTGTATCCCAGTCTCTGACCCTCTCTAAAAGCTGATGTCTAACTGAGCGCCTGGTCCACGTGGCTCCTCACCCACCACTGTCTTCTTTAGATGTCCCAGGTCCATAAATTAGGATAAAAGTTTACTCTCCTGAAGATAGTGAAGGCATGGCTTTTTATTTTTTTTTACTTTTATTTTTAAATCTAGCTTTAATATAAATATCAGATGCATAAATCTTAAGTTTTTAGTTCAGTTAATTTTTACTTCTGTATATACCTGTGTAACCACTGCCCGGAAGAAGATAAAGGACACTTATAGCAGGCTCTTTGTGACAACTCTCTCCTAACCCAAGGTCATATAGATATGTTTCCTCCTAGTAGCTTTATGATTTTACTGTGCACATATAAATCTATGACCACAAGAGAAATGAGTGCAAAAGCCATGCCCATAACTGCCCGTGACAGCCTACCCATAATAGTCCCAACTGGAAATAGCCCACATGCCCACCCCAGCAGAGCGGGTAAATAAATGTGGCATGTTCGTACAGGGGAGTACTATGTAGCAGTGAACAAGGACAGGTGGGTGCTGTGCACAACGTGAAGACATCTCACAAACACAATACGGGGCAAGAGAAACCAGATGCAAGGGGCACGCTCTATAAGAGTCCACTTAGATGGAGTTCACAACCAGCCGAAAGAAACCGGGGGAGTGTTTGGCAGAGCAGTGAGGGCCGGAGGGCCAACAGGAATGCTTCAGTGGTCTTATCCTTCTAAATGAAAGCAGTTCCCAGAGGCTCTGTCCACACAAGAGTTTGTTCTGGATTCGATTCACTGACGGACTAAGGATATTCCGTTTCTCCCTGCGAACCCCTCTCCTTACTCACGGTGTTATTACAGGCATTCCTGGGGCAGTTCTTCCCAGGGGGAAAACATCCTCAAGATTCGCTCTTCCATTTAAAACAAGGGCAGGTTTGCCCTGATTCCTGATTACAGATATCACCCTCCTATTGTATTCTTCTTTTGCTGAGGCAAGGAGTTCGGACTTGAATTGGCTTTTCATTGCTTGTTTTAAAAAAGAACTTGGTTTTGCCAGCTGAGGTCAACTCTCTTTCCTCCTCCAAGGGGTTATTATCTTTATGGCTCAAGCAGAAGCAATTGGGCATCGCAAACTTAATTTGGATGGGAGAGCCCTTTAAAGTAAAAAAATAAAAATATAAAACTAACAATTTGGGGCATAAGCTCTTTCAGTTCTTTAGTGAAATAAGTACCCAATTTGGTTTAGCAAGGACTTTGCAGAGAAAGTTTGCAAATTTCGGATGCTGAATGCATGGCTGCTGAGGGCGGACCGCCCAGGTAGGTCATTGTGACTGGTAGGTGGCGGAAGTGCTGACTCCTGGGAAGCGCCATGATGTCTTGAGAGCTCGCTGCAGCCCGGTGTCCACCAGTCAAGCACTGGGAGGGGATTCTTGTTAATGCTGACCGCCAGGGTCAGAGGCTTCCAAAATCCAAATCCTGTCATTTCCCAGGGCAACCCAACCAATAATCATTTTTTTAAACTTACTTTTTTATTGACGTATAATTGACCTATAACATTGTGTTAGTTTTAGGTGTACAACAAAAGGATTCAGTGTTTGTATATAGTGCAAAACGATCTCAATAAGGCTGGTTAATATCTCCCAATAAGGTTATTTTTATTTACTTACTGAACACTCACGTGGCACCTTCTAGGTACCAGGCCCTGGTCTAAGCCCATCACATGTGTGAACTCATTTAATGCTCCCAAGACCTAGTGAGGGAAGCCCTATTATCCCCATTTCTCAAGGGAGGAAGCAGAGGCCCTAAGAAGTTAGTAGCTCTCAGCACGCAGCTGGTGCGCGGCAGAGTCAGGATCGGGGGTTTGGCTGCGGGGCCTGTGCTCTTAACCACCTGCACACATTGTGTCACCTGACAGATCACATGATGTCACCTCCCCTCCTCTCTGCCAACAGGCTCTTCCTCCCCTTCCTTCCTTGTTCGTTACGCCCATGATATTCCCTCTTCTTAGGATGTTTACTCATCCTCAGTCCAGGTGGCTCCCCCCGAGTCATTGGTCCACTGGAGCCAGACCTGGGTACCCTGTCTCAAAGGGGAGAATATGGAATAGGGAGCAGGTATTTGTCACACGGATCCGATTATTTGAGCTAACGGTTTCGGAGATCCTTTCTAACCCCAGCATCCTGGAGTTCCGAGTCCTTGAATGCCTGCTGTCCCCCACAGCAGGGGCTACACGGAAGAGGAGGTTGGAAGGCCAGGGGACACTCTTTCTAGGACAGGCTATTTGCTCTGATCTGAACATCTTACAGAATGTTTTAAAGAAAGACAGGCAAATTGGCACAATTCTGGCTGTAAAGGAGTTTTTTAGAATTTAAGAAATTAAAGGATTTTCAAGAAAATGTAGGCAGATTGGCATTTGCCAAAGCAAGGGGCAGAGCCTGAAGTAAGGTGGTTGTGATGATTCCAGGAGCCTTCCAGGCCCCCAGAGGCTGCCACATACCGACCCCCGAACCCCACTGGCATGAGCATCCTTCATGGGCAGTCATCAAGTGAATTTGAATAGGGGAGATGAAAATGGATTGAACAAGGACAAACAGCAGGCTCGAAGGACAACTAGAGGCCAGTTGTGGTGGTCCCGGTGGGGGCGGAGCTAGCTCCAGAGGTGTATTTTGGGGTGGGGGTGGCGGTGAGGGTGGTAGGTACCTTATTGTTCAGTACTCGGATGTGGGGGTTAAAGGACAGCAGCATTCAAACTTGATGCCCAGGTTTTTGGCTCAGGCATGTCAGCGGCACATCCACTGGGAGAGCACGATGTCTCAGGAGGAGGAGCGGGTTTGTAGTGCGGATCTTGGGTTCAGATGTTGACACGATGAGTCTTATCAGCTCCAGGTCTGGAGTTCATATCAGAGGTCCAGGCTGAAGATACAGATTTGAGAGTCATTGACCTAGACCTGAAATGTGCAAACCTGAGAGTAGATGCTCATGTGGGCGAGAGGAGGCCCTGGGGCAGCCTCTGCCTTTGAGGCACAGGCAGAAAAGGATGTGCCCGTGTGGAAGGCCAAGAAGGGACCGCCGAAGAAGTGGGAGGGGACGCAGAGCTTTCATGGAGTGAAACAGGTGGCTCCTGAACAGTTATGAAAAATGTAAAATCAGAATGCATCACACACATTAGGGATGCCTGTATTTAGAGGTTTTTAAGATGTGTATTGACATTCACTGGTTGCAGGTTGAAACAGCTATTCATCATTGAAGATTTTATTCTGTGCTGTTCTTAACTCATGTAATTTTCTTAAATGCATCGATCTCTCTCCCATGGTTTTCCCTTGAGATGTAGTTGCTACGTGCCCATGGACGGTGTTAGGGCCTACAAAAAGCTGATGAAACAGCCCTCAGATTTGGTACCCCAGAGTGTTCTCTTGGGAATCACAACTGGATTAAAAGGCAGACGTTTTATGCCCTAGTTGTGCTTATCCCATCTGGACAGGACCTTCTATCCATTTGGGCTGATCCCAACTCTGGCCCCGCCTCCTCCGTATGGAGGTCTGTGCAGTCCCAGGCGCAGCTGTCTGTACCACCTTGGGAGGGGGGCCGTTAACCAGCTCCAATCACATCTCTGAGATCAGTCGGGGGAATGATGTACAGCATGTCGTTCCCGTAACCTGCCTGACTCGTCTTTCATGTACCGTGTGTTCACTCACTACTCTCTGCCAGGCACGGACATCCAGTGGCACAGGGGATGGATGTGGCCTCTGCCCCCGCAGAGCTGGTTTCCTTGGGTGGAGCGTTGCCGAAATCCCACCCTTTGTAATAAAGTTGTAAGAGAGGTTTCCATTTTCTTTCCTTTTCTTGACAGGTCTACATCCGGATAAAAGATGATGAGTGGAACATCTACCGGCGGTACACAGAGTTCAGGGGTTTGCACCACAAGCTCCAGAGCAAATACCCTCAAGTGAGAGCCTACAACTTCCCACCCAAAAAGGCCATCGGAAACAAGGTACCGTCACCGCGGGGAGCCGGGCAGGGTGGCCCAGCACCAGGGCCTACATTGAGGCAGACTCTCCTTCTTCTGTTTATGGCTTAAACACACATGATCCTGTAAACATGCAACTCAAAAGCTTAGCTAGTATAAGAAAAAAACAGTCGTCCGTAATTCAACCACCTAAAGACAGTTGCATCGAGTTTGTTGGTGTGCGTGTTCTTATTTGTCTAGAGAATGGTTGGCCAGCTTGTTCTGTCGAGGGCCAGGGAGCAAGTGTTTCCGGCTTTGCTGACTATTTTAGCTGCGAATGCTCAGCTCCGCCCCCAGTAGTGTGAAGACAGCCACAGACAGTGTGGATGCAAATGGACATGCTGTGTGCCGGTAAAACTTTATTTATAAGCATCGGTGGCAGCTGGATCTGGCCCACGAGGGTTAGTAATTCATAATGACATCATTTGTTTTCGTGTATTCATCCGGGCACCCTGGGGAAAGGAGGCACTAGTCCTCCGCAGGTCTGCTGGTTGATTAATATTCAGTCATTCAGCAAGTGTTTATTGAGCACCTATTAACTATATGTCACAGCGTAAGGGGCAGGAGCCCAGCACGGAGGAAGACAAGCCTGGGCCTAGCTCCCTGTTGAATGTCTGCCCCAGCCAGTTGGCATCGTTTTGTCAGCCCTCATGTTTGCTTAGAGCAGTGCTTGTCCACTCGGAGAGCTTGAAAAACTACTGAGAACCGCCCATCCCCCACCTCTATTCCGATTTAATTGGCCTGGAGCGAGGCCTGAGCTCTGAGAGGTTTAAAAGCTGCATAATTCCAAGATGCAGCCAAGCAGGAGAACTTCTCGCTGCAAGTCCAGCGGGCGGTGGAGAGGCTTCAGCGACTGCAGTGTGTTAACCGGCCTGGTGGGGACAGTGCGGTCAGGTGAAGTAAGGTCCTGGCCCTTCTCGGGACATGTAAGACATTTACTACCATGGGTCGCAAAGTGTGGCCCCTGACCAGCAGCGATAGCTTCGCCTGGGAGCTCGTTAGAAATACAGGGTCTCAGGCTTCCCCCTAACCTACTGAAATATAAGCTCTGGGGCTGGGACCCTGAAATCTGGGTTGAACAAGTCCCGGGGGTGGTGCTGATGCACGAGCATGTGTGAGAACCACGGCGCCATTTGTATTGACAGAGCCCTGTGACAGATTCCATATGTGACAGATTTCCTACTTTCTCTCTTGAAGAGGTACCTTGCTAAGATTTCCTTCCATCTTTAAAAAAAATTGTTAAATTTTTAATTGCAGTTGACATTCAGTACTATATTAGTTTCTGGTGTACAGTATAGTGGTTAGACATTTATATAACTTACAAAGTGCTCACCCCAACAAGTCTTGTACCCACTTGGACAGCATACATAGTAATTACAGTATTATTAAATATATTCCCCATGCTGTGCTTTTATATGCCTGTGATTATTTCATAACTACCAATTTATACTTCTTAATCCCTTCACCTTTTTCATCCAGCCTCTCAGCTCCCCTCCCCATCTGGCGACCCTCAGTTCTCTGTATCTATGAGTCTGTTTAGTTTGTTCTTTAGATTCCACAGGTAAGTGAAGTTATATGGTATTTGTCTTTCTCGGTCTGACTTAATTCACTTAGCATCATACCCTCTAGGCCTATCATGTTGTGACAAATGTCACAAGATTTCATATTTTATGGCCAAGTAATATTCCATTGTATATATGTACCACTGCTCTTTTTCTGTTCATCTGTTGATGGACACGTAGATGCTCCCATATCTTGGCTGTTGTAAATAATGCTATAATGAACATAGGGGCGCATATATCTTTTTGACTTAGTGTTTTGGATTTCTTCAGGTAAATACCCAGAAGCAGAATTGCTGGATCATATGGTAGTTCTATTTTTAATTCTTTGAGGAACCTCCACACTGTTTTCCACGGTGGCTGCAACAATTTGCAATCCCACTGACAGTGCAAGGGGTTCCCTTTTCTCCTCCACTTCCTCGCCAACACTTGTTTGTTGATTTATAGATGGTAGCCATTCTGACAGGTCTGAGGTGATATCTCATTGTGGTTTTAATTTGCATTTCTCCGGATTTCTTTCCATCTTATCTTAGAAAACCAGAGCAAGAGTTCGCATAACCCACTCCCAACATTTGGGAGTTCCACAGAGAGAACTATTACTGACTGTTATATTTACATGTTCATAGATTTGTATATTTGAACCAGATTAGAAATCTGATCACGGCAGGGTCTGTAAGATCTTAATTTAAAGAGTTATAAAGCAGTTTATCTCAGGCCCAGAATTAATCTCTCATTCCATTTTTCTCTGTCGAATAAAAATGGAGTTGAGCCCATAAAAACCGAAGACAGAAATACTACACTTGTTTATAGCAAGGAGTACAATAATTCTTATGGGGTGCGGGGGGAGCAAATTATATACTGATTTAATCTAATGACTCGTAGGCTCATACAAATCTTGGGACCCATCCAAAATGTATCAAAATGTCATAAAACAAAATTTCTGCCTATCGTATCATCATTATGAGATAGTCTCACTTGCAGAAAGCATTGCACCAAAGCAGCCTCCGTGACATCTTCAGAGAACCCCCGTCCGTATCTTGCTAAGGGAAATTCGTACGAGGCTGAACCAGGGCATTCAGATGGTGGAACATCTTGCATTGTGTGTTCCCTTCCTGTGGCCACTGTAACAAATCACCACTCATTTAGTGGTCTAAAACGACACAGATTTACTGTCTTGACAGTCCTGGAGGGCAGAAGTCCAAAGTTGGTCTCACTGGGCTGGAGTCAAAGTGTTGGCAGGGCTGCGTTCCTTCTGGAGGCTGCAGGGGTGGATCTGTTTTTGCCTTTTCCGACTTCTGGAGGCCACCCACGTTCCTTAGCTTGTGGCCCTCCCATGTCCTCAAAGCTGCAGTCACATGGTGGACCCTTGCTTCTGTCGGTATAGTCACATCTTCTCTGCCTCTGGCCCTCTTCCTCTTGTAAGGACTCTTGTGATAACAGCGGGCCCACCCAGATAATCCATGATAACCTATCTCAAGATCCTTAACTTAATCACACCTGCCAAGTCCCTTCTGTCATGTGAGGGTTCAGGGATTAGGACCTGGACACCTTTGGGAGGTCACAGGTTGCTGGATGCTTTCTCTGTTTTCCCAGTGGCTCCCTCCCCACCCTGTATCTCCCAAGCTCTATAGTTATGTAAAACTGAAGACAAAGCACATCCACCAAGAGCACCACCAATCCTGACAACACTGGCTGTGAGGCTCCGTTAAGGTGAGGGGAAGCTCAGGAGTTGGAGGGTCTGTCTGGAGCTACGTAATTCAGAAGGAGCGTGAAGCAGTCCTGTCGCTCCTGCGCCAGGAGCCGGGACTGCACGTGAGGGTCCCCTCGGAGTCGGGTCATCCTCAGCCCTGCTTTCGGGTTCTCAAGAGCACTGTCGGTTCTGGGATGATTCTGAGCACCTGTAGCTTTCTTCCTGTGCAATCCGAATCAATAGGGGAGTGCGTTCCCCACAACTTTCCCTCCCCTCAATGCAACTCTCCTTGCAAATAAGTGAGCTTGGAAATGTAAGGGACCATCTCTTCCCAGTGATGACCAACTTTTTCAAACACACCGACTGGTTCTGAGCTACATCTTTTGTCCAGCTCTCCACGGTCAAGGTGGCTCTGACAGTTTCCTCTGTTCCTCAGGAATCTAACAGCTCATGAGCAGTCGTGAGGCCTTGGCCTCTTGTCTGGCCTGTGCAGCCCTTGAGCTTTTAATTGGCCGGTCATGCCATGATCGTACTTTGATTCTCTCTTTCCCCAGCATTTGGCTAAGGTTTGCCTACTTCCCTTAAGTACACTTTGGCTGCTGCCCAGCATGCATCTGAGAGTACATCTGATTTTCCAGGGTAGATTGAGTTAGAATGTAGGACTTCAATGCCCAACAGAGGCTACCAGTGACCTCTGCCAAGAGACCAAGCTTGTGCTTGCCCAACTGGGCCTAATAGCTCAGGGTACCTGCTTCGATACCCTGAGGGTGAATTTTCAAGAGAGCTTTGATACTAAATTGGCCCAGAAAAATCCATCAGGTCAGAATCTTTTCTTTGATTGGGTCACTTCCAGAAGGACACACTGGCACTTGGGCCATAAGTCATGCAGATGCATTCCCTTTGGGTAGACTGAGTTGTGTGCACTTTGCCGTGCTCAGCCTTGGACCCGTTAAGTGAATCACTCCAGAATCCACAGCCCTGGATAGTTCTCAAGGATGTGCAAAACAGAGGTTAGCCTTTTTTTTTTTTTTTTTCATTCAGCAGATGAATTTCTTTCTAGCCTGAATTTCTGGATATTTCCCTGACGCTGCCAATTATAGAGGTAAAATGTGATCTTAACCCCACTTTGAACTTTTTTATTTAATTGATAAAATCAGCACATTGTATAGTTTGTGGTTGCAGGATTTGCCTTTACCAAAGCATTTCTTCTGCCTCGATAGGCCATGGATTTGTTTGACTATAAATGGGCAGATGCCCAGAGCACTCACTAGGATAGCCTGCTTTCACATAGCACACCAAGCCCAGATCTTGTGAAAATAGTTTCCTGAATATCAGTCTATTTATTACTTGATGAAGTTCATTCTTTTTGTAGCTCAGTCAAGCCACATAGCTGTATATTGAAGTTACTCATTAATGTTTAAATATCCCAGGCACAGGGCTTATGTCAGTCAGGAAAGTCTTGGCTAGGCAGAGTGAACAAGCAGCTCCGTGATCTTGGCAGCCCAAACCAACCAAGGTGTATTTTTGGCTCTCACTCTGTGTCTGCTGTGGGTCGGCTTGGAGCTCTGCTCATCCTAGCGTCTGGGGCCCAGGTCGCTGGAGGCTGGGTCTTCATGCTTCTGTCTGGAAGTGATACATATCAATTCCTCTCTATTTCATTGGCCAGAGCAAGTTACAGGGCCAGGCCGAACACCGAGGCGGCAAAAGGGTCCACTCCTGCCATGTGCCCAGAGGGAGAACCAGAACCTTTACAGTCAGCGCTCAGGACCCCCGCAGGGGTGGCGCTGCTCTTGGGCTACATTAGTGGTCAGGACTGAGATGATACGAGCACAACCCCACCGATCCACGTCCTTTTCCACTTTTAAATAGTTCCAGTTCTGCTGTTCCCCTCCATCCTTGCTTGGATGGTCCTAACCCAGGCCGCTGTCACCTCTGTCATAGGCATCTGCAGTGGCTACCCTTTCGCACTCTTGCTGCCCACGGTCCATTTCCTACACTGTAGCCACAGTGAGATCTGTAGGTCGTAAATCAGACTGTGTCACTGTTGATTAAGACCCTTCAGCAGCAACTCATAGCCGTTAAATTCACGACTCTTTACTATGGCTTGCTAGGTGTTTCCGGTCCGTCCCCCACACCCTCCCCTACCTTATCTCACGCTCCACTTCTCTCCCCGTGCACCCAGCCACACTGACCTCCGAACAAACACTTCCACGCCTTTGTCACCTCATGGTTTTTGCACCTGCTATTCCTTCTGCCTGGAATGGCTTTTCCCCCGATCACTGCATGGACGATCATCAGTCCTCAACTCAAATGCCATCTCCACAGAGAGAGGCCTCCCCTGACCACCCGCGTTAATGCTGCCCCTTCGGTCACACTCTGGCCCATCACTCTGTTTCAGTTTTCTCCTAGCTCTCACCTTGAAATGATTTATTTGTGTACTTGACTATTATCCGTCTCTCTGCACTGGAACAGAAGTTCATGAAACTGGGCCTGGGTCTGTTTCTGCTCACTGCTCTGTCCCCAGCTCCTAGAGTACCTGAGTACCTGAGATACGCACGGCCTGAATTAATGAGTAAATGAACAGAAATTAAGTGGAAACGTTTCTCTTTTATTTTCTTGCCTTCACTGGATTCTCGGCACACATTTAAAATTCCAAAAATGAATAGAATAACTTTTAGGTTACTTGGGAGGTGGTTCTCCACTTTTGAGTGAATGTTTTTTTGCAGAATCGGCAAGAGGCCGGCAGGTTTGCCTTTGGGGACAGGAGAGATGGCTCTCTAACTATCTGAGGGGGTTGCCTGGCCAGCTTCCTGTTCAAATGGACTTTGCCAGCATGAGGGCTTAGGTAAAAGACTCAGTTTTGATGATGCTACATTATTGTTCAGGGAGCAAATGAGGATTGAGAGACTGTCATTCCTTCTTAGGATAATGGAATCGGTCTCCGAAAGTTCATTTGGCATTAAGGCAAGGCAAATCACTTTCCCCTGAGCCACAGATAATTCAACTTGTTCGAGAAATTATGCATTAAAATCCTCATTAAAAACACATACACCAGTGTGCGGGGGAGGAGCCCATGCGCTCACTGAGCCGTGGAGTGCGCCTCTGTAGCTCCCTGGGCATCGTCACAGATTTAGATGCAGCCCTGGGGACGTAGGACCCAGCAGCGGAGGGCGGGGACCCACAGTGGTGGGGATGAGTGGGCATCCAGAAGGATGCCGAGGCTGGTTAATCTTCCATTCAGCAGACACGCCCAGCGTGCAGGGCCCTCGTGCTGGGTCTGGAGGTTACAAGGTGATTTAAAGTGCTGTCTCGGCCTTCGCAAAGTTCACGGTGTTGCAGGGAGAAGGACAGTAAATCGGTCTCACAGAGGCGGCCTCTGAGCTGCAGGAGAGTCGCAGTGCGGTCTGGACGAGAGCGAGGAGGAGGAGCAGGGCTGCTTCTGCAGGGGCGCGGTGCTTAAAGGGCCAGCGGGAGGCTCGGCGATGAGCCCTACAAGTGGGGAAGCAGAGTCCGTTCAGGGGGCGCCCTTCCCTCTGTGCACCCCACTTCCTCTGCGTAGTGTGTATTAGTTTCCTACTGCTGCCCTAACAAGTCACCACAGACCTTGTGGCTTAAAGCAGCACCCGTGTATTAACCTCATAGTTCCGTAGGTCAGAAGTGTGACGAGGCCTCACTGGGTTAAAGTCGGTATCACGGGGCTGTGTTCCTCGTGCAGGCTTAGGGGATGATCTGTTTCCTCACCTCCTCCAGCTTCTAGAGGCCGCCTGCATCCCTCGGCCCGTGGCCTCTGCCTCTGCCTTCAGAGCTGCAGCTCTCTGACCATTCTTTCACAGTCGCATCGTTCTGACGACACAGGGAAAGGCCCTCCACTTCTGGGGAGTGTGGCTAGACTGGGCCCACTGGGTAACCCAGCATCATCTCCCCACCTCAGGGCCCTTAACTTAATCACCTCTGCGAAGTCTCCTTTGCCATGGAAGATGACATGCGTAGGTCCTAGAGAATAATAGGGTGTGAACATCTTTTAAAAGGGGAGAAGTTATTCTACCCACCTCACACGTCCTTTCCGTGCCCGCAGAAGAGAACTGTTACTGTTATCTCACTTTACAATGGGGACATCGAGGCACAGGGAGGTGAAATGACTTGTCCAAGACCATGTCACCTGGCGGTGTCCAGGCTGATGGTCTGCAGAGCTCTGGCCTCTACGTTCTCACACATAGACCTGTGCAGAGCACCCTGGGGGGCGGATGGACATAAATTACTTAGCCCTTGCCCAGGGTGGACGTTCGCATTGCCTCCGTAAGTCAGCTCCACAGCCTCAGTGGGCAGAAATCAGGGAACAGACTAAGCCAGGACCTCTGATCGCCGCCTCCTTCTGCCGAACCGCCCACCCCTCAGGCACCACCCGCTTTCACCCAGGGGCCACGTTGAGAGCTGGAAGCTGCTGCCCTCCTTGTTAGTCCACAGGCTTACAAGCTCCCTGGCAAACCTCAGTGTGTGGACAGGTAGTCATTCATTCATTCATTCATTCGTTCGTTCATTCATGCATTTATTCATTCAGTAGGACGTTGCCGACTCTGAGAGTAAAAAAAGAAAAGAAAAAAGGAAAAAAAAAGGTTCCTACTGCTTCATTAGCTATGTGGCCTTGGGCAAGTTATTTGACCACTCTGTGCCTCAGTTTCCCCTCTTATATACCAGGGATGGAGCACGTCCTCATCATAGCAGGACCCTTAGCCCATGCAGTGGATGAAGCTGACGTGGGTGGTTCATCCAGGACCCTCGCACTTCTGTGTACAGTAGTATGAGCCTCATGTACAGGGCTTAGGGGTGTCTCACACTCCAGAGGCTCTGCATCCATTTTCTCATCACGCGATTCTTATCAAGCCCCTTATAAAATGCCTTATAGATGAGGAAGCCGGGCTCGGAGCCCATGAGCATCCTGCCTAAGGTCCTGTCGCTCGTGTCAGGAAGTGAGCCAGACCCATGCCAATGCCCCTGGGTCGAGAAGCCCACAACCTGACGCCCCCATCTGGGAGCCAGTAATAATGCAGGAAGTCACACGTGACTGCAGGTTGCTGTATGGCGTGCAGAATCTCAGGGGATTCTGCCAGAAACACCCTCACATGCATGAAGATATGCAAGACAATGCAAACACCTCCACCCGCGTGGAACAGAGGCACAGGGAGCTCAGATGCCATCCCCCGAAGCTGAAGGTGTCCTAGAGAGAGACCTTCCAGCTGAATGGAGCCGTGAGCTCCAGCTCGCTTCTCATTCGACACTCTGCCAACCACTGCGCAAACGGTCCTGGTACCGAATGTGTTAAACGAGGAAAGAGGAGCCAGGCTCATTATACATCGCACATTTTTGTTTCTCTTTAGTTCGGTAAAAGCCTCTTAAGATATTTGAGCAGTTGTTAAAGTCTTCATGCCAGAAAAATCATCTCGGGAGAGAGACACTGAGGCGCCTCAGACGTGGAACGCGGGTGTACGCATCCAGATGCGAATGCGCATGTATGTGTAATGAGCGGGGGCTTCTTGGGAAGACACTTCTGTACTATCAAGTTAATATCCAATAAAAAGGTCAAGGTCGTTTTATAAACAAATAGCTGAGGGCCAGCAACTGGAAGGTCTCTGCTGCTCTGTTCCCATCTGCGTGTTTCTGCAGGGAGCACGTGGGGAGGTTAACTCCAGGGGAATCAACAGAACCTGTCCTCTAGGGTCTTCGCAGCGTCTCACACGGGGCCTGGCGCATCGTAGGTACTGAGTAAAACGTGTTTGATGAACAAATGAACAGAAGCCGTACAGAAGTCGGTGTGCGACACCAGTGTAGTTACCAAAGGTGCCCGGTGGATATTGACTTGGCACTGCACATGTTTGCAGGGGGTTCTACAAAGACTTTGCATTAGCTGTGCCCGGTGACAAAGATGAGTTACTAGACACATCTGGGTGGCCAGCTCCCCTTACGCCACTCCTCTCTGCCTGAGCTCAAGGCCTCTGATGAAGCAGTGTTGAACCCATAGGTTTGGAAATAGACATGAATTATATGACACTTGACTCTCTGCTGGGCATTGTGTTATCCAAAATATTTCTGGGGCTGTTAAATTACTTGCATCGTTATTTAATCTCTTCTTCTAGCTCTGAAGGCCTTTTGAATATGCTTGACCCAGGTTACATCTGTTTTTCCCCTCTCATTTTTGGATAACTGATTAAAATCACAACCCGGAAGAGTCTCTCTTAGCTCTTACTCTCGTCTCAAATAATTGAGAATAATTGCTACCTTCCCCTTCAGTACTCCCATTAATATTGAGAATTGTGTGTTGCTATCTTGGTTCATCTTTAGCGAGCAAGAAAAAAAAAACATTTTAAATTTCTTTGGTTGCTGCCATTTCAGTTACCTCCCTATTACCAGGTTCCTGGGGTTCAATGTCCCTCGTGTGTGGAGGAAACTGTCCCCTTCCCCTGCCACTCTCTGCAACTTCACGGGCCCTGCCCATCTCTAGAAGCCCTGCCGTTTGGCTTCTGCATTGCCAGTGTCCAGGAGGTTAAGAATTTGGGCTGTGGTGTCTCACTGGCCTCAGTTGAGATCCCGTCTCTGGTAGCACTGGCCACGTGACCTCAGATAAGTCACCCTGCCTTTGTGACACTCAGTTGTCTGAGCTGCCACATGGAGCAAGGGCGCTCACATCATGGGCTCCTGTGACAATGCCATGAGATGCTGCAGGTTAGCCATTTAGCTCAGCGCCCAGCATATCCTGATCTGTCGAGTGCTGGCTTAAAATAATAGGTCTACGGAGGAACCTCAGTAACTTGGCTGCCATGCTTCTCTCACTTGTGATGACTGACATGTGCAGTCTGGATTCTTCTCTCTTCCCTCTGTCTTCTTCCTCCCTTCTTCATTTCTCTCATTGTTATGGTGGTGGGTTTTTATCTCACCCCTTTTCGGGGAATTATTTTTTTTAAATTGAGGTATAATATACATCCAATCTTAAGTATGCAACTGATGGACTTTCACAAAATGAACACACCTATGTAAACACACCTATTCATGGAAACCAAGAAATATACCATTAGCAGAACTCCGAGCCTCCTCTCGTCACTCTCTCACTGCTAGGGTGGCTGCTGTCCTGATATTTAATCCATAGATTAGTTTTGCCTGTTTTAGGATTTTATGTAAATTGGATTCATATAACATGTATTCCTTTGTGTCTGGTCTCTTTTTCTTAACATCATATCTGTGATTCACCCATATTATTGCAAGAGCAATTATTTTTCATTGCTGTGTAGTATTCCACTGTAAACTGTGCTACAGTTTATTTGTCTTTTCCTGTTGATGGATGTTTGGATCGCTTCCGGTTTGACTCATTTACACATAATGCTGTAATTAACATTCTTGTGTTTGTCTTTCGGTAGCTGTAAGCCTGGCTTCCATGAGTTCATACTTAGAGATGAATTCCTTGGTCACAGTGTGTATATATTCCACTCTAGTAGATACTGCCAAAGAGTTTCCCAAGTGGTTACACACTGATATGTGTTACACAGTGACAGTTTCTTACAGGAAGGGGGGAAATACAAAGAATAGGATAAGCACCCATATTCCACCACCTAGAATTAACAGCTATTCACATTTTGTCATATTTGTTTCTAAGCTCTTAAAATTTTGTTACAGAATTTTGCAGATGTGCCCCAGAATACACAGAACAATATAATGAGCACTGATTTAATAAATGTTAGTGTTTAGAAATTAAACATTACAGATACAGCTGAATCCTCTTCCTACCCTCCCTCACAAAGGGACCCATTCTATGGTTGTGTATCCTTCCTGCCCGTGGTTTTATGCTTCTATTACATATGATTATGAGAGAGGTTGTTTTTCACTTCACATAAACGATATCAGTCTTTATCTTTGAACGCCTTGTGTTTGTCACCAGTATCACCTTTTCGAGAACACATTTGGATCCATGGCATTCTGATTCACTCTAACTTGAACTGCTCTACTTAGTGATATTCTATTGTTTGAATATTCAGTGTCGTATTTATTCCCCCTTTGACGGGCAGCTAGGTTGTTCACAGTTTTTTCTGTTCACGTAGCGTTGCAGCAAGCGTCCCGGCCATGCCCCCTGCACACGTTTGATACTCAGTTTCTCTAGGTTGTCTACCAGTGGACAAGGGTGGTAGCCCAGAGGGCTGCTCGTTTCCGGTTTTCCCAGCTGTTGCCAAGGTGCTCCCCCAGGTGGTGGCACCTGTTGTTCACTCCCAACCACGTGGATGAGAACGCCCGTTGTTTCATGATCTCAACGACACTGGGCATCATTAGACTTAGGATTTATTTATGTTTTGCTAACACGGTGGGTACAAAATGGTATCTCATCATTCTTGTTTGCCTGATTGCTCACAAGGTCAGTGATCTCTTCAGGGTACTTGGACATTCAGATTTCTTCTTCCTTTTCTTGCCCATTTGTATCCTTTGGTCATTTTTCCATTGGAGTTCTGGCTTTTTCTTACTGTTTTCTGGGATTGCTCTCAGTTTTCTGGATGCTAAGCTTTGTGCATTCCTCTAAAAAGCTATAACTCATGCCTCCTCCTCTGAGAAACCTATCTTGCTCTCCTCACAGGAGAACCCACTGCCTCCTTCCCCCCTGTGCTTCCTGCTTGCCCAGCACCCATTTCCATAATGGTTCATCTCCCATCATGCTTCAGTGCATACACTGAATGTCTGCTGTCTCGCTGGGTTGCTTTGCAGACTGCATACACAGAGATACTGGCATGGTGCATTGTGTCAGAGGCTGGATTAGTGGTTATTTTCTCACACACACACACACACACACACACACACACACACACACACACACAGACACCCCCCCCCCCAGATTATGTTCTTTAATGTGGACCTAGAGTAAACCCTCTCCACAGCTCCCCTCGCTGAGAGAGGGCTCAGGAAGCTTTGAGTGTCCTAGAGTGTTGGGCACAATTTCGTTTGTGTCCTTGGAGAGCCATCTTCCCCGCCAGCTCCCGACGACGTGAGCGTAGCCACCCCTTTGGATCGTCGTCATCATCAGTTTCCCAGCTCTTCTGCCATCCGAGGGAGAGCAAGGTTCTTTTTCGATAATGAGTTTAGAAGCTTTTTTTGACTTAAGTGCCCAATCCTCATAAGCCCATGAAAATGGAACTGTGTTGTGTCATAAAAGAGCCTTTGATACTGGCTTCCAGCTCTCCCTCGTGACCTGGGCAGCCTTATTCCTAGCAGCAGGAAATCGGCTGGCCCTTCGCGTCAGCAGTGCCATCTTACTAGGAACAGCAACTATTCACAGAGCGCTATCTACGTGCCAGGCGCGGTGCCACGGGCTTTGCCTGCCCTCTCTCATTTAACCCTCCCAGCGTCCTGTGGTGGAGGGATTATTACCCCTGCCACACCTCATGGCACTGTGCATGGCGCCCTCTGAGATCTCAATCCCTCCAGCTCTTTCTTGCCTCAGGGCCTTTACACATACACTTCCTTCTAGAACACTCCATACCTTGCCCTTTCTGTGCCTCGGTCTTTCTCATCTGTCAGGGCTCAGGTACTCTTCAGACAGCCCTTTCCCAACCACCCATGATAAATGATCTTCCTCCAGCGAAAGCTTTTCTGGCCTCTCGTTTTTTTCTCCCTTCGTGGCATTATCATATTTCGTAATCATAGTTATTCATTTAGGCATGGGTGTGTGTGTGTGTGTGTGTGTGTGTGTGCGCGTGTGCGCGCGCATGCATGTGCTGGCCAGTGAAGCTACTGAAGGATTCTAAGCAGAGGAATGACAGGATCTGACCTGTATTTTGGAGGCACTGTGTGGAGGATGGCCTGATGGGGGACCCATGCCAGGGCCTGGGCAGAATACCTGCCCCTGGTACCGCTGAGGTTCAGGTTGGTGCAGAGCCACCGATGACTGGGAGGGTAATGGCTTGGAGTCATGAGGTCCGCCCTGCAGAGATGGGGCCTTGTGGGAAAGACAGACACATGCATAGGGGGCTGTACTCTCTGGTGTGATGGGGCCATAGCAAAACCCCAGTCCAGAGGTCGTCAGCTGGTGGCCCACAGGCCACATTCCACCTGAGACATGGTTTTTGTTAACAATGATGGTGGTGGTGGTGATGAGGTTCACAATGAGAACAATAAGACTAGATCTATATCTGCAGCTCGGGATCCACAGACTGCCTGGCAAGGGGAGGCTGGTCTTCTCTTTATCTCAGATTTTCTTGTGGCAACAGTTGGCAGCAGCTGAATGGAGCTGGCCCTTACATTGGGGTGAGAGGGGCAGTTACCCAGGTAGCCAGCCTGCCCTGATACCCTCACTTCCTGGTCCCAGAAGTCTTTTGAATTTGTCACCCCTGGGAGTTCAGAGCAGACTCCTGGGAGGGGATGCCTTTGCATCCAAGCTTTGGAGAACTAGGTAGAGAAGGAGGGGAAGGGCATTGCAGCAGCGGGACAGCAGCACGAAGGAACAGAGGATGGGGAACTAACGGGTTCAGGTGCGTGTTGGTTCTTTATGTTCCTGTGCTCCATCCCTCTCCTGGGCAGTGCAGGCGTCTGGCGATGACTTTGGCCTTGGATGAAGTTCAGGTGAGCAAGAAGCATAGCAGGAGTAGGACCCTGGCCAGGTGCCTTCTCAGTCACCTTGGGCCTTCCCCTTCCTGTTATCTGCAGAATCTCTGACTTTGGAGAACTGAAGAACTAGCGCTCAGGGGAGCAGAGCAGGTTGGCAGTAGACAAGACCCCGAGGGGTCTAAGAGTTGTTGTGAGAACTTAACGTGAAACAAAGAAAGTGGAAAGCGTCATTAATTCCCAACTAATCATTCCCTCATTTTCTCGTTTTTACTGTATCTGTGGTACACCAATTCTGTGGCCATTGAGGCAAAGGAGATGGTTTCTTGCCCTTGGGAAGCTCACAGTCTAGTAGGGCACGTGGCAAATCGCCCCTAAGTAGGTGCTATGGGGGGGTAGGTGCTAAGTCAGGGTTCTGTGTGGAGCATAAGGGAGAGTGTATTATCTAGGATGCTTTTCGCTGCAAGTGACAAAAACCAAATTCAAAGTATTTTTGATTTAAGAAGAGGACTTATTGGCTCATGTAACTGAGAAGTTTAGGGCTGACTTCAGGAATGGCTGGATCCAGGAGCTCAGTAACATCATCGGACATCAGTATCTTGGCCAGTCTCTTTCTCCTTCGGTCACTCACTCTCTTGCTTCTCGTCTGTCTGCTTCTCTGCTTCTCTGTCCACCTGATTTTTTCTGAGTTTGCTGCATTCTCAAGCAGATTTCCCTCTCATGGTGAAGATGGTCACACGCCTGTAGGCTTTCTTCATATCACCTTAGCACCTCAGGCAGAAGGAGCAAGTCTCTTCCCCCAGTAGTTCCGTCTCAGTTCTGATGCTCACTGGCCCACCCCGAGTCCTGTGACTATCCCAGGACCAGTCATAATGACTGATTAGTCGAGGTCACATGATCGGCCCCAGGCCAAGGGTGGACTCAATCATGTCCCAACCCCAGGGTCTAGGAGTGGGAAAAGGACATGGGCAGTAAGTAGGCAAAAGAGCAGGGTGACTCAGCCTGGAGGGGAGAAGGAAGGGAGAGCGATTAGGGAAGCTTCAGACAGAGGCCATCCTGGAGCTGAGCCTGAAGAAAGAGCAGCATCAGCTGTGGAGGGAGACAGGGGTTCCTGACAAAGGAACAGCACTTCGAAAGAAAGGCAGGGTTCATGGAGAAGCACAGCCTCCTCAGGCCCACTATGCCCGCTGAGCAAACGGCATGTCCTGCATGCTCTGGGTGCATGCGACGGCACGCAGCGTGTGAGGAGATGACTCAGAAGAGCCAGGCAAAAAAAAAAAAGTGTGGTTTTACAAAACGGTTTTGTATTTAAAAAAAAAAAAACGCTCCCTCAGGAAGCAGCGTGGAAGATGAAAAGCAGTAGGAGAGTCTGGCCCAGAGAAATGCCCAAAGGACTACAAACACATCAAGAAGAACATCATTTACTCACACATCCATTTACTCAAGAAGTCTTTCCTGAGCACCTACTATGTGCCAGCCACTGAGAATACAGCACAGAGCTAAACAGATAAGTCCTGTTCACACACGGCTTACAGTTGGGGTAAGGGGGACAGATGATGTGACTTAAACAGACATACAGGTAATTTCTGACAATCTGAATAACAAAGTAGGTAGGAGATTTAGCTCTAGAACTGTCCTGGGAAAGGTTACCCAGGTCCTAAGAGGTGTTACATTATGAACTGAACAGTATGGAATTTCTTTGACCTGCAAATTAAAAAAAAATTTTTTTTTGCCCACTGCCGTCAACCAAAGTAAAATCGTTCAGCTCTCTTTGAAAGACAAGGGTAAAAATAGAGAAATGGTGGGTTCCCAGCTGGCAATGAACTATCATTTGGACTTGACCTCTGCTGCTTGACTTCGAAGTGGATCTGTGAGCTGGATAATGGATCTGTAGTTCAGATTGGACAGGTGCATCCATCTTTTGGGGAAACTAGAAAAATGAGCCAGCCAGGCAGAACTGGCATTCTGCTTAATCCTCATTTCCGCCTTTTATCTTCTCCCCTCGCTCTCTGTTTGTTCCTCCCTCCCACAGCAGGAAATGCCCACAGAAAGCCCAAGCTGGAGTTTCGCATAGACATTCTTCAAACTAGAGCAACAAGTAAATGGTTTTGCTGTCGGGGGCCTTCCCGTCTGTCAGACCATTCATGTTCAGGCAGGTCTGGAGAGCTGTAGATCACGCTTCTCACCGTCGCTTTGGGGATGGTTGAAGATGCCTCAGATGCATTGATTTTGGAAGTAATTGGTCCTGTTTTCTTTCTTCCAATGGGTTAGGCTTCACTGCCATACTACAGGTGACTGATGCGTGTGCCAATAATGCCGGTACCCAAGCCAGGCAAAAAATGGCCGTGTCTTTTCCAGATTCTCAAAGTGGTAAATTATTGCCTCCCAGGCAGTTCCTCAAATCTGTAGTTTGTCCAGTACTGGTCAGCACCACGGAGAGTTCCACCCCTGCTGCCAGTCCTCTGATCTGTTCCCATTCTGGGTGTGCATCAGAATCACTGCGTTCAAACAAATTCAGATGCTCAGACCACAGTCCAGACCTGGCGAGCGATAATCTCTAGAGGTGAAGCCCTAGAATCTATATTTTTGAAAAATTCATGGGTAATACTGGCACAGTTGGTCTACAGACCAGCGAATGATGGCTGCTGACCAAAGGCCCAGGAGGAGGAGATAACTTGCTCAAGGTGACATGGTGGGGCATTGAGAGCGCCAGGACTGGAACTTCTGATGGGTCTGCTTTATGACCTCAGCAGGCTTGTTCACTCTCAACCTCGTGCTGTTAGGCAGAGGAACAGAGAACACGCTAGCGAATGTTTTCATGAGTTAGTGCCAGGCTTTCCAGCCAAAATCTGTCTTGAGATTAATGGTATCAAATAGGACCTCAAAGAATGATTTTAAACTTCCACCTCCCATCTATCCTTTCTGAAGATCTTGCCACTTAAAGTGTGGCGTGTGGACTGGAGCCTTCAGACTCACCCGAAAGCTTGTTAGACACGCAGAGACTCTCAGGCCCTCTCAGAATTTGCATGTTTGAAGGTTTTCCCAAGTGACTTGTATACGCAGGAAAGTTCGAAAAGCACTGTTCTGTGTTATTTTTGTGTTTATATCTGACTCGGCCTTCAAAGAGGGCTCTCCCCGTCGTCTCCTTCCTGTCCTGCTCACCCCATTTCCCTCTGAGTGGGGGGAAGATTTCTGCTCTGGTTGTCATGGGGTCAGGCTCTGAGCCATACCTGTCAGTGGGCAGCGTCACCATGTGTTTTCTCTGGTAAATCAGGATGTGCCTGTGTCCGGTCTCGACCTCCAGGCTGAACCAGGAAGGTCCCCAGAGGCAGGCTGGCTCCGTCCCTCGCTGCTTTCTCCTCTTCCTATGTGATACACATCCATAGTCACTCAACAGTTGTGTTTAACATGGGAGGGAAGGACGGATGTGGTCCCCGCCTGCCTGGAACTTCCAATTTAGCAGGGACAGACATTAAACAAATGAACTCTAAAATAAAGATACTTTCGAATGGTGCCAAGTTTTTATGTAGGAACGGTGCAGGGAGCTATAATGGAGAGGACCTGATTTAGTCAAAGGGTCTGGGCACTGACATTTAAACTGAAATACAGAGGCTGTGTGATGGTTGGCTAGGAAACAACTCGGAAATCGTGTTCAGGCCTGCGACAGTTCCACCCCAGGTATTGGGTCAGAAGCTTTCTCTCTCTCCCTGGCTCATAGAGCTTGCCAGCTCATTGGAATGAAAAGATTCTAGGTCTCGGTGAAAACTTAGGGTCTGCTTTGTCTCCAGTCTTAGGACAGCCTCTGACCCAGGCAGAAGATGTGTCCCACACAGATGTGCATGGTTTAGAACTAAAGTCTCCAGCTCAAAATCAAGTCTGCCTCAGTTTTTCTTCACCTCCTCTGGGCATCTCTCTCCCTTGGGACTCTGGAGAGGTGGTTGTGAGAGGTGGTGGGGAAGGGCGTGGGTTTCGGGGCCAGCGTACTTGGGTTGGAACCCTGACGCCAGTGCATACCAGCATGTCATCTCTCTGCGCCTTGGTGTCCTCGAGCGTGAGGGTACCGGCATCTCCCTCTTGAGTTGCTGCCAGGATTAAGTGAGGAAATGCAGGGACCAGGCTTAGAATATGGCGTGACCCGCAGTGAGTGCTCAGAAGCTGCTGGTGCTGATCAAGGCCATTTCCTGGGTCTCCTGACCACTTTCCCTTTAATGCCACCGTTCCCTTACCTCCCCACTCCCACCCCCGCCCCGCGGTGGGCAGGGCACCATTCCCAGCCCCATTGTACGGTCAGGGAAACCGACTCAGACTGGTCCACTCGGGAGCGCAGCCTGATTTAGCCCAGGAGTTCTCCTAGGGTTGGAGGATGAAATCCAGGTGATCAATGAAAAGGAGTTACACTTTCATTTTCACTAATATCTAACTGAAACTGGAACTTCAAACCTGAATTTAGGCCACAAACCATAACAGTAGTCGTGATACCTATGACTTTGTCCCCAATAGAATTTGATCTTACGTATTTTCACATCACATGACAGTTGCTGCAGATGGCTCCACACATCCTTAAAGCTCATCAGTACTTTGAAATGACACTAGATCTTGTTATTTAATCCCTCAGCAAAGAAACACTGGCATTTCCTTATCACAGTTTTGATAACTGTGCTTAAAAATAAGGCTTTGCTTTCTAATCCTATGTATCTTGTTTCATGAATTTAAACACACAATTCCGATAAGAGGATGGATGGTGAGCTTCGCCAGGGCCACCGAGAGACCCCTGCCAGTGCCCTCCTTTGCATCCCAGGGTCTCCCGCCATCACTCCCTGCCCCAGTAGGGGGCCGCTGCCCACCACCGCACTTTTCAGCTGCCTTATTCTTTCCAGATTCTTCTCCCTACTCCTTCCATGCCGAGTTCCTTTTTTTGTGAAGAAGGTGCTAGGTAAATAAATAACAGGGTGGTAAGACTTGTTGGAACTAATACAGCTCACGTTTATTTTTAAGCAGCTGAGTTATGGAGCCCTATCTCAGGCGCAGTCCAGGTTGGGGGAGTGTCTTTGGCTAAAAGAAGCTGCAGAGAGGTTGATGGAAACTGCTGTGAGCAGAAGGGATTTTCAGATGAGCCTGTGCACAGGGGACAGTTGGGGTATTGCAGGGCAAGAGGGTCTCCAGGATGAGAAGCCCAGTGAAGGAGGGGGTCTGTGACCAGCAGTCACAATGCATGGAGGATGCCAAGGAAGAATCAAAATTTCAGTGAGCAACTGAACAGAAACCCTCCCAGATTGGTAGAGGCCCGAGAGGGATCTGATTTATGTGACTGGAAAGAGCAGGGATGGGTTGTGGCTTCAGGCAGAGATGGCTCCAGAGCACACACCATCCCATCAGGGTTTGATCTCTCCCTCACTCTTCCCCCGCTTCTCTCTCTCCTTTGCTCCTCTGTGCTGGCATCTTCCCAGACAGACTTCCTCCAAGACAGAGCCTCTGGCAGTTCCAGGCTGACACTATCCTGAAAGAGCCCCAGGAGAAAGGCAGCTTCTTTTCCCGGTAGTTCCAGCAAATGTCCTAGGACTAGATTTCATTAGTTTGCTTGGGTTATGTGCCCGTTCTTTTTTTTTTTTTTTCTTTTTTTAAACACTATTACTCTACTTTTTGTATCTATAGATTTGCCTCTGCTGGAAATTTCATATACATGGAATTATATACTATGTGATCTTTTGTGACTTCACAAAAGCATAAATGTTTTCATGGTACATTGTAGCATCCGTGTGGACTATAAACGGGGTTCTCTGGACAGTAACCTCACAGGGTGATCTGATCGTAGATTCCTAACTGGGCCTGTCATGGTGGGTGGTCACGCCCCAGGCCTATAGCTTTTTAGTAAAGGGTTTTTTGGGTTGTTTTTTTTTTTTTTTTTTTGCCCTCAGCAAGCCCTGTCCATTGTATCTGTGCATCTAGGTTAACACACCTTTGAAATAAACCACAACCACCCTCAAGTGAGCATATAATCTTGTTAGCTATCCTGTAATCCAATTCCCGCTTTGCTTTCTCCCACCTCTGTGTAATCTTCCTTATGTTTCCTCTTTAATCTCAAATGCATAAAAGAAATTGCAAAACTGTTATTCTCGGGAACATTTGAGATCTTGCTCCCTGGCATATGTTTTCAGTTTAACTCCAACTCTCATAAAAAATTCCCTTCAAGTTTATGTTTCTTACATTGGCGCCTGTATTAGAACTTCATTCCTTTTTATTGCCAAATACTATTCCACTGTATGGTAGAGCACTTTTGCATATCCATTCATCAGGTGATGGACATTTGGGTCATTTCCACTTTTTGGCTGTTATGATTGATTCTGCTGTGGACATTTGTGTGCAAGTTTTTCTGTGGACATATGTTTTCATTTCTTTTTCATTTCATTCATTTGTTGCATTTCCACCTAGGAGTGGAATTACTGGGTCACACGATAACTGAATATTTAACATTTTGAAGCACTGTCGATTTTCCCAAGTAGCTGTTTTCCTGAGTTTTCTGAGCCATTTTAGCAAATTAATGAACCCAAGCAAATTATGGGAACCCTTGATTTATAGCCAGTTGGTTGGAGGTACCAAGCTGGCATCTGGAAAGCTGGAGTATTGGTTGTTGTTTTGGGACGGGGAACCACATTTGGTATCAGAAGCAGTGCAGATAAAATCAGTCCAGGTTTGGATAGACTCGGATGGCCTGAAAGGTAGGGCTCCTGTCCTCTCCTCTCGCTTCGCACCAGTACCCAGCACGATAGAGGAGCAGTCACAGCTTTTGAATTGAATGGAATTTTTGTAAACTTCTCCTAT
Organism: Eidolon dupreanum; assembly: GCA_028627145.1. Classification (NCBI taxonomy): domain Eukaryota; kingdom Metazoa; phylum Chordata; class Mammalia; order Chiroptera; family Pteropodidae; genus Eidolon; species Eidolon dupreanum. Next base: position 5,118,707 of record CM053501.1, on the reverse strand, counting down.
GTAAACAAAAGGACAGTGTGGGACAGCAGAGTGGCTGGGCCTGGAAGCTGATGTGCCTGGGTCCAGATCGTGGCTCCGACCATCGTAGCGTAACCACAGACAAGTTAATTCGTCCGTCTGAGTCTCAGCGGAAATACTGCCGCCTTCCTGAGAATCATGTCTGTTGTACCCACCAGCCCCTGAAAGATACACTGACCACCAGAACTCAGTGAATTATAGGAATCGCACTCTTTATTCAGCCAGCTGGGTCTGCCAGGGGTATGCAGACCCCAAATTAAGCAGCCCCGAAACGTAGAGGTACAGGGTTTTTAAGCCCAAAATCCCATTCTTCATTCTGTCTGAACACAAAGATCTGTTTTTTTTCTATTCATTACCTGTCGACCCACAGGCCGGGTATTCAAGCGGGGGTACAGAAGCAGAAAGCTTGTTGTTAGAATGTTATGTTCCCATGGGCGATAGCCAAGCAGTAACTTCCTCTAAGTAATAAATTTCTAGCAGCCATTTTTCAGCCACCACATGTCGTTGAGGGTTAAGCAAAATGCCATATTCTGCATAGGTGCCGGTGGGTGTGCTGGGTGTTGTCTTTGGCACTTGTAACCGGGGCAGGAGCCCAGGGAGGTGGCGCTATGGTACAGGCCCAGCCCTGCTCCAGATGGCAAGCACACTGCACCCCCCCCCGCCCCCCCGGTTCCTGGGTTGTTGCTACGGAAGGTGCCAGGCCTCCAGAAGCATGCGACGTCCCACCCCCTCAGTAGCACAGCTGGATGAACTCTCATGGCGGGGCAGAACCAGCCTCGCCCAGAGATCTGTCTTTTGGTGACCTGTCAATTTTTTCTGTTGCTTTCGGATGGCCTGTAGACAGACATATTTTCTGTGGTCTGCACCATGCTATTTAAGCACCTGAATTAGGAGCCAACCGATTTGAGAGTTGGGAGATTTCACCTAACAATCCAGATTTGCAGCTTCCCTTAAAAATTGGGAGGAGCCAGAACATTCTTGTGTCTCATACCTTATGCCTGCACCCTGGCCCCTGGACGAATGGGACCTTGACACCCCTGGCCATGGGCCATTGCTGCATGGGAGTGGCTTCTGCTCACTTGCTCTAGGGAGGGATGTAAATGCCTTGCCACCTCTTCTTCCTTTGCTTGTTCCACCAGCCATGTCCGACCTTGAAGGGGCCTCCTCAGGGGCATGATGGTCAGCAGAGCAGAGGGAAGGTGGCCTCGGCAGTCAGCTCTGTCCTGGCTCTGCTGCACCTCAGCCGTGTGGTCCGGGCCCCAAAACGTACCTTCTCTGAGCTGCACCTACGGAATGTTGTCAGGGTTGGGAGTGCCCCCCACTCAGCCCCCAGCAGTCAGCGCGCGTCGGCTGGTGTCAGCAGTTTCAGCCTGTGTCACCGGCGGTTCAGAACTTGTACTGATCAGACAGGCTACGGTTAAGACAGATGGTCCCACGTAATGCTGCTGCCGCCGCCACTAAGTCCTTGGAGAATCTCTAAGCCAGACCCCATGTGACCATCACACTTTCAGTAGACTGTGACACGATCAGGGCATTGTGAGGGAACTCGCCTGCCAGTGACGAGGCCATGGCTGTGTGCGTGCCATCTGCCAGCCCAGCAGTCCCTGTGTGGTCCAGGGCCAGCACGGCCCTGACAACAGAGGAGCAAGGAGGGGACAGAGTGGGGCCCATGGCACCCCCAGGGAGGACTGGAACCTAAAACACAGGATTGTTGGACGTGGAGCTATTTCGGGGCAGGACGCGTCTGAACCCGAGGTGTTGCGTGGATCTCTGGGTGCGATGGAGGGAGATCCAGGCAGTGAACGAATACGGAAAAGAGAGTGCCATGTCCCTGTTTTTTGTTTTTCCTCTTCGGACCTCGGGCAGAAAAAAGTGAGTTCATGCTATTTATTCATTAGCTCCTGATACACTGACCTCGTTGTTTACTCTGAAGCCTCAAGACCTGTGTGTTTGATCTCGTACCCTTGCAGACATCCCTCTTCCTACCACGGCAGCCTCTCCAGGGGGTGTGGCTCGCGGCCGTCTGTTTGTACGTTCCCTTCCAGAATATGTCGTGTTGTATTTTTAATCTACTTATATGGATTTGTGCTATAGTGTTCGTTTTGTTCGTTTGTTTTTTCTCACCATCCTCTTTCAGCCCCATTCAAGAGTGTTTCTATATTTTGCTCTGTAACCGTTTATTATATTTCCAGGTGTGCATCTAGCACATTTCACTTGACCTTTCCCCCAGAGCTGCCACCAAGTGGCTTCTGACTCCTCATTCCAGAACGGCACAGCAGTCAGTCCCCTTGTTCATGACTCCCACGGTCCCATGGGGGAATTTCTGTGGGGTAGGGATTTGGGGTAGGGTTGCTGGGTCATGTAGTCTACTGTGTTTATTTTGACCAGATACTGCCAGATTGCTCAAAAATATGGTAGTTTTGAAGGCAGAAGGATCCTGAATTTGTTTGCTTCTGGGAAGGAACTTCGTGTGTATTGAGGGTTTACTGTGTGCTGAGAACAGCCCAGTTTTTGCTTTAAAGCATTATTTTGTTTGCTCACACAATAATCCTCTGACACAGACATTCTTAATATCTGCATTGCGCAGACGAAGAGCTTGGGGTCCAGAAAGGTGGGGTAACTCGGCTAAGCACGTGTTGGAGCTCTGAGTGACGCTTGGGGACACACCGCGCTGCTTTCCTAAAGACACCCAGGCCCCAAGCCTGGCTCTGTGCATTTGTGGAAAACATTCTCAGTTAAGGAGCGCGAGATCAGACATCTCACATTGGTGGCTTCATGTAGCCTGCCAGTCTCTCTTGTTTGAGCCACCTGGTCTTTAAATTTTTCACAATTATTTTTAGTATTTTAAAATCTGAGATTTCACATAATCTAGGTGATCTGGCAACAGTGGCTCACTTTCCCATGAGGCAGCATTTCCGGGACCTAAGCCGTGGCTGCCGCTTCGCAGCTGGTCCCTTCCACCACCGGAGTTTGCAGCTCCTGGAAGAGACGCTTCTGCACGCGGGCAACGTCTTTTCTTCCCCTCCGAGTTCTTCCCGTTAATGCATGAACCAGCCTCACCCTCCTCCCAGAGAACACAGGCGTTAGCTGCGATGGAGTCTGCTGTGTCCTACCATGAGGTCGCTTGTTGTGCCCTGCTGAGGGCCCAGCCTGTGCCAGGCCCCGTGGAGGGTGGAAGAGACGTTGCAGACAGGCTCCCGCCTTGCGGGGGCGGGGGGGGGGGGACGGGACAAGCCACCGTATCCAACCCGCCTAATAAACGAAGCCGCTAGGAAGCCTGTGTATGTAAACCAGCCTCCCACAGACGGGGGTTCTGTTGATGTAAAGATGAGAATTCATCCAGCCATAAATACTTAGCGCTGTGCCAAGAGCAGGGTTTCAGAATTACGGTTTTCGTTCACCCCGTATGAGTTGCAGGACAGTTTGTTTCTCATTTCTGTTTTTAGCAAAGCTGTAGGTCTCCTGTGGTTGTGACCACAGGTTGATCCCAAGAGTCAGAACAGCATCGTGGTCATGAGCAGAACCCTGATGGACGTGGCTATAAACCTCAGCTCTCTTCCTTACCAGCTAGGCCACCTTAGAGAAGGCACCTAATCTCTTGGAGCCTCAGTTTCTTCATCTGCAAAATGGGGATATTAGCATCTGCTTCATAAAGCTATTGCAAGGGTCTGTTAATATAATGCAGGGAAACATTTCACATAGTTCTTGGCCCACAGTAAGCTCGCAGTAAAGGGCAGTATTATCGTCGTCGTCATCATAATCATTGTGAGAAGCGTGTGAACCCACCTAGAGTATAAATGTGCCTTGAGCCCCGTGTGGCTCCTCTGTTCCTTTTCCGAAACAGAGGCTTGCTTTCTCTCCTGTTGGCAGTTAAGTTTTGCTGTGGATGCACCTTCATTGCAGGTGGGGTTGGGATGTATTTTCTGGTCTGGCACGTAGCATAATTCACCGATACCATGCAAGTGCCGCATTATAATTTCCAAGCTCTGTCACGTGCTGCGTTCCCTCACTGAACTGCCCAGCCCGGGAATCTGATCTGTCTCCCCCCGTTTTAGAGTAAGATCTTCTAAGGAATGGAGATCACCCGCAGCCTCTCTCGGGACAGTTTGAGCAGAAGAGGAGGGTCTCTTGGACCAACAAGAAGGTCAAGTTTGGATATAGTGCGGGCGCTAAGCCCTGTGGCCTTTTCCATGGAGGACATGTGGGAGGACGTTAGGGTCTGTGATGTCTTCTGGAGTTGGCCCTTGATCCTCCCATTAAGGCAGCGTTTCACCCAGAAGCCATCAGCACCCAGCCTCGGGGCTGTCAACAGTCATAAATCTTTATGCATGTCAGATGGAAAGGCCTGTTTCAGACATGACAAGGGAGGCAGTTAGGTCTTCGGCTGCCCCTGCCCTGCCTGTGAGGCCATAGCATGTGCTGTTGATGGATTGGAGTCAGGACCTGGGCTATATCTATCAGTGTGGGCACGTTTCTTCCTCTCCCTGCACCTCAGATTCCTCACCTGGAAGATGCAGATGATAATAGAACCTACCTTGGAAAGTCATCTTGAGGATGAAACCTGGAAATAAACGGGAAGGACTTAAAACAGAATGTCCTGTCCAAAACACTCACATTTTAGCTGCAATTATTATTAATATTCTTGCTGTTCTTCATGGCTCTCTTGTGAGGGTGTTTTCAGTTTCTTGGGACTTTCTGTTCCCCATTAGAAAGGCAGGGTTCATGGTTGTCTTTGCTTTCCCCACACACAATGTTCTACACAAAATAGGGGTGGCAGTTTAGCAATTTAGTGCAGAGACAAGAAGGGTTTGGGTCAGAAAGTCCAGAATGTGAATTCTGGCCCTTCCGTTTACGCATGACCTTGGAAAGGGTAAATTACCTCTTAGATGCCCGTGGCCAACTCCCCCTCCCCCCTCGTGCAGCAGAGATGAGACTGCCCGGGGCGCTGAGCAGTTTGTGGGGTATAGGAGCCCCCAGCTGTGACTGTCCCCAGCCCACTGCCTTTAAGAAATGCTCATCTTCTTTCTCCTTTAAGTAAATACTATTAAAAATATTGCTAGGGGATTAGGAGCAAGGGCTGGTGTCGGATGACCCAGGTTCAAATCCCAGCACCGTCGCTCTCTAGTCATTGACTTTGGACGAGGCGAGTGATGAGCCTCGGTTTGCTAACCCGTGAAAGAGGACGACGGTGATGGCGGCGGCGGCGGTGGTGATGATGATGTCAACATGACAACAATAACGAGTTGTCACCAGGCCCGGCAGGGCTCAGCACGGCCCGGCGCTGTCCTCGAGCCCCACAGCCTTCAGCCACTGTCACGATTATGTTGCATTTCCTTTTTCTTCTCCTTATATTTTTTTCCCATTCACAAGCCAACAGCAGCAGCTTCTGACTTCACAGTAGGAGAGGGGGAGAGGTTGGGGAGAAAATGGCAAGCGCCTTCAAGTTACCAAAGGAACTCCTGGGAAAACGGACGTGGCTCCTGGGCCCAGAAAGTGAAAAGGCACAGGCTGAGCGAAGGTTAAATAAGGTGATGGACTGATGGGTGAGCTGGTGCTTCTTCATCGCCAAGGGTGCTCCCCTCGGGGAGGTCAGGCTATGAGGAGACCGGCAGAAGTTCTGATTCCTTCTGTCTTTGCCGTATTGATTTTGGGTGCGGTCAGGCCATGGTGCGCTTTCCCTGAACCAGCTAGCGAAGTCGCGTCTGTTTCGACTGGCGTCGTCTGTCGTGCTGCAGTTCTCTGCAGCCCCATCACTGCTGAGAGCGATGCAGGATGCGGATACTTAGGGCGTTCTCCCTTTCTCTGTTTTCCTTTAATTAATCTTGAAACTTAGAACAAAAGGAGAACTACATCCTGACCGACTCAGAGATCCCAGGGTATCAGCACAGGAAGGAAGCTGAGGGGTCCTTTCACCTGTCCACCCCCTCTACAAGTGAGGACACAGGCTCAGAGGGGACCTGGCTTTCCCAAGGACGGGCCCAGAGCAGGGACAGCACGAGACTAGGAGCCACACCCCCCCCTTTTCCCAGCCTGCGAACCTCAACCTCACCAAAGCACAGGTGGCCATAGATCCTTGAGCAAGAAAGAGCCGACACGTGTTCATGACATGTGTACACTGAAGGAGTTGGTCTCTCCTTCATTCTCCAGTTTCGGCTCATAACCGGAGACACCAAGCTATGAATTTTTCATGCCCATCAGCTGGTAGGGTTTTCCACGCGCCTCCCTCTCGAGTTCATGCCAGTTCTGTGCCACGGGAGAACGGGGGTGCGGTGGGGATGGGGGGCGGGGGGAGTCTCCTCTGAGAACCAACTAGGTCAGCAGCACAAACCCATAAAGATGCAGTTGGAGAAAAGGTAGATCAGAGCTTAACAAAAAGGAAGCCCAGAAACCCGTGATATTAGGGTCGGGCATGCCTCTGAGAGTGGACGAAACCTACATCTGGCATCACCTCCTCACCGGACCACCCCGCCTGGCCGCAGGAGCCTGTTCTTCCAGGTAACCACGGCGGACCATAATTAAAGGCCGTTACCTGAGGGCTTGATGATATGTTACTTTTCCAGGGACTATATTTGCATTTTAACAAGGACTTTCAGAGCCTCATTGCAGGAATTTAAAACCCTAGCAAAATGGTTAAGATGTAGGCACCAGAGTGAGGTGTGAGACAGGCCAACTTCAGCTTCCAGACCTCTCGCTTTCTAGCTGTGTGGGTGTAGGCAAATTCTTTAGCTTCTCTGTGCCTCAGTTTCCCTGTCAAGTGTGAGAATAGCAGTATGGACCTTAGAGGGGATGACATATACAGAGGAAATATTTAGCAGAGTTTGTTTAGTCAGTAAATACTTCCCTAGCATCTACTGGGTGCCAGGTACTGTCACCAGGTTTCAGGGACATATGTCGTCATTGTTGTGCAGAAAAATAAAGGGGTAAGAGTGTATGGGAGTGGACGGGAAGGTCTCTCATTTGAACAGAAGGGACATTTGAGCAGAGACGTGCAGAAGGTGGACGTGAGGCATGCAGCTATCTGCAAAGAGGGTATTTGAGACAGAGGCAACAGCAAGTGCAAAGGCCCTGAGACAGAAGTATGCAGGGCACATCCAGGGGGGCCTGACGGCTCCCAAATAGTAAGTGAGGAGCAGAGTGGGAGGACAAGGGGTCCCAAACGGATGGGAAGAGCCAAATCACGGTGGCCTTGGAGCCACAGTGAGGACTGGGGTTTTGTTCTGAATGGGCTGAGGAATCACTGGAGGGTGTTGGGCGAGACAGGAAGTGGTCCAGCCCCTTGTAAGCAACTTGGCAAATAGTAGCTGTCGCCGTTCAGTGAGAGGCGTCTGCCCTGAACCAGCCCTGTGCTGGGCATTGCAGTGGGAACCATCCCCTGTCCTGGAGGAACTCGCAGTGGCCAGGAGAGAGCCGGGTGTGTGCGAATGAGGGCGGCCACGCTGTGCTTGTTAGAGCGAGTGGCCAGCCTCCCCAATGGGGATGCAGGGGGCATTTACTCTGGACACTGGGTCGGGGGAGAACATCTCCCTGGGGACAGGGAAATGCCCGGGGAATGGAGCCCTGCCCAAGCAAGGGGACAGGGCCAGAAAGGCCAGTGGGAGCTGACCGATGAAGGGCATTTGGTGCCATGTGTGGGAACTTGGAATTGAGCCCAAAGGCACTGGGGAGCCACTGAGGTTTCTCTGCAGGAAGGAATATGATCGGAGCGTGAATGTGATCGCGAGTATCGTGAAGGGCTCTTGCCTAGTCACCGGTCACGATCGTCCTGGAAGGCCCAGGGGAGTTTTCTAAGTGGGGTCAGTGTGGGGTCCACCCTCACGCTTCACATGCTGGCCCCTTCTCATCCTACAAGACCCAGAAGCAGGACTCAGAAGAGACGTGGCATGGCGGGCGAGCTCTGGAGCCCGACTGCCCGGTTCAGATCCTGGCTCCACTACTGGACTCTTGCTGACCCAGGCAGGCTACCTCTCTGCCTCAGTTTCCCCTGCGTGAAATGGGGATAATAATTCCAGCCTCTCAGGAGGCCACGAGGAATAAGTAGATTAATTCACGTAGAGGCTGTCAGTGGTGCCCTGGTTACACAGTAGGTGTCACATTGACGATCTTTCCTCCTCTGTCCTTGGTCCCGACCTCTAGACCTCCCAGTGTGTGTACCCGGTGTCTCTTCCACACCTCTGCGCTGACTTTCCAGAGCCTGGCTCACCTCCCTGCTTCGGTCCCTACACCCCGTCCCTGACACCCCCGTTCCCTCGGCCGGGGCTGCCCTCGCTGCTCCTGACTCACCTCACTCCCATCCAAGTGCACCTTTGCTCCTGTCGCCATCTGTTGAAATCCCACCCACCCCCAGACCAAGGCCAGAAGTGCCTCCCGCTCCCACACCGGCCCAGCCAGAAGAGACCGCCTCCTTCCTCTCTCAAAGCTGTCGTGTTCTGCCACCAGCCCAGTTAATGGCCACACTGTCTGTTGTGGCCATTAACAGTGACCTCCAAAGGGCCAGGCCTGGTTCCCCTCTCTGTCTCTTCCAGTCACCAAACCACTGGTTTCGTAAATGGTGTCCAAACTGAGTTGCTGGGTGAAGTAGTTAAGGGGACTTGGCTTCTCTGTCCCTCCAGGAAGGACAGTGACTGATCTCTAAATTAGTGGGTGTCTCTTGGAGGCTTATAGCATGAAATTCTCGCCAGGGGCGCCTTAGAGACACCTCTGTCACTCATACCTGGTGCTTTCCAGCTGGGGAGCACCTAGGGGGAGAGCTTGTCAGACGAGCTTAAGCTGGCCAGGCCGCTCACCCAGCTCACCTCCCTCGTGAGCACGAGGAGCCCGTTCTCGCCGTAAGGACTAGAAGGAGTTTCCTTTTCTAGGTTTGCAGTTGTATCATTCCTCCAAGTTAATCAAGTGAGGGTACTCCGTGCAGCTTTGCTAAAAGCACCTCATCAAAAGCTTACAGAAAGGGCTCGGTGATGTTTGGGAAGCTGCTAGGAGGAGCCATCGTACCTGGCTATTCATTGCTCTCAGATGTCTCCGTGGAGACTGTTTAAAGTGGCGGAAACAGGAATTTTCTCTCCTTGGTCTCCCACTTAACGGTCACATGATGGTCGCCGTAGCAGCAGCTGCTCGGGCGCTGGTGTTGGGAGCGCGGGCCTCATGCTTGGTTCAAAGTGGGGTTCACGGGTTTCTGGTCTTCGCAGTGGAACGCGTCTCGTTCCCCATGTCCCACGATGGCCTGTCCCAGGATTGGGGGCTGGGCCTGTGGTTTAGGTGAGCTAAATCTCCCAGCTGACTGATACTTGAAAGAGGAAAGGCAGACTTTCAGTACTCCAGGGACAAAATAGAGCTTTTTAAAACTGAAGCATGAGACCCTTCAGTCTCACAGAAGGAGCAGCTGACTGCCACTCTCTCGCTTGCAGGACCCGTCCCCTGAGAGTCTCTAACACGACCCCCCAGGCCTTTCCCTGCTTTCCCCTCTCCCTCCTCTCCCAGCGCCCCTCCGGCCTGAATCCTGGGACCCCCACCAGTGTGGTCTCTCTGGGCTGTTCCCTGCTCCGAACTGCTTTCTGAGTCTCAGCGTCCTGTCTCTGGGAGGGGTACTGAGGCACACCCATCCCGGCGGGCTCCCGAGGGTGGAAGGAAGTATGCGCGTGCGCGCGCGTCGCCCGGTGCCTGGCAGGGGACCCGCTCGGTAAGCGCTGCCACTGGTCCCCGCGTGCGTCACAGTCCTCCGGGAAGGTGCCCACACGTGCCCACGCAGCTGACGCCGTGCGCACCTTTGTCACGTGTGCTCGTGGCTTTCTCTATCTGTTCAGTGAGGGTCAGTTTGTCCACCTTTTCCAACCGACTGAGCTCCGTGAAGCCAGGATCCACGTCTTAGTTACCTTTTTATTCACAGTGCCTGCCTCGCACCAGGCCCCTGTTGAATACCTGCTGCATGAATGAATGAGCTAGTGTGTGACTGGATCATCGCATGGGCGACTGAGCGACTCCAGTCCGTCAGCATGTCCGCTCGCGTCGTCAGCTCTAAAGTAGAGCTCGAATCCGCTCGTTGCTCTTCGTGGCCACAGGCCCAGGCCACGTACGGGTGTCCTCTGCCCGGGCGACGCAGGGACGAGGAGGCTCGCTGGTCTCCTCACCGCTAGTTCTGCCCTCCTCTCTTTCTGCAGATCTTGCCTTTGAAGGCACATCCTCCCGGTCGAGTCTGACCTCCCTCCTGTTTGTCCTGCCCCCGTCTCCACCTCAGCACCGATGGCTGTGGGCTCATGTGCCTCCTTGGTCTCCTTCTGCTACACTCTGAGCTCCTCGAGGGCGGGGCCGCATCTCTTTACTGGTGCCGCTGGTTCGGGGCACGCTGCCCTGGACGCAGGTTGGCACAGCCACTGAGCGAGCCGTCCGTGAGCCAGGGTAATTGACACCGGCACCCTAATGGCCTGGGCCCTGAACCTGTAACATGGCTTTCGGCAACGAAGGTGCTTTCTCGTGCACGCCACAGCCCATTGCTGATGGGGTGGCTCTGGTGGCCTGCCTTCCTTCAGTGGTTCTGCCATCGCCACGTGTGGCTGGGAGAGGGCAGGGGAGGGCCGCAGGGCAGGCTCCTCGTCGTGGCCGGGCCTGGACGTGGCTCCCATCCCACTGTAGGGGTGCCAGGGGTCTCATCTCCCTTTGCGCCCAGCCTCTTCAGAATTGAGCACGGGAGGGACTGTGGTAGCCAGAGGGCCTTAAAAGTCGGGCTCTTTGGGAGTCTCATCAGTGTTCCAGAATTCTCTAGCCAGTGCCACATTGCTGGATCAGCTGACTCTGAAGCAGCCGTCTCTCGACAGGGCCTGAGCTGCTTGCCGCTCCTGATGGAGTGAACCCCCCGTTTGTTTCAGGAAACACCATGATAGTCTTAGATGAAAGTAAAAGCTCTGGAAATGCAAAGTCACCCCACCGCCCCCCGACAGCTCACCCGAGGGTGCCTCCTGGGGAAGCTTCCCGGGGAGGTGGGATGTGCCTGAGCGGACCCTGTTGTGGGTAACAACCCAGGGAAGTGTTAGCTCTAGAAACCGTAGCTCATTCTCTTGTCCACAGCATCCCATCGTTTTTAAAATAGCTGCTCTTAATTCAATGGTGTCTTTATCTTTTTGATGCTCAAAATAAAACTAACCTTTTCTGGAGGGGAAAAACGACTCCCGTTAAAATAGTCCCGAGTGCTCTTCTGCCCAGCGAGGACTAAGCCCCGCACTCCCTGTTGTTAGTTCTAAGCTGTAACTGACAGTAACATTACGATGGGCTGCACAGAACGACAGCGGGGCCGTGGGCAGCAAGGACTCGTAAGTGGCCGCCAGAGGAGTCTGGCCTCCTTCGTGAGCCGGGCCCATCCAGGCCCATCACGTCTCATGCTGCGTTTTGGCTGCGGCCCCAGGAGCCCGATCAAAAAACTCATAAACACTCCATGACCCTTTAAGTGCTGGACCCCACCCCATGGGGCAGGCCCTCCATGCATCCCAGCCTCCTCCTGGCATCCCCATGTGACAGATGGGGTCTCAGAAGGACCAGCTCATTGTCTTCCTTCCCTTAGCACGCCGTCTTCTGCTCTCCACCCCCTGCCCAGAGGGACTTGGGCCCAGGGAGCTGCCTTGCAGGCCAGCCTCCTCTCTCCTCCCACTCCCTCGTCAGGGGTCCTTGTCATCTCTCTGGACTTGACAACTGCCTTCAAACCACTGTCCATGGCGGCCTGCCTCGCCTCCCCTAAAGCACCCCCACATTTATTCATTCTTGCAACAAACATTTATGGGGCGTCTCGTGAGCTCCAGGCACTGTGTTAGGCTCTGGTGGTTCAGGGCTGAACAAGACAGAGGGCCCTGCCCTCCTGGGACTCACCACTGAGTAGCGGAGGCACACGATGAACCGTGCGATCGTTCCAGGCAGCGGCGAGGGCGGGGTGGGGTGGCGGAGCGCCCGGGCCGCCTCAGCCGGCGTCCCCGGGGCCGCGGAGGCCTGCGTGACAAGGCCTTCCAGGCCAAGGGAGCAGGCCGATGACACTAGGAGACAGCGTGCAGGACACGGGAAGAAAGTCGTGGGGCTGACGCACTGACGGTGTTGGGGTGGGTATTGAGGATGGGGACAGGGTGACGTGAAGTGAGGCTGGCAGGGCATGCTGGGGCCACATCGCGAACGGCCGCTGTGAACCGTGCGAGGGTCCAGGCGTGCGTGCCGGGAGGGGGCAGAGTTCGTGGGAACCATTGGAGAATTCTAAGCCTGCGGTGTAGAGGGCCCGTAGATTTCTCTTCTACAAATTCAGGATGTTCTGGATCAAGGGCGGCTCTCCTTGCTCGAGGGTAAAGACCTGGGGCCCTGCTCAGCCGCCTGTCAGTTCCGAGCCTCAGCGCACGTTCCCGAGCCTGCCCGAGCCTCGGTTTCCAGCCTCAGACGCGTTGTGAGGACGCGGGGCACGGAAGGCACTGAGCGCAGAGCGGGAGTTAAGACCCCAGAGGTGTCGCTGCTCACTCTGAACGGCTCGGGCTGCAGGTGCAGACTGCTGCATGTGGTTTTCTCAGGAGCCGGCTGGGGCTTCCAGGGACCGCTAGCCGAGGGATCGGTACGCAGGAGGGACCGGGGGTTCCTCCACGGTGGTAACTTCCTGCCACGTTGCTGCTGCCCCCGGGACCTGGGTGAGGAGAGGCACTGATCAAGAGGAAGTGGGCGAGTGCGACGCGTGGGTGGAATCCTCTGACCTTCCTTCTGGGCGTCCTCGCCTTCCGAGGACCCTGTCGCCCAGCCCGGTCCCACACGTTCTTTCCCGTCCTGCAGCGGGGCCTCTCGAGCGGTCCTGGAGCGGTTTGTGCAGACTAAAAACCAGGCCTAATTAGCTCAGTCCTGCACTGACCTGGCGTATTAACCACCTTCCCAGGGAGGAGCATCTAATCGCTCAGGGATGGGTTGAAACTCGGAGGCTACAGAGCAGGGCCTGCCATTCAGGCCGGGGGTCAGAGCTGGAGGAGGGGACCCTGGGGGCTCCCACTTGGGCCAAGGACCTGCAGCTCTCCTGGCCGATGCCACTGCTCTTCCCACTCGGTGCACCCCCGCCAGGCTGTAGGCGATTTCTGCCCTGGGACGGACGGCCTCGCAGTGAACCGGAGTGGCCAGCGGCCGTGTTCGGTGGCAGTCACCCGTCTGGAGGCAGGTCCCCTCGGGGCAGCTCATCGGGGTGGCTTGGGGCTGGATGGCCTTGCCACTCGTGTACCTTCCTCCCACCTGGTGCTCAAGGGAGGGTTGCCATGAAATTTGAATTTCAGATAAACAATGAATAATTTCTGAGTTTCAGTGTGTCCCAAACATTGCTGGAAAGGTTTTATTGTGTGGTGCATACTTGAATGCTAAAAAATTATTGAATTATGAATTATTGAATATTGAGTTATGAAAACTGAAAAATGATTCATTGCTTATCTGAAATTCAGATTTCACCGGGCATCCTGAATTTTTATTTGCTAAATCTGGTGATACTTAAGAATCTCCCAGCCGAGCTGGGGTCCTTGGCAGGGCCTGTGGGGACCCCCATCAGAGGCCAGGGTGTGTGCTGGGCAGGTATTCAGGTGCCCCTGAGTGGCCTTGCTTGACAGACTCGCTGAGCCCGGCCTGGGGTGGCCCCTGTGCTGGCACCAGGGGTGGGGAGGCGAGGGCCCCACTCTATCAGCGGGACCCCGCGGGTGAGCCACCAGCTCCTCGCTAGGCCGCGATTTCTTCATTTGTCATGGAGATTAGTCCGAGTGAGCTTCTTCTGTCCTGGAGAGGACGGATGACCCTGTTCCTCTACTGCCCTCTCCCCGCTGTCCCCTCGTTCACCCTCCTGGCCTTCCGTCCCGGAGTATCACTTCCTGAGCGGAGGCCTTGGTAACGAGGAAACCCTGCCCCCGTGCTGGCCAGGGTTCCTGTCTTATAAACCAAGGCCCCCCAGTGCAGACTTGAATGAGTGAGACAGGCTACCCTATCCCTGGGCCCAGGGCAGCGTGAAAATAGGGGCCCCCTTGTTCCAAATCATTAAGAATTTCAGGACGGGGGCAGCAGATTGTCAGTCACACAGGTGCAAGTTCCTACCCTGTGTGACTGCACAGGCTGCAAGCCTGGGAAGCTGACCCTGCCTACGAGGGCCAAGGAGACACGGTGGTGGGGGTGAGCGGAGGGGCACAGCCTGTGTGGACCTGGGGCCCTGTGCTTCTTGGGGGGCCACACCGCCCCGCCCCCCGTGACCCTGTGGGTAGGACCATGCTGCCGGGTCTCCCAGTTTTTCATGAAAGGTAGTATTTCTGTTTGTTTATTACCACAATCCTAAATAGTGGAAAATCTATATTTTGGAAAATTCTTGAGGAGGCAAAATCAAGCACCGTCTCTAGAGGGTGGCATTTAGGGACATTAATAATCATACACTGACTGGGACGGTTGCTTTATCTGTGTCTCCCCGCTGGCCCGGGACCCCCGCCAGGTCACAGCGGCGATCACTCGTGTTCCTTGTTCTGTCCTTGGTCCCCAGCACCAACCACATTTGGCACATTGTCGATGCTCACAAAATAAGCCTCAGATGCCAAGACTTCATCCATGGGAACACACCATAGGTTGTTTTATGAACCTGCTTTCCCCACATAGTGATGTCACGAGCATCTTCCCTGTTATTAAATGTGGCCACACGTGTCAAGCGCGTGGCAAACGCCTCATAAACATTAGCTGTCTGGGCAGCAGTGACGGATCCGTCGCGTGTTCTGGGGGGACTTTTGGATGGGCGAGGAGAGCATCCTCGACACACCCACCTGTCTGTCTTCCCAGGACGCCAAGTTCGTGGAGGAACGAAGGAAGCAGCTCCAGGACTACCTGCGCAACGTCATGAACAAGGTCATCCAGATGGTCCCCGAGTTTGCCTCCAGCCCCAAGAAAGAGACCCTCGTCCAGCTGATGCCCTTCTTCGTGTAAGTACGATCCACGGATCGGGCCCCACCCGGCACATCCTTCTCGCTCCTTTTCATGGTTGGGCAGCAAAGTGTGTCTGTGTCCTGGACACCCTGGGACCCAGGTGTGACCCAGGAGCCGTGGCAGGTGCCAACGGGGACATGGGCCACGCCACTTTGGACCCTGAGAGGCTCACGAAAGAGCGAGTATGCCAGTGAGCACTGTGGATTTGAGGTTTGCAGGTAAGTGCAGGCTTGGGTTTTATACTGTCGTATATCTTGATCTAAGAAAAGATTCATTTTCTGTGCAGCTCACAGGTATTCTAGAGCTAAAATGCTCTCTCAGTGTCTTCAACTTGGTTAGCGAACCAAGGAAAAGTGTTTACAGACTCCCGCCGGCACTGACTTAAATGATTTTCATGTAAATATTACTTATGTATGAACGAACTTAAACCTGGGTATGAATTCCTTGTTCTTACATCTATTATAAAAGTGAAAAGTCTAATGGAGTTTATATGTTAGGCACATACAAAATCATTCCAATTCAAGGTTGTTCACTGATGCGATAAGATGCCGCCGTTTTTCTGAAAGCAAATCCTTGCTGGCGATGGTGTGCGACGGGGTTTTCTGTGTTTGTCACACTCCACGCCGGTGTGTCTGTCTGCTGGCTCCGTTCTCCCCAGCTTTTCTCGGGTCACATTGGCTGGAAACATCTGTCTGTGCAGCACCTTGGGGCAGGTGTGTCTGTCCCTTGACGTCACCACCTGGTCACCGACGCGTTGCCTCTGTTCTAATTAGTCTTCTATCAGCCTGAGACAGTTACATCTTCGGAATTTCGAGAACTGGAATGACGAAGAGGTACTTGGTGTTTATAGAGTCTTCCGATGCTTTAGAGAATAATTCTATTATTCCCGAAACGTTACCATCATAATGGGAACACCAGATGGAAAAGTCCACGCGGCAGGCCTGTGGCTTCCCCCAAATGGGATCCCCATCCCAATAAGAAGCGCTGGTCTGAGGTGTGCGACGTGCTGGGATGGAATGAGTTTCCTCTCCCTGCAGCTCTTTAATACGGTACCCTGTGGGTCTGGGGACCCGTTTCATTCTAACAGTGACGCTGTCATTCAAAACGGAGGGCTCGTTTCTGCTTCTGAATGTGGGGTCGAGCCTTTGGCGTCACACTTCCCAGCATTTCTGCGTCGAACTTCCAAGCAGACACTCAAGGGCAGGACTGCCCCTTTGGCCTCCTAGGGCCTTTGAAATTGTAGGCAAGCTGATCGCTTGTGTTTTTCTAATTGTTCTAAGACTTTTGTGAGACGAGAAAAGTGGATTGTGCTGCCTGTGATAAAAGACTCCTTTTCTTACAAATAGAATATGCCATTTTACTTTTTTCCGGCAATTTGTGATGCCAGGGCCCAGATCTCACAGCTCCAGAAGTGCCATGCTAGTGGATGACAGGAGTTCCCGTTCTTCCTTTAAATGCCGCCCCCTGGCCCTGGGCGCGTGTCGGGACTGAGTCACGTGCGTTTTGGATGAATTCCCTGATGCATACGGCCCTAGAGGGTTGGTCCTACGGCCTGGCGCCCAGCAAGGCTGCCTGCCACGCGTCGGAGCCGGAGAGGACAGTGCCGCACGCAGGCCAGCTGGTGTCCGGCCATCGCTGTTCTCGTGTTTACCGGACACGAGCCGGAATCGTGAAACCCGTTAGGGCGCCTCGGTGCGTTGGGCCACCTCAGCCGTGCTGGCCGCCATTCAGCAGAGCTGGGAGAGGGACGCTTTGCACCTAATTCGCACAGAGAACATAAGGTTCAATGTCATGGGCTTTAAGCAACACTTAAAATTTCAGTAGGATACTGTGGCAGACGACACCAGATTTCCGACGGAAACTTGGTCTGGACCCCAGCTGAATTAAACTGCTTTTCTTGGTTGGTTTTCCTCGCAGTCCGAAATTAAGCTGCCCTCCTCGCCTTGTCTTTTCGAGTAAGATGGGGTACAGGCTGAAATTTGTGGATCGTATTCATTGAAGGGTAATGGAAGATGAGCTGGCAAATCTCCACGAGTTAATTTCCTGTCTATGTGCCTCAGCTCAGGAGCTCACCATAAGAAATTTCTAGTTTAAAAAAAAAAAAAAAATCTCTTTTGGCTAGGGAAATAAACCCCAAAAAGCATAATTAAAAAAATAAATAAATAAATCTCGGCAGGTTTCCTTGGCCCTTTCGAAAGCCGATTCAAGGCCCACGACGTGAGCTGCGGGACACGGGACTTGTTTGCTAGGCCGGCGCCGCCGAGCCCATGTCCCCCTGCCTTGTGAGCGCTAATTATGGTCCTGGCTTAATGTCTGACTTGCTGTATCTCCCCCAGAGCCGATGAGGTGGGCACCACGTCTCCATTTTATTCGGCGGAACCTCACAAAGTTGCCAGTGCAAGGGTAACTCCATAGGTCCCAGTGAATAATGACAAGTGAGACTCTGAGAGGCTACCTGGCCGACCCCAGGGTCGCCCACCAGCACACGGGGACCCTGGGCTGTTTGGCGCCATGGCTCACTTTGGGGGGCATGGGCGACAAACCCACGACCTGTGGATTGAGCCTGACCCTCTGACCTGTTTTATTTGACCAGTCCAAGTGGGATTTTGTTATTTTTCTTAAAGTATTGCCGACATAAAAAAAAAAAAAAAATTAGGCATCAGATTTTTAAAACTTAGATATCAAGCTTCTCTTGAAAAATGAGACTCGGTCACACCTTAATATGGACGGAACGTTTGTGCCCCCCTCAAAAAAAATATTCAATGTTGAAGTCCTACCCGCCAATGTGCTGGTATCTGGGGCCTTTGGAGGATGATTAGGTTTGGGTGCAGTTACAGGGTGGGGCCCATGGTGACCCTGGTACCCCATAGAGGGAGAGAGACCAGAGTGCCCTTTCTCTGCCTTGTGCGGACACAGTGGGAAGGCAGCCGTCCAGAAGCCAGGAAGGGGGCTTTCACCTGGAACCGAATCTGCCGCACCTTGACCTTGGACTCCCAGCCTCCTGAACTGTGAGGAATCAGTATCTGTCGCTTAAACCGCAAATACCTCGGTATTTTGTTAGTGCAGCCGGGACAGGCGACTGCCCCCTTCCATTCCCGCTCCTCCGCACCTGGCTGCAGGGAACAGCTGAACGCTGCCCTGTCCCCATGGAGCCCCTACTCCGTTGTCTCCAGGACACTGAGCTGAGCCTTCTCTGCCATTTGTGTTGGTATTTGGCTGTTCTTCTCACACACTCAGGTGATGCCACACGTTCGCATTACCTGCTGGGCCCCTGTGGACACCTGACTTTGCCGTCCTGCCCCTGACCCACTGCTCTGCTGGCCGCTCCGTATAGGCTTCGGGGGTGAGGACCAGATGCTGCGTGTACCCATGGTGCGTCTGGTTTGCCCTCTGTGCTCCCATGTGTGTCCCGTGAGCCAGCCCCCTGCCAGGCTCCGGTAAAGGCGGTCCCATTCCAGTTTGGGGTGTGAGAGGAAAAATGAGCAGGGGAAAAATAGCTAGCGGGTAGAATTTGTTCATGTCCCCCCTCCCCCCACTGCTATAAATATTCCGTAAAACTTTCAGGCTTCTGCAGCCTCGAGCCCAGTATTAGATGAGGCCTGCTTGCACACACACTTTTCCATTTTTTTTTTTCCTTTTTACCATGTCAGTATTTCACTGTGTTCTGCAAGGGGCATCATGACTTGCAAGTATTCCGCCATCTGTACAAATCTGAGAGTTGAAGAATCAGCAGGTTGAATTTCTTCTCCGAATCCCTCTGCCTGCCCGCTGCCTCCCTTGCTAACGCCAGCAGCAGTCTGAATTAGAAAGTAGGGCAGTAGGAAGTGGGCCATTTCTTTTCCATTTTGAACTCTGTTTATCAGTCTGGCTCAGGTGGGAACCAGAGTCCGCCCACTGAAGTGGCGAGCAGATGGCAATCTCCCCAAACCCACTCCTTTCCGGAGCCCCAAATTCTTTGCATCGCCCTGCCTTTTCAGGGGAAGGTGCACTCTGAGACTTGACCCGTGGCAGATGTTAGCAGATACTGGTGGAAATATCAGATGCACTTTAGAAAGCACATTAATGAAGGGAGGCTTGGATTCCAAGAATTCATTCTGCAGATCAGCGCAGCCTTGAGTGATTTGCTGTGCTGTCAATTTAGCGCGTTATTAGAATGTTTTTATTTTGTTTTGTTTTTTGTTTTTCACAGAGTAGTTCATCCTTGGGAAATGTATCATGGTCTGCTGGTCCTTGAGGGCAGAGAAAAGTTACGGGGGTGGAAACCAAAGTGACCTAGGTCCCAGTGTAAATTCCCAACTGGGTTTTCAGAAAATTCGGTCAACATTTGCCCCACTCCCCACAACCATCTGCTGCCACATTCGCTCTTAAAGCTAAATATGTTTTTTGCTGAAATGGGAGCTGCCATGTTCTCCCAGTGGGCAGAGGTTCAGCTCAGGGACGAAGTGTTCCAACCTGTGCACCACCAGGGGTCACCTCAACCTAAGTTGACACCATTTGCTCTGCAAGTCACTGCCAGCGGGGATTACGGGGTTCCTTCCTAGGAACATTTAACTCACATCGCTCTTGTGGACCGGCCAAAATTCCCACCGCCAGAAAGGGTGCAGATCCTAGGCAAGGTCTGAGACGCGGGGTGAGACTGGCAGGCTGGTTAGGTGCGGACAGTGCTTTAAAATAAAGTGTTTTAAAAAGCAGAAATACAAATACAATTAAATATAAAATAATTTTGTAACTATGTATGGTGATGGATGTTAACCAGACTTGTTGTCATCATTTTGCAACATACACAAACATCAAATCATTGTGTTTTACACTTGAAACTAATGTAATGTTATATATCAATTACATCTCAATTTTAAAAACTTTTTTTTTCTGATGGGTGGAATCGTGGCTTATCTTCTTGCCTGTTTCCATTTTTAAAAGTTTTCTCGTAATATGCATCACTTTTTAAATAAGAAAAGATACTAAAAGTTAACTTTTACAAAAAAAAAAAAAAAAGGCAGAGAAACATAGGCTATATCTCACATACCTTGCAGCGGTAGTAATAACTCGGCATTATATGTACTTTAAAAGGACGGAAAATAAGAACCCGCCACTGTGAATGACTTTTGACGGGATACGTATGCCCCAGCCTGGCACCGTTTCAGCCTCTCCCGCTTGCATTTCCCCTCGGCCGCTTCCCTGAGTTGCGTCAGCTACCTGGCCCTCGAAGGCAGACGAGTTTGAGACCCCTGGTAGCCAAATGGAAAGCGTGGGGCTTTCCGAGTCAGCGATAGTGCCCGGCTCCGCCACTGGGGGGCAGCGGGGGGGGGGCGCGGGGCGATCCTGGGCAAGGGTCACCTTGGGTCTGTGTCCTGCTGTGTTAAATAAGAAGTTCCATCCGCACACATCTGTCGGGGTAACTGTCACAACGTGAATTATTTCGAAAGCCGAGCTTTCCCTCTCGCCTTCCCCTGCTGGGTCTCTCCCACCCTGCAGGCCTGGGGAAACGGGAAGCCACCCCTGAGGTCAGCCTGGTCCCAGAGAGCAGGGCGCCCCCTAGCGGCGGGGGCTCCTGCAGGAAAACAGTGGCTCCTCTTTCCTTGGAAAGTCGTTACCCAGAGGCCCCTCCCGTAGGGGACGCTGCTGTGCCTCCTGGAGAGATGACATGTAAAATGCCACTTAATCACCTCCAGCAGCAATCCTGGCTATTTCTGGGGCTGCTGTTAAGGGACGTGGTAAAGGTTCCGGTCCCCAGGGTGCTGACCTTCCAATCCGCAGGGCTACCCCACAGGAGGTCACCACGAATAGGTCCTTTTGAAAGTGATGAGGACAACAGCTTGTCTTCTCTGGTATTCAGATGGCCTCCTTGCCCCCTAGGCAGCCCACCAATCACAGTAATTAGGTTCTGTTTCTGCCATTTATGTCCATTTGATGACGCGGGAGAGATCACTTACTTCCACAGAGAGGAGGGGGCGGAAGGAAGAGGAGGAGGAGGGAGAAGACGATGGCATGGCTTTTACTATTTCCAGAAAAAGTGGGGGAATCTGGGACATCTCCAGGACAAAAACTCTGCAAAGTGAACACACGGGAAGTCCCCTCAAAGGGGTCTGCATTCAGCAACATCTCTTTCATCTATTCGCTGTTTATTCAACACCTACTAGGACTCAACAAGTACTGGATATAGCAGAAAACAAACCAGAAAAAGGACTAAAACCCTCTGCCTTTATGGAGGAGGGGAGATGAGATGGAAAATGGATTTGAAAAAATGCAGAATTAGAGGCTAGAAGATCACACAGGTGGTGCTTCTCATGAAATGGTCAGGAAAGGCCTCTCTGGGGGAAGATCCTGTGACTTTCTGGGGAAAGGGTGTTCAGCAGAAGGCACAGTAAGTGCAAAGGCCCTGAGGCAGGAACAAGCTGGGTGATTTGCTGCCATTGTGACCAGATGCTGCCATTGTGACCAGAACAGAGAGCCAGGGCAGTGAGTCTGCAGAGGAGGTGACCAGGGCCAGACCATATATAAGGCCTTGGAGGCCATAACAGTGACTTTGAGATTCATTCTCACTGAGTTATGAAGCCACCAAAGGGTTTGAGGCAGGGCATGACGTGACCTGACTTATGTTTTTAAAACTGCACTCTGGATGTGGCATAGTGAATGGAATTGGAGGCGGCAGGTCACAAGGCTTTATAGGGTCCGGGCAGAAGGAGTTTGTGACTTGGCTGAGGCGATAAGACGGGCAGTATGATGGACCAGTAGACCAGATATACTTGAGGACAGGCTGGCAGGTGTGAGAGAAGAGAACTTTTGTGACATGCCCAGCACATTGCGAGACCAGGCAGATGTAGAGATGCCCCAAGCTGCTCAGTACAGACAACCTCTGTATTCAAGTCAGTGCACGTTTATTGAGCGCCTACTCTCCACTGACTAGCTGTATGGCCTTGAGCAAGTCATTTAAGCTCTCTAGGGCCTCAGCGTCTTCATCTGTACAGTGGAGCTATTCATAGCATTCACCTGATGAGGCGGCAGTGAGGGTTACATGAGCACATATATGTCAAGCGTTTAGAGCAGCGCCTTGCACATAGTAAGCGCTGTATGCGTGTAACTATTTTTACCAGCAGAAAGGGAGCACGGGGGAAGGAGAGTCTGGGGAGCAGACGTTTTGGAGGAAGTGATAAACTTATGGTATTAAAAAAACACCAAAGCACTACAGAAAGATATAAGACGAAATAACATCACACCCCCCCTCTACTTGTGCATCAAGCGCTCACCCCTACCCTGCGATCGCTGTCAGGTTTCTTATGTAACTGCAGAAATTGTCAATACTTAGTTAGGTAAGTGGCTTAGGTAAGCCAAAGCCACCCTCTGCACTGTGTTCTGTAGTTTGCCCTTTGAATTTAATGAAGCTGGCTCACTCTTTTTGAAAACTACATAGTATCCACTGCAATGGCTCTATTTGAACTTTTAAGACGTTTCCAGATTTTTTTCTGTCAAACAGTGTCATCCAGAACATTTTGATAGATAGACTTTTCAGCAGGTAGGTCCTTAGGACTGATTTTTTAGGAGTGATTCTGGTTTAGATGCATTTAAAATTTTTTCAGACATCACACACCCTTACACCACTTTGATATGCAGAGTTCTGATAGGCATGGGGTGGGGGAGACGTTCTTTGTAGATGTGCAGAATAGCTGCCAAGTTAGAGAGCCCCGAGCTGTCCACTGTGGTCGAACAGTACTTGCCCCTCTGGTCAGGATACTCTGGAAAACGAGGCTGGGACCCAGGGGCGGAAGGTCCCAAGGGAGTTTCCATTTCGGGAGCCCTTGCAGGCCTTTGAGCTCAGATCTGTGCTTTGGGGGATCACGCTGGCAGCTGGGGGGAGAATGGAGTGGGGACGAGAGACGAGGTAGCGTGCTTTCATGGGAGCCCAGAGAAAAGGTGGGGGAGGGGCCGAACCAGATGATGCCAAGTTCTTGAGGCGAGATATCTGAGTGAATGAAGGTGAAACAGGATAGAGGGGGAACTGGTTTGGGAGAGGTGAGATGAAAAAGAGGTGCTGGGTGTAGAAACGGGTCTCTGCGAGGTCCTGAAGGCAGATTGGGAGCCCGGCAAAGGAGAGACGAGAGCATCTGCTGCGACTGCGTCCCCTGAGCTCAGCATCGGGTAGGAATTCCTTCCCGGGGCTTCTCGGCAAACACGCATTTCCAGATCTCAAGAAAAACTGCCAAGAAATCAGAATAAAGTATTATAATTCTCCTGTGAAAATTAAAGTGCAACAATCAACGTTCCTGGTTTGCAGGAATCCACGCCAAGGAGGCAAGAGCAAGAGCAGGAAGAGCTGACACACCAAGCGAGAGGTCAAGGTCGCCGTTTCCAGGAACCAGAACAGGAGCTCGTAGGAGAGAAATGGCCACGATCTAGTCAGTCTGGCTTTGAGCCGACGCCATGACATAAGTGTTCATGGCTCTATACGCTGCAAACAATGAGTCATTCTCGCAAATAAAATAAATACTAATAAGTTTATGTGCGTGGTGTACTTGATGGGAGTGACAGTCCAAGAAATAACAAGTTTTGGAAGCACAGCAAGTCCTTACATCAGTGATTTCCACACGCGACCCTGTGCGATGCTGTCAGCCGTGGCGGGGGACTCACATGGCGCATTGTTATTCCTGCAACAGTGTTCGCTGGTAGTTTCCAGTATTTCGGTATTTGCTCTTATTCTTTGTCAGTAGTACCAACCTAAGTATTTCTGATTTATTAAGCAAATCATTTTAGATTTCCAGAATGATGAATAAATACTATGAAGAATGTTGGGAATATTTTAAGACTACATTATGATGTGGAGAATTCCTGGGACTGCTCGGGAATTCTGACTTTTGGCCCCTCAAATCCCAGAGTGTCATCTCTTTCAGGAATTTGGAAATTGTACCCACTCCTTGGGGTACAGTTTCCTGATACAAACCTGGGGACGGTAATCACGGAGTTGGAGATGGTAATCGTGGAAGTGGGGAAGGGTGCCCAAGGAAATCGGGGCGAGTAAGACGAGAGGACAGCCAAGGATGGAAGCTGGAGACGGGGCGGCCACGTGGAGCCAGCACGCCAGAGGGACGGGAGAGGAGACGGGCAGGAAGCTGGGTCAGGGCCGTGGGGGAGAGCGTGTTTTCCAGAGAAGCCTGCCTCTGCGTGAGCTGCGGAATTAGCACCTCGTCTCAGAGCATCAAGAATAGCAAGCTGTCCTCCTCCTTTGCTGCCAAGTTGGCTCAGGACCCACGGAGCAGGTGGCACGGCACAACTGTGGTGGCATCCCTGTCACCCGCGTCACGGGGAAACAAGTCAGCGAGGGCAGCAGAGGGGAAGCTGTGCCTTCGCAACCCCAGCCCTCCTGTCACACCTCCTGGTGAGGCCGGGTTCAGTGCCACCTCCCCGCTTAGAAATGCCACCGCCTCTGACGGGCAGGCCTCTCCGCAGCCAACAGGGCACTTTCTTCTGAGGCACAGAGTGCTCTGTGTAGTTCGAAGCTTCCGCCTGGAAATTCACTTCGGTGACTGGTTGGGGAGCTGTGGGCCTGTGGGGTCCTGGCATAACCCAGATCAGATGGAGGCCATTTGGGTTTGAAGAATCTTAGATGCTCTTCTGATGTGTTGGTACTTCATTTGGACACAAAAAGGGCAAAGCACTGATGTCCCACCCCCCAGCTCAGAGGGGATCGTGAACAGACTTATATACATTAGAGAAGAAACTTTTTTCCCATTGCAGAATTTTGTCACCGTTTCTCAGTTTCACCCCTTATCCCCAGTGTTATTGAGCGTGTCTATTATTTGGGGGAGGAGGCAGCTCGCCACCAGGACTGACACCCCTAATGAGGACAAACATGCCCAGTGGGAGGGCCCCTCCTACCTTGCTTCTGTGATCTTTTAGCATCTTATTTATCAATGCTTGACACCCTCCCAGAATCTCCGGTCAACAGAGCAGACAAATACCCCAAATTAACCCCTATCAGTGGGGGACCGTGGCAAACTCAGGTGTCTGTAGGGTACAGGCAAGTCATTTAAGTGAATAAAGCCTAATGGCGTGACGAGGAGGGTGGGGGGTGGAGCTCACAGGCCTCGTCTAGGAGGGTTGGCCACCACTCGCCCCAGGCGATCACTGCTCTGTGGGACCACAGGTTGCCAGATCTTTAAATTTACCAAGGGATGGCAGAAACGCATATCTAGATATAAAATCTGATTTTTAAATTAGTTGGAAACTTAATTTGTGGGCCAAAAAAAATATCCGTGGGCCACTGGATATCCAAAGCCTTCTAGGGTGAAAAGGGGCCGCACCAGAGGGACCCATTTAAGACACGAAGAAATGCAGGGTGGAAGCAGGCAGTGACCCACTCAGTCCCAGGGGACGGTGACAACAAGGTATTAATCAGGGTGCCCCTGATAGCAGGCCCTCACGGCAGAGCAGCCCCTGCCCTCTGACTGCAGTCCCTGTATCGCTTGGGCCTGGTGGGTGACGGGGCCACTGGAACAGCCCCCCGGCAGGAGACTGCTGCCTGTCACCCGCCCTGTCCTGTGTGGCAGGCGCTGCATTCCCGGGGTCCCTTGACCAGCACGCGCTGGGCTCCTCTGAGCAGGGCGCCTGCCCGTCCCCCACATCTCTGTGGCAGTTCTGCTTCCGGTCTCTGTGTGGCCTTCAGCCGCGCTCGTTTGGCTGTACGGACGGACACAGCCGGACGGTCACAGCCGGTGACGGCGTAGCTTCCTCCTCAGCTCAGCGAGGAGCCGGCTTCCCGGAGGGCGGGCGTGTCTGCTACAGGGGGCCGGTCACAAGTTGGCAGGGTCGAAAAGGCGGTCTGGTGTTCTCGCCTGTCAAGTTCAACACTCCATTCTGTTCATGGCTACGATTTACCCGAAAGGGTTTGTGCCGGACTTTTCATTCTGATTTTCTTGGAGTTCCTACCTCCTCGCACGTGCTGCCCGTTGGGTTTCCTCGTGCCTCGCACCCTATGGTTCTCAGCTGGAGGCAGTGTTGCCTCGCCCCCCAACCCCAGGGACAGTGGCAATGAACGGAGACATTTTTGGTTGTCACAGGTGGTGGGAGTGGGGTGGGGGCGCTACTAGAATCCAGCGGGTAGAGTCCCGGATGCTACTACACATGGCACAGTGTGCAGGACAACCTCCCACACCAGAGAACCTCCGACCGAAGGTCAGCCGGCCACGGTCGAGAAGCCCCGATCCAGCCCGAGAAGCGGGTCTGTCATCGGGTCGTGGATGACCAGCCGCAACCCCTGCGGCTCTGCGGCCAAGAACGAGAGAGAAGCAACCAGGTGTCGGGCCAGGAGATTTTCTCACACTAAGCCCTCACTTCTACCTTTGAGGTTTTCAGAAAAGGAAACTGAGTCCCGACAGTGAGGTGGCCCAGCCCTGGCCTCCCAGCTGGGATGTGGGGTGTGCCCACTGAGTCCGTGCCGCTCCGCAGCCTCTGCTCTGTGCCTGGGACATCAAAACAAGCCCCCCTAAACGTCCTCCCGATGGCCTGCTTCCAAGGCCGGGAGCTTAAGGGTGGGTCCTCCACGCCCCTAGGACAGGGGGCCCGTGCTTCGTCACACTCGCCTTGGGCCACACCACCTCTGCTCCGCAGGGTCTGTGGTGTGGGCTGTGGCCCCTGGCTTTACCAGGTCCCTGCTGGGGCGGGGCGGGGGGGGGGGGCCACACACCACTCAGGCTGGAGCCGCTTGGTGCTGTCCCAGGTCCTGGCCGTCTCCGCCTCTTCAGCGTTAACTCCCAGAGCTAACGTTGCACACAAAGGCCCAGAAGCGGGCTGGGGAGGCTTTGGTCCAGCTGAGAGGAGTGGTCTGAGACACCTGCCCCACTCCACACCCACACCCCACGCCCTCTTCCTAACTGATTTGCTCCCGAGCTGCTGGCCCTTCTTGTTCCTGAATCGAAAATGCCCGGGAAGTTTTAACTGCGCCGGAAAAGCGAACCCAAGCCCTGCTTGGGCCCCGGGAACGCATTTGCTCCTCTGAGCACACAGCTGCTGGCTCGGCCTGCGTCACTCGGAAGACAAAGCAGGTCACGGACCGCTGAGCAGGAACAGGGTTCCTTGTTATTTTTCCTCTTCACACATGAGAACTTGCTGTGACAGAGTTGTGGATGTTTTTCTCACCAGCTTGTCCTGGGAAGGCAGGTTGAGAAATTAGTAATACAACGGAAACATGCTGTTCTGTCAGGGTTTGGGATGTGCCTTGCTTTATGACTCGCATGAAAGGGACAAACAGAATGGCATTGTCACCAAGACAAAGGGCCGCAGGCAGGCAGGCCTGGGTTCACTTGAGGCCATGCGTTTATTAGCTTGGCGGACTTGGGTTAGACCTACTGAGGACTCTGTGCCTCGATTTCTCCATCTGTACAATGGGACTGATACCAGCCCTACCACAGAAGGCAGATTCGAGATTTAACAAGCAGTGCCGGAGCACTTCCCACCGGGCACACGGCCAGTACTTACTGGTTTGGCTGTGGCTGAAGTGATGACTGCGGTTGCTTCTGTTCGCAGGAGTGGACACAGCTCACTTCTGGGCTCCTTAGGAGCAGGGCAGACCTTGGAGCTGTGGAGTTTGCAAAGCAGCACACAACAAGTTCACTCGCTGAGGATATTTGGGCGACAGGGTAGATTTCTCCATGACTCTCCCCAACATGGTCACTCCTTTTCTTTTCAAATACCGGTCAAGTTGACCTGTGAGGCTGAGACTCTGTGACCTTGTTAGCATCAAGATGGCATCTCCCTGGCCAAGCCCTAAATTGCTGAGCCCAGAGACCAGGCTGCAAAGTGCCAGGTTCCTCCTAAATAGGAGACCTTTGTTTCATCCCAGTAAGCTGCTTGGTGTGGTGGATATAGTAAGATTCCATTATAACAGATTTCATTATAACCAAAGCTCTGTTATTAGTTTCTGATAGGATCCAAACAGCAGTTTGGTACCTAACTGACTTTGAGTCAGACAGACCTGGGTTCTGCTACCTAGCGGCCCCGTGACCTTGACCCCTCTGTGCCTCAATTTCCCTATCTGTAAAACAAGGCCAGTAGCACAGACCCTGTGGGCTTGTCAGGAGGATTAAATGAAATGTCGCCTCATAGGAGCTTGTCCAGGGGAGCTGCCGCCACTGCAGACTCACACCCCTCATTTCTTTGTTCAGACTCTCACTTTGGTCTCAAAGCGATTTGAGTTGGCAGCTTAGATATTATTACAATTGCTTGCCCTACTTCATGTCTTTTATTTTTAAACATTGGAACATCTGAAAATTCAGTTTGGAGCAAGGGAAGCAGATTGGGTTATTTTTGGCACAAGAACCTCCATCCAATTTGGGGTTAGTAAAAAAAAAAAAAAATAGTAATCAAAGTTCTCTATCAGGGAGGTGAGGCTGCAGCACACAAGCAGCTGGCTGCCCTTTGCAGACCGAATTATCTTTTCCCACCAAAATATAATCAGACTGTGACAGCTTTTATCTCAGTGGGTCAAACAACTTGACAGCAATCTGTGCATACCTGTGAGTGAGAACTGAGAAAGGTTACTTTATTGGGTTTTGTATCAGTTACCTATTGCCACATTAACGCTATGTAATAAACAGCCACTGTACGCTTAGCGGCATACAGTAATGCTAACGTATTGCTCATGCACGGGGTGGTAGGCTGGGAGCTTCAGCTGATCTTGGCTGCATTGCTTCCACGCCTGGGGAACAGGTGGCTAGCTCCTGGTCCACGATGGCCTTGACTGGGAATGATGGGGCACCTGGGACCAGCGGGCTAGCCTGGGTACATATGGCAGAGTGAGAACAAGGAAAGCCTGATCATTGTAACATGCTCCAAATTCTAACTCTGTCACATTTGCCAACATCCCACTGGCCAAGGTGATTCTCAAGGTGGAGATCAGAGTCAGAGAGGGAGGGCAGGGCAGTGTCGCTTTGCAGGGGACAAGACACAGAGAGGGGTGAATAACTGGGGCCATTTTTGCAACCACCACAGATTAATAACTTACTCTAGGTAGGATATGAAAGAGTGTGCGCGGGTACGGGGCAGAGCTGTGAAATTCTAAGGCAAATGACAGTTCGGCTAGTGACAAGATGGAGCGAAGGCCAGCGATAAGAGCCTGGAGTGTCCGTGAATCAACAGTGAGGCTCCGAGAGGGGTCATTTCACTGTATTTTGGGAAGGGCCAAGTTAGGGCTTTTACCTTTTAAAAAACATCTGGCATGCAGTAAAACTGACTTTTCTTCTTCGTGTTCATGTCTATGAATTTTAATACATGTATAGATTTGAGTAACCACTACGGTCACAATCAGGAGACAGCACAGTTCCGTCACCCCAAAAAGCTCTCTTGTGCTGTCCCTTAGTGGTCACACACTCCCCTCAGCCTTGAGCCCTGGTAACTGCTGATCTGTTGTTCTCCATCACTACAGTTTTGTCTTTTCGAGAATGTCATCCACATGGAATCATACAGGAAGTAACCTCTTGCTTCTTTCACTCAACACAATTCCTCTGAGGTTCACCCATGTTGTTGGGTGTCGGCAGTTAGCATCTTGTACTGGTGAGTACTGTCCCGTTATATGGGTACCCCACAGTTTGTTTATCCATGCATAGAAGACACTTGTGTTGTCTCCAGTTGACAAGTTTGAATAGAGCTAATACAAACATTCATGTGAAGCTTTTTGTGTGCACTAAAATTTTCATTTCTCCAGAGTTATTACCTAGCGTGGGATGCTGGGTAAGTGTAAAACACTGCCAAACGGTGTTCTGGAGTGGCTGCACCGTTGCACATTCACGATCGATGCGTGAGACTTCCAGATGCTCTGCACCTGTGTCAGCGTTTGGCATTGTCCTTGTCTTAGCCATTCGAAAGGGTGCGTAGATGTCATCATGGTTTTCGTTGACATTTTCCTAATTGCTATTGACACTGATCATCTTTTCATGTGCTTACTTAGATATATTCTCTTTGGGAAAGTGTCTATTCAAGTCTTGTGCCTATTTTTTTTAAAATTGGGTTTTGTTATTTTACTGTTGAGTTTTGATGGTTCTTTATATATTCTGTATACAAGTCCTTTGTCAGCTAGGTAATTTGCAGATATTTCCCCCCAGTTTGTAGCTTGCCTTTTCATTTCTCTTAACAGTGTTTTGGCATAGCAAAACTTTTTAATTTTGATGAATTCAATTTCTCAGTTTGTTCAATTTCTCAGATTGTTCGATTATGGATCATGCTTCTGGTTTCATGTCTAAGAGCTCTGCCTAAACCAAGGTTATAAAGATTTTCTCTTAGGTTTTCTTCTAAAAATTTTATAATTTCACATTTAGATCTCTTTTGAGTTAACTTTTGGATAAGCTGAGAGGTTTGTGTCTAAGATGACATACTTCCCATGACTGCACCCCTGTCCAGGGTCGGTTGAGGGGGACAGAGAGAAAAAAGACCAAGTGTCTATCCTGCCCTTTGGGAGCACAGCTCTTCTGATCAAAGCGGAAGATTTTCCCTTGTATTAGTTTCCTGTAGCCGCTGTAACGAATCACCACAAACTCAGTGGCTTATAAAACAACACGAATTTATTCTCTCAGTTTTGGAGGTCCGAAGTCCGAGATCAGTCTCGCTAGACTGAAGTCAGAGGTCAGCAGGGCTGGTACCTTCTGGAGGTGCCAGGGTACAAGCTGCTTCCTTGCAGCTTCTAGAAGCTGCCCACACGTGGCCCCTCCCTCCTTGCTTCATTCCAACTTCCTCTTTGTCCACCTCTCGTGACTCTGACCTCCTGCCTGTCTCTTCTAAGGACACTTGTGATCATGTCAGGCCCACCCAGATAATCCAGGAAAATCTCATCTCAAATCCTTAAGTTAATCACATCTGCCAAATCCCTTTTGTTAAGTATAGTAACAGGGATTTGGACATGGATGTCTTTGGGGAGCCATTATCCACCTTACCACGCCCTCCCTCAGAGTTACAGGTGCTTGAGGACGCTGCAGAGGGAGGCATGAAGAAACAGGAGAGGGAGAGCAAGGACACGTGGGAGGTCCCCCCTCTTTCTGAGTATTAGTGTGCTGGAGGGCTCCCCGGGCCCACCCCTGTCCACACCCTGCCCACTTCCAGGCATCAGGCTGCCTCCGTCCAGGCTGCAGGATCCTGGAGGAAAAAAAAATGGCAAACGCTCCTCAGGTCTGCTGGTGCATCTGCCCCAGTCCACCTGCTATTACTTACATTTTAGACTAGCGCCAGGTTTTAGAGCTGCACTGGTGGGGTGAGTTTTCTCCATCCTCTCCATCAGAATCCTGTTTTCAGCATCTTCTACCCCAAAGCATGTGGAATAGCTGCACAAAGAAGGGATGTGCTGTGTAGACATGTATTATGTCAGAGAGTGACCGCTCAGTGGCAGGATGTGACTAGTATTTACGACGGTCAGCATGAATCGAGCACTTTCTGTCCACCAGAAGCATCTTATTGAATTTGTACAAGTCTCTCGATAAGGGTAATTACCATGTCCAGGCCCGTTTTACAGATGAAAACACTGAGGCTCAGGGAGGCCACTGAACTTGCCAGAGAGTCCACACTTGGTGAGCGGGGGCGCCCCGCGTGGCTCCAGGGCCCAGCTCCAAACCCTCTGCCTGCAGCGTTTAGCTGCCCTCCCGCCGGGGACCGCCAGCCCGCTCTCCACTTGCCGGACCTCACTGCCGCGTTCAGACTGGGCCGCGGCTCAGTTTGCCTTCACCGTCTTCTTTGAGCGACCCTGACACCCCATCACTGCCACCAAGGTGGGGTGTGGGCCGCTTTTTCCCACTGTGCTTCTGCCCCGGCCAGAGGGCAGGGACGGTCCTTCCCCTCATGCCTCCTCCGAAACACAGTGCTGGGCGGTGGGAGATCTCGGGGACATTCACTGTATGAGCCAAAAGCTATTTTCCGTTGGTTTCCTGCAATAAGGAACTCCCCAGATTGGATGTTTGATCCATTTAAGGAGACCTGGCTTGTCTGATAGCTCTAGGAGGGCTCGTGTTTGCAACACGACTTCTGTTTTCTTTTTTCCTTTTTAAAATTAGTATAGCAAAGATGGACCTAATCACCAGTTAGCTCAAATCCTACCATTTGTCTCCTCCGATCCCTAAATCGAACCACCATTTCCGAATCGGCCACGTCCCCTGGTGCTCCCGCTGGGTCGAGCCTTGTGTTAAGCATTCTGCACGTGGGATCTCATTTAGTCTGCAGTTCTAAGAGAGGTGGGACCTAGTGACTCCCAAGGCAGAGGTCTAGAATGATGGAAAGACTTGACCAAGATCTCACCGCTCGTAAGTCTCAGAGCTGGCATTTGAACTTGGGCCTGACTGCTAAACTTGTGCTGTCTGAAGGCAGAGTGTTGGGGGTATGGATTTTGGACCCTGCAGGTCTTGGTGCCTGGTCCCTGGCTCTCGAGCCCATGCATGTGGGCACGGTACTGTCACTGCCTTAAAGACCAGTGGTCCGCTAAGAGCTTAGATAAGGTAAAGGCCTATAGCAAGGTGCCCAGACCCCTGACAGGCACTCAAGATTCTGACTGTCCGATCTCTAAAGGTCCTGGAAGTGTGGCGTGTGTCATGAGGGACTCTGGTTTGCAAAATTTCAGAAACCTAACTTCAGATTAGCTTAAGCTGGAAGGAAGTACTTATTAGTCCCTGTAACCATAAAGCCCGGGGGTAGGCCAGCTCCAGGAACGGCTGGATCCAGAGGTTCAAGTAATGTCCACAGGACTCTGTTGGCTTCGTTTTCAAGCAGGTTTTCTGTGTCTGGTGGAAAGATGGTCCCTGGCAGCTACAGGCCTTGTGGACCCTACAGATCCAGGTCCTGAAGAATAAACGTCCTTCTCTCTCGTTCCAGCCCCAGTCCTAGGGCAGATTCTTAATTCACGGCTTTCCCAGTAGCTCCAGTAGGTTCTGATTGGCCGAGTTTTGTGTCAGTGTCTCATCTCTGAGCCAATGACTGGGGCCCTCAGAATGAGTACCCTGATTAGCCAAATCTGGGGCAAAGGGAAGGAGCATTCAGCCACCTCAACTCATGGACCGAACATGATTGTGACAGAAGGGGAGGGGTGGTCCCCTGAAAGAAGAGAAGGTGGGTGGACAAACATATGTCTGTTGTACGGCTGTCAGTAAAGCCACAGGCAACTACTGTAGCGATGTTGCCTGCGATGCCTCCAGCCCAGCCTTCCACACCCACTGAGCCAGGAGATCACGCTTCTGTGCAGGAATCTTTTGCACACCCCCAGCTTATCACTCCTAATGGAGTGGGAAGTGTCACCTGTCTTTAGACATGCTGCCAGCCTGTACTGGCAAGGCTGTCTCGTTGTAAAGTATTAACCAGGACGAATTTGTGAATTTGGGGTTTGCAGTGGGTTTGACTGGGATCGTACAGTAGATTTCCCAGGTGCCTCTGCTGCTAGACTCTCTCCCAGCCCGAGGGGTGGACACTTCGTATTTGGAAGGGAGAAGCGCAGGATAGATGTCCTCTTCCCACTCTACAAGACTCGCGTGTCCCTTCATCCCGGGGTGTCGGGGCGTCGTTACAGAGGAGGAGCTGACACACTGGGGGCGGGGAGGGGTGGGGCCTAGCCAGGGTCACACTATGAGTTCAAGGCAGTGGCTCTGGACTCTAGACCCAGCCCTGCCTTGTCACATCCCAAAGCCACAGGAATTACTGTCCCTCACGTCACCAGGGGCGACAATCTCTCTGCAGACTGGGCTGCCGAAGGCTGCTGTGGAGAATGAGTCCACAGCCCTAGATTTTAAAACAAGGTTTTGTTGTTGATCCGAACACAGGAGGGCAGGGGCTGGGAACCGCGACAGCCTGGCTAACATACCCAGGGCACAGCTCACTGTCACAGGCAAACACAGCCCCATGCTCTCAGACGGTGCCCCCTGGCGCTCGGGCAGGGTTGGGGAGTCTGGGCCCCAGGGCGGGGAAGGGGGCATGGGGCTGATTTGGTAAAACCTGAAGGAGCTGTCACCACGGAGACTGTCAACTCCCCTTCTGTACCTTCTCTCTCTTTGGAAAGGGCGAGTCCCTTAGCGGGGCCTCGGTGTGGTTTTCATGAGGCGGGGCGTGTGGCACGGCAACACCCTCCCAGGACACCCCTTTAAGGGAGTCGTTCGTGTGGCACATTCCTCAGTCCGCTGCGATTCCTGACTCTGCAGCCGACCCTGGGGTCAGCGGGTCTGTGGGAGACCCCGTTTATCAATCTCAGCAGCCCTAGAGAAAGCTGTTACTATCATTCCCTTACCGTCCTCTCAAGAGGGGCTGGAAAACTAAGCCCAGAGAGGTGAAGGGACTTGCCGTGGGCTGCACAGCTCTGAACCTCAAGTTCTTGACCATGCCAGGGCCGCGCGCCGGGGAGTTCAGCCAGAGCTCCTTGGTGAGATGCCACAGCTTCCCGGGGAATGGTGACAACTGGCCCATTCGGATTTGTTTTGAGAAGTTTCAGAGCTGCATGAGTCATAAGTAGGAGTTAGCTGGAGCAAGGGGTGTAGCTCAGGCTCTGCGTTTTCAGAACTGCGGAGGGTCCCAACAAATAATCCCTCACAGATAATGCAGAAGAGTCAACAGGGTAACACGTGACCTGCGTGCAGACAGTCCCTGGCCCATGGTGAGCAGGCCGACGACCAGCGTTAGATGTCATCATCCTCAGTCTTCGTTCACGTTATTCACAGGGAGGAAACGGGCTCAGAGAGGTGAGGCGGCTTGTCCGAGCACGTGCAGCGAGGAAGCAGCAGAGCTGGGCTTTCCGGGCCAGCTCTGAGAGACGCCACAGCCCAGGCACGCTCTCCCCACTCCCGCGTCAGAGCTACGGGACGCTCCGCCCTCAGAGAAATAAAAGTGATTAGAAAAGGGAGGGGACCACAAGGAGGCAGCAATGGCAGAGTCGAGTCGCGGCAGAGACAGGATGACTCCCAGAGCCTAAAATGTTTACTGTCTGGCCGTTGACGAGAAAGCTTGCCAACCTCTGTCCGAACCAGTTCCCAGCACCGCCCTGGGGTGCCGTGAGTGCAGGGAAGGACAACTCTATGATGCAGACTGTAGGTTGAAGGGTGAGACTGGTTCCCATCTTAGCAGATAAGACAGGACAGTGACCACGGCCCGAGTGCCAGCCTGCACCCTGCCCCCGACGCATCCTCAGAGCAGACTTGATTAAGTTACTTCACCTCTCCTGGTCTCAGATTCCTTGTCTGTAAAATGGAGTTAACTGTAGCCGAAGCCCTCTTGGCTTGTAGTAGACTGCACCCAGAGCAGGCTCTGGCCATGGTAAATGTGCTGTACCTTTTTGCCAACTCTGCTGCTGCAGTGATTAACATCCAGAGCACGGGCTTGACATCAGAGCTTGGTCCAAGTCTTAGTTCAGTTGCTTAATAGCTGTCTGAACCTCGGTGAGGCACTTAACCTCATCCGGCCTCTCCCCTTGGGCACAATTCTGGTTCTCCCTTCTTGGAGTTGCTAAGAGGACTGAGGTGGGACCAATGCATTTAAAATCTGGTTGTGCTCTGCAAGTTAAGGATGCAAGAGTGTTTATCATAAAAGAGTGCTGAATTTCGTCATACACATTTTTGTGTCAATTGATACGATCGTGGTTTTTCTTCTTTATTCTGCTAATCTGGTATATGTTGCATTGATCAATTTTTGTATGTTGGACCATCCTTGCATTCCAGAAATAAATCCCACTTGGTCGTGGTATATAATCTTTTTAATGTGCTGCTGAATTGTTTGCTAGTGTTTTGCTGAGGGCTTTTACTCCCGTGTTCGTCACGGATATGGGTCTGTAGTTTTCTTGTGGTGTCTTTGTCTGCTTTATATTAGGCAATCTGTCTGGCCTCATGGAATGAGTTAGGGAGTGTTCCTTCCTCTTCAACTTCTTGGAAGTTTCGAAAGGATTGGCATTAGCCCTTTAAATGTTGGCAAAGTCAGCGAAGCCATCAGGTCCAGGGCTTTACTTTGCAGAAAGATTTTGATCACTAATTCAATCTCCACACTTACAGATTTTCTGTTTCTTCAGCTTAGTCTTGGTAGGTTTGTGTGTCAAAGTGTTTGTCCATTTCATCTCGGTTATCCTATTTGCTGTAGTACAGTTGCTCATCGTACTCATAATCTTTATCTCTGTGAAGTCGGTAATAGTGTCCCCATTTTCATTTCTCTATTGCTTCTGTTCTCCGTCTCTGCTCTAATCTTATTCCCTTCCTTCTGCTAACTATGGGTTTGGTTTGTTCTTTTTCCAGTTCCGGAAGTTGCACAGTTAGGTTGTTGGATTCAGGTCTTTCTACGTTAATGTAAGCATTTACAGATTTCCCCTTCAACACTGCTTTCACTGCATCGCATAAGTTTCGGTGCACTGTGTTTTTGTTTTCGTTAGTCTTGAAGTATTTTCTTTTATCCCTTGTGATTTCTTTGATCCACTGGTTGAGTGTACTGTTTAACTTTTATAACAATTTGTGAATTTTCCAGTTTTCCTTCTGTTATTGATTTCTAACTTCATCCCCTTAAGGTCAGAAAAGGTACTCTGTATATCTATCTTCCTAGATTTATTAAGACTTAATGTGTGGCC
The DNA here is from genome assembly GCA_028627145.1 of Eidolon dupreanum. Lineage (NCBI taxonomy): Eukaryota > Metazoa > Chordata > Mammalia > Chiroptera > Pteropodidae > Eidolon > Eidolon dupreanum. Next base: position 5,082,220 of record CM053501.1, on the reverse strand, counting down.
TCACACAAGGTCCGTCCTGGAGAATGTCCACGTGTGCCTAGGAAGCGCGTGTGCTCTCGTTGCGTAGAGCATACGTTTGTGTCTGTTAGACTTCGTGGGTTTATTGTGTTGTTTATAGCCTCTGAACAGAAGTCCGGTTGTCCTGTCCATTTTGGTGAGTGGGGCATGGAGGTTGCCAGCTATAACTGTAGAACTGTATTTCTCCCTTCATTTCTCTCAGTTTTGCTTCATAGATTTTGATGATCTATTATTAGGTGGGTAAATGTGTAGAATTGCTATTTCTCCTTGCTGTATTGAGCCTTTTATTAATATATAATATCCTCGTCTCTTGTAACCTTTTATGATGTACAATCATGACAAGGGTGCAAAGGAGACTTCCTGTCGGCGGTGCTTTGGGATTCACTCCTTATTTGTTGAGGCTCCTCTACCCCGCCCCAGGCACCGCGCTAGGCTTTAGGGAAACAAAACCAACAGGCTGTGTGCTCAGGGATGTTCTGGGTCAGCTGCGAGGCTCGGTTCAGGGGCCAGGAGGTGCATTCAGTGGCGGGGTCTGTCTGCAGCACCTCACATTACTGGGCGCGGGCGTTATGGTGGTGGCCCCCCGGCATTGCCACCATCGGGAGAGTCAGCCGTGACTTATAGGGGACCCATGCGAGGTGCTCTAAAGGTGACACAGGAGCCGCGCTTGGTCTGGGGTCAGGGAGGTCTTTGCTGAATGGGGAAGATGCTCAGGAGTCAGGGAGACGTGAGGCTGGAGGGCGGGGGCTGAGGGCCAGGGCGGGCGGGCAGTAGAGCGGGCAGGCAGAGCCCAGGCAGGGGCTTCAGGGCTCACGCTTTGGCCTTCAGACTCCAGCCTGAGACGCAGGCGCAGCCTTCGAAAACAGCCCTCTCTTCTTCCCGGGGCACGTGGGGGCTCTTGGCTGGTTTCCTCATCAGACACTGAGCGCCTGCTCTGTTTAGGCTGCAGCGGGCAGGGGAGACCGTCCTTGCTGAGCCAGCAAGGCCCTCGGACACCAGGCCCAGTCCCCTCCCACTGCGCCCTGTGGCCTCGTCCAGCTCCCCGAGTCTACTTCCTGCTCTTCCAGCCTCGGCGGGACGCAAGGCGCCCTGCCCTGCCCCTGCCGTCAGTGCTAAGCCAGGCAGAGCCTCCCTTGTCATGGGGCCTCGGGGTCCGGCTCTCAAGACCGCGCCCTCCTCCCCCACGAGGAGACGGAGATGGGGGCGTGACCACCT
>CM053501.1:5037233-5080487 GCA_028627145.1 Eidolon dupreanum | reverse complement strand
CTGTCTCCTTGATCCACTTAGATTTTTGGGTGCCTGCAAAGTTTGCAGCTCAGAGAAAAAGGCCTCCCTATTCAGAGGGAACCACCCTGGGCTGGGCGGAGGAGCCCATTCTGCGTCCTCCCAAAGGCAGGCTGGCTGCCCACGCGCTGTTTAGCAGGAACAGGACAGAAGCCAGCAGGGTCTGTCTGTGCCATCATCTCGTTTGTCTCTTCCTTCATTCCCCAGGTGAACTAAACAGGAGGGCTGGCCAGAGACGTCTCTCCCTAGCGGGGAAAGCTGGAGTTCCCAGGAGGGGGACCTGGCAGAGCAGCCCTCGGCCCCACCTGCTCGCTTCACTGGCCGGCAGCCTGAGAGCTGAGCCCAGGTCCGAACAGCCTGGGCTCGCCTAGTCAGGCCCTGCGGGAGGAGCGGCTCCCGTGTCCACGGCAGTCGCCTTTGGCCCCAGTAGCCAGGCACATCCGTGGGCTCCCTGGGTTCAAAAGGACAAGTTGTAAGGACAAGGTACCATCTTGGGAGACTGAGCAAGAGGCACGAGTGGCGAGAGCCAGGGGTGTGGGCCAGGGCTGGGGCCGAGGTCTGATGACCGCACTCAGCTCCGCGCCCCGCTCAGAGCTGATTAAGATGATTCTGAATAACCACCGAACTTTTACCAGCACGGCAGGTTGCGTGTCGTGCCTGTAACAAAACAGGCCTTCAGAGCTGTCTACACCGCAGCACTGACAAAGCCGGAGCAGCTAGCTGTGCAAGGCCACAGGCCCAGAACCGGGGACGAGGACCCCAGCCGGCCCGCGGGGCACACGCTGCTCGCCCCCGGAACGAGGGCTGCGGCCGGGCCGCCTCGGGGCCTCCTTTTCTCTCGTTTCACACAGTACAATTTGCCCACTTGAGGACCAGGTCACCAGGTTCCAGGCCTCAGTCCCCCAAGCCCCCTGCTTACCTTCACATGGGGGCAGCAGCCCTGAGACGCCAGCCGGCCCCTCACGTGGAGGCCGGGCCCTGTTTTCTGGGGTCCTGGCAGGTACCCTCCTAACCGCCCCTCCAGAGCCCTTCCCTGGGCCGCAGCCCGGGCCTGTGTCCGAGCACTGGCTCCCGCCCCACCACGTCGCCTCGGCGTGTGACCCACGGCACGGGGCAGGCTGGCTTTCAGGCTGGAGCTGGGACGGGCCTGCCTGGACCGCCTGAGACCCCGCCGAGGGCCCCACCTGCCAAGTGTGGACTGGCCCAGAGGCCACCTGGGCAGGGCGCACCCCATGCCCCATTTCTACCCACAGAGGCAATGACTGTCTTAGCCCTCCCTCTGTGAGTCATTTAGGACAATGCCACGCACGCCGCCCGTCCCCCCAGCCTGCGGGCTGTGACAGCATACAGGGTGCTCCCAGCGGGCAGGCGTCTGCAAGGCCTTTGGCAATGATCAATTTTAAAAATATTGTGCATTGTTTCATTAAAGCGAACATTAAATATTTGCTGTTCAGATTGGCTTCTGTGCTGATTTTGTACTGTATATTTTATCTAACACGTTCATGCCCAAACCTTCATTTTCATGCAGTCTTGACTGTTTTTAAAGTGAAACTTCAGCTGCTGGACCGACAGGCGTCAGGGAGGAGCACGGCCCCGCCCTCTGGCGCCTGCGCCGCCCGCACCCTGGACCCGCAGCCTCGCGCTTCCCACCTTCGCGGCCGTGAGCCATCGCCCGCGCCTGGGCCTGGTTCGGTGGCTCTGCATTCTGCCACGAGCCCCCACTTCTGTCTCCGAACCCCAACGACCATACTGAATGGGCTTCCTCACATCCCCAGTCCATTTCTTTAGAAAGGAATCTGATTTCTCTAGGTGGCTGAGCCTGACACACAGGTGTGCACCCCACTTGTAGGACGTGCCGGGTTCACCGGTGTTCTGAGGTCCGGGGTTCGGGTCTCACTGGCACGCGAATGTCTTCCCGTCACAACCGGAGAACCACTGGCCGGCTCCCCATCCCTCGAGTCCAGGCGGGTCTGCCACCTGCCGCCTTGACCTGCGAGAGGACAGGGCACTCACGGGCCTTCGACGCTCCCCTCCCCTTCAGTGTGGGTGGAGCACACGGGGGACGCAAAGGCCGGGGCTGAGGGCCTAGGAGACCAGATGGCAGACGGCGCATTTGCAACCAGACTCGCTGACCCCTCGCGAACCAGCCTGGAGAGCACGCACGTCCAGGAATGGGGCGGGAGGCGAGGAAGACTTGTTATCCGGGATTCATCCTAGAAAGGCCGCCTCCCCCTCCCCCGCCCCACTTAGCCTCTCTGTCTCGGGCGCCCGTGCTGTGCAACGCGCTGACTCGTCAGATACCGACTTCTCGTAGGAGGGGGTCTTTCGGAACAGGAGCCACGGTCCTCCCAGCATGGAGGCCCTCGGCCGGCCAGAGTCACCCAGGACGCACCCCGGGGGCTGCCTGTCAGGTTGTGAGGCGACACGCCGGGTCTGTGTGTGGGTGGGTGAGGCCTTGACAGCCGTGGGGTCGCTCTGAAACGTGGTATCTTAACTACCCTCTCCTGGTAAGGTTTACACGATAGGATTTTTAAACAAATGTGTTTAATTTTCTAAAATCTCTTGTATTAAAATTTTCTTTTGGAATAAGCTGTGGTAATTTTGTTACAATCTGGTTGAGATACATACACCTCTTTGCAATGACAAAATAAAAATGGTGACATTTTATAATTAGATACTCGGTTTATGCTGTTTCTCAGTTATTTTTCAGCAGTTGGGGAGCCTATGTACTTTCAACATACGTGTCACAAACACTTCCAAAAAGGCCACTCACCATGTCACACGATAGATATCCTAGACAACAGGATTTGATCAGACTAATACCAATTTTATCTGAAGTGGAGCAAAATCCCATTTTGACTCATTAGGCAGATCTGTGTAAACTGGAGGTGTAGACTCAAAATTCCACACAGAAAAAAGACCCTTCGTTACAAGTTCCTAACTATTCACTGAGAAACATAGTTATTGGGCACCTACTGTATACCAGGCATCGTGCCAGGCACTGGGCACGTGGCAGTGAACAAGACAGAAGGACCTAAGCCGTGAGGCAGACAGACAATAAAAGGGATGTTTTAAAATCAGCCTCCAGATAGTCAGACTGCAGTGAGCACCCCGAAGGAGTCGGCAGGGGTTGGAGAAAGAATATCGGGGCCCAGGATCTACTTCAAGGAGTCCAGCGCCGGGATTCCCGCCGGTGGCCAGGCACTGCTGACACTCGGGGCGGGTAACTGCTGCCGGGTGTCTGTTTGCAGCAGCCCCGGCCTCCAGAACCCTTTCAGTTGTGTCAACCAGGAATGTCTCCCGATAGGGCCACATGTCACCTGAATGAGGGGTGGTCCCCAGTTGAGAACCATGGGGCCGGGCTAAGGGGTTTCCTCAGCAGAAGTGACGTTTAAGCTGTGACCTGTAGGATGAGAAATGCTACACTGCCCCTCTCCCCCACCCCCCCAAAAAATTACCTTGGCTTTAAATCCATACCATATAGCAAGGCACTTTACCTTTTTAACCTCATTATAGTAACAGAAGTTTCCCGGGATAATGAGAGCCCAGGCATGAGTATAAATAACCTGGCGGGTTCTGCGCAGGGCCCCCGAGGGCGTCCCTGCGGACCTCGGCGGGCGCGGTGGGGAGGCCGCTGCGCGCTGACACGGGGCGGGGAGCCCGGGGTCCCAGAGCACACATGTGGGTGGCACTGTGCCCGCACTCTGCGGCCTCTGGCTTGAGAACTGGGTGCCCTGCTCTGCATTCAAGCGGACGACGAGACGAAGCACAGACCGGGGTCCCCAGCTCCGCGGAGACACGGGGGGAACGGGTCCCACTGTGTTCAGGGCCCAGGTCACGTAGCCTCACTCCGGTCTGCCCCAGCTGCGCCCCCCCCCCACTGTCGCTGCACCCCTGACCCCCTCGGTGACGCGTCTCGCTTCCGGCCGCCCCCGCACAGCCTTCTCTCCCAAGGACAGTCTTCCCCCGAGCTCTCCCCGGCTCTTCCCCCTGCGCCCCCCAGCCCATAGTCCCAGTTCTCGGTTTCCCTATTTTAAACCTCGTCGCCTGCTTGTAAAAGGCGAGTCTTCGAAGTGCGCGCCCCCTGCCGGTGGCGGCCCCGCACTGAGGCTCGGCCTCACGCGTGCACCCTGCTCCCCTCCTGGCTCACGGGGGCCTCCGCCCGCCGCTCCCGCCCACGGCCACGGCGCTTCTCCCAGCGCCGCCGTCTGCAGAGGCTTCTCCTGGGCCGCGTGCGCCTGCTCTAGACGAGGACGGCACAGCTGTGCCACCTCCGCGCTCCCGACGTCCGATTTTCTCTGCTCCACTTCCGTCCTCCCCACAGTAACGACTCTCCGAGTTCTTCATGACCTCTAATCCATCCTTTTTAAAAAAGAAGCCCCTCTGTCCTCCTCACATATTCTTGCCAAACCACCGCTTTCCCGGCATTGGACGCAGGACCATGATGATCGTCACTCCCCCAGACTCGGATCCCCTCCCCCTCTTCCACACTTGCTTGGCAAAAAGCCAGACCTGGTCAAGCCCAGCTAACAGGCTCGTCTACAAGCCAGTATTATTGGCTTGTAACTTTGGTTTTTAACTCCACGTTTTGTTTTCTACACAATTTAAGAGAGTCATGCAGTTAAAAGAATTGTTAGTTGATGTTTTGGCGCACACAACGTATAGAGATGCGATTCTGTAACACTGACAACTGAAAAGGGTGGAGATGGAGCTGATAAGAGCTGGGTTTACGTAACTGACGTTAAGCTGATGTCAATTCAAATTATTATTTAAAGTAACTTTAGGATGTTAGACGTACTCCTCATGGTAATCACAAAGAAAACAATGCCCATCAATAATGGATACACAGTGGAATATTATTCAGCAATCAAAAAGAATGAAACCTTGCCATTGTGACAACATGGATAGACACGGAGAATATTATGCTAAGTGAAATAAATCAGAGATAGACAAATATCATATGATTGCACTTATATGTGGAATCTAAACAAATGAATAAACGAAAACAGAAACAGACCCACAGATATAGAGAACTAGCTGCTGATTGCCAAAGAGGACAAAGATCTTTTCAAATGGGAATTTTAAAAAATGAAATTAAGAAAACAGTTCTAATAGCACCAAAAAGAATCAAAGTTCTTAGGAATAAATTAAACATCCAAAGAGATACAATGGTTACATACAGAAAACAAACAAAAAGAAAATTAATGAATATACACACAAAAGGAAATGAGAAAGGAATCTAAACATATTAGTGAAAAACAAACACAAAAGACAGAAGTGCAGGAAATGAGGGACCAAAAAAGCTATAAGGCATACAGGAAACAAATAGCGAAAATGTCAGAAATCCATCCTTAGCAGGAATTACTTTGAATGTAAACAGATTAAACTCTCCAATCAAGGCAAAGATTGGCAGAATGAATAAAAACACATGATCCAATTATATGCTGTCTATAAGAGACTCACTTTTGATCCAAAGACACAAATAGGTTGAAAATGAAAGCATGAAAAATTATATTCCATGCAAACAGTAACCAAAGGAGAGCAGGAATGATTATACTACTATAAGACAAAATAGATTTTAAATCGAAAAGGTTTACAAGAGACAAAGAAGGACATCGTAGATTAATAAAAGATTCACTAAGCAAGAAGATATAACAATTATAAACATTTATGCACCTAATGATATACTGTCAAAATATAGGAAGCAAAAACTGACAGAATCAAAATAGACAATACTGCAATAATAGTTGGCAACTTCGGTACCCACTGTCGATAATGGACAGAACTAGAGAGGAGATAGGGAAGGGAATGGAGGGCTTGAACAAACAATAGACCCACTAAATCTACCAGACGCATACAGAACACTCCACCCAATGAGAGCACACACACGAGGGGCACTTTCCCAGAACAAGGCTTCATGTTAGACCATAACTCACATTGCAACAGATTTAAAAGATAGATATTACACGAAGTGTCTTCTCCAACCATGAGGGGATGAAGTTAGAAGTCAATAACAAAAGGAAAACTGGCAAAATTCATGACTTTCTGGAAATTAAACAACACATTTCTAACCCACCAATGGATCGAAGAGATCACAAGGGAAATTAGAAAATACTTCGGGAACAGTGAAAACAAAACCACAGCGCACCAAAACGTATAGTATGCAGTGAAAGCAGAGCTAAGGGGGAAATCTATAAATGTTTGCATTAAAACACTAGAAAGACCTAAAACCAGCAACCTAACTTTACAACTTCAGGAACTAGAATTAAGAACAAACTAAACTCAAACCTAGCAGAAAGAGGGAAATAAAGACTAGAGCAGAGATAAACCAAAGAAATGAGAGGCAATAAAATTAATGAAACCAAAAGTTGGCCCTTTGAAAAGATCAACAAAATTGACAAACCTTTAGCTAGATGGACTAAGAGAAGACTCAAATTCCTAAAATCAGAAATGAAAATGGAGCCATTACAGATTCTACAGAAATAAAAAGGATTATTAGACTAGTGTGAATAATTGTATGCCATAAAGTTGGATAACTGAGATGAAATGGAAAAATTCCTAAAACATGAGACTGAATCAAAGAAATAGAGTATCTGAATCGACCTATGACTAGTAAGGAAATTGAATCAGTAATCAAAAATCTCCTAACAATGGAAAAGGCCGGACTTGATGGCTTCACTGGTGAATTCTGCTAGACATTTAAAGAACTCATGCCAATCCTCAAACTTTTCCCAAAAATTGTGAAAAAGGGAACACTTTCTAACTCATTCTATGAAGCCAGCATTGCTTTGCTGCGAAGCCAGACAAGGACGCCACAGGAAATGAAAACTACAGACCCATTTCCTTGAATATTGATGCCAAAAAGTAATAATAATTATACACCATGACCAAGTGGAGTTTATTCCTGGAATAAAAGGGTAGTTAAACATATGAAAATTGGTCAATGTAGTATGTCCCACCAAAAGAATGAAGGAGGGAAAAAAAAAAAACATTTGATCACCTCAATAGATACAGAAAAATCATTTAACAAAATTCAACACCCTTTTGTAAAAACACTCTACAAACCAGGAATAGAAGGAACTTACCTCAGCATAATAACATATATGGAGAAAAAAAAAAAAGAGCAAACATGATATATACTCAATGGTGAAAGGCTGAAAGCTATTCCTCTAAGATCAGAAACAAGAAAAGGGTGTTTGTTTGTTTGTTTTTTTTTTTTTTGGATATTACACCAAAGACATAGGCAACAAAAGAAAAAACGGACTTATGAAATTTTTTAAATTTTGTGCAAAGACAGTATCAACAGTCAGGACACCTTTCCTGAACTAAAAAAGCAACCCACCAAATGGGAGAAAATACTTGCAAATCATATACATCTAATAAGGGATTAATATCTAAAATATATAGGAAAACTCCTTAAAAAAAAAAAATGACCCATTCCAAAAATGGGCAAAGGACTTGAATTGACATTTCACCTAAGACGACATACAAATGATCAATAAGCTCATGAGAAGATGCTCAACACCAGTAATCATCGGGGAAATGCAAATTGAAACTATAATGAGATACCACCTCATACCCACTAGGACTGCTACTATCAAAAAATTAAAATAAAATAAGCATTGGTGAGAATGAGGAAAATTGGAACTTGAAAACGTGCATTGCTGGTGGGAATGTAAATTGATGCAGCTGCTATAGAAACCAGCACGGTGGTTCCTCAAAAAAAAAATTAAACATAGAATTACCATAAGACAAGCAACACCCCTTGTGGATGTAAACCTGAGAGAACCGAGAGCAGGGTCTTGAAGAGTAATTTGTACACCCCTGTTCACAGCGGCGTTCTTCACGGTAGCTGAACCGTGGAATCCTGCACTGACAGATGCATGGACAAGCAAAACGTGGTCCACGCAGACAATGCACGTGTAGGAAATTCTGACACACGCTAGAGCAGGGATGAACCCTCAGGACATCATGCTGAGGGAAAGAAGCCAGTCACAAAAAGGCTAATACTGTGTGATTCCACTTCCAGGCGACACTTAGAGCCCGTCGAGCTCATTCATCCAGACAGCAAGTAGCCGGTGGATTCCAAAGGCTGGGGGAGGGGGAGGGGGAGGGGAGTCATTTTGCAGCTGTCGATTTTCAGTTTTGCCAGATGAAAGAGTTAGAGATGGATGGGGGTGGCGGCTGTACAACATGATGAAGTATTTAATGCCACTTAACTGTACGCTTAAAAATGGGTAAGATGGTAAATTTTATGTTATATGTATTTTATGATAATAAAAAAATGAAAATAAGCAAGGCCTTGGAATCACAAGGACTTGAGTTCAAACCCTGACTCCGCAGCTTGTTGGCTTAAGCCTCCCTGTTGATCATGTTAAAGGGCCCCCTGGGCTGAGCTGCTGTGGCCGAGCGGCGCCGGGCCCTGCCAGGACCGTCCCAAGGGGCCAGTGCGTCCTTATTCTCAGGGTCACGCATCTGTTCGGCAGACACACGCGGCCTTGGCGTCCGGGCTGCAGAGACCAACCAGGCGGGACCTGCTCACTCGCGGTTTGGCTCTGGGATCTGGGAAGAACGTGGTTTGAGTCCCCCTGACCTCTCAGCAGCTGGGTGCACACGGACAAGGTGGGGTCACCCTGGGCCCCCCTCCCCAGCGGGGCTCCGTGCCGCAGAGGTCCACGGCGACCGCTCCTGCCCTCCTCCCCCCTCGGGGCCTGTGAGTCCGCCCCGAGGCGGCGGGGAGGTGGGCGGCCTTGCAGCCCACCGGAGGCGGACGTGGGCGGCACGCAAAGGCCTCCCGTCCCCAGCTGCGGGGTTTGGGGTCTGAGGGTTCTCTTCGATGTCTGTGTCATTAACTGGTAGTCAAGGCATTACCGGGCCTCATGCCGGGCGTCCGCGAGCCTTGATGCGCGGGGCGGGGACGGGGTCCTCCGCGTTGGCCCCGTGCCCCTCCGGGAGTCACTGGTACATCCACACGGCCCCGTCTACCTCGGCACCCCATTACTGCTGGTCATGACGGCGACTAGGCAAAAACCGAGGCTCAGAGAGCTGTTGGAACCTGCCCACGGCCACACAGCGCTGCATGGCTTTATGGGGGCACAGCGTGCTCGGAGTGGGGCAGGGGCTCGTGTCACACCCTCACCTTCGCTCCCCACTCCCTCCCCCCGGTACTGAGGAAATGAGCAGCCCAGGCAAAATATGCCTTTTCCAGAACAAGGAAATTTATTCCCCCTTCACGCTGTTGTTCCGTGAGCACTTTTCCGCCTCTGTCTTCTCCTCTCTCTCACCCTTTCCTGAGCACGACGTTCACCGGGCTTTCTGGGAGCAGAGCCCCAGGGGAGAGACAGGTGCCGGCTCTGGTGGAAGTCCTGTTTGCACGGTGTCTGCATTTGTGAATCTCCCGGAGTGGCCCGACAAGCTGTCGCCTGGGTCACCAGTGGGCATCTTCTGCCCCAGGAACATCCCTGTCGTCCCCATCACCTTGGGGACAGGGACACTACACATGGTGAGAACAGGACCAGCAGAGGCCGACAGCCGTGCGCCCTGCTCCTGGTCCCCTGGGGAGGCGTCTCAGCGTCTGGCCCTCAGCTCCTGGCCGCCCGTGAGCGATGCTCAAACCCACCCTGCACCTCGGGACCTGGTGGGTACCGAGCACGCCCTGCTGTCGCTCACAGGGCTCGTTAGCACCCAGGCTGCGGGGCTCACCCCCAGGACTTCTCCTGGGGGGCTGGAGGAGGCATGAGAACGTGCATTTCTCACAAGCTCCAGGAGAAGCCCCTTCTCCACACTGGGGGCCACACTGGCGAGCCCGGGCAGCAGCGGTGACGGAGGTAGAGGTGTCAGGGGCTAACGCTGACCGAACGCCTGCAGGGTCGCGGCCCCGGGCGGAGTCCTTTGCACAAACGACTCCGTCCTCTCCTCACTCAACCCTGCGAGGCCCGGGCCACGACTGCCCCACCTCACGGGGGGCGAACCGAGGCCCGGGGAGGCTGGACGCACGGCAGTGTAGCTCTGTCACAGGGTCCCACACAGCTGTGCCCCCAGAGCGGGTCACTCGGGACCCTCGAGAACGTCCTGTGTTTCCACCCTTTGCTCCCAGGCTCTTCGGCCTCGGGGCCAGTCGGCTGTAAGACACTTGGGGCCTTGCGTGGGGTGGGGGGTATGGGAGGGAGGCCCTATTTGGTCTTGAATCAGAGCCACCCTCCTTCCGGCCCCATTTATCAGAGAGCTCTGCACTGGGGTGAAGGCACCCCAAAGCCAAGTACCACCTCATGCCCCACAGGCCATGCGCCTGGGTGGGAGGTCTCCCGGGAGCTGGAGCTAGAAAGCCGAGGTGCACGGCCGGGCCCCAGGCCAGGCACGCTTCTCCCCAGACGTGCACGCCCTTCCCGCTCGCTGACACGGGCCGGGCTCCCGTCAGCAGACAGGGAGAGGCTCCCTGGGGTGGCAATGTTTAATCTGAGACCCAGAGAGGAAGCAGAAACTGGTCTAGGAAAAACGTAGGGAGCAGCATTCGGGCAGAGGGAACAGCACGTGCACACGATCTGAGGGCAAAACACCTCGGTGAGAACCGCGCCTGCAGGCAGATCGGAAGTGATTCCTTTCTTCCTCCCAGCTTTACTCCCATCACAAATGCAAACGACCTTGGCTTTCACCTCACACGCTCCAATAACCGCAATTGATCTGCGTGCTAACTGTGGGCCAGACGCTGTTCCTAGCATTATGTACAGATTATGCATTTAACCCACTAACAGCTGAGCTGCACACAACCATCCCTATTTTACATCAACCTCATCTTGTCGAGATCACACAGCGGGGGGCACGTGGGGGATCCGAGGCCCCAGCCCTACACTGCCTGACCAGAGGGCAGGGGCTCCGTCCCCACGCTGGGCGCCTGCTCCGTGCCAGGCACTGTGACGGCACTTTCTCTGCCTCGTCCCATTTCATCCCCACAGCAGCCCCACAAGGCGGGCAGTGTCATCTTCTCTGTTTAACGGAAGCCAGGTCCAGCCCAGAGAGGTTAAGCCCTGAGGCACGGGGCGTCTACCCCCAGATCGGCCCGAGGCTGGGGCTCACACACCACCGCGCGGGTCTGGGGGTTCCCATCGCACCCTTGTGTTGCCATCACAAAGCTCTGGGGTAAAGACCTCTCCCGTGTGGGGTCACAGGCAACACCTCGGCCCTCGACCCCAGGCCCGCCTGCAGCGGAGGAAGCTGGCCCGCATGGGGGCCTGAGCTCGGGCGGCTGGTGGGGGAGGAGCCCGCCGGTGAGATGTCAGAGGCAAGCTGGACGCCGCCAAGGTCAGCAGATAGGTTTGGTCACCTGGCAAAGGACAGGCCTGCAGCAGTGCTCAGTGGGCGGCCTGGATGGAGGGCGCAGGACTAGGGCTGCGTGCCGTGTGCTGGGATGGGATCAGAGCCAGAAGAACCCCGAGACGCTGGCGAGGACGGAGGAGAATGCCCACCGCTTAGCCCGCTGGTCCGCAGGCACGAGCCGGAGCGGCCGGGGTCAGACGTCGCCGGAGTGTCAGGGTCAGCGGCCGCTGAAAACCGGCTTTCAGTGCCGGGTGACCAGCGCCCTCCACCCCGTCCCTTTGGAGAGCTGACTGAGCCACCCCTCGGGCGATGGGGTAACAGCTTCTGCCGGGGAGCAGTCACCCCGTGCCAGGCACGTGCCGTGGGCTTTACACTCCCGATCCCCACGGGCAGGGTCCCTGTGATCAGACACGTCGGGGGGGGGGGGCTTGTCCTAGGTAACCCCACGGCTGAGGGCGGAGGCCAGGACCAGACCCCACGCCTTAAACCTCCAGAGCCTGAGTTTGCACTCACTCTGGGGACACTGACCCTCTGGTCTGGGCTCTAGATGGACCGATGGCCGCGCTAGTCTCGCCTGGCACACATTCGCCACTTCCTCTTGTCCCTCCTGCTCCCAGTGTTCACACCCGGGCCCAAGCTAGGCTTTCCAAACACTCCTGGGCCTTCCTCTCCCTTGCGCCCCTGGCGTCCACCTCTGATCACCCCCTGACTCCGGCACACCAAGCCCTCCCCTACCCCAGTCCCTTTGCATATGCCAGCCCCTCACCACACGCCTGGACCACTCTCCCGCCTGCCCTGCCTGGCTCTCTCATTCTTCGGCTCCAATCTAAACATCGCCTTCCCAGAGAAGCCTTCCCCGATTTTCTGGTCTACCGTCGTTCCCTCCCACGTGACTCTCCTAAACCCTGCAGCACGTGTGGGTGATTTAATACCTACTTGTAAATGTACCTACTTAGAATGGCAGCTGCCCCTGCCAGGGCCGGCGCGAGGGGGAACGGACGGTGTGTGATTTGGCCACCGTTGCATTCCCACTGCCCGAACATAGGCGACACTCAGTAGATGTTTGTCAAATACATAATAAGTGAATGAATTAATGAATGAATGATCATTCGCTCTTATGACTCTTTACCACATCTCTTGGTTAAAAGGCACAATTTATCCACCTTCACCTATGACGTTTCTCTGAAAAGCTGGCCAAGAAGATGCCATTTGGACCTTGGCCCTGACCTGTAACAGCCCGGCAGAAAAAGGCTCTGGCTTAGTCCCACTGCTGCACCCCACTTGTGCCTGCCCCCCGAGGGGGCGCTCCGTGAACAGGGCTGTATGTTGGACTTCTCAGGCTTACCTACTCTTAAACGCCCTGCCCAGGGCAGCTATGACCTCTGAACCAGCAGGTGGGTTATGTCCGGGCCCCCAATACATCACTGGGACCGAGACCCCATTTTACCCTCATGTCCCAGGGGTGCTCTGTAGACTGTCTCCATGGAAGCAGAACTCTTTTGGAAGGCTCCCTGCGCCCTGTGCCAGGTGCGCCCTGTGTCCCAGGCAGAGTGGGCCTCCTGCAAGTTCTTTCCGTGGGTGCCTGACCGTCACGAGGAAGCGGGGAGCGAGCCTGGACCAGCCAAAGGCTGGAACATTTCTGATGCTGAATATGACGACAGCTATTTCATTCTCTGAAAACCAGAAGAGTTTTCCTATCCCACTTGAAATGAATCAGGAGAATTTGTGTAGGCTGCTTTGTCAAGTTAAACACGTGGGAAATATTTCTGATTTCCCTCTGGGGTGCAACCGAAGGTCTTCAAATGTCACCTTCTCTTCCCCCTTTTACTGTGGTTACTGTAACGTGCATGTCTGCGTCTGTGTATTCGAAGGATCACAAATGCTGCTGGCACTTGTCTCTCTCCGTCCATTTCAAAACCTTCTAGTGTTAGAGACTCGGCCCCTTTTCCCTGTCTACACTCCCCCCGGAAGGATCTTATCCTCCATGGCTTTGAACACCATCCATACACTCATGATACCACAATTGATTCATTCAGTCTCCCACGGGAATGTCAGATAGGCATCTCGAACTCGATGGGCCCCAAACAGAACCCCCAGGTCTCCCCTAGGCTCGCTCCTCCTTCAGCTGCCCCATGTCATGGTCAAGGGCACCTCTACGCTGTTGTTCAAGCTAAAACCTGAGTCGCACTTGATTCGTTCTTCCATCACCCTTTCCCACTATATTCCCTCACTTCTGCTCTTCCTCCCAACTCTACATGCACTGGGTTGTTAGTGTCCCCTAAAACCCATGTCAGCCTGAACCTCAGAGTGTGGCCTTATTCGGAAATTAGGTCTTTGCAGGTGTGATTAAATTAAGATGAGGCGACACTGGATCAAGATGTCTTAAATCCAGTGACGTGTCCTTGAAAGAACAGGACATCCAGAGGGGTAGGCATGTGGAGACCGAGGAGAGACCGGAATGACGCAGCTACAAGCCGAGGACGGAGGGCAACAAGAAACTGGAGGAGGCAGGAAGGGTCCTCCCCTCGGACCTTCAGACTGTGGCCCTGCCAACACCCCGACCTGGGACGCTTGGCCTCGAGAGCTGCTGGAGAATAAATTTACGTTATTTTAAGCCACTAAGTTTGTGGTAATTTGTTACAGCAGCTCCAGGAAGAAACTAATACGTTATTCAAATCCATCTACCTCTGCCACTACTCCGGAGCATCCAGGTGACCGTCAGCCTTCACCTGGAGTACCGCACACACCTCCAGCTGGTCTCCATTCTACCCCTCGGCACACACACATGCATAAATGTATACATGTATGCGTGTACATGTAAATTACACAAAATGCAGTAGGTGTGTGTACGGACATGCAATAGGTGTGTGACATACACTAGTGCAACCATCTCACAAAACAGGACGGAGGATTTCCTCTTCCCAGAAAGTTCCCTCTCGCCCCTCACCAGTTACTTAATTCCCATCTGCTTTCCAATTTCTATCACTGTAGATTAGCTTGCCTGTGTGTACCTGGGCATCGCATAAATCTAATTGTAGAGCGTACACTCACTGAATCTGGCTTCTTTTGCTCAGCATTATGTCTCTGAGATTCATCCATGGTGTTGTGTGTACGAATAAGTCATCCTCTTTTACTGCTGAGTTATCCCAGTGGACCAAATAATGTTTTAAAAATACCATCAGATCATGGCATCCCTGTGCTTAAAACTCACCAACAGCTCCTGTGAGGTTGGACGGATACACAACCGCAGACCATGGCTGCTGGCTTCCGGTGGCCCCGAATCCCGACTCCGTGACTTGGAAGGACCTGCGCACCCCACGTCCCATACCGTTTTGTTTCGTTACTGTTTACACACATGTGGCTGGTCCACGCCTTACGCGGTGCGCTCAGCGAGGACAGGACTTGGCCACAGGTGCCAGTACCACCTCTGTCCCCAGAGTGACTCCCCCCACAGTGGGACACCCTCGGCAATGCTTGCGCATGGATGGTTTGCGAGAAAGTTTAACCGCGGGTATGCTTTTCATGTTATTCATCGGTGCTACTCATTGGTGCCCCTTTATCATTAGGCCCTGTGACTCGTTTGGACGCTCAGAAGGCTGGTGCATAATCTGCCCACCCGGCTCGACCCATGGTGACCATGCAAGTTCATGTTGAGAGACCCTCTATCAGCCTGGGTGACAGTGTAATTCCAATGACGAGAGCCTCCGGCTAACCTATGTCAAATACACGTTACTAACAAGAAACGGGTCTCGTGTGAAGAAAGTAACAGGTGGTGTTTGTTACCATGGCATAACCTGCACTATCCTAACTCGTACAGCTTCCCCCTCGTACGTGGTCTCCATGTTCCTTCTCCTCCCACTCGCTCTCGAATCCCTCTTATCTGACATTTGCCAATGCTGACCCGAAACTGCTCCTTTTTAACACGACCAATGGACTGACTTGTTCTGGTCAGGAGAGTGAAGCAGATAAATGCTGTGCTCACCTCCTCCCACAACAACGTCAGAATTACAACTAAATTACAGAACAACCACATCGAGAACCACCTGCAACGAGCCGAAAAGAAGTCCTGTAACTAAAGGTTAGAGGACTGATAAAGAGGCAGCCTCGTGCACAATCCAATTTTGCCAAATATTCAAAGAAGAATGAACACCCATTCATCTCAAACTATTCCGAAAACTTCAAGAGGAAGAAAGGCACCCCCGAGTGCCATTTTATGAGGCCACCATTACCCTGATTCCAAAACCAGCAAAGACATTACAAAAAAATAAATAAAGGCCAATATGCCTGATGAATACATGTGCAAAAATCTTCAACAAAATATTAGCAAACCAAATTCAGAAATATATTAAAAAGATCATATACCGTGACCAAGTGGAATTTATGCCTGGGATGCAAAGTTGCTTCAATAACCACAAATCAATTAGTGTGACGTACCATATAAACATAATGAAAGATGAAAATCATATAATCATATCAGTAGGTGCAGAAAAAGTGTTCGACAACATCTGGCACCCATTTATGACAAAAACTGTCAGCAAAGTGGGGAGAGGGAACATACCGCAACATAAGCAAAGCCATATAGGACAAACACACTGTTAACATCATACTCAACAAGGAAAAGCTGAAAGCTTAAGATCAGGAAGAAGACAAAGGTGTTCAGCGTCACCCCACAGCAGGGAAGTCCAGGGCACGGCAATCAGACAAGAAATAAAAGACATCCAAATTGGAAAGAAACAAAGAAACCGTCATTATCTGCAGAGGACATGACACTATATAGGGAGAATCCTAAAGATTCAACCAAAAAATGATTAGCACTGACAAATGAATTCAATAAAGAAGAGGGATACAAAATTAATATTCAAAAATCAGTTGCCTTTTTAAACACCAGCAATGAACTGTCAGAAAGAGATATTAAGAAAACCCCATTTACAATTTCATCAAAAATAAAATACCTAGGAATGAATGTAACCAAGGAGGTAAAAGACCTGTAGTTGAAAAATTATAAGATATTAAAAAAAAAAATTGAAGATACAAATAAATGGAAGCATATACCGTGCTCATGGATAGGAAGAATTAACATTGTTAAAATGTCCATACTATCGAAAGCAATCTATAGATTCCATGCAATCACTATCTTGTTACCAATGACATTTTTCATAGAACTAGAACAAATATTTATATGAAGCCATAAAAAATAACTGTAGAGCCATGGCAATCTTGAGAAAATAAAACAAAGTTTGAGTTATCATGCTACTTGATATCAAACTATACTACAAGGACATAGTCATCAAAACAGCATGGTACTGACATTAAAACAGACACATAGATCAAGAGAACAGAATAGAGAACCCAGAAATAAACCCATGCCTACATGGTCACATAACCTATGACAAAGGAGGCAAGAATATACAATGGGGTAAAGACAGGCTATTCAATGAATGGTGCTGGGAACACTGGACAGATACATGCAAAATGTGAAGCTGGACCACCTTCTTACACCATATACAAGAATAAACTCAAATGGATTAAAGACTTAAATGTAAGACCTGGAACCATAAAAATCATAGAAGAAAACAGACTGTAAATTCTCTGACATCACTCTTAGTAGTAGTTTTTTCTGATATATCTTCTTGGGCAAGGGGAAAAAAAGGAAAAACAAACAAATAGGAGTACATCAAATCAAAAAGTTATTGCACGGCAAAGAAAACCATAAAAAGAAAAATGAAGGCAGCATGCTGAATGGCAGAAGATATTCGCCAATGATAAGTTTGATAAAGAGTTAATATCCAAAATCTATAAAGAATTCATGCAACTCAACACCAAAAAGACAAACAATCCAAATAAAAAATGGGCAGTGGACCTGAATAGACATTTCTCAAAGAGGTCACACAGATGGCCATATGAAAGACATATGAAAAGATGCTCAATATCACTAATCAGAGAAATACAAATTAAAACCACGAGATAACGCCTCGCATCTGTCAGAATGGCTATCATCAATAAATCAACAAACAGCTAGTGTTGGTGAGGATGTGGAGGAAAGGGAACCCTATTAGTGGGACTGCAAATTAGTGCAGCCATTATGGAAAAACAGTTTGGAGGTTCTTCAAAAAATTAAAAATAGAACTATTTTGTGACCCAGAAATTCCACTACTGAGTATTTATCTAGAGTAATTCAAAACACTAATTTGAAAAGATATATGCATACCTATGTTCACTGCAGTATTATTTACAATAGTCAAGATATGGAAGCAACCTGTGTCCATGGATAGACGAATGGATAAAGAAGAGGAGGTACATATATACAATGGAATATTACTTAGCAATGTAAAAATAAAATCTTACTATTTGTGACAATTTGGACAGACCTAGAGGGTATTATACCAAGTGAAATAAGTCAGAGAAAGGCACATACCCTATGATCTCTCTGATATGTGGAATCTAAAAAACAAAACGAAACTACTACCAAAACAGAAACACTCATAGAGAACAGACTGATGTTTTCCAGATGGGAGAGGGCTTGGGGAGGTGGATAAAAAAAATGAAGGGATTAAGAAGTACAAATTTTTGGTAGTTACAAAACAGTCACAGGGATATAAAGTACAGCATGGGGAATATTGTCAATAATGTTTTTTAATAACCATGTATAGTGCCAGGTGGGTACTAGACTAATCAGGGGGATCACTTCATAAATTATATAAATGTCTACCCACTATGATGTATATCTGAAAGTAATATAATATTGAATGTCAGCTGTAATTAAAAAATAAAAAACATATGACATTAGAATAAAGTAGCAGTAACAGCAGCCACATCGAGACGGGTAGCAGGGGCGGAGATGCGAAACGGGCAGGTCCCACACCCATGATGTGGCTAAAAATCGGGAGCAACTTTTGAGGAGCGAGGGGCTGCAGAACCCATCTAGCTCCCCAGCCCGGGGCAACAGTGCCAGGAAGAGCAGTCACTGTAACATCAGGCTGGGAAAACCAGTGGGGATTGCATCCTAGTGAGATGCACTGCAGGTCGTAAAGGACCCAAGCAAAGACTCACTCACTCACACCTCACTTGCTCTGGGCTCCGGAACAGAGGCAGCAGCTTGAACATGCCAGGGACATACCAGGAGGAGCTGAACTGACTAGCTTCAGGGCGGGGGCAGGAGGGGGAGAGGTTTGGACAGCTCTTTCCAGGGATGGAAGTGCTGGGAGGTACCACTGCTCCTCTGTTGAGCCCTCCCCCAACCCAGCCAGCCCAGCACAGGTGGGCACCACATCTGAGCTCTCCATCCACCTGGCCAACACTGTTCTCCCCACACTGGTGGTCACCTTAGACCCTGCCGTGCCCAACTCACGCACCCAGCTGAAGCTCTTCCAGCATCTCCTCCACATAGGCGGCTGCTTCAGCTCATGCTGCAGACTTTCCTAAAATTTCTCAAAGGTCCACCAAGCTCAAGGAAGCAGCCCCTGACCTTGGTGTGCCCCATGCCCCTTGCTAAGCTACCCCAATCCCAGCATAAGCAGAGACTAGTCTCAATTTGTATTGTAATTCCCATCATACGGCCCGAATCCTGGCGTAAGCAGTGGCCAAATCTTGGCTTAAAATGTTGCTTCACTTAGTTGGCCACAGACCCAGCACAAGTGATAACTGATGTCAGCTCACAGAGCGGTGCTCACCAAAGGGTCCAAGCCTGACACGAGTGGCAGCCAGCCTTGGATCACAGAATAGCCTCTGCCAAGCACTCCCAAGCCCAGAACATGCAGCAACCAATTGCAAATCACTATGTAGCTCCTAACAGGCTCCAAGCTGGGCACAAGCAGTGGCTGAACTTGACCTCCACTGGAGACCCTCTCAAGAGGCTCCAGAATATACACACCTGGTGGCCATCTTCAGACCACACCAGAGCACCACCAAACAAGCTCCACAAACGACACACACAAAGGGCACACTCGGTTGGCACTAGAACCTCACTAAAGCAACTCCTGCTTTATGGGGTCAGACCCCACACAATAGCTCGTCTGCTGTAGTCATGGCCAGTCCTCACAGCCAGTCAGCCTGAGGATCAATCCCATCCACTGACAAGCCAACATCGAATAAGGCTCAACTTCAAGAGGAGGGCACACACAACCTATACAAGAAACATCCCAGGAATGCATGGCTCAGGTAACCAAGGAGACTGTGCCATTAGGCCCCATGGGACTCCTACTATATAAAGCCACCCTGCCAAGACTGGGAGATGTAGCAGATCTATGTAACCTGAGGAAGGAAATAGACGTACACCCCCAAGAAGTTCAGAGAGTCCCAAACAAGATGAACCCAAAGAGACCCACACCAAGACACATCATAATTAATACGCCAAAGGTTAAATTCAAAGAGAGAATCTTAAAAACAGCAAGAGAAAAGTAATTAGTTACATATAAGGAAACACCCATAAGGCTGCCAGCAAATTTCTCAACAGAAACTTTACAAGCCAGAAGGGCTTAGCACAAAATAGTGGAAGTGATGAAAACCCAGGACCTACAACCAAGATTACTTTACCCAGCAAAAGTTATCATTAAAATCAAAGGACAGATAAAGAGCTTCCCAGACAAGAAAAAGCTAAAAGAGTTTATCAACACCAAGCCGGTATTACATGAAATGTTGGAGGGACTTCTTTAAGACAAAGAAAAAAATATGTATCACAAATCTAAATAAAGAATAGCAATAACCACATATCTATCAACAAGTACTTCAAATGAAAATAATTAAATGCTCCAATCAAAAGACACAGGGTGGCTGAACGGATAAGAAAACAAGACCCTTACATATGCTGCCTATGAGAGACTCACTTGAGATTAAAAGACACACAGACTAAAAGTAACGAGATAGAAAAAGGCATTTCACGATGGACCTAGAGTAGTGTGCTGAGTGGAGTAAGTAAGCGGAAGACAAATGCCATATGATTGCATGTATACATGGAATCTAAAGAACAAAATAAACAGAAACAAAGCCGTAGTTACAGAGAACATTTTGAAGGTTACCGGATGGGAGGGGAGTTGTGGGAGTCAGTGAAAAAGGGGGAAGGGATTAAGAAGTACAAATTGGTAGTTATGACACTCATGAAGATATAAAGTATCCCATAAGGAATATAGCCAATAATACTGAAATAACTATGTATGGTGTCAGAAGGGCACTTAGATTTATTGGGGTGATCACTTTGTGAGTTATATAGATATCTAAACACTATTGAACACCTGAAACTAATATAGTATTGTATGCCAACTATAACTGAAAAATTATAAAAAAAAGAGATAGAAACCATAAAAAAGTACCAGTTAGAAATAAAGAATACAATAACTCAAATGAAGAATACATTAGAGGGACTCAACATCAGATTAGATGAAGCAGAGGATCAAATCAGCAATCTAAATGACAAGGTAGCAGAAAACTTCCAATCAGAACAGCAAAAAGAAAAGAGAATAAGATAAAATGAGGACAGTTTAAAGGACCTTTGGGACAACATCGAGCATATCAACATTCACATCATAGTGGTACCAAAAGGAGAAAAGAGAGAGCAAGGAATTTAAAACCTATTTGAACAAGTAATGACCAAAAACTTCCCTAACCTGGCAAAGGAAATAGACATACAAGTCCAGGAAGCACAGAGAGTCCCAAACAGGCCCGCACCAAGACGCATCATAATTAAAATGCCAAAGGTTACAAAGAGAGAATCTAAAAAGTAGTTGATTTCTCAACATAAATTTTGCAGGCCAGAAGGTAATGGCATAAAATATGCAAAGAGATGAAAGGCAAGGAGCTATAACTAAGATTGCTCTACTTAACAAGCTATCCTTTAGAATTAAAGAGATAGTTTCTCAGACAAAAGAAGTTCATGTAAACAAGTTCCTCATCACTAAATTAGGATTACAAGAAATGTTAAAAGGACTTCATTAAGAAGATCGAATATATGAATAAGAACATATAAGAAAAAAATTTCACTGACAAAGGCAAACAGTAAAAGCAGTGAATCAATGAACAATAAAACTGATATAAAGGTTAAAAGGCAAAAGTAGGAAGATCATTTGTAATTACAATAAATTAAGGTATACACATAAACACAGGCACAACAGAAATAAAAAGTTATAACAAAAACATAAATGTTGAGGGGGTGAGTAAAAATTGTAGTGATTTTAGAATGTGTCCAAACTTAAGCAATTATCAACTTAAAATAAGCTGCTATAAACATAGCTTGGCATATGTAAAGCACATGGTAACCACAAGGCAAAAATCAATGAGAGATATACAAGACATATAATCTTTCTAAACACAAGACTATAGAAAGTCATCAACATACAAGAGAAAAGAGCAAGAGAATAAGAAACAGAGAACTACAAAAACAATCAGAAAATAAATAAAATGACAGTAACTACAAACCCATCGATAATTACTTTAAGTGTAAATGGACTAAATGCTTTAATCAAAAGACCTGTGCATATGCTTCCTACAAGAGACCAACTTCAGATTGAAATATGCATAGACTGAAAGTAAAGAGATGGAAAAAGATATTTCATGAGAATGGAAACAAACAAAAACGCTAGAGTAGCAATACTTCTATCAGACAAAACTGACTTTAAAACAAAGGCTGTAATAAGAGACAAAGCAGGGCATTTCATAATGATAAAGGGATCAATAAACATGTACACACCCAATGTGGGAGCACCTAAGTGCATAAGGGAAATACTGATGGATATAAGGGGAGAGATCAACAGTATTATAGTAAGAGTAGGGCACTTTAAAACCTCATTAACATCAATGGGCAGATCATCCAGACAGAAAATCAACAAGTAAACAATGGCCTTAAATAACACATAGAGCAGACAGACTTAATTGGTATTAGAGCATTTCATCAAAAATCAGAATATACATTCGTTTCAAGTGCACATTTTCTAGGATGTACCACATGTTAGGCCACAATACAAGTCTCAGTAAATTTAAGAGAACTGAAATCATATCAAGCATCTTCTCTAGTCACAATGGTATAAAAATTAGAAATCAATTACAAGAAGAAAACTGAAAAACTCATAAACACATGTAGGCTAAACAACATGCTGCTAAACAATAAATGGGTTAACAGTGAGATCAAGGAAGAAATCAAATGCTACTTTGATACAAATGATAATGAAGACACAATGATCCCAAATCTATGGGACACAGGTAAAGCAATTCTAAGAGCAAAATTCATAGCAATACAGCCCTACCTCAAGAAACAAAAAAATTCTCAAATAAACAATCTAAGCTTACACCCAAAGGAACTAGAAAATGAAGAGCAAAGCCCTATGTGAGTAGAAGGAAGGAAATAATAAAGAGCAAAAATAAAGATAAGAAACAAACAAAACAGTCTTTGTAAAAAAAAATTAAAAAGATCAATGAAACCAAGAGCTGGTTCTATGAAAAGAGAAACAAAATTGATAAACCTTTAATGAGACTCAAAGAAAAAAACAGAGGACCCAAGTAAATAAAATCAGAAATGAAAGAGAAGTGACAACAGACACTACAGAAATACAAAAGAGTATAAGAAAATACTATGAATAATCATATGACAACAAATTGGACAACCTGGAAGAAATGGCTAAATTCCTAGAAAACATACAATCATCTAAGGCTGAATCAGGAAGAAACAGAAAATTGGAACAGACCAATATCTACTAACGAAATTAAATCAGTAATCAAATAACTCTCAATAAACAAAAATCCAGGACTAGATGGCTTCACAGGTGAATTTTACCAAATATTATAGGACAACTAAAAACTATCCTTCTCAAACTATTTCAAAAAATTCAAGATTGAAAAGGCTCCCAGGTAAACTGATACCAAAACCAGACAAAACACACACGAAAAGAAAGTTATAGTCCAATATCTTTGATAAACACAGATGCAAAAGTCTTCAACAAAATATTAGCAAGCCAAATTCAGCAATACATTCAAAAGATCATATACCATGATCAAGTGGGATTTATTACTGGTATGTAGGTTGGTTCAATATCCACAAATCGATTAATGTGATACACCACATAAACAAAGTGAAAGATAAAAATCACATGGTCATATCAATTGATGCAGAAAAAGTATTGGACAAAACTCAACACCCATTTACGATAAAATGCCTCAGAAAACTGGGGACAGGGGCAACATATCTACACATAATGAAGACCATACATGACAAATACACCAGCTAACATAATACTCAACAATAAAAATCTGAAAACTTATTAAGACCAGGAAGATGACAAGGGTGTCCCATTTCACCACTTTCATTCAACATAGTATTGCAAGTCCTAGCCACAGCTATTAGACAAGAAACAAAAGTCATCCAAATTGGAAAGGAACAAGGAACACTGTCATTATTTACAGATGACATGATACTACAGAGAACCCTAAAGAATCCACCAAAAAAACTATTAGAGCTAATAAATTAATTCAGAAGTAGTAGGATACGAAATTAATTTTTAGAAACTGGTTACATTTTATTCATCAATAACTCAGAAAAAGAAATTAAGAAAACAATCTCATCTAGAATTTCATCAAAAAGAATAAAACACCCAGGAATAAATTTAACCAAGGAGGTAAAAGACCTGTACTTGGAAAATGACGACATTAAAGAAAAAAACTGAAGAAGATAAAAATAAATGGAAAGATATATTGTGGGCATGGATATAAATAATTAAAACCATTAAAATGTCCATACTACCCAAAGCAATGTACAGATTCAATGCAATCCCTACCTAACTACCAATGACATTTTCACAGAACTAAAACAAATAATCCTAATTTATATGGAACCACAAACGGCCCCAAATACCACATCAATCTTAAGTAAAAAGAGCAAAGTTGGAGGTTTCATGCTACCTGATATCAAATTATACTATAAGGCTATAGTCATCAAAACAGCATGGTACTGACATAAAAAGACACATAGATCAATGGCACAGAATAAAGAGCCCAGAAAAAACCATGCCTATGTGGTAAATTAATCAATGACAAAAGACACAAGAATATACAATGGTGTAAAGACAGTCTCTTCAACAAATAATTTTGGGAAAACTGGACAGATACATGCAAAACATGAAACTGGACCACCTTCTTACACCATATACAAGAATAAACTCAAATGGATTAAAGACTTAAATGTAAGACTTGGAACCATAAAAATCATAGAAGAAAACAGACTAAATTCTCTGACATCACTTTTAGTAGTAGTTTTTTTTCTGATATATCTTCTTAGGCAAAGGAAACAAAAGAAAAATATAAACAAATGGGACTATATCAAATCAAAAAGTTTTTGCAAAGCAAACCATAAAAAAAAATGAAGACAGGATACTGAATGGCAGAAGAGATTCGCCAATAATAGGTTTGATAAAGAGTTAATATCCAAAATCTATAAAGAACTCATGCAACTCAACACCATAAAGACAAACAATCCAATTAAAAATGGGCAGGGGACCTGAATAGACATTTCTCAAAGTGGTCATACAGATGGCCATATGAAACACATAAAAAGACTTATGAGAAGATGCTCAATGTCATTAATCAGAGAAATGCAAATTAAAACTGCAATGAGATATCACCTCACACCTGTCAGAATGACTATCATCAATAAATCAACAAACGGCTAGTGTTGGTGAGGATGTGAGGAAAGAGAATCCTTGTGCACTGTTGGTGGGATTGTAAAATGGTGTAGCCTCTGTGGAAAACAGTTTGCAGGTTCTTCAAAAAAATTAAAAATAGAACTACCATAAGACCCAGCAATTCCACTACTGGGCATTTATCCAATGGAATCCAAAATACTAATTCAAAAGGATATATGCACACTATATTCCTTGCAGCATTATTTACAATAGCTAAGATATCGAAGCAACCCAAGCGTCCTTCAATAGACAATTGGATAAAGAAGATGTGGTGTATGCATACAATGAAATATTACTCAGCCAAAAAAAAAATAATCTTACCATTCGTAACAACATGGATGGACCTAGACGGTATTATTCTAAGTGAAATAAGCCAGACAGAGAAAGACACATACCCTATGATTTCACTTATATATGGAATCTAAATAACAAAATAAACACACAAAATGGAAACATTCATAAATACAGAGAACAAACTGGTGACTGTCAGATGGGAAGGGGCTCAGTGAAAAAGGTGAAGGGATTAAGACGTACAAATTGGTAGTTACAAAACAGTCATGGAGGTGTGAAGTACAGCACAGAGAATATAGTCAATAACATTGAAATAATTAGGTATAGTATCATGTGGGTACTAGACTAATTGGGGGATCACTCTGTAAATTATATAAACGTCTAACCACTATGCGGAACACCTAAAGGTAATATATTAAATGTCAACTCTAATTGAAAAATTAAAATTAAAAAACAGATACATAGATGAATGGAATAGAAGAGAGAGCCCAGAAATAAACTTATGGCTATATGGTCATTTAGGGTAAAGACAGACTGACTATTCGATAAATGATGTTGGGAAAACTAGACAGATACATGCAAAAAATGAAACTGCACCACCTTCTTATACCATATACGAGAATAAACTCAAAATGGATTAAAGACTTAAATGTAACTCCCGAAACCATAAAACTGCTAGAAAAAACCACAGGCAGTAAACTCTGACACTGCTATTAGTAATATTTTTTTCGGATAGAGCTCCTCAGGCAAGAAGAACAAACAAAATAAACAAATGGGACTAAATCAAACTAAAAATTTTTGCACAGCAAAGGAAACCAACAGCGAAACAAAAAGACAACCTACTGAATAGGAGAAGATACCCACCTTGATGATGATACAGCTGATAAAGGGTAAATATTCAAAATTTATAAAGAACTCATACAACTCAACACAAACACACAATACACAAATAAAACAAACAAAAAAACCAAGCAATTCAATTAATAAATGGGCAGAGGACGTGAATAATTTCTCCAAAGAGGACGCACATAGGGCCAATATACACATTAGAAAATGCTCAACATCACTAATCATCAAAGAAATGAAAATTAAAAATGGAATGAGATATCACCTCACATCTGTCAAAATGGCCATTATCAATAAATCCACAAATGGTGAGTGTTGGTGAGGATGCAGAGGAAAGGAAAACCTGTTGTTGGGACTGCAAACCGGTGTAGCCACTATGGAAAACAGTTTAAGGTTCTTCAAAAAATTAAAAATAGAACTACCTTATGACCCAGAAATTCCACTGCCGAGCATACAAAGAAATCCAAAACACTAATTCAAAAAGATATATGCACACCTCTATTCATCGTAGCATTATTTACAATAGGCATGGATAGACGGATGGATAAAGGCTGGTACACATATACAATGGAATACTACTTGGCAATACAAAAATAAAATCTTAACTATTTGCGACAACTAGGATGGACCTTGAGGGTATTATGCTAAGTGAGATAAGTCAGGCAGAAAAAGACAAATTCCTGTGATTTCTCCTACATGTGGAATCTAACAAACAAATGAACAACAACAACAAAAAAAACCTCAGGTACAGAGAACAAACTGATGGTTGCCAGTTGGGAGGGAAGGTGAATGGAAAAGGGAAGGGATTAATATGTACAAATTCCCAGATGTACGGACAGGCACAGGGATGTAGAGCACAGCATAGGGAACGTAGTCAATAACACTGTAATAACTACGTATGGTGTCAGATGGGGACTAGAATTATCAGGGTGACCCCTTCGCAAGGTATATAAATGTCTGAACACTATGCTGTACACCTGAAACTAATATTGTACGTCAACTGTAACTGAAAAACTAAAATTGTTTTTAAGAAGATGGCCAATGACCTCTAACTCGTGAGACCTGACCATGAGCAGCATCCAGCGTGGCTGCTCACTCTCTCCCAGCTGCCTTGCTGCTTCTCTAGAAGTGCTGGCCAGTCTGTCTTTCTGGTTCCTCACCTCGCCGGCCTCTTAGTGCGGAGGTGGGAGCACGACACCCTGGCCCCAGGCCTCTCCTCCCCCCGTCTCAGTGACCACCGGCCCCCCAGCTCCACACGGTGGTCATGCTGATGACTTCCGAGCTCACACCTGCAATCCACATGACCCTGAACGCCAGGCTCACACCTTCACCTGCTCGCCTGACAACTCCACATGACATCCATCGACACCTCAGACTATGTCCCAAACGCACCTAACTCCTGGTCTTACCCTCAAACTTGCTTCACCCTCAATCTTTCCCCACTCGGGTTCCCGAACAGCTACAGGCCAGAGACTATAAAATAATCTTTCAGTCTGTTCTTTCTTCCATGCCTCACATATCCAATCCATCACAATCCTCATCAAAATACACCCAGGATCCCACCACTTACCACTGTCCCCTTGGCTACCACCCTGCTCCGAGCCACCTGTACCACTCACCTGGATCATTGCATTAGCCTAACTGCCCCCTGCTTTGACCTTTGTCCCCATAAGCATGACTGTCAACCCAACGGCTTTAAAAACCTATCAGAAAATGTCACTTGTTTTCTTAAATCCCTCCTGTTGCTCCCCATTTTTCTTGGGCAAAAAAATCCCAAATCCTTAACAATGGCCCATGTAGCACAACCATCCAGCTCCTAACAGCGCCCGGGCCTTGTCTCCCAAGACCCTCTGTCAGTGCCTCCAGCCACGATCTCCAGGGGTTCATGCTCCCACTTCGGGGCCTTTGCAGGTGCTTGCACACTCTGCCCAGGTCTTTGCTCAAGTGGTCACTTCCTCAGGCCCACTCTGACTAGTCTATTCAAATAATGTGATAGGCTGAATTCTAAGGTGACCCCAGTGACCATGAGCTTGGGAGATTTTCCCCCACGTCTTCCCAATGAGAACTCAACCCTGCAACACCCTGATGTAGCTCTGTGATCTCCCGAGCAGAGAACCCAGGCAGACTATGCGAGACTTCCTACCTACAGAGGTGAGCTCGTACGTGTGTGCTGTTTTAAGCCACAATGTTTGGGATAATTTTTTAATGCAGCAATACAAAATCAATACAAATAACCTTCAAACCTCTAGAGGGGAAGAAGATATTTGCAATGCCTATATCCGCAAACAACTCAGATCCAGAAGATAAAGAACTCCTACAAAGCAATTAAAACAAAAAAACAGGCAACCCAATAGAAAAGTAAGCAACACACCTAGACATTTCATAAAAAAGGACACCCAAGTGTCCAATAAGCAAATGAAAAAGCATCGAATGTCATTAGTCATCAAGGAAATGCAAATTAAAACTAGACCTAGATAACACTCTACACCCACTGAAACCCTAAAATGAAAGAGACAGGAAGTACCAGGTGTTGGCCAGGATGTGGTACAGCTGGAATTCTCGTGCACTGCTAGTGAGAGAGCAAGTTGTACACACGCTGTGGAAGACTGAGTATCACAGAGGCTGAACACGAGTGCACCCAGCAGTCCAACTCGTGAGCGTACACCCAGCGGAAATTAGCACACACGTCTGACACAAAACAGGCAAAAGAACCTTCACACGTGGATTACTCCTAATCACTTACAACAGCCTGGCTCTCCAAGGTCCCACTGCCCACGCCTCCCTCTACTCGCCCACAACCCCTCTCTCTCCTCTGTCCTCATCGTCCCCAACGATTCCCTTGCTATTTCTTTAACACAGCAAGAACGCTTGCTCCTCCTTGAGGTCCTTTGCACCGGCTGTTCCCTATGCGGGGTGTGGGGGGTGGGGAATCTTTTGTCCCAGAGCAGTCCTCAATTGGGGAGTGACTTTGCCCCTCAGGGGACATTTGGGAATGTCTGGAGATAGCTTAGATTATCGCACCCGGAGGGTGGCTACTGGCATCTAGTGGGTAGAGGCCAGGGACACTGCTAAACATCCTACGAAGCACAGGACAGCTCCTGCGACACAGAATTAACCACTTTAGAATGTCCGCAGTGCTGACTTTGAGAAAGCCACCGTAAGTATCTCCGGGGTTCCATCTCCTACTTCCTTGGTGTCTTTGCTGGAATGTTACTCTCCCAATGAGGCCTTCCCAAAGCAAATCGTAAATGACCCTTCAACTGGGCACCCGTTCCCACAGCCCGCCTTTGTTTCTCCTTAAAGTCATTCTCGTCTGCTACACCATATATGTGACTCATTAACTGGTTACAGTGTCTCCGCATGCATCAGCATGTACACTTTTACAAGGCAGTGATTTCTGTCTGCCTATTCTCTGCATCCCTGGCCCATAGGACAGGTGCTCGAAAGACATTTGGTGGATGGATATAAAACTAAGTGAGAAGGAAAAGCAACTGCCAGACTTTACCACTGTGCCCAGCAATTTTATTTGCTCTCCTACACCGACTGTGAAAATTACACTGAAAGGTAGAGAACTATTGTTGAGAAAACAAATAACTAACTACGGAGAAGTCCATATAGGCAGACTTCTCATCTGCCTATATTTGAGTTGTTATAGTTTGCTTTCCAGGTCTAGTGTTTCACTGAAATTCGATTTCCCTTTCTGCTCACGGCTATGTGCACTATCGTCAATAAAACTCTCCCGACCACGTGGCCTTGTCTGCAAATTTCTGTGCATAAACTCACAATATAGTTTTATCTTAGAAATTATGAGCTGTGCTCTAATATGCTATTTATAATACACATCCCACATTTTAAAAGAAAAACTTTAAATCATGAGACTTTCAAAAATAGAAGTTTCTAAATTTATATTTCTTAATTGAATTGTCTTAATTGTCCTCTGGGGCACAGGGACTCCATCTCGGCAACCGCTGCGTTAGATGAAATTCTAAAGATTCTTCTCGGCTGGCTCTGTGAGAGCAATTACAGCAAACGACCCAGAGTCCCAGCAAACTTTTGTCCCAGGAGGGTCATTAACCTCCCAACTGTCACCGGTCACATTCATCACGATAAAGGGCTTTGGAACTAAAGATAAGAGAACAGGGCAGAAGGCATCTGAGGCCATTTCCAGCTTTTCTTTGCATCTGTATGTCCCTGGCCTTTTCTTTCACCCCATTCTACAGCTTTCTAAGGCTGCGGAATTTGGCTGGGCCTTGTAGCTGGTCTAAGGAAACGTATAATGGGCTGCTTGCTCATTGTGAGGCCAAAGGGCCCCTTCCTTAACGGCTAGCTAGGGTGTTTTTGAAGGCCATGTGGCAGGGACTTGAAGCCCCTCAATATCTATTGTCCCCTCCTTCTATAATGACAGAATAACTGACCTTTTATGGAACCCATGGCCACCCAGGATACAGACTACACTTCCCAGCCTCTCTGCAGTTAAGAGTAGCCATGTGACAAAGTTCTGGCCAACTGGATGTGAGCAGAAGCGAAGTGTGCAATCTCTTTTACAGGGAAGATGCTTGCCCTTCCTGCTCTCTTCCTGATGACTAAATGTGGCCACGAGGGGAAACCATGTTGAACCGTGTGGGCAGGGGCAATACCTTAGGGATGGCAGAGCAACCAGATACAAAGAGCCTGAGCCCTTGACAGCTGTGTAGAGCTGAACCATCTGTCTCTTTAGGCTGCTGCTATAATTAATCACTTGTTTAAAGGTGAAATTATGTCAGTAACACAGGTACTGACAAACGAGAGAAAATCCAGGAAGGGTGAACCAGGTAACGTGGGGCCTGGGGCTTGTGTATTAAAATCAGCATTGTCCCTCTGTGCTCACTGCAGCATTATTTACAATAGCCAAGATATGGAAGCAACCTAAGTGTCCATGGATAAAGATGGGGTACACATATACAACGAAATGGGATTCGGCCATAAAAAATGACATCTTGCCATTTGGGATGACATGGATGGACCTAGAGGGTATTATGCTAAGTGAAATGGGCCAGACAGAGAAAAACAAATACCCTATGATTTCACTTATATGTGGAATCTAAAAACCATAAATAAAGGAACAAAACAGAAAAAGTCATAGATGTAGAGAACTAACTGATGGTTGCCAGATGAGAGGGGCTTAGGGGGATGGGTGAAAAAGGAGACGGGATTACGAAGTGCAAATTGCCTGTGACAAAACAGTCGTGGGGTGTAAAGTACAGCATGCGGAATCTGGTCAGCAACTGTGTGTGGTGTCAGGTGGGTACCAGACTCACCAGGTGAGCACTTCATGCAACTGTCTCATCACTGTGCCGCACGCCTGAAACTAATATAATAGCGTATGTCAACTGCAATAGAAAAGTAAAAAAACATGAAGATCCATTATGTTATGCATGCCAAGTTGGCAAATTTAAGTCCAGCGGGTTGTGGCAGGCAGAAAAATGTCCCCGAAGGCGACCATGTCCTATCGCCGGCACAAGTATGTTCCACCACGTGGCGAGGGGAGGGGGAGTTACCTGAGTGGGGCCCGCTGCAGTCGTGGGGCCCTTCCTCGTGGAAGAGGGAGGCAGAGGGGGGCAGAGAGGCGCGACGCGAGGAGGACTCTACCTGCTGTGACTGGCCTCGAAGGAGGACGACGGGGCCGCAAGCCGAGGGCTGCAGGTGGCTTCCGGACGCAGCAAAGGGAGAGGAAGCGGGTGCCCCTGACAGCCTCCAGGCAGGGGGGCGGCCCTGCCGACGCCTTGACTGTTAGCCCAGTGAGACCCGTTTTGGACTTCTGGACGATGGGGCTCTGAGATAGCCGTGTGTAGGTAAGCCACTACGTTTGCGATAACGCGCCACAGCAGCAATAGGACACACACACATCCAGGGCCTTTCCTGACACCCAGCAGGTCCTGGGCGCCATGGGAACACGAGGTCACCAAAACCAGCCTTGGGGCAGAGAAGCGAGGAGACTTTCTAGAGAAGGTGGTGCCTGAGCTAAAGCTTGAGGTTCGAACCACAGAAGGAAGAGGCTGGAAGATGGTGCTGGGAGAGCTGCGGGCGGTTGGTTCTCTACAGGTGGAGGATGGGGCAGGCACTGAGCATGGGACGTAGGCGGTGCCCATGTTAGAGGGTGAACTTTACTCCCAGCGCCCTGGGGAGCCTGCAGGAGGTTTCAGCCGGGCAGTGCGTGGCCTCTTCAAATCCGCCTCTGCAAAGCCCACCCTGGGCTGCCCGTGAGTGGACGGGAGGATGAGGCCGGAGGCAGGCAGGCCAGAGGACGCTGCTGCAGCACCCTAGCAGAGGCGACCGAGGCCTGGGCCAGAGGAGGAGACACACGGACGGACCCGAGGAGTGGGCACAGTGGCCGCTGGCGTGGAGGGGGGAGCGGGTGTCTTATTCGAGGTTCCTGGCACATACGTCCCTTCTCCCACACCCCGAGTCTCCCAAAGCTGCTCTGCACTCACTGAAGCCACTGCAAGCTGCTCCCCTGTCCCTAGAGACGCGCTGACACAGAAAAGGGGTTGTCATTTCCCATCTGCTGAGAGAGGCCCGGGCAGAGGAGGAGGTGTGTTAATCAGGAGGGAGACGGAGGGAAAGGAAACGACCACCATCTGCCCTGCTGCTTCGGGGGCAGGGGAGCGACGGGGATGGGGAGACGGAACTGGTGACCCCCATCCAGTTCAGAGTGTAGTGGTCTCGAGGTCTGAGCCGAAGGCACCCAGGTGTCCTCGGCGATGCCCTTAGCGGACTGCCAGGGTTTCTGCGGTCCCCGCTGAAAGCGGCCGTGGGCCTTCGGGCTCACACAGAGCGGGCTCACCCGCGGCAGGGAGCCGACTGGGGGTCTGGGTGTGGCCGTGGCACAGAGCAGAGGAGGAGGGAAGGTGGGAAAGCCGACTGCAGGACAAACTCGGAGCGGGGGGTCCCTCACGTCATCCTACGCTCATCACTTTCCAGGCAAACTTGGGAGGAGAGGAGTGATAAAAAAAACAAAAACAAAAACAAAAAAAAAACATACATCCGCAATACTACACAAATTAAGAATTTTAAATAACCCATTTAGTCTTTACAACAATCGTATGGGGCGGGGGGGGGGGTGCCCATTATTATGGCCATTTCATAGACAGGGAAATCAAGGCCCAGACAGATCAACAGGTCAGAGGCGGTCAGTGCACAAGCCGGGACTGAAGCTCCGGCCCGCGGCGTGTGGCTCACGCGTGCTCCACACAGATCACTGTCAGCTTCCTCGGGCGGGGCCACGAGCGTTGCTCCTAGCACCACCCACCCCCACGGCCTCCCCACGCACTGAGCCCAAGGCGGCTCATCCCTGCTGGCTGGTTTGCTCGTCTGAATGAGCCTTTCCCAGCTCTGATGGGACAAGCTGGTGATAAATCCCAGCTCAGGAAGAAGCTGTTGCCATAAGTCAGGGGTCAGCAAAGTTCTTCTGTAAAGGGCCGGTGAGTAACTATATTTTAGGCTTTGTGTGACATTAGATCTTCATTTCAACCAGCGACTTGGATGCCTGGGCACGGCTGCGTTCGAATCAAACTTTATTTACGAAACGCGGTGGGCCAGAGTTGGCCCACAGGCCCGAGTGTGCTGAGCTCCACGCGCTGACACACAATTTGCTAAGATCCAGCTCTGGGGACACAGTAGATACTAGATTTTGAAGAATGAGCTCAGTGTTTTTTCTTCCTCCTCCCTGTAAGACAGCAAGCCAATTCT
The DNA here is from genome assembly GCA_028627145.1 of Eidolon dupreanum. NCBI lineage: Eukaryota > Metazoa > Chordata > Mammalia > Chiroptera > Pteropodidae > Eidolon > Eidolon dupreanum. Next base: position 5,046,633 of record CM053501.1, on the reverse strand, counting down.
GAGCTGAAGACAGGAGGACGATGATATTTACACTTAATTTGGTGTCTGCTGCCTGTCAGGTACCTTACAGTCATTAGCTGTAATCCTCAGAATAACTCTCAGAGGAAGGTTTTAGCTCTATTTTCCAGGTAATGAAGACGCTCAGAGAAGTTGAGAAAGTGCCCAACGGTCACACAGCCAGGAAGGGGTGGAGCCAGGATTCCAACGTGAAAGCCCAGTCCTCATCCCGCTGGACTCTGCTGGCTCTCCCCGTGTCCTGGCCTCAGCTCCCCCGTTTGTGAAGTGGCTTCGGTGGCCACTCAGCGAGGCAACAGCACAACGATAGGATATGAGGGAGCCCAGGAGGCCTGCTGACCACTTCAGCCCAAGTAAGAGTCTGACAGAAGCAGCAAAATAAAATAGACACAGAGGATATTTAGAGGGATACTAGACGGGAGGGGTGTTGTAGGTGGACAAAAAAAAAAAAAAGGCAAAGGGATTAAGAAGTGCAAATGGATAGTTGCAGAATAGACATGGAGATGCAGAGTGTAGCATGGGGAAGATGGTTAATGTGCTAAATATGTAAGGGGGAAGAGGGGAACTAGATTTAGCGGGGTGATGGCTTTGCGAGTTATGTGGATTTCTGATCGCTATGCCATACAACTGAAACTGGTATATTATTGTATGCCAAGTACAACTGGAAAGAAAACTAATTGAATATACAAGCAACAATGAATAACTCATTGTAAATACAAGCAACTAATTGTCTATTATATTTCAATAGAGACAGAAAAAAACATTTGAGAGAAGCATAAAATCAGAGGTCATGATGAGACCATAAGCAACCTCCGGAGATTTGAGAAAATTTTAGAAGGTACTTGAACTTCCAGAAATCCATGGACTAGGGGTTTAAATCAATCTTATCTAAATCTTTATAGTTCTGGGAGACCACCCCCCCAGGTGACGTTAGGGCTTCGCACCAAAATATAAGTAAAATAGATGGGGGGGGGGTAGTTGCTGCTCTGGTTGAAAACAGAAGGTGACAGGCCCATGAAGCTGCTTCCTGCATTTCCCTCTTCTTCCCCCAAATCACTGGGCTGGATGATGCTTGAGATTGATGATGCTTTTGGCCTTGAGATTTGATCATTATAATTAGATGGAAAGCATACTCCAACCCAGAGAGAGTGGATAAAAGGGAAAGAAAACCCTTGGTCATGCTCCCAGGGAGATGGGTGCAGACCAGGTGACGTTACTAACTTGTTAATGAACACACACTTGGGCGCCTCTGCCCTTGAACTCAAGGGCTGGGAGGAGGGATTCGCGCTCATCTCTTCCCCACACGTGGCACCAGCACTCCGTTCATGAGAACCCTCCCAACGACCACGGCGTGTGGGGAAAACTATCCAGGAGGGGACTGGAGAGGAAGCCGGGGCCTTGGGGTCAAAGCTGCCATCGTGCACATCTGCTTTCCTTCCGGGGCTCGCGTGCAAGTTTTTGACGAAGTTGTACAATACCAGCTTGTAACGTGAGATCGGCAAGAGCCCCGATTCTGAGGTGTGACGGATATTTGACTGTGTGTGAGCCCCGGTTCCCTCACAGGCACAGTCAGACTTCGCTGCCGGCCAACTTTGTTTTCCTCAGGGCCAAAAGCCCTACAGATGACCTTGGCGTTGGTCTCTAACAGTGCGTGTTATCTCAAAAACAAAAGTCCCTTTGTACACCTATGTGGGATGCTACTCAATAGGAGACACTCGACAGAGGAAGGAAGGAACTGGCAAAAAACAAACAAACAAAAAAAAAAAGGTCAAGGGTCCGAAGGTGACTTGCCTATTTCTGTCCTGGAAGACTGGAAACGATGATGATAATGGCTATGACAACAATAACTAAAAGCGGCCCAAACGCACCGAGTGCTCACCGTGCCCTCGGTGTCGTGATGAGCCCGCTGTCTGTTAGGGCTGCCATGACGTGTGCTGCAGACTGGGCGGCTTCTGCGACAGAAATGGATTTTCCCACAGTTCTGGAGGCAGGAAGGTCAAGATCAAGGTGCCAACAGGGTTGCTTTCTTCTGAGGCTTCTCTCCTGGCCTTGCCTTTGGGTGCACAATCCTGGTGTCTTCTTCCTCCCCTCGTAAGGACACCAGCTCTACCGGATTAGAGGCCTCCCCCCCACCCCCCTGCCCCGCCCTTACGACCTCATTTAACCTTAATCACCTCCCTGAAGGCTCCAACGCCAAATACAGACACGCTAGGGGTTAGGGCTTCCATATATAAACTGGAGGTGGAAGGCAAATTCGATTCACAACACCCGGATTGCGTTGATCATCACCACTATCCCACAGGTTAGGGACTGTTGTTACCCACTCTACATTATACAGATGTGGAGACTGAGGCTCAAGGTACGCAGTGCGCGGAATGGGATTTAAACGACGCACTCTGAGTTGGAGCCTGGACTCCGTGTACTTCCTGTAAGCAGTGAGGCGCTGTCCCCTGGCGAGCATACTCGGCTAGGTGCCTGGGCCAGTCAGTGATCAGCCGCTTTGGGGACCAAGAGTTTAGAAACGCAGGCTCTGCTTTCGCCTAGGAGCTGTGGGACGCTCCGAGCAGCTACAGGACACCCTTCGTTCACCTCGTCTGTGGGTACTGATCTCTACCACGCGTGACTGTGACAGTCAAATGGGGGACATACATCAAAGCACGCGAAATTGTAAGAGACGCGCAAATACATTCCATTGATATCGTCAGTCTTAGTCTTCAAAAGTTCTTGGCCCTGAAAAAGAGCGGAAGAAACCAGGCAGAGCCATGCCCAGAGGGTCCCTTGTTATAGATGAGGTGAAGCGTTGGAGAGAGTTCTCAGGAATCAACAGCAGTGGGGGTAATGAGCAGAACTGACACGTTAGACGATTCATTTGTCCCACCAAGCAGAAGAAAGGGCCAAAGGCCACAAAGCAAACGAGAAGATAATATGTATGGAAGCTAAGAAGAGGGAATCTTAAAACTTGGTTTTCCCAAGAAATTCGAGCTGAAGGAATAAACAAAGGTATAGTTGATGAAATTATTTGGCTTTGAAGAACGTTCTTAAAGTTTTTATATTATGAGGATAAAATAAGCTTTAAAAATATCCAGGGAAGATACAGTAAAGGTTAGCCGCTATAGGCCATAGATTTTTCTGAAACAAAAACCTCAGAAAACAACAGAACAAAATTAAAAGGATTTTGAGAGGAAAAACCATGAAACTAATCATTTTGCGCCCAACCAATCTGTTGTTCATGCTTAAAGCTGAGAAACAGATATTATAAGAAAAGGCAATATTAAAGAAGAAAATAAAAAATGACCGGTGGTGACTAATCTATATAGTTAAAGACAATATAAAGCCGCAATAAATAGAGCAGTGTGATATTACTATAAGAATTAATCCTCCAACCAAAATACAAATTAAAGCCACAATGAGATATCACCTCACACCTGTCAGAATGGCTACCATCAAGAAATCAACACACAGCTAGCGCTGGTGAGGACTGGAGGAAAGGAGCCTCAGCACTGTTGGTGGGGTGGCCACCTGGTGCGGCCACTACAGAAGACAGTTAGGAGGTTCCTCAAAAAATTAAAAATAAAACTACCTTATGACTCAGTAATTCCACTTCTGGGCATTTATCTGGAGAAATCCAAAACACTAATTTGAGAAGATATATGCACCCCTATTTCACAGCAGCATTATTTACAACTGCCAAAATATGAAAGCGACCTAAGTTACCCAACAATAGATTACTGGATAAAGAAGACTGGCACGTACACACAATGGAATTATACTCGGCCACTAAAAAGAAGGAAATATTACCATTTGCAACAACATGGATGAACCTAGAGGGTATTATGCTAAGCAAAATAAGTCGAAAAGACAAATACCGTATGGTCTCACCTGTATGTGGAATCTAAAGAACAAAATACGTGAACAAACAAAACAAAAACAGACTCATAATTACAGAGAACTAAGGGCTGCCAGATGGGAGGGAACTGGGAGGGGCTGAGAGAAAAAGGAGAAGGGATTAAGAAGTACAAATTGGTAGTTACAAAACAGTCAAGGAAATGTAAAGTACAGCAATAATACTGACTATGTATTGACTATATATAGTAATAACTGCATATGTCAGATGGGTACTAGACTAATTGGGGGGTCACTTCCTAAATTATATGTGTCTAACCACTATGACATGCACCTGAAACTACTATAAAATCGTGAATATCGACTGTAATTGAAAAATAAATTCAAAAAAAAAAAAAAAGAACTAGACCCATCCCTCGATTTACACAGTATATTTTTACATGAGTTTTTTATACGTAGTCACGATTCCCTGTTTACATAGACTTTTCACACGCAGTTTCCATTTACGCAGTCTCATTTACGCAGTTATCATTCCCATTATCGGCGATTACTCTTTCTAAAAAACAATAGCTTAATTCAGCAATGTACAAAGAACTAATACTTACTAACACACAGTTATCACTAGGACATTTGAAAATTGATAGTTGCGCTGTGGTTGGCAACAGATGAAACTAATGTTACAAAATGTTAAATGATCGATCGACAGCTGTAGGAGTTGACAGGCCACACCAGTTGCATCGTAGTCTGATTAAATATACTCACAACTTACAAGCATAGTACTTTGTGATTACATCATTAGCACTTGAAGATAACACGTCATAACTAAGTGTAAGCAAACACAAGTAACCAATATTACATGTGAATATAAGATTTAAAATAACAATTTTAAAGGGGGCATATACCTATAGAGGTAAAAAAAAAAAAAAATCGATTTTTCAAGTAAATTGAAAACCTGCAAGTGGCGCCACATAAAGTATCATATAGCCACATAAGTACATACTTCTAAATATATTGAGCAACGAAGATAGTGACTATGCCAATTAAAAAGAGAAGACTGATTGTTTTAGATTATAGCATAGACACCAAGGGCAAATAAAATTCATTTTGGTTTTTCTGAATTTTCATTAGCATTTTTTGTGAAAATATGTGAAATAAATATTTTTATGACTTATATTGGCCTGCTTCTTTAGAATTTTTTTTTCGTAATGGTGGACTCTTCACACGGTTTTCTTCTACGTAAAAAAAAGATGTGTAGAACAGATAATCCACATAAATCGAAGGATGGGTGTACAACTATGAAACAGCCATTTCTTCATAATTTTTAGGCACATGTTTCATTTCATCAGAGGCTTATAGTTTTAAATTGTCAATAAGAGCTAATAAATTTGAACATAAGGAAAAAAAGAGTTAATCCTCCAATCAATGGAACTGAATTAATAGCCTAAAAATAGACTCTCGTATAATTTTGTAAATGTAGGGACAATGCAAAGATTCATGGTAACATTGCTATTTTTTGAAACTGTACTGTAGGTTATAGCCTACGTGATAAAAAAAAACTATAAATATTAGTGAGGGAGATACAAAATTACTTACAGATGATATAATAGAAAATATTCCCTAGAAAAATTCTAATGGTACAAATTGTCAAACTATAAATGAGAGCAAAGTGGCCAGATAATAGAGCAACACAAAAATAGCAAGCAGAAGATGTAATAGGAAATTTCCAAAATCGAATTAACAATAGCAACAAAACCTTGACTTCATAAGAAATAAGATCCACGTGGGGAAAACGATAAATCTTGACTGAACGAGAGACGTGCATAAACGGGGTGGTATACCATGTTTATGAATGAGAAGACTCGATGTTATAAAAATGTTAGTCGATTCCTCCCAAATCATTTAAAAAATTAAATGCAGTCCCAAACACATTTTTTTTCCTTAGAATTCCACAAACTTATCCTGAAATTCAAAAGAAAAAAAAACAAGACGATGGTGGGGGGAGGAAAAAAACAAGGGAATCTTTCTCCCACCAGATACCAAAAAAAACACTACAAAGCTGTGTGATACACAAATCAATGAAAGAGAACATAGGCCCGGGGAGAAACGAAGGTTTAATACGTATTAAAAGAGGTATTTTACATGAGCAAGGAAAGAGAGCTTTTAATAATCTGTGTGGAGACAAGTGGCTGTATGTTTAGAAAAGATTATAAGTTCGACCCCCTACCTCAGATGGCACACCAAAATAAGTGAGAGTAAAACACAAAACCCTTAAAATATTACAATAAAATATGAGTAAACATTCATGACTTTGGGGGTTTTAAAGGTCTTTACAAATAAAATGTGTTTAAAGCCATAAAAGAAAAAACTGGTAAATCTGACCATACAACAAGGCCTCGAATAACATCACGTTGTTATCATGTTGATGAGATGCTGCTGGAACTTAACTCTTGTTTAAATTAGCCTCTGGCAAAACTGACGTCATCAAATGTCCCTTTGCCACAGTTCCCAGACCTACCCACAATGTTAAGTGACTGTTAAGGTTCAGCAGAACAAAATATTACATAACCAAGGTTACAAGGCAAGCAACATTCCAGAAGATATTTGTAACATAAACAATAATTATTATCCAGAATATGTGTATATATATTTGGGGAGGGAGGTACTCTTTCACATTGGTTAAAATAAATCAGAAGGACAATGGGCAGCAGTAATGAACAAGCAATTGCCAGAAAAGGAAAAATGCAAATACTCAGTGGTCATATGAAAAGACGTTTGGCTTCATCAGTAACCAGAGAAATGCAACTGAAAACCACGAAATAACATTTCCACCTGTTAAACTGCCCCAGATTTAAGTATGATGACACACCCTCAACGCATCGCTAGTGGTGAATCGCTATAACCATCTAATCGCTATAACCATCTTGGAGAACATTTTGACAATAAATATGCACGTACCTTAGGATGGAGCAAGTCTAGGTTTAACTGTCTCCCCTGGAAAAGCATTTGCTCACGTCAGCAAGAAGGCCTGAACAAGCGTGTTCATCGCGATCGCGTCGCGTGTAACAACAAAATCAGAAGGTGACCCAAATGCCAGCCCCATGACAGCAGATACACAGTCCCCAAGGGATGGGTGTTAACACACAGACATTCTCGAAACCCATGACAGATCATGCCTGGAGAGGGGAAGCGGGGGTCTGGGACTGTGGCTAGCAGGTAGAGAGGACTTTAGTCTTCTAAACAACCTTTGAAAACCGTCCAGGTTGTAAAGAATGTAGTTCTCTTAGAGGCACTGAGAATAACTCATACGTGGTCAATATATTTAAAGTTTTGAAAAGGAGCTTGAGAAATACCTGTCTGAGTCCTAAAAAAATGGACAACAGATGTGAGCATGTGTACGGTTGGGTATACTTAACTCAAGTATATTGATCTCAGGAGTAAAACATTCTGTTTGTTCAAGTTCCTGGAGATCAACTTAAAAACCTGAGAAAGTAGCATTTCTTCTGGTCCCCAAGGACACAGCATGAGTCCAGTGACAAAGTCAGAATTTCCATATTCACGCCCCAACTCCACCACTTCTGAGCTGGTGACCTTTGGGCAAACCTGTTGACATCACTGAGCCTAGGATTTCTACATACATAGAACAGGATAACATGGCATGTCCCATCTACCTTCTTGGACTATTTTGAATCTTATACAATTTAAACAAAAGTGCTCTGAAAGCTATAAAAAAACTATGAAGACATAAAACAATGTAACTCCACCCAAAAGACAAATGAACACCAGGATAAAGTATGTACATACTGAGTAATTAAAAACTCATTTAAATAGCTGTTTTCCCCTCAAAATTTCTCAGTCTGATACCTCATACCACATTCTAAAATAAGGCCCAGATGAAATAGTAAAAATGAAACCCTAAAAAATAAACCATCAAACAAATAGTTTCTGAACACAAAGGAAATATTTTTTTGTCACACAAAAATTTTGAATTTCTTTACGTCAAGTAATATAAGCAAAAATTAAAAGGTACACAATAAATCTCAAAAGCAATATATACCACATTTAATATAGAAAGATCATTCACTAACTGCTGTGAAGAAAAAATTCTCTAATAGAAAAATAGACGATTTCCAGAATTATAAGCCAATAAACCCAAGAAAGCATGTGACCCCAATGAAAATCAAGGAAAACTGAAAACAAATGAGATACCAGTTTTGAATACCAAATTTGGCCTAATACCAATAATACTTAATGTCGTCAAAAATAAATTTGATGGACCCTGTAGAGCAATGCCATCCAAGGAATTAGAGGCAAGCCATGCATGTAATTTAGAACTTTCCAGGATCCATGTTAAAAAGTAAAAACAGGTGACATTAATTTTACTGTATTTATTTAACTCAGTATATTAACAGTATTATTTTAACTTGGTATAAAATTATTAGCTAAATATTTTATTTTTTGTTTTGGAGGAACAGTCTTTGAAATTCAGTATTCTATACTTAATTCAGATGCTAAATTTGTATAGAAGATGTTTTAAATTTCATAAAACATTCCACTGAAAAAGAAGATTCACATATTGTTCCAAACATACCCTTAAGTTCTTCCCCAGTAACTGAATTGATTATCGGGTTTTAGAATTTATTCTAAATTAAAACTGAACAAAACCCGAACCCTGAGTTTCTCAGCCACAGAGACCGACCACATTTCACGTTTGTAAGCCAGGTGCGGCTGGTGGCTACCTACTGGGCAGTGCGGTTCTAGAATAAATCTGCCCATCTAGATCCAGGTCCTGCCAGTAGGTGGACGCAGCTCGCGGCCTCCTGAACCCTGATGCGATGGCTCTTGGATCAGTATTCATGAAAATGTCAGCTTACCCCTGCTGCTACACGGGCACCTCCCACTCCTCCGATGGGACCATCCTGTCATCTTCTGTTTCTGCTGTGACTGTTTGTCCACGAGGCTTATGGCCCAGTCCTCAATGGGCACGTTTGAGCTTTCATGCTCTAAACAGTAAATAACAATGGGAATAATAAGAATGACAATAAAACGCAATAGTTTCCATCCGCTGAGCAGACCAGAGTGTGGCGCCCAGTGCTTTCCGTTATCGATAACCCGTACCCCTCCAGTTTATAGATTAAAACGCAGTCTCAGAAAAGGAAAGTAGCGTATTAGGGTCACACTATTAAGTGGCAGAGCCCCCCGCCCCACCACTGCCGAACCGGAGCTGGCCATCCCGAAACCCCGCTCCCTCCCTTCTCCGTGCTGTTCCCTGCTGTTTGTGTTGTCCCCACCACCACCCAATCACCATCAAGGACTCTCGACTCTCCTTGGGGGACTCGGGGCACTGGTGACTCTTCTGGAGCATTGCTCCCTAGAATATTGCGCCCAGATGGTTCAAAGGAGAAGGGAATCACCACGTGAGAACCTACCGTGTGTCAGGCCTTCACTTAACTCTCACAGCCACTTGTGAAATAGCAACTGTCATTTTCATCATTTTTATAGAGAATAACCCGGGGACTAGCCCAGGGACAGACATTCTGGTAGT